>CM053783.1:297215395-298415395 GCA_028749045.1 Cupressus sempervirens
CAATAAAACTCACTCAACCCATGCTAAATGAATTAGCTCAAGATCCTAGACAACAATAATGCAGACTAGGAAAAATGTGCAAGAAATTTTAGGAAAACATATCATAGTAGATATTTTTAGAAAGAAACAAGCCATAACCTAGTTAAATTGGTCTAGTTGTTGATTAGTTGGGTTGATTACAAATTCTTGTAGAACTATTATTAGATTAGGTACAATAAAATGAGCAATCAACTATTCCCAGATAGCAAGATCAAATATAGTTTTCCAAGGTGATAAAATTGCATATGCAGATGTATGTATGTATGTGTATGTATGTATATGTATGTGTGTGTGCGCGTGTGTGTGTGTGTGTGTAGAGAGAGAGAGAGAGAGAGAGAGAGAGAGAGAGAGAGATCATGTGGATTGTGGAGATCAGTGGATATCTAGGATTTTATTGTCATGCCCTTGTGATTGCTACATTTTGTTGCCGTGCCATTATGATCTTTGCATCTCATTGTTGTGCCCTTGTGATCTTTGTATATGTATGTATTTATGTATGCATATAGATAACATACAGGTATATGTCTATATATGTGTATATGTATGTATGTATGTATATAAATAGAGAGATCTTGGCACAACAAAAAAACAATACAACTCACTCAATAGGTAGCATGGCCACGAGTATTGTCACAAGATTTTAAACATAACTATATAAGGCGTGAGTTAGGATGTATATAAGTTAATCTTACATTAACTATAAATTATGACACAAAGGTTGCACCGGGGTATTACAATATTTTAATTTAAAAAAATTGCCTAATTTAGCCAAGTTGGTGTATGATGGCGAAGATAGTATTAGGTGAGTAATGCTCACCAGTGGTTATAGGCATACAACTACGTCAGAACAATTAGAAACTAGAACTACATATTTGTTAGAGTGAGTAGTTCAAGGGTCTTGATCCCGTGGATACAGTATGTAGGCAACATGGCAGACGAAGTATGCCTCCAGTGTGCAGACGCCTTGGACATAATTAGGTAGCACTTAACCATGTATGTACAAAAATATTCTCTACTTAACAGTGCCATCCACATGTGCCCGGGGGGGGGTGTTAGTTGAGCTTGCACCTTTGACAATACTTCATTTCTATTATTTGCACTCTCTAAATCAAAGGTATATAACTTTATCACTTGTAATTATAATTTCAAATAGTACAAACCACAATAGTTTCTTATAATTTTATGGTTCTTTTTGTAAGTTTATAAAATTGAATTTCAAAAATGAATTGCATTTATGTACATATTTTTCAAGTTTGGTATTTCTCTTTTTCCTAACTCACAGTCCAAGAATAAATTTTCAAAACACATACTAGCCAGTTGGAGATTGAGCCAAAAAATTGTAAGAACAATTGTGCCAAAAGAGCTTAAAAAATGATTGTGTATGATAATTATCTTTTTACGATAATCATATTTTTACATTGTTTTTGGCATAGTTGTTCTTACATTTTATGATTTTTGGTGAGAACAAAATTCCAAACTAATCAGGTAGGTGATAAGACCCGTGTCTTATGATAAGGCATGTTTCTTTATTTAATAGAAATCCTAGAATATATCTAATTGAATTTATCTTATTTGATTTTGGCTAATACAAAGTTTTATTTCAAATCTATGTTTTTTTCCAAATGCCATGATTTGTAATGAGAAAATCTAGCTGAAATACCATATAGAAATCCTAGAATATATCTAATTTTGTTAAGGGCAAACTTGTTCAACTTTTAAAAGAGTATCTATATTTAATGATTGCTTTCTTTTGCAATGGGGTTTGAAATATGTTTACTTGTTTGTTATCTTAATTATAACTATGTTTTCTATGTGCTCAAGAAATACAAGTTTTTGAAATTCCAATTTGACTTTAATTAGATTCAAGAAAATCCGCTAAGATAGGATATTAGCTGTTGGAAATATTAGATATGCAAGATTATTGAGGGGGGAGGGGTGAATCAGCAACCAATAAAACTTTAACTTATTTCACCAATTAATCCTTCATATAATATTTAGATCTAATTGTAAGCATGAGAGAATGAAAGTAGTAAAACATTCATAACACTTTAACACAAGATATACTGACCTAGAAACCTTCCAAAATAGAAAGTAAAATTGGGGTGGTGATGATACCCACAAGATTTAATACTACAGTTTAAAGTTGGTTGGTTAAGACTTACAATTGATCACTTTTGATGATCTACACTATTAAGAGAAATGAGGATTGCTAGGTCCACCTTGTGAAAGGATTTACAAAATATACAATGAAGTATGCACTCAGTAAAGAGATTTAACAAAGACTGTTAAATCTACTAGATTAAAAGATTTAGCTAATACACCTGTTACGATGAACTAGTGGTTGATCTCTAATTTTTTGGTTGAGATTCCTTTGAAATGTAAATATCACCTTGCTATGACAGATAAATCTTTGTCATCTCGTATACTACTTGTAGCCTTCATAATTCACACTTCTGCTCTCTATATTCGCTTCATACTTACTTCCTCCTATTTAGATGTGATACAATTCATTACATATATACCAACCAAATCACAATTCATCAAAGTTAGCTACAACATATGTTTCCATCAAGATCACAAAGTTGGCCCAATTGTTAGCACTTAGTTTCTAAAGGAAAAGTTGGTGATGGTCTAACACTTGGAAAACATTGTCAACACTTGGTATCATCATGAACTTGGTAGACATCGAAGCTCATGTCAAACTAACCACTTCCAAGTAGCTTTAACTTAGTCAAAACTTGTGTGACTTGGTGAGCACTGTGAAACTTGACATATAAACTGAATCACTTGGTTGACACCCCATGGCTTAGTCAACACTAACATTGTGAGCTCGGTATAAACTGAATCACTTGGTTGACACTCCTTGGCTCGATCAACACTAGTTTCAAATCACTGATACTACAAGATCAGTAGATATTGGAGACCATGGTTGACACTATGAAACTCAATTAATATTATGAAGCTAGGTTAGCACTATCACTAATCAACTTGGTAAATACTGCTTGACATGAACTGTATAAAGATTCTAGAACTTGGTAGTAACTGTAGAACTTAGTAGCAACTAGATTACTTAGTTAACACTACACAGTGCAAGATAAGCTTAGTAGAAACTTAACTAATTGACTAAGTGTGAGTCACTAATAAAAAAACTTGACCTTAATGTCAAAAATCTTCCCCTTTGACATTCAAAAACACTTAACAATCCAAGACTGAATGCTCAAAATTTCAAGTTTAAAACATTCTTTATCTCCTTTCTGTATCTACAACTCGCTAACATACTCTATTTTTGAGATTTTTCAAAATTGATTTTGTAAAAGATGTTTTTTGATTATCTGTACATGTATTTGTATAATATTATGCTACTCCTCCATACATATATCTCATATTATACTTCTCCCTGTTACTCTTCATATATACTTCTCCCCCTTATATATATACATCTCATATTATATATCCCATATTATACTTCTCCCCCTTTTTTGACATAAATGCCAAAGGTGTATGTTACAAGGTAAAGCCAAAATGTGACAAGAAGTCATAATGTACCTTCAAAATCAATGTCATTGTATTGTCCCAATTTTCCTACAGCACCTTGCTTGCATGACATGCAATCTGCACTTCTACTGATAACTCCATCACGTGATCAACTATGGAGAAGTCATTCTAATGGATGAGTGTCTTAGCATGTGCAATGTGTTTCTGCAATGCATCCATGTTTGGAAGAATCATGCCTTGGATGTCTACAAGTGTGGCCTTGATCTTGTCTTCTTCCCTTAATAACTCTGCTTGCAATTTTTTTAGATATTTGATCTTTGAATAGTGAGCAAAACTATAACTTAGGTCAACTAACAACTGGTGCGCACTTGCCTTCAAGTCTTCATCTATCTTAGATAATTTTTCTTTGATTCCTTGGGTGAAGATAAATGTATCGCACAATTTACTAAATAATGAAGTTACATTATTTGTATATGCTTCTAATGAACTAAGAATAGTAGACAATTCTACTTGATTTATTGTAATTTTCTGCACCACTTTTTCCAATACCTTGTTTTCAAATTTTCTTTCTGCTCTTTGTAGCAACTTATCTTATCCATTCAGATCTTCATTGAATTTCTAGACAAATTTTACTAACTGATCCAAAATAGGTTGTGTACTATCAAACTCAATACTTAGTGCATCTACAAGTATGTTCTTTACATCTTTAAGCACTTGTATTTCCTTGCTCTTTTCTTCTCTAAGCTTCTATGCTTAGCTCTAATTTGCAATAATTCACTCATGATGTTCATTTGATCAATATTCAGAGTAGAGATATTCCAATTTAGGATAATTATTTCCTTGTCTAGATTGAATGGATATTCACGAGTGCTAAATGCGTGATTCACAAGTGGCACAACATATTGGGATTGGACTGGTATCTTCTTCTTTACCCTTATCCTTGTTTGAAACTTTAGTACTTGGTTGAGACTTATTCTCAATTGTCCTTGTACTAGATGAATGCAGAATATAAACAATAGTAGAAAGAGAGGGGCTAGTAACTAAAGTAGATATTGCACTAATAGTAGAAATACCTTATTGTTATATTGTCAAATCTGATGATGATGGAGGCACTTGCTACTTGATAGATGAAGTGTTGATCACTTTAGTCAATGTAGTACTCAGCTGAACAAGTGCAAAGATTGGTTGCGTGCATGGTGTTGTAGTGGTTTCCATAACCAACTTGGTAGAAGCTTTCTCATATCTTGATGACATTAAAGCTTTTCTTAGATAGTGATGAAATGAGGCCATTACTACTGCTGTAATCTTCTCTAGGTTAGTTTCCTTGATACTCTAAATCTCAAGGAGATTTTCATCTGTAGATTCATGTCCTTCCTTTTTATCATTCATCTATTTCCAAATCTTCTTCACCATCATTTTCATCATCTTCCTTGTCATCTTCATCATCTTTGTCACTAACATGAACAAAAAATTCACTTGGTTGATGCAGGTTGTAAATGTTCTTCCATGTGGTAGTGGTAGATTTTAGCATAGATTCTATGTCTTTCATCAACACAAGACATGTGTTGAACTTGAGAGTGAAATTTTCTTCATTCTTCTTCAAATATTATTTCACATCTTTTTCACTAAGACTCGACATGAGTTACCTCAAAGTTTGTTCAAATATGTCTTTTGTAGTATTCCTTTTAATAAATTTCACTTTTCAATCACCATAAATGCTTTGGTACGACCACTCACTTGGTGATAGATTGTCTTCCACTTGACGGATATTCATAGCTCAACAGTCTCAACATTACTCGGTAGAGTCTTCAAAAACTCTATGTCCACACATAATACTTCAGTGTAACCCGACCTTGCTTGGTAGGATCTTGTGACCTGATCTAGCTCTGTAAGGTCTATGACTTTTGTAACCACTTGACAATCCTAGTGCATCTTAAATGTTGATATGGATCTTTTCTTCTAGCTGGCTGGAACTGATGCAAGATATCTACTTTAGAGTCTCAGTTGTAGTTATTCCTATGGGAATTAAGGTTGAGATGATTATGTCACCCAACTCTTGAGTGATAATTGCTTCATGCACTAGTAAATTTGGACTCAATTTTCAACGAATTTTGGTCAAATTTTGACCCAGGTTGGTCAAAATTTTGACCAATACATTCGTCAATTTTTTTAAATTTTTGCTAGCTTTGATTTGTCATTGTTGGTCAAAATTCCCACCAATGTTTGGTTGAATTTTTCTTAGAATTGGTGGAAATTTCAACCAATTCTTGGTAGAAAACTGTCAAGAATTGGTCAAAATTTCCACCAATGTTTGGTTGAATTTTTTAAATAATTGGTGGAAATTTCAACCAATTTTTGGTAGAAAACTATCAAGAATTAGTCAAAATTTCCACCAATGTTTGGTCAATTTTTTTAAAAATGCTGTATCAAGCAATTGTTTCTTATCCAAGCCATTTAATTAGCAACCTTTTAAATCTCTGCAAAGATAAAGTTAGAGTAGGAAAATTTTTCTTCTCAAAGGTGTCCTCTGATTGTAAAGTGTCCATTCCATTATCTATCAATAAAGCTATTGAATGACATCATTTGTAATTTTAATATAAAAACTACTTTCTAATTTATTTTTTATAAACAGTTGCATGACACACATAATATACATTTTTCATTCTAAATTGATAGACATATTTACAAATGGAACATTAAGAAAATAATATTTAATTTTAAAAAATAAAAATTTACAAATTACACAAAGTCATGAATTATCTTTTCTTTAAATTATATATAAATAAATTTTTACTACTATCATTTGTTGTAATTATTAACTAGTTATTGTTATGACAATTTTTGTTAACATTTTTCTTAGATTACAAATCTATAGGTACACACCTAGCTTTTTTAACTAATCCTTCAATTCACTACCCTCCTTAAATATTAAATAAGTTATAATCAAAGAGTCTTCTCATACCTTTCAAAAAATTATGATTCATCAAATTGATCATATCAACATTAATATTTGACTTGGTTAGCCATTAATTTTAATTTTGGTATTACATACTTTTAACAATAATTATTAGGAGAGAGACAACAATGATGAGGAGGAGCCGAAGTTTGAGGAGGTGGTTAAGGAGATGCAAGAGGAAATTAAGGATGAAAGTGGAAGGAAGAAATGCAAGAGGGAGAGTTTGGAGGAAGTGCGCTCTCAGTTTGAGGAGGCGTCTGTGCTGCCCCTATCTCTTGTCCACCTCCAAGCCCAACCTGAGGAGTAGAAAGAGGAGAATGCAGGGTATGTGGAAGGGGAAGTGCAGGTCAATGATAGGAGGAAAGCTTGGATAAACTTTAATGTTAAGACTTCGAAGATGGACATCTTCAGGGAGACCATGAATCCCCAAATCCTTGTGGAAAATCAAGAGGAACAACGGCTGGAAGAACTCATTGACCCGATGATAGTGGCTATTTCGGACAGAGCCAGGGAGACAAGGATGAACCTCTTGAATAATTCTGATAATAGTATGATTGACAATTTTAGATCAATCAAATGGCTTTTCCACGAGCTGGAGGAGGTCAAAGAACAAGTGAGACATATTGAGGCAACAAGGAATGGGATGGATGCTAATAGGAGGATGGATTCTATTGATAGGCTTAGTTTGGTGGAAAGAAGGATACACAACCTGGAGAACTACAATCACAACCTTGCAAATCAGATGTTCTCTTTGTTAAGCTCCATTAACAACAACATCATCTCTCTTATGTGCTAGATCAAAGATAGAGAAATGCAGGATGATGAGGAAGGAAAAGAAAGGGATGAAGCTAGAACAGAGAATGACTCTACAAAGAACAACACCATTCCTGATTAGGACCAGGGGGACCAAACGGTGCAATAGCTAGAAGCGGAGGAGAATCAACTGGCCTTTGAGGCTGCACAAGTTATGCAAGAGCTAGAGCGAAAGAGCGAGGAATAATTCTCATCTATTCTTTTGTTTTTCTTTGTCTTTTGGCTTTTGTTCTGGCTTTAGGCCATGGTATTACTTGTCTTTTGTCCTGGTCTTTTCTCAGAACTCTACTTGTTGGCTGGGCTTTATGCTTATTATCAGCCTCTGAACTTATACTCTTTTGGCTGGGCTTTCACGCTTATTATCAGCCTTATATGTTTTAACTATTGGGTTTCAGGATCCCTGTAAAACTTGTTTATCTAATCAAAATAATTATTATTATGCTAAATAAAATATAAAATAATTTCTATGTATCAAACATTTAAATATATGTTTACAATTGAAATAAAAATATTTATAAAATAAATATGATATGATATGTAACATGTAAAAAGCCAATTATTTTAACTATCACGTTTAATAGCAAAGAAATTGTGAAAATCCTAGATTAAAGCAACAAGAGTCTCCGATCTAGGCATCTAAATTCTCAAATATGGGTAACAAATTTTTGTCATATTGAGAAGCACTATTTCTTTCTCCCATAGTAGTGAATTTTTCTTACAGTAAGGTAGTGAACTCCCCCTTATCTAGCGACAATTTTGATACTTAAGAGTAGCAAACTGGTCATTTTTTCAAGCTTTAAATTACTTCAAGGGATGACAGGCATCTTTTGGCAAGTGAATTTTCTTTATATTGGCAATGAATTCTATTGATGATAGTGATTTTGTCTTATCCATAAGAAAATCAACTACCCTACTTGGGCCAATAGGATTTTGACAAGGGAGGAAAAAAAATCAACTAAAGGTGGCAATTTTGTTCCTTTCAACAACAACCTGTGGGGTCAAAGAAGCCTTTTTGTGTCTCATTCCTAGGGATGATGGAAGATCATCACTAGTTGGCTATAGTAGAACATGCAAAATCAAACTCTACGAATATAAGAAAGTAATCCTTATTCTTTGGTGGCTCTAGTATTAGGGAAATATGTAAGTTTAATAATTATTTCATGAGCTCGCAAAAATAGAAAAAGGCATGTCAGAGCCCACATAATACCAAGATTATTGTGGATCAAGGTGTTAAAAGCATCATGTAACCAATGTGGTCTGCCACCATCCTCAAAACTTCTTTCCTACGATATCCAGTTCATGACTTTGATTCTTTCCAACTTTTTCACAGAAACCATGAAATCCATGTAGCTATTGTCATTTGCCTTAAACCCTGACCAAACACAAAAATGTTTTCCAAATTTTCAGCTGGTTTTTTCCATTTACAATGGTTTCTACCAACTATCATTTTCCAATTTTACGACACCTGACAACACTAGATTGTCATATCAATATGGCGATAAGTCTATTGGCTTAAAAAGGTTAAATAATACCAAATTACTTGTTAGTAGATGAAATATTTGGTTGAACATGTTAAATAGCCTAAGAAAATATAAACCCAATCACATAATAAGGAAAAACTAATTTGAGAGTCCAGGGGTGTTTCTAGAAATCAATGCATTCACATATGAGAAAAAAATCAGCAGTCTATATAAGGATGAGCTTGGCTAGGTGGATAGTTGGGCATCTTTAAAGTATTACATGGATACATTGTGAAGTATGTAAAGGGGATCAGTGGTATCAATATTCAAAGTAGTATTAGGCCGTAGGTCATGAGTTGGTGAAGGTGCATGATATGCAATATATTTCATGAATTATTTGCTATATACTTGCGTAAAAGGAATGGCTAAGGAATAATTAGTTTATCAGAATGATAGAACACATTATTTTTTGAAAGACTAGTTAAAAAGACATCGCACAAAAATAAATATATCTAAATTGAATTGATGGTAAGGAGGAACATAGGAGTTGAACAATAGTAACTCCAAATCTATGAAAGAGTAGAGGCACATATCATCACTCAAAATAAATTCGAAGAAGATAATGAAGTAGTATAATTTGTAAACTACCATCTATGATACAGACAAGGAAGAAGTAAAAATGAAGTTCATAATTACATAGAACTTGATATATATAAAACAAGAACAAGTCATACCACTATAAGGAGGTAAAGGCATTTGATATTGATCCAATAAAGGTATGTATATGGTATATTATATTTCAATTTATTTTTTCACATAAATATATAATATAGTAATAAAGTTTATAAGAATATGATATTTAACATTTTTAAAATTATTAATGTTGGAAATTTAAGAGCAATCACAAGTAGTCCTAAGCATGGATACTATATTAGTATTATTGAGCTAGCATCAATGAAATATCAACTAGAGAGGACACTATATGTATTTATATGCTTATTGCATTGGATCATTTCTTTACAAGATAAGGTAAGGCTTGTAGTGGAATGGACTATGCTACATCATACAAAGGCACTAAGTAAGGCCAACGATGGAATGAGCATGCACTATATCATACAAGGGAACTAGGTAAGGCCCATGATGGAATGAGCATGAACTACATCATACAAAGGTACAAGGTAAGGCTTGCAATGGAATGAGCATGAGCTACATCATCTACATCATACAAGGGCACTAGGTAAGGCTTGTGATGGAATGGGCTTTAGCTACATCATACAATGGCACTATATTGGGAGTAATGATAAGAGTGAGGTAATTAAAATAAGGGGGAACTATGAGGCCCACTAGGTACAACACACGATATGATATGGGGCCAAGGGGGTAGAGGATCTACCCTTGGGCCTAGGGTTGGGTAACGTGGCACCCTATTATAGTTCTTCCTCTAAACCTAGAAGAATATATTGATTATCTAAGTAGACTATCTTGATGGATGTGTAACACCTTCCATTAAAGCCAAGGAGGTTAAAGTCTTGCCACCAAGCCCAAGGGGGTCAAAGTCTTGCTCTTAGGCTTAGTATGGATTTAGCTTGAACCTAATTTATCATGGCACATCTTTCTTTGAAATTTATATATGAATGTGTAATAATGATTTTGTGGTTGCATGATTAAAAATCAAGTAAAATATAAGGATTTACCCTAAAATTGTTAATTATAAGGCTTAATAATGAATTGAATAATGTGTGCATTATGTGTTTACATTGTGTATGCTTTGTGTCTGCATGCATCATGTGCTTACACCATGTATGCTTAATGTCTTCATGCTACGTGTCTACATTGTGCCTTCATGTATTGTTTCACATGCATTCAAGTATATATCTCAATATTTCATGTTTCCAAGTGCATACTTGATGTACACAAATGAAACAATGTTTTACACTAAAGTATAGGAGTTAAATGAGATTACATCATAGTTGTATAGAATAGAGGTGAAATGTGATCACTCATTGCTTGAGGGCAAGCAACTTTGAAGAGGGGAGGACTGTGATATCCTTGCTTTGAATAGGACTTGATAGTAAAATTATACACACAAATAAATAAATAATATAATATATATAATATATAATATTATGATAATATAAATATTATCATATCATGGTCATATATATTCATTAGACACATACATCTTAAATAGATACAATAAATCAAATATTAACATATTAATATTATTTAATATATAATAGTCAAAATATAAATATTGATATGTTAACTATTAACATTTAGTTGCCTATATTTTAAAAGAACATATTAATAATAATAAATCGATATTTAATAATTTATTAAATAAATAATGATATTATAATAATTAATGTTATAAACGAATGGTTATAAAGAGATGTGACCTTTCTTCTTAAAAGAGTATCAAAAGGGAAATATTTGACACAAAAATGGATATTCAATTTTTTTATAGGAAATCTACAAATAAAGATTATAGTATAAATTGGGGACATTACAAAAACATTTAATCCAAGTCACCAGTGTGATGAGTTGCTACCAATGTAACATAAGGTAAGATAAAAATGATGCAAGTAGGAAAGGATGATAGGTCACCATTGGTTCACCAAATGATTGGCAAGGCCCTACAAGTCTAGATCATAGGTGTAGGGTTCACAAGTCTCCTATGAACAAAGAAAGCATGGAATTCAAATTTTGAACTCAAGAATGAGCAGGGAAGTTTGTTATGGGTAACTATGCTCTGGCATCGATAAAAGGATATATGTAAAAAAAGGTTGAAGTTGTTTTTGTGAAGAGAAGGGTTGCTAAGAGAGTTATTACTACAGTAGAAGAAGTGAACAAAGAGTAGCGAGTTAAGGAAGATAAATTTAACAGAAGAAAATGCAATAGAGAATAGAGAGAACAACAAAATACTATTGAAGGCAACCAAGGAAGAGGTGAGAATGAAGAATAGAGAACTCACCAAGCAACCCAGAAGATTAGTGCATATTCAAGGAGAGTGAACAATAATCTACATGACAAGTCAGTGCTACATTGAAATGTCAAAACACTTAGAATGATTTTTGCTTGGATCAACCATAGAGATAAATAAAAATTACATACAAATATAACCAATATAAGAAAATAATAAATTGTACATAAGAGAACACAATACACAAAGATTTAACATAATTCACCCAATCCCTGGGCTACATCCACCAACAACAAGTCCAATATTATTATTATCCAATGATTAAAATCCACAATACCTTACAACTCAATACTGCCACAAGAAGTTACAATCTCATGATACATAATGAAATCCCCAATCCTAAGACATTTTATACAAGCTTTTTCTGCTTACAAAATTAGGGTTAGAATATGTCATCCAATAGAAAAATAGTAGTTGATGGCTTTTACAATAGTAAAGTCATTTTTGGCTCTAGTGGTGCTGCCCTTGAAAACCCTCTATGGGGGTGTTTCCCATTGACCCCACCCTGTACTACAATAGGGAGCACACTTGGGGTACTACCCCAGGAACTTGCAAGGGGCATTGACCCCAAATCCTTGTAGAAATAATCTAGGGGGAAACCACATAAAATAAACCTTTGAGTTTGATTAGGCTTCATGTCACAACAATGCCTCACTTGGAGACCAATCAGAATCCACAACAACAACCTCCACTTGGAGACTGATCATAACACCACTAAACTTGTAGCTCCCATTGGAATATAAAACCATCATGGAATCTGCTATTTTTTACTCTATTTAGTCTATAAGAATAGCTAAAGCTAAATATGAGTTCATCTTCTCCCTTGTTACTATCTTGGTAAACATATCTGCTAGATTATCATCTATATGTATCTTCTCTAGCTTTAACTATCCATCATCCAAAAGTGACTGAATGAAATGAAAATACAACTGTATGTATTTTTTCTTTGAATGTAGAGAAAAATTATTGGCAAGATGAGTACCACTCTGGCTATCTATAAAAAAGCAATTATTCCTTTGTGGGTGTCCCAATTATTTCATGAAGAACTAAAGCCATATCATCTCCTTGGATGCCTTTGTAGCAGCAACATACTCTACCTTTGTAGTGGATAAAGAATTAACCTTCTACCACTGATAAATCCAACTCATTGTTGTCCCACCAATAATAAATACATAACCTATAGTACTTCACTTGGTATCAATATCCCCTACCAAACTTGAGTCAACATAGCCCTTTAAATTAGTTGTAAGCCCCCCAAAATGTAAACACTTACTAGATGTTCCTCTCAAAGAACATCTAGTAAGTGTTTACTGGCACTACCCCTAGAACCTACAAGGGGTACTACCCTTGGACCTTTTATAAATAATTTGGGGGAAAATCATGTTGAATAAACATTTGAGTCTAATTATGCTCCACACAACAATACTTTCTTATCATTGCATCTATTTGTAAGCTCCTAACATGGAAAACATCATTAGTAATCTTATTATACAAATAATTTAAAAAGGTGCCCCTATGAAGGAGACTTGTAAAACATCTAATCAGGTAGCTTAAATAGGCTTTTGTAACTCTAGCAGGTTGCAAGCATTCCTAACAGGATGCGCCTCTAGAATAAGCCCTTGTAGCTCCTAATAGGGCACCTCTTTACATGCATTATAAGGGCTTTTGGGTATATTATCCCCAACATGATTTTCATCCTCGCATCAAAGGTTTCTAGAATAAAATATTTGTGTCATCTGGATGAATGCTCTTATATGTGAACTTACTTATTTTTATATCAGTGTATTTATCTTGATCGTAGTTGTAGTGGGTTGTAATAAGGTTAGTTGATATAGTTAGAAAGATAATTGGTTTGTGGATGGTATTGATTCACCACCTCCACCCTCTTAGTACCTATTGGGACCAACAAAAACATGTGATCCTCTATGATTTGATCATCTTCATATTTTAGCTTATTGGGATTGATATCGGTAGAATCTTTACTGGTAAATGGAATTTTCCATTTTCTATTCCCTTCCATATATTCCTCCATTGTGGTGGAAATATGAGGTAGGAAAGGTTACTAAGAGGGGAGGGGTGAATTAGGAACCAATAAAACTTATTCTTATTTCACCAATGAATCCTTCATATAATATACACAAGATATGGTGAACCAGAAACCTTCCAAATAGAAAGTAAAACTGGGGTGGGGATGATACTCACAAGCTTTAGTACTGCAGTATAAAGTTGGCCTGTTAAGGCTTACAATTGATCACTTATGATGATCTGCCATGTTAGGAGCAATAAGGACTGTGAGGTCCATCTTTTCAAAGGATTTACAAAACATACAATAAGGTATGCACTCAGTAAAGAGATTTATCAAAGACTATTAAGTCTACCTTGTTAAAGGATTTGAGTGATGCACCTGTTAGGATGAACCAATGGTTGATCTTTGATTTGCAACTCTGATTTGTTGGTTGAGATTCCTTGAATTGTAATGATCACCTTGTTGTGATAGTTAATACTTTGATGTCCCTTATACTACTTGTAGCCTTATTTGATTCACACTTCTTCTCATCATATACTTGCTCTTCTTATTTGGATATGATACAATGTATTACATATATACTAATCCAAATCATAACTTACTAGAGTCAGCTACAATACATATTTCACCAAAATCCACAAAGTTGGCCCAATTGTTGTAATTCAGGTTCTAAAGACAAACTTGATGATGTCTTGATACTCAAAAACCACTATCAACACTCAAAATCATCTGGCACTCAGTTGACGAAGATGCTTAGTTCATATTGATCACTTCCAAGTAGCTTGAACTTGGTCAACACTATGTGACTTAGTGAACAATGTAAAACTTGACATATAATGAATCACTTAGTTGATACTTCATGGCTCTTTCAACACTAGATTCACATTGCTAACACTATAGACTCGGTAGACATTGGAGAACATGGTTAATACTGTGAAATTCAGTTAACACTATGGAACTCGGTTAACACTAGAGTTTCTATCAAATGCACTAAACAACTTGGTAAACACTGCTACACTTGGCATAAACTATTCATAGGTTTTGAAGCTCGATAGAAATTATATATTGACTAAGTGTGAGTCACTAATACAAAAATTGACCTTAATATCAACAATCTCCCCCTTTGACATTAGTGACAAAAACACTTATCTTAAAAAAATTGAATACTCAAAATTAGAAGTCAAAAAATTCTTTTATCTCCATTACTTGTCTACAGCTCAGTAACATACTCTATTTTTCAAATTTTGCAAAATTGCTTTTGTAAAGTTGTCTACTTATATGTACAATATTGTTCTCCCATACATATACCTAGCAAATTGATCCCCCATACATGTATTCTTTACATATCTTTACATATACTTCTCCCTCTTTATACATATATACATTCATCTATACTTTTCCCCCTTTTGACATAAATGCCAAAGGTGCATATTATAAATTAATACCAAAATGTGACAAGAATTCAGAGTGTACCTTTAGGATTAATTCCATTGTCTTGTCCCAATTTTCTTGTAACACCTTGCTTGCATGCAATGTGATATGAACTTCTATGGATAACTCCATCATGTGATCAACTATGGAGAAGTTATCGTCATGGATGAGTGATTAGCATGTGCAATGTGTTTCTGTAATGCATCCATGTTTAGAAGAATCATATCTTGGATTTCTACAAGTGTGGCCTTGATCCTAGCTTCTTCCTTTAGTAATTCTGCTTGTAAATTTGTCAGAAATCTGATCTTTGAATAATAAGGAGAACTATAGCTTGGGTCAAGTGATAGCTAGTGTGCACTTGCCTTTATGTCTTCATCTATCTTTGATAATTTATTTTTAATGTCTTATGTGAAGATAGATGTGTCACACAACTTAAAAAATAATGAAGTGACATCATTTACAAATGTCTCCAATGAAACAAGAGTAGTAGACAATTCTACTTGGTTTATTGCAATTTTTTGCACCACTTGTTCCAATACCTTGTTCTCAAATTTTCTTTCTGCTCTTTGTAGCAACTTATCTTATCCATTCAAGTCTTCATTGAATTTCTAGACAAATTCTACTAACTAATCCAAAATAGGTTCTATACTATCAACCTTAATACTTATTGCATTTATAAATATGTCCTTTACATCTTCAAGCACTTGGATTTTCTTTCTCTTCTCTTATTTAAGCTTCTATTTCTTAGCTTTCTTTTGCAATAATTCACCCATGGTGTTCATTTGATCAAGATTGAGAGTAGAGATATCCCAATTTAGAATAAATATATCCCCATATAGATCAATATCTTCTTCTTTACTCTTATCCTTATTTGAAACTTCAGTACTCAGTTGAGACTTGTTCTCAATTGTCATTGTACTAGCTATATGTGGAATAGAAACAATAGTAGAAATAGAGGGGCTAGCAACAAATGTAGATATGAAACTGATAGTAAAAATACCTTTCTATTGCATGATAAAACTTGATGATGGAGGTTCTTGCTGCTTGGTAAATGAAGTGTTGGCCACTTTAGTTAATGGAATACCCAGTTGAATAGGTCTTGAGCTTGGTTGGGTGCATAGTGTTGCAGTGGTAGTGACAACCAACTTGGTAGAAGCTTTCTTAGAACTAGCTTGCACTAAGGCTTTGCTAAGAGAATGAGGAAATGAAACCACTACTGCTGCTACAATATTTTTTACATCAGTTTCCTTAATGCTTTGAATCTCTGGAAGACTTTGTCTAGTATCTTCCCATTCTTCCTCCCCATGATCCACATTTACACCATCTATTTCATCATCTTTTATTTTTGCATCCTCTTCCTCATCACCATCATCATCTTCATCATTAACATGAACAATAAAATCACTAGCTTGATGCAACTTGTAAATATTCTTATTGAGAAGTATCATGCAAGTGTTTATCTTGAGAGTGATCTTCTATTCATCCTTATTCAAATATTCTTTCACCTCTTTTTGAATAAGACTCAACATAAGTTGCCTTAGAGTCTATTCAAAGATGTCTTTTGTAGTCTTCTTTGCATGCTCCCAGCTAGGCTTAATTGCTTGCATAAGCTCATCAGGAGAATACTTTCATTTTCTCAATTTAGTCATAATGGTGTCTTTAATCTATCTTTTCTCATCTACATTCCTTGATTCATATTTGAGGAATTTGAAACATTCCATGGTAGTTCCTTCTTACAATTCCTTTAAATTTTCCTAAAAAGTAGGTGCAAGCCTTTTGAAAATAATTTGCTCAGCATCCTCATCACCTAACTTCAATTTCTTCCTAGATTTTGGTGCCCTTCTTATGAATACAGTAGTGGATGACTTAGTAGGTTTGGTTATGATAACCTTACCTTGCTTTCTTATAGGTTCTTCTTCCTCAAATTTGGATTCCTTATCTTCATCCTCTACATTGTCTTCTTCTACATCATCACCTTTTCCTTCTATTAGCAGGAGAGTAGAACTTGCTTATTTTAGTTTTTCTATCCTCTTTCTTCCTTTGTCAATTGCTTGAGGAAGCTTAATTTCAATTTCTATTCTTGCCTTGAATTCTTCATAAGTCCCAAAATATGGTGCCTTAGGATCCAAAGGCTCATTCAATAGAGCCTCAATGATATCTTTGGTCTCATCTATGTTAACCTCATACTCCAGAGGCTTAACCCATGCTATTCTAGGCCTGACTACATGAATATATACCTTGTCACAATCTACCATTAAAAAAATATAATCCTTGATGTCTTCTACAAGCTTCACAGGTATCCTATATCTATTCTATATCTTCTCTTTGAATGTTTCAAAGTAGTTTTCCATGATGCTATCAAAGTTTTCACCCATTTCTACTATATACTCATTTATTTGATATAAAATAGGGACATCTTTTCTCCATAATATGAATCCTTTAGAAGGGAAGAATTTTTGCACAAAGAAAAATAAACATGTCAATAGTGAACCAAACTTACATGGATTGTTCTTGGAACCTCTGATGCTCTCCATGTTTTTATTGAATTGATTCAATAACAACACGGCAAGGTCAAATGACATGTTATTCTTTAGTACTTTGAGAGCTAGATCAACTACTGCACATGAAAACCTTTTGAGATGATTGGATCTATAGATTTTATGAGCAATGATATGGATACCAAATTTCATTTCCATGTTAGTTACATTTCTAATCTTCATTACTCTACCATCCCACTTGGCAAGAGTTTTCTTTTCCAGTTGCACCCGACCTAGGGTTTTAATCATTTTAGCTTTGTCCAACATTGGAAGACCAGTAATTCTATGAATCATTTTCCTCATGATCAAAATGGGCTAGTCTAACCATAACTTTACATTGTGAACTGGGCTCAGGATAAATCTTATCCACTTTGACTAAAAGTTCCTTGGCATATGTGAAATATGCCTTAAGCCCTTAGCTTCTAGATGTTGATGCTCAAGTTTTAGAACACCATTCACACATAACTCATTCAATGCTTCATTCATCTCATCAATGCCTAGCTCTTGGATAGAAAATTTATAATATGAACGCATATCACGTATGAGAAATACCTTGGGTAGAATTTGTGATTATGCACCAATTGGGTGTAGTGCTTCTGCAATTGCTAGACTCAATTTGAAATTTGGTGCCTTGTAATTGACTCATTGAACCAACATTTCAGACCCCTTTTTGATTTTGCTACTAAAAGATGCCATGCTCGATAGGGTTTTGGAAAAATCAAATTTTCTTCAACAACAAACACTCAAATCATTCTTAAGCTCTGAAATTACTCTTCTCAACTAGCTCTAGAAATTCGCAGTGAAAAAATACATTCACTTTCTTCCTTTTAATGAGTTTCCTCTTTACGATCACCATTAATGCTTGATACATTTGTTTTCTTGGTGACAGACTGTCTTCCACTCAGTTAAGCTTTTAATGCTTAGTAGACATTCATATCTTGATATAATCATTATCACTCGGTAGAGTCTTTATCAACTTAGTGTCCACATACAATACTTTAGTGTATCCCGACCTTGTTTGGTAGGGTCTTGCAACCTGACCTAGCTTGGTAAGGTCTATGATTCTAGTGACCACTCAGTGATCCTTGTTCATCTTAAATGTTGATACAGATCTCTTCTTTTTGTTGGCTTGCATTGATGACACATGTCCGCTTCAGAGTCTCACTTCCAGTTATTGCCATAAGGATTCAAGTTGAGATGCTTGAGTCACCCAAGTCTTGAGTGACATCTACTTTATACCTTAGACTTGCATTCTTAGGAGATTTTGGTATCAATTGGTGCTCCATCTACTTTTTGATAGTGTCAGCATTGGCTTTCTTTTCATCTTCAATTCTTCCCGTGTTCATATAGTTCTTGGCAAGATGTCCAAGTTATGTATAAATAAAGTATCTTTTAGTGGTATCTATTTTGCTCATGATTTTTTTAACAATTTTCTCCAATGTGCCCAAATTCACCACAATAGTGGTATCTACACCATGTGTTGTAGTCCCATCCAAATATTGCTTTCACAATATGTTCCATTGGATTCAATATCTTGGTTTTGCATTCAAAAGACTTATATCCTTTTTTCTTGTAATTGTGACATTTACCTTTAAATTTAGATTTCTCCTTGCACTCACTTTCTCTACGACCATGCTTATTACAGTTGTAACACTTTCCATTAAATTTTTCTTTACCATTACTCCAACATTTGTTTGATGTATGACCTATCTTACCACAATGATTGCAAGCAGGCCTTTTCTTCTTTTGAGCTCCTTGCTTGGATGATTCACCTTCTTCTATATACACTAATCCTACTTTTCCTTTGTGTCTATATTGATTTTCCATATTCAACTGATTCATGCTTTCTTGGGATTTCAACATCCTTTCATTGGTTTTATTTTTAGTGTTTAGATCATTATGTAGTCTTTCATTTTCTGACCTAAGATTCATAAGTTCTTCATTTTCATTTGTGAGCTGATCAATGAAGTCTATTTGCTAAAGGGATAAATGTTGAATTTTATTTTTATTTTCTTTTATCTCTTCTTTGGCTTTGTCTTTTTCTTCCATGTCTTCACATAATCTTACTGATTGTATTTCTTGTTCTCTTTTAAGCTTTCTAATTTCTTCTTGAAGATTGGAATTCTTTTCTAACACTAGTACATTTCCATTTGTTTTTCTACCAATTTTTTTGACCAAAGCTATGATTCCTTTTATTTTTTTGTTTTCATTCCTGCATTGGTCGAAAATACAAATTCTATGTCTGATTTGGTCAAAATTTTGACCAACCTATGTTTTCCCAAGTTGAATTTCGACCAACTCAATGTTATAACAAAAAAATAAAAGTTTCATTCATTCACAATTCATGGGTAAAAAAGAAAAAACTTTCATTAATTCATTGGTAATCCTAAAGGTATGAGCATGGGCAAGAGAATAATTGGGACTTCACTCCCATGAGGACAAATTTGCCTATGTACTATGGCTTTTCCTATTGTGGCTTTGTGCAGATTAGTCGACATACACTGAGTCCTAGGCATGGAGCTGAGTTGGAATTCTATTGTTTTAGGTTCTTCAACTTCTCTTCCTATGTTATTTTATTAGATTCCCTTGTTTTGAGTTTTGAGATTGAAGAAAATAAAAATGATACTAAAAGCTCTATGGGTGGTTTCATTGTTGTTGACTTTAAACGAGTAGGAGCATAATCTAGCCCTAATCAACAGGATTCAAAGGAAAACAAGAAAGGACATTGCCTATGTCGGTAAGAAACAAATGAAAGATGATTCAACAAGAAGGAAGGACTTGAGCCACATCAAGTGCTTAAAGTGCCAGCTAGAATTTTGGGTACTTTACCGGTCGACTTCTAGGTGTCATGTCCATGGTAGCATGTGGAGGCCCAACTGGCTATGAAGCTTAGAAACCATCAGACTAAAAGGATTCCTAAATGTGCCAAAGGTATTATATGGGGTTTTCATCTTGTAGAAATTTTCTTTGTGTTGCTTTCTCATTGGAATGTCTATAAGCTACTCTTTGATTTCTTTCTATTCAGGTATTTAGATTGATTTCAAAGGGCTTATCATTGTTTTTCAACTTAGATTTCTAGAGTTCAACATTCAATTTTTTTTTTTTCTAGAATCAACAGTTAATAATTTAAATTAGATTGACATCTCAAGGTTTTAAGATACAATTTATTGAGTTGAGTCACTCTTTCTATTTATATATTAGGATATGCTTCAAAACAAGTGTTGCTATTTTATTTGCCAAATGTAAATTAATTTCATCACTATTGAGTTATGGCTTTACTCAGTTTAAATAAAATTAATATAGGACCATGAAGTTGCTACATTTTGAACCCAATGTAAAATCTATCTATGCAAACTTTAGCAACCGGGTCTGAAATAAAGATTCCCACTCTTGAAACAAAAAGTCATTACATTAAAGTCCATCTTTATATTATTATTATTATTTTGTTGAGAAACAAGGTCCATATGTTGCCTGTCTTTTACACATCATGCAAATGTACTATTATTCTCTATCTTAGGTATTGCTTGTCTATTCATTATTTATTTATTTGTTTCAATGTCAGTACTTTTTGAAACACTGATTTTGGTCATGGGAGAAACATAGGAAAATAAAATAGGTGTGGGAAGAAAGTGTACAACGTAGAAGAGAGCTCTTCTATATACCATGGTGGGCCTGATGAGCTGCTATACAACATCTTCATGAAGACAATGGAGGGTAGACATGAGGTACACTCTCGTTATTATCTTACTAGCAAGTTTAAATTTGAATTGTAATCATCACATATTAATCACTGATTCTTAAGAAGATTAATGTATGCTTCTGATAATTGAATTATCAATTTGTTAGTCCTTGCCACCCATAGGAGGGGACTAGTGTTTTCACCTAACTTTTCTATTGAATTGTTCCTTGGGAATCATTCAAAAAGGAAAGTAATCCCATCAATTAAGCACCATTTGTCATTTTCTATTAAATATTAGTTTCATTCTCAAATTCACAATTGTCTCATTGGTCTAAACTTATTTTCTCAATAGTCTTTTGTTTTTTGGAATGCAAAATTTTGCTAAAAATATGTATTCTCAGGTCGTGGAAAGAAAACCACATGTGCTTGTACAACCCACTACACGTGGCTTTTGCATGCGCTTGTCACAATGGTGTCAATATTATTACTACAACTATGTTTAATTATTTTTCCAGGCGATTCTACTTTTGAAATGCACAGAATGCAGCTTCAAATCAATAGGTATGGCCATTGGGCCTTTTATCTTTAACATGATGGTTCTCATTTCTTTCTTATTTCTATAGTAGATGAAAATCACCTATTCACCCTCTTTTTCAATTGTACTACAAATATTTTTATGATCAGATCGTTGGTTTGAATGTTTCCCTTCCAACATTCTTCCTTAGCACCTTTCACACTTCTCCCATGTGAATTTTACTCCCCCATTCTATGGTGCATAATAAAAAGTTTTGCTAAGGGTTTTAAACTAATAAATTACACCTGTTAAATACATTCACTTACATTGATAAGCCATTCAAAAAAAATTGTTGTGTGTATTGCATGCAAGTGTCTCTCTTCATGAGATAGTTTATCTAATGATTAGCCTTTTATGTTTTGTAGGCATGATCATGAGATAGTTTATCTAATGATTAGCCTTATTGTGTTGCATGGTTTCTAAATAGGGGAAATCAGCTCCTTCCAACATATATGTAGCCTTTAAATGCATTTGTCTTTTCTAAAAGTTAGATTTTGTTATAGATTCATATAGGTAGACATAATATGAAATGAAGATCTTAGGGATATAATATATATAGTTGAGGGTGTAATGATATTTCTATGATTTTGATAGAATGTATTACTTTATTTGATAAGCCAAAGCATATGCCCTATCATTTTTGCCACCATATTTAAGGAGACTTGCAAACTACAATTTTGGAATGAATTTTATTGTCATTAGTTCCACATCCTTTGAATGCACACAAGTAGATGCCAATTATTGTAAACTTGAGCCTAAGCACTCAGACCTAATGTTTCAAGGATTTTAAGGAGGTTTATGGTTCTGGCACTCAAGATTGGTTCATATTTTATAGTTTCATTGTTGTGGCACTCAAGATTGGTTCGTAGTTTATAGTTTTATTGTAGTCAATGTAGAGATCTAACTTTATTTATTGTTAGGACTTGACTAATTTCCCATTTGGTCTGGGGATATCCATGAACATAGTCAAACCTTCTGAACCTCTAATCATCCAAGAAATTAAAAAAGCCTCCTTGAGGTTGGTTATTTTTTAAAGTTTGCACTATGTTGTTCTATAATGTTTATATATTCATTAACATTCAATATATATGCAACTTTAATGTATCAATGACGTTGGTCTTTTTAAAAAAAATTCAAGAATTCAAGATTTATGCAACTCTAATGTATCCCGAATGTTGGTTTCTTGTCAATTCAAGAAAATAAAAAGAAGAGTCTGGACATTCAATACAATTTTCCCATAAGAGGTTCACCATTCTATTTATCTACACATCCAAGTAATGTTTCATGTGATTTTGATGATATTGGTTGTCTGTTCAAGTTTAACAAACTCTCTCAAAGCAATGACAAGCTTATCTAAAAAGATTGTCCAAATGTCTCAATTGTATATGTAGACTATTCTTTAGCTGCACTAAATTTTTTAAGAAACCCTGAGCATTATGGTGAGCTATCTTTTAAATGATTTTATGTTAACTAGGATGGTGTTCATCTTACATAAACTCTACAGAGCAATGACATAGATGTTGATTAATGCCAAGATCACCATTCTACCATTGAATTTGGTAAACACGGACCATAAAAGTCTAAAAAGAATCTAGGTATTTCACTTGACTTTTTCAATAATCTAAAGTTATTATAATAATAAATGGATTGTCAAAAAATCCTCATGCCTCTTGTCAAGGTTTCCTAGCTTCTCAAGTCTTGTATTTGTTCTTGCAATTTAAGAAAAACTTCTGGCTAATGGCATAAGATAAACTGTAAGGTAGGTAAAGTATTACATATAACTTTGGAATTTCCTCATAGGTAAACCCAAATCCCAGATCCCAACATCCTTCTAGCTCATCTAAATCCACATTTATAAGAATCTCTATCCTTGTACAAGACTTAAAATTCTGATTAAGGGGATTCTCCATGCCTTCAATAATAGCATGAAGTCCCTACATCTCATCATTTCTAATAGGTTCATCAAAAAAACCTCCCTTATCCTAGCCTAGAAGGCCTCTTTGAGGACTCTACCTTTGACGTTGAGTTTTGGCTTCTTAATACTCTAATAAGCAATATTAGTTTCTTGCGCTTCCTTGTTTCTTTCATCTAATTACATCTCTCTGGGATCAAAATTAGGGTTAGCAACATCATTATACACAGATTCATTATCATGATTATCATTAGAATCAGATGCTTCATCTTCTTCATTACAACATGTAGTTGGGTGAATCAACATTTTTATATATTTGGGACATGATCAACTAGGTCTCTACAATCTACTTTTGTAAACTTTAAGAAACTCCTATATCCTCCTTCCAAATCACCAATCTTACTTATTTGGGTTAATAGGAGCAATAGGATCCAACTTTAACCCTACCTCATTAACATCCATTTCTAATCTTGATCTATCATAAATTCTCTTCATTCTCCTCCACTACTCTTTAGCACTCTTACTTGTTTACAAGCCCATTGACTGCTACATTAACTTTGACAATCTCATCATGGTTTGGAATTTACCACTTGAGTTTTTTTAAAGAAGAACCACTTCCAAAGTCATTCAAAAATATACCTTAGACCTACCTCACCATAGGCAACTTAGACCTACTCAACATACATAGGGACTAGAGCTGCACACAACCCTTATTGTATAGTGTTCCATTCACATCTCTCAAACCTACAATTTTTTTTATTGAAACAAGGTATGATTTCTAAAGTATAATTTACCTATAAGACATGATCATGGAGAAAAAGAGAGATTTTAGTGCTACACAAAGAGAGCATGATTGATCTGCATTCAAAACACTGAATTGGAATTGTTGTGTGCCCATGCAACTCCAGATGTGTTGGGTCTCTGTTATGAATAGTTCAAAGGAGTTTTCAGACAAATATCAGAGACAATAAAATTAAATAGTTTATTTTGTAATCTTCCATGAGTATGTATTCCAAACTTGAATTATTTTTTAAAGAACCATGCTACTTAAAATCTTGTTTATTTGCAAGACATTCACATTCAGCATAAAGATTTTACTATTGCATGATAGAGTGTGATTCATTTGTGTCACATAGAAAAAACAATGTGTCCATTTTTCTAATTTTCAAGCTAATAAATTAAAAGTTGTCAAGAAAAAAGCTTAAAGTTTGTTTGAACAATATAAAGGTAAAATTCAAACAACCAAAACTTAAAATTCAAATACTCTATGATTTCACCATTTTGTACATGGGAATAATGGAGGTGACACACAATAAACTTATACCATAAGAATTCAAATGAAAATAATCTATGGAATAGGCCCCTCGTTAAGAGCCATTGGTCACAACCATCTACATTTTACACCTTTATGTATTGCTCATCTTCCCTCTTATAGGTTTTAAACCCAGATGCTTTTTGGATATTGCTCTGCAATGGCTCATCTAGCACTTTTTTGGATTTTAAACCCAAATATCTTTGGAACATAACTCTGCACTAGCTTTGATGACTTTACATGTCCATATGTCATCAAAAAAAGATGTGGAAATGTTGTTCCAAAATATGCCCCATCAGTATTTGTCATAGTTGAGGAAATTATATGGGCATATAACACTATTAATGATGCATATTTGTATCTCAAAGTACTAATTTTCTCTCAAAAGGAAAATTGTTAAAATACCTCCACATTATAGATTTAGCCAAAAAAATGAAAATATTATATATGAAATTGAATGAAAACCCTAACATATAGAAATGACCATTTACTCATGCTATAAATGTATGACTTTTTAAAGACTAAAATTTATGCAAACATGCTTTATTAAGGATACTACCTTGATATTGGACCTTGGATGGTAAACATCTTCACATTTTGGATAGTAAATTTTCACTCTGCTTGTCCGTGGAATATTTGACTAGCCCACTAGGAGACATGGCTGACTTGAACAGTAAACTCTTAGGCACTTTCCAAAATTAGTATTCTTGTACTACTCCAGTTGTACATGTAATATCAAGAGCAAAAAAAGGATCATATGCAATTGGCACAAACACCTAAATCCTATTTAGGTTCAACTAATTTATGATCACATCATACCATAGCATTCATCCCCTTGCTTGTTAAAATATAATGGACATGGATCAAACCATAAAGCATCTCAGCAACAGACTCCACCAACTCATTCTATTCCTCAATTAATATATCATCTATAAGCAAAAAATATAGGATATTTTAGTCATTTTTTATTTTGATACTTAAAATTAAACAAATACAAAAGGAGGTGCTACATATCATTCATATAACTGATTTCATGTAGTGACTTTGCCAAAATGCAATGAATGGACTTCATAGAAACATCATGAAAAACAAATGGTATTGAGATTTATTATAATGAAGGAAGATTTAATAAGTTTCCTAGATCCTACAATGTTGATGAATATTTGGAGTTGTATCACCTTGATTGGGATGATCAACAAAATGTGCCAAAAACTCTAAACAGAATCCTAGTATGCACCTTTTTGATGGAATCACTAAACACCAAAATTTCATATGTATGCACATCTTAAGATTTTGAATAAGCTTTTATATATATAATTGAACAAAAATTAATATAAATGATAAATTTTGAGATTTTAAATTGATTCGAAACATCTGATGATATTTCGTATGTGCTTGTGCAAGCTAGATGGTGGGAAGGGGATACTTTATTAGGGCAAGCCTAAGAAGAAAAAGGCCCAAAATAATGCATAGAGAAACCGTGCAGCTTTAGGTAGAGTCTAGACAATGATGTGCATGGAACCAATGATTTAAATTAGTTCTTCTTAGTGGTCATATTTGGAGTTTTATCAGCATCTATAGAAATTTCAAGGTTTCCAGGAGGCGACAATGTGTGTCTGAGGTGCTTCTTGAAGGTAATAATTTAGCACAATCAAATAGAATTTTTACTTCATCATTTTTAAAGTTTCCTACATTGCCTACATTGTTAGTCTATGCCTAAAATAAAATTAAGTTCTAAACTAGACTTAGATGGGGGTACCCGCTATCTAATGAATGCCACAAGAGCCATAGTTAAATGCCACAATCGATTTCATGTTAACTGGTGGCAGAAGTATCAATTTCCTCTTCCTCAATTAATTCCAAGTTTTCCTTAAATTCTTTCTTATTTTCCTTGGTTGGCACTAATGGTAGGAAAGCTTGCATTTGATATTGTTTATTAGCCAAACATAGAACAATGTAATAATATTAGCACAATATGGAGCTTTTGTTCTTGTGTACAATGGTAGAGAGAGCAACACCAATAAGGGTAGTAGTAACTAGAATAAGGTTTTTTATTCTTGCCAACAACAATTGTTTCCATTCATTTCCAAATAGGTTAATGAAATATGCTAGAGTGACTTAGATCAAATCCCAAGTTGTGTGCTCCATGCAATAGACTCCTGCCAATAGCATATGCAAACTAGAAGTCATTTACTAAAATTCTCCAAAACTATAGATATATCTTTGTTTGAAACATCTTTCCTTTTTGTTATCATAGATGATAAAGTCCCCTTCATATATATCTTCTTTTAACTATGAGGTGCTAGTTTTTGGTTCAGATTCTGGTTTAAATTTTGGTTTGACATTTACTCAAAAGTTTTTTGGTTTGAGTTTTCTGTTCAAGATTTTTGTATATATATAAGCAACTTTTCCTTTGTAAAGGTTTGCACTAAGTTAGGTGATTAAAAATGCCCTAAAACAACACACCAAACTTGATGAAGGCTATTTAAGTCTTGAGAAACCCTAACCAAGGTTTGACATTCATTATTGTATGGCCACAGTATGGTTGCAACAGACAGTGCATGATTCTACAATAACAGTTACTGGTTTTTTCCTTGTTTGGAAGCAAATAGCAGTGTGGTTGTGATCTTGTTGGATGGAATAGTTTGTACATTTTTTTTTCTCCATTGTATATGCATTAGATTTGGTTCTTTTAGTTTGTGTGAGTATTTTATTTAATTCTTTCAACTTGACTGTGTACTGCCAGTTTTGGGGTGTTTAATGGAAAATAGGTTGTAGTTCTTGATTCCACCATGGGAAAACCATGGCGGTTTGGATTCTAGGACTATAGACCCTAAATTTTAAGACTATGAAAGTAGGGGCCCAAAAAACAAGTACAAATATTCATTTGACAAAGCCCTAGGTGACCTAGGCAGTGCCCGACTAGGAGCAGTCAACAGTAAAAGTGCTCTCAAGAGCAAAAAAAGCAATTTCATGACTTGAACTTTTGAGGGATTCAAGGGGAGTGAAAATAGATGCTATTTTGTGAAGGAGGATTTTTAACAAGCTGTGCAAGGTGGTGAAAAAGTGGGGATAGGAGGGAGGTTGACCAAACCCTTAAAAACCCTCATTTTTAACAACTTTATTGTACGATCATTTGAAGACTTGAGACCTCAAAAATCCTTAAGAATGGGTCTAATGTAGCAAATTTTCTTTAGATTATGTGAGTTGAATCTTTGAGGGGAAGGAGTTATAAGCCCTACAAATCTGGAAGGAGGCCTAATTAGGGCTCTTCTAGTAGCCCTATTTGTGAAGAAACTATGCAATCAGGTATGAACCCATCCTTACCATCAATTTATACATGCTAAAAGTGTTCCAAATAACATCTTAGATCTCATGGAAACCTTTTTTAGACTAGGGAATGTTTTTGAACGAAGTTATAAAAAAGCCAGACATTAGTCAAATAACATGTTCTTTATGATGGACATTATTTTTCATTTAAAAGATTAGAGATATTAGATGAATTAGAATTACAGTTACTGTATGCTCATAAAAAGTCAAGTCATTTTAATGGTTAATTAGTTTTTTCGTTCCTAATTCCAAGTTAACTATTTAGCTTCACATTACCTTTCCCAAATTTTTTCTAATAGCTATCACAACTTATTTAGTTAGAGTAGCCAATGCCTGAACCATAACAGGTTCAGGCTATGGCACTATCATTAGATCTCAAGCTGGTCAAAGATGTTATCTTTGGGTTCTCTTTCAATCACCATGACTTTGCTTTGTTGCTACACTTTTATCATTGTGCATTTGAAAGTAAATATTTTGCTAATAAAACTATAGCCAGGGAACAATCTGTAGTGGTTGAAATACCCTTTTGTTACCTATTAATCAATTCTTCAAAGGACCAAACAATCTATCCTAGGAAAACTATTAATAAAAATACAAATGAGTGTGAATGAAATCTGAATATAGAGACAATAGACCATGGTTATCTCAAAGTCGGGTCCTGCTAATGGACTAGAAAATATGGTTTTGTATTTTGATTCTCTTATCATTAGTTATTGTGATTTCTCTGTAACATTATGGATTGTGGAATCCTAAAGTGTTTGAGTATTCATTTTCCCAAAATACATCCATATCCTTACAAATGTCAAATTCTCCATGAGATGGTTTTAATATCATAGACACACTTTTAATGTGTACAAAATCTCTTAGCACTAGGGTATACTATATATATTTTTCCCCACCTGAATGTATATGATATTTTATATGAGTTTTAAATTTTTTTCACAAAGGTATTTTGAGAACACAAGAGAAGAGTGTGCCTCCAGGTTTGAGTGAAGCTGCAACTTTTGACCCCTTGGTGGGCAAGAAAGTGTGGACAAGGTGGCCATAAGGCAATAGCTTTTATAAGGCTGTTATTACCAATTATGATCCAATTAATGTATTGAAATTATTTAAGTTCAATGTTAATAATTTGACTATTGTTTTTTGGAAATTATGATATCTATGTGAAATATTGCTACTCAGTAAACATTTTTTTTGTTATAACACAAGACCACTGAAAAAACCTTATACTTGAAGAGGTCCCACTTCATATATTGTAGGGTCATTGCCATAATATTTTATTGTCTACTTGGTGTTTTTTCTTGCAAAGTTGGGGTTTTAAAGATTACAGTGCCACAAATTTGGTATCTTTTAGCATACGTTCTTTCATTATGTGTTGTCTAGAAAACCTAGATGCACAGCTTATGTTTACCTTTTTAGTATAGATGACAAGTTTGAATATTATTCATGATTGTAAAGGATTTGAAATTGAAAAAACTTATAGCAATAGGTATAACCCCAACTATACAACTAAAGCTTTCCTTGAAATTTACTTAAAAATGAATAGGACTTGTCATAAGATTACAGTACCAATTAAGCAGATACTTGGATATGATTATTGTAATATTTTTTTAACAAGTTACTTCTAATTTGACTGATATGCCCAACTACTTGTATAGGTAGAAATTTTCAATTCTTCCTCATTATTTCTTTTGCCCTCCTTTGCCCTGATGCCTATATGCTGCTCTTTTCTAGACCTATTGACCCTTCACCAAATAGAGATATTTTTTGTACAAATGGGTTCTTGTAGAGTAAACTTTATTAGTTGTAGTGGTTATTTACCTCAAAAGTGATGTGATAGGCCCAACTAGTCATACAGGTAGAAATTTACAACTCTTTCTCATGATTTCTCACAAACTCCCCTTGTCTCGCTGCTGGTCTACTGGCCTTTCCCATACTTTTTGACCCTTCATCAAATACATATATTTCTTGTAGAAATAGATTCTTGCAGAGTAAAATTTATTAGTTCTTGTGGTTATTTGTAATGCTTGGTTTATTCTCTATCTATCTATCTATCTATCTTTACATGTGCTTTCTGTATTGTAGTAATATACCCACATGCTCACACATGCAGAATCATTCTTATTTTCTTTGAGGTCCCATTTTTTTGGCAATAATAAGTTGATTTTATTATTAGAATACATGGTACCTTAAAGAAAGAGTGATATCATATTTACCATATGGAAAAATGTGAGCATCATCCCATTGCTTGAAGTCTCTAAACAAGAGATGTGGACATTGTTAACAACTAAATAGCTATATATATTAATATATATGATTTTTCCCTTGTTGATTAAAAGATGGTTTGTGTATGGTTAGGGACTACATGATCTCATTTATGATATTAATACGAGCAGGGAGACTTTTGAATGGGTTAACTTGAAGGAGCCAAATGTTGACAAAGTTGAAGTTTTTGGACTGTCTAGTTGGGTTTTCTATTGCTATATCACTGATAATGTTTAGACATAAGGTATTAATTAGTGCCTAAGTAGATTTACATGGTTAGGCTAAAAGGTATTAAGTAGTTATTTGGCTCAAGGTTTCCCTCTCTACTATGACGCATTGTTATATTTTGGTTTAAGAAGAATACTACAAACATCATAAGGTGTAGAATGATTTCCATATGATCTCCACTAGGTGGTGTTATTTGCATATATGTAGCAAATGGGAAATCAATACCTTGCACAATATACTGTACCATACAATATCAACTCACTGCCATATACAACAAGCTATCACAGTGTAACAAAAGCTTTTGCAACCTAAGCTTTATCATCTTTAGGTCATGTAGTCCACAAGTTAAAGATGGTCTAGATTCCCTCTTTTATTCTTGTCTCTCTTTCTTTCATAAATGTTTTTGTAGTCTACTTTTCCTTCCTCTATCCATGGGTTTCTTCCAAATGTTTTATCAATGACAATATGCATTTCTAATTGCGCCTATGAACTATGACTGACATTCTTCAATTTTTATCAGATGCTGTATTTATTATCATTTCATTCAAGTTGCATTTGTTGCAGATAGTCATTTTATCGGTGTGTGCACCATTCAATCCTGTGAGGCCTTGCCCTGACCCATCATAGCATAGTAGATACATTATTATTTTGTTACTCATGACTCGATATATCGAGACACTATCAAATACATTGAACATTATTATGTTATCTTATGTCCTATGATGTTTTACTTTCAGATGTTTAATTATGTTATATAATCGCTTATGACCATGTATACTGATGAAGTAGTGTAGAAAATGAATGCATAATTAACACTTTGATTATGTAATTTTAGAGGTTAAGTATTTGAGCAGATACGAGATAAACAATTAATTAATTGAAAGATTTATGTTGTGAGTTATGTGGTTATCTTGATGAGCTATATATATATATATATATATATATATATATATATATATATATATATATGCATGTGATTTTCTTGAGCTACTGATGTGTGCAATGAGTGTGTAGGATATTTAGCCAAGAAATCTAACAAAGAATTGGAATTGAACCTTATGTATCGCTTCTGGAAACCAGGGTTGAATCTAATGAAAGATGTAGACCCTGTTGTTCGTATTTTATTTGTATTATGGGTTGAATGAATGTATAATTCTGTAATCAATAAGTATTAATGTTTTGTAACAATGATTTTATAGTGTTGCTTGACACTCATGACTCGTAAATGCATTTCAGCTTGATAGTTAGGATAAACCAAGTAACCTAAAGATCCAAGTTGGACTAGGTTAGTGACCTTTTTACTAATTAGTTAGTAATCAAGATTAATTACCCTAATTAGAATTAGTGAGTAATCTACTTTTTGAAGGTTGTTAGAAAGTCCAAAAATTTTCAAGCTTTTGTTAGGTCTCTTAATTGTCCTATAAGTAGAAAATCATTAAAACTAAGTACCTAAGGGGTATGGGTATGGGTTGGGGGCATTTTCCACCCCTCTAGCCCCTTTTGTTGACTTTTATGGTCACTCAAACATTACATTTTTGCTTTATTGCCAAAATTGAATGTTTCACCATGAGTTGGATAAGTTAAACTTCACCTTGAGGTTAGCCTTATGATAAGTTGAGTTAGAAGTCTCTAGAATCTTAGGCAAGTGGGGGAGTTATTACATTTTGAAGGTGGTCGAGTTAGTATCTTATTTAGAGGCAAATTTGAGAGAGAATGAGTGTTCACCCAACCTCTAATTTTAGAGAGCAATTCAGGATTGAAGGAGAAGGAGAAGGAGAAGGAAGGGAAGTTCATCTCAAATTTTTCAATTGCCATAACCTTATTGTGAAGGTAGGAACCCTTCAAGCTCTTTTGATTCATGTTGTTTTTCATGCTTAAGTCATTTTGTTTGCATGTGTATGTTCGTGTGTTTGTTGAATATGTTTAGGAGGGATTGAAATGAGTTTTTATTAAATATTTTTCCTTAGTATTTTTCTTTGATTTTTGAAAGGATTGCATGAGTTGTATTGGCAATACTCACCCTTGGATAGGGAAGAAGTGACCATATATAGGAGGTCATCTTTAGTTGGACTCTGACAGTGCATAGTCTCTTCTCAGGATGAGGAGAGGGAGAGAGTAGGGTGTTATGGGCCTCTACTCATCAGCACAAACCATATTTTGAGTTTTGGAATTTAGGAAATGGAAGAATAGAAGTTCTTGTGATTATAGCCCTAAAAGAGCACCTATTATGGTGTTGTGGCCAACGTCTCCTATTGGAAAAATCCACCTTCTCCCTAGTCTGGTTCAATGATGACTCTATTGTGCAAACTTGGATGGGAGTGAATGTTTGAAATTGTCTTCATGTTAAGATTTGTTGTCTCCCAGTCAGTTTTTGTTCTCTCCATGATTACCTTTATATGTTACAGACTTCATAATAGTTTCCCTATTGTGGAGCCAAGAAGAAAATTCAAAAATGTTATTGACATTCAAATATGTTGGGAGATTTCTCCTCGGGATAATAATCCTGTGTAAAAATATTATTTTAAACTTATTATGAAAATGGCACGATGTGGGGTTTTCTTCCTGGTTCTTTCTCGGTGGAGCCTTTGAATTAGGTGGTTCAATAAAATAAATGAGAAATGGCTGGACCACATATGTTGATAAAAAAATTGAGTAGTATTCTTGCTTATGAGATTCTCGTATTTTAGTTTTGCATATGTTTACTTGAACTTTGACGTAATGATATTTTTACTTTACTATGACATTTATATAGTTTGACATTGCATTCATTTGATTAATGCTCATTGGACAAATTGGTGAAATATATAAAGTTATGAAATTTCAAAACCAAACCATGCTAAAGAAAATTCATTTTTGATTGGTACTTCAATTTCGTAATTATTCATGAGTATGAGGAAGTTAAATATTCTATTCAAATTCTAAGGCATTACATTTAGCCCTATGTTATAAATCCAATTAGAAAAAAAAAATACCTCCTTGTCATAAAAAAATAATTTGCATTCAAAATTAACACTTAGACAAAAATGGACTTGAAAAAAAAAAATACCCCCTAGAGCAAAAATGCTCTCTGGATTTTGTATGAGGAAATTTTTTTTCCCCCTTGAGATAACAGGGAATATTCCCTTTAAGATCATCCTTTAAAATCATTTGTTAAATCTAATTAATCTTAAAAAATTAATTAAACAAAAAAAAATGCATATAAAATATCCTAAGTATCCTAAATATCCTATCTACTTAACTTTATTCATAAATTGTTTTGTATCTATCTGTATTTTTACCTAGAAAACTTCAAAACATAAATATTTACCCTCCATTCCCCATAGTAAGCATTGATAAAGGCCTCCAGAATCTAGACTAAAATACTTCATATGCCCCCATGTTAGTTTGACATGACAGAAGAGCTGAAAAATGAAATTACCTTTTTTCTTCCTTGCCTTTTTCTTGCCTAGGCATACATTCCCTTGGCAGACTTGTTGCTGCATTTGGGCAGCCCTTGAAATGGGTGGGAGACTTGGGGAAACACCCAAGTGCGTTGGGAAGGGGGGATTAGACATGTGGCCAAGTGGCCTAAGGGTTAGGGGTGGTTAGGTAGTTAAGGATTAGGTTAGTTAGTATTTTAAATAAAGTTTTAAAATTTAGATAGCTTATGTTTATGTAATTTAATTTGTATGTTTTAAATATTAGTTAATTAGTATATTTAGTAATATTAATAATTATATTTATTTTACTGTTGCTTAAAAGTTATTTAGTATAATTTAATTTTAGCTTAAGTATGTTTTAGTTAGTTTAAATTTTAAGTATTTATTATGTTTTTGTTTAGTTTAGTTATATTTTAAATATTCTAAATTAGTATAGTTAAAGTTTTAGGATACAGATTTGTCTTAAAGTTTAAACATGAATTTGGTATAAGTTAGATAATGTTAAAGCATTAGTTAGTCATATTATTTTTATTATTATTTAGCCATAGTTTAGAATTAAAAGACATTTTGTTTATGTTAGACTTAATTATGAGTTATTAGAAAAATTTAATTATGGGGTTAATTAATATTTTGGTCGATTGTAAATTATGTTTACTAGTGGGTTTGGTATAGTATTGTTTTGTGAGTATAATATTTTAAAAGTAAATAAAATAAATAATGTGTTAGATCTTTTGATTAATTGAAATTGGATTGTTTAAATTAATTAATCGATTTAATAGTGAAAGTTTAATTTAATAATTTATTCCTAGATGATGATTATAAACTAAACGGAATGTCAAGACATTGTTAGGAGAACTCATATCTATCTTACATTATACCTATACTTTAACTTGTGAAAAAAAACATTTCAAACATAGTGATGTTATTAATCTTCAAAAAATAAATTAATAAAAAAAATTGGTGTGATATTTGCCCTGTATTTTGGGCATGACATTTTGGTATTAGAGCTCGTGTTTCAACACTAGGAACCTAACACCATTACGCTTCAACTTAATGTAAACTTTAAATTTTTGTAGGATGCCTCCCGTTACACAAAGCAACTGACGAGACAAAGGTCATAGGGTGAGAGATGGTAGAGCAGAATAGGAGGGTGAACCACCACCTCCACCACCACCACCACCTCCACTAGCACCAAACTTGAATTAGGATATCTTGGATGCCCTCCAGACACTGATTGGAGTAGTTCAATAGAGACTACCACCTGTAGTACAACTAGGGTAGCAAATTCCTGAAGAAGAAGCACATGGACCCAGAGGAGGCAGACCTAGTGGATGAGAGAGTAGGAGTCCCCCATCGAGGTAGGTAGAGGGACAGGGTGAGCCTGAGGGTGAGTCGATACACCATAGAGGACCACCACTCAATAGGCCTTCTAGACATGTAGGAGATGATACCAGGGAGTTGATTCGACTTCAACCACTATACTATATCGGTTCCACTAATAGAACAGTAGTAGAGGCCTCATTACAGAGTCTACAATGGTGCTTTGGATTACATTCTTATGGGAGTAATTCGAAGGCATGTGTAGCAGTCCATTAGCTAAGGGGAGATGCCTCCAATTGGTGGCATCAGGAGGGGATTATAGGAGGAGTGAGGATGGATACCCTCACATGGGAGTTATTCTTAGTTAGCTTCTAGGAGAGGTACCTATCTGAGCACTTCAAATAGAAGTAGATAGAGGAATTTCATGCTCTACAATAGAGGGGCCACATAGTAGCTCAATATGAGAGTAGGTTTCTCAAGCTCCTTCCATATGTTGAATACACGAAGGACAAGAAACTACAAGTACATTGCTTCATCATGGGCCTAAATTTCTCACTCCAAGGTGCAATCTATTTGGCCTTCCCTATCACCTTTAGACAGGTAGTTGAGATAGCATTAGTTGTTGAGGATACTCAGGGTAGACAGGAGTCACAAGATTGGTCTTAGAACTTAAACTTTACCCAACAGAAACCCCTTTGGAAGGGGAATCGAAACTATATAGTAGGGTCCTCTAAGGGCCAACAGTCTTAGCAGCAGAAACCTCAGCAACAACAATAGCAAAAACCATCACAAGGTTATCAGGGCTCCAAGCCCAAGTAGTGGCAATCACAGGGTCCCAAACAGGATCAAAAGGTACAGGCCCCACAGTCATAGTCAGTGAAGACTCAACAGTCTTCTAGGGGTGGATATAGTGGATCTAGTAGGTCAAGGGGCTCACAGCAGTCCATATCATAGGGTGCACAATCTTATACCTAAGGACCGTGCTGCACTTTTGGTGGCATGGGTCATATAGCTAAAGATTTTCCCTAGGGACAATCATCCGATAGTCAGAGGGGGTATTTCAGAGCTAACAATTGGTGATATAGGCAGATCCCATAGACTTTTTGTAGTGTTTGACAACTGCTAAGCTAAGCATCAGGCCACAATTATCAAGGCCATAGGTATAGTACAAGGTTGTATGGTTGTTGTTTTATTTGATTCCAGAGCTACTAACTCTTTTATATCTCCATATGTAGTGGAGCATTATGGGCTAGTGGCAATTAGACATGATGTCAGTTGGGAACTAGTGTTAACCTCAGGAGCCAGAGTGTTAGTTAGTTCCATGGTGCATAATTTCCAGATTTAGATTGGAGACATGACCATGATGTCTGATCTATGCATCAGTCCTCTAGGTTCTTATGATGTTGTCCTTGGCATGGATTGGCTTTATGCCCATAGTGCCAAGATGGATTGTCGATAGAAGAGGGTGGAATGTGTGAATGAAGATCGGATCTCTAGAGTGATCTTCAGAGTAAAGATACCAGTATCTCTTCATGTGATTTTTGCTATGTAGCTTAGATGGTGCATGCAAAAGGGATGCCAGTTGTTTGCTATCACCATTAGTGATAGAGAGGAGGATTCAGAAGGAGAGCCATCTCTTGATGATTTTCCAATCTTTTAGGAGTTTATAGATGTGTTTCCTTCAAAGCTCCTTGATATGCCTCCACCTAGAGTAGTGAATTTTCATATAGATGTTGTGCCAGGAGCTAAGCCAGTATTGAGAGCACCATACATGATGACTAATCATGAGCTCAGTGAATTAAAGACTTAGTTGGAGAAACTCTTAGAGAAAGGGCATAATATTTGACCTAGTGTGTCACCTTGGGGTGCACCAATGATCTTCATAAAGAAGGACATATCACTTAGGTTGTGTATTGATTATCGACAGTTGAACAAAGTAACCATCAAGAAATGATACCCACTTCCCAGGATTGATGATCTCTTCAATCAATTACAAGGTGCTCGAGTATTTTCAAAGATTGATCTAAATTTGGGCTATCATCAGTTGAGGATTGTGGATAGTGATATCCTCAAGATCGTATTTCGTATGAGGTATGGTCACTATGAGTTCATCGTTGTACCATTTGGCCTCATGAATGCTCTAGCTATATTCATGAGCCTCATGAATGGAGTATTCCATACCTTTTTGGATAAGTTTGTGGTCATTTTCCTTCATGAAATTCTGATATATTTTTATGATGAAAAGGAGCATGAAGAGCGCCTAAGACAAGTATTGCAGAAGTTGAGAGAGAATTAATTGTATGGCAGCTTGTCGAAGTGTGCTTTCTATAGACCTGAGATACATTATTTGGGTCATGTCATATTAGGTGATGGTGTATCAGAAAACCCATCAAAGATTAGGGCCATCATGGATTGGCCAAAACCCACTAGTATCACTGAAGTGAGGAGCTTTATGGGACTAGCAAGATATTACCGATGCTTTATTGCAAGATTCTCTAGATTGGCGCACCCAATCACATCTCTTTAGAAAAAGGGAAAGAAGTATGAGTGGATAGAGAAGTGTGATAGAGCTTTTCAAGAGTTCAAGAGAGCCCTCACGAGTACATCAATCCTAGCAGTGCCAGATCCTTCTATGGATTTTGTGGTGTGCACAGATGCATCTTTGGATGGTATAGGGGTAGTCCTTATGCAGGAGGGATGACCTATTTCCTTCAAGTCTTGGAAGTTGAAGACTCATGAACTCAATTAACCTACTCATGCCCTAGATCTTGTAGTAGTGGTTCATGCTTTAGTGAGGTGGTGACACTTCCTTCTAGGTCATAGATTCGAGCTTCATTCTGACCACCAGAGCTTGTAGTACATATTTACTTAGCCAAACCTTAATGCTAGGCAAAGAAGGTGGATAGAGTTTCTTTCTGAGTATGATTTTGATGTTCATTACATCAAGGGAAAGGAGAATGTGGTTGTAGATGCCTTAAGTAGAAGGCACCATGAACTTTCATCTGAGACCACATGCACCAATTTGAGAGAGAGAATCCTACATCATTTGCTAGTGGATGAGTTTTATGAAGAAGTTAGTCAATTGGTGCATTCTCAGAGACCCTTGGAAGGGAAGTATTCAGAGTATTCTTTGGAGTCTAATGGACTCTTGCATCATAGAGGATGTATGTATGTACGTTTCATTGGGGGTTTGTGCGAGCTCATTATACTTCAAGCTCACAGATCACCTTATGTAGTGCACCCTGGTGTTAAGAAGTTACATGAAAATCTGAGATAGTTGTTTTACTAGCCAGGCATGAGAGTGTAGATTGCTAGCATTGTTATGAGATGCCTCAAGTATTAGAGGGTGAAGGTAGAGCACCGTTATCCTTGTGGGCTTCTTTAGCCTCATGAGATTGTAGAGTGGACGTGGGATGCTATAACTATGAATTTTATTGTTGGTCTCCCCATGTCATCTTGCCGCCATGATGCCATTTTGGTGATAGTTGACACATTGACCAAGGTTGCCCATTTCTCACCTGTGTGTACTACATAAAAATCACAAGACATAGCCCACGTTTTTTTGTGGGACATTGTCAAACTTCATGGCATTCCCCGTAAGATCATCTCCAATAGAGACTCACTATTCACTTCATCTTTTTAAAGAGAGTTACAGGCAAGACTAGGCACTAAGCTCAATTTTAGTACAATGTACCATCCTCAAACCAATGGTTAGATCAAGCAAGTCAATTAGGTTTTAGAGGACATGTTACGTACGTACGTGACGGACCATCAAGTCAAATGGGAGGAATACTTGCATCTTTTCAAGTTTTCCTATAACAATGGGCACCATTCCTCCATAGGTATGCCGCCTTATGAAGCCTTGTATGGAAGACCTTATAGAACACCCTTGAGCTAGGATAGGATCGAGGATCGAGTATCCATTGGTCCTTAGTTAATAAAAGAGATGGAACAACAAGTGACCCTGATTAGACAGCTCCTGAGAGAGGGACAGGATAGGCAGAAGAAGTATGTTGATGCAAAGAGGATAGATTGAGAGTATCAAGTTGGAGATAGAATCTTCTTCAGGGTGTGACTACACAAGAGTCCAATTCAATTCAAAAAGGGCTCTAAGTTGGCACCCCAATTTGTTGGACCATTCAGGATCCTAGAGAGGATAACTAATTAGTTAGTAATCAAGATTAGTTACCCTAATCAAGATTAGTGAGTAATCTACTTTTTTGAAAGTTGTTAGAAAGTCCAAAATTTTTCAAGCTTTTGTTAGGTCCCTTAATAGTCCTAGAAGCCAAAAATCATGAAAACTAAGTACCTAAGGTGTATGGATATGGGTTGGAAGCATTTTTCACCCCTCTAGCCCCTTTTGTTGACTTTTATGGTCACTCAAACATTCCATTTTTGCTTTATTGCGAAAATTGAATGTTTCACCATGAGTTGGATAAGTTAAACTCCACCTTGAGGTTAGTCTTATGATAAGTTGAGTTAGAAGTCTCTAGAACCTTAGGAAAGTTGGGGAGTTATTACATTTTGAAGGTAGTTGAGTTAGTATCTTATTTAGAGGAAAATTTGAGAGAGAATGATTGTTCACCCAATCTCTAGCTTTAGAGAGCAATTCGGGATTGAAGGAGAAGGAGGAGGAAGGGAAGCTCATCTCAAATTATCTAATTGCCATAACTTTATTATGAAGATAGGAACCCCTCAAGCTCTTTTGGTTCATGTTGTGTTTCATGCTAAAGTCATTTTGTTTGCATATGTATGTTCGTGTGTTTGTTGAATATGTTTGGGAGGGATTGAAATGGGTTTTTCTTAAATGTTTTTCCTTAGTATTTTGCTTTAATTTTCGAAGGGATTCTATGGGTTGTATTGGCATTACTCACCCTTAGATAGGGCAGAAGTGGCCATGTACAGGAGGAAGTCTTTAGTTGGACTCCGACATTGCAGAGTCTCTTCTCAAGATGAGGAGAGGGAAAGAGTAGGGTGTTATGGGCCTCTACTCGTTAGCACAAACCATGTTTTGAGTTTTGGAATTTAGGAAATGGAAGAACAAAAATTCTTGTGATTATAGCCCCGAAAGGGCACCTGTTATGGTGTTGTGGCCAACATATCCTATTGGAAAAATCCACCTTCTCCCTAGTTTGGTTCAATGACGAACCTGTTGTGCAAACCTAGATGGGAGTGAATGTTTGAAATTGTCTTCATGTTAAGATTTGTTGTTTCTTAATTAGTTTCATTCTTGGGTATGTGCACAATCATAGTGTGCCAAAAAGTGGTGATGTGAAAAAAATAGAGTTTGAAGACGTCTAAATGTGCTTCAAAATCCGCTTTGACTTTTTTTCACCTATCTAGGTAGCAAACCTAGAAACTAAGGCCCAAGCCTTATCGGATATCCGATAACATGGAGAAATATATATAATATATTATACTATAATATAACGTTATTATAATAATATAATAATTATAATTATACTATAATATAATATAATATAATATTATTGTTATATTATAATAGTATAATGTATTATATAATAGTATCATATAAAAATATTATATTATAATAGTATAATATATTATGTAATATAATATAATATAATATTATTATAATAATAAAATAATAATAATTATACTATAATATAATATTATTATAATATTATAATAGTATAATATATTATATAATAATATAATATAAAAATATTATATTATAATAGTATAATATATTATGTAATATTATATAATATAATATTATAATAATAATATAATAATAATAATTATACTATAATATAATATTATTATTATATTATAATAGTATAATTTATTATAAATTATAATAATATAATATAATACATTACCTAATATATAGTATTATAATATAAAATATAATAGATAGTAATGTAATATAATATATATATAATATAATATAAAATATAATATAATATAATATAATATAATATATATAAAATATAATATAATAATATAATAATATAATATAATATAATAATAAAAAAGTAATATAATAATAAAAAAGTAATATATTATAATATAATATATAATAAAAAAGTATATTACAATATAATATATAATACATCTAGCATTATATGAACCGACGAAGCTATCGGATATCTGATATAATATTAGATATCCGATATCTGTAACACAATAAAAAAAAGAAGACCTGCAGGCTCATTTCAACACCAGTTTTCAAGCTCGCGATCAGATATCGGATACCAAATCAAATATACGATATAAAGGTTTAATTTTTTTTAAAAAAATCATTTAAAACATAAATTCAATAGATTTTATCATGATTTTGTTAGTTTTAGTTGAATCTAAGGTTTTTTTGAAAAGAATTGTTAAAATTAAGGTTTTTAAAAATATATATTACATTTTACAATTTAATAGGAATGGCTGATCAAAATGATGACACTGAGGCAGGGAACAATATTCCTCGTAACCTCCCACCAAATGATCAAGTGCCCCGACAAAATTGTCCACCAAATGATCCTCTACCGCCTCAAAACTCTTCTCGAATCAAAGATTTGATAAATAAAAATCTCACTGAATTGAGGGATTTGCGAAGAACATATAATAATGTACCCGCATTGGCTCCTATGTTATCCACGTTAAACACCATAGTGGATAACATTGAAACCCTTACCAACCAACAAAATGCCACTCTTCGTTGGCGTGATGAAATGCACAAGATGTTTGATGATGGTTTGGATTATGATGAGGTTGCGGCCCTTAATATAACCAAAGAGGATTTGGATAGCCTTTTTGCAAACCTGGAAATGGGTATACTAGTCAACCCAAAAAAATTCAAACTATTGATTAAATGGTGCACAAATGATGCCATACATGTAAACTTTTGGGATCGTTGGTGGATGGTTTTTGATATCCCTCCACATAGCAATTTAGATGTGCCATTTTATTTCCTTAGAAAATTATATGCAGAATTTTTGTAGAAACTTAAAGTGAACTATTGGAGCATGAAGGCCAACATGGGTGTAGGACTAGGAGCTCCTTAGGATAGACCCTCTTTCCAGTGGAAGAAAGCTGGCACTTTTGTCCCCCCCACTGATATCTCTCCCCCTCCTTGAGTGCAGCATCCTAATATTATGGTAGAGGCTAGCTCTTAGACCAAAAGAGCCATTCATAGGCTAAGTAGCCTAATGATATCTCAAGCTAGGTTAGTCCTGCTTCCTTATGTTGATGATGCTAGCACTAGTTCAGTTCATCATCAGCTAGCTCATCACATGTTTGTGTGCCTCACATTTACATTACATGCAAGAATATTTTCCTGGGTCCCATAGGTGATCTTCTTGAGTATCATTTTGTATTATATGAGGATACACCAGACACACATGCAGAGTCTACAAACCCTAATGCGAGAGAGGAGGGGAACGCAGAGGCATGGACTCCTTCGGTGTCGATATGTGTATATATTTTTTTGTTATGACATATGTGATTTAAAGTTAATTTTTATAATAGATTAATTTTAATTTTTAAGCCATACTAACTTATACATGTATGTGATCTTCATTCATGTTTAGTTGATGACCAAGGAGGAGCTCAGACAGATTGACGATGCCATGCTCTCGACCATTTCATTTGGCCTTAAGACATCTATGGTACATTATGTTGTGTCTGCATTGTTTTTTCTATTTGATATTGTAGCATATATGGTTGCTAATCTTTCTTTTATCTTGCAGGTACCACCTGTCTCGGGGGGACAAAGTGCGGGGGATGAGCCAACATGCATTAACAAAGGAAAGTTAATTAAGTGCTTTCTATTTGATTAAATATTTATGCATTCTTGTAAAATTTTTGTGGCAATGAAATTTAATTACATTCTTTATTTTACATAGGGCGTGGCTACTGGTGATGAGCTTGTATAGATTTCGCATTGTAGACGATCAAGCATTTCCATTCGCACTGAGAACCCCATTGTATGTATAAGTATCATTTATTTTTTATTTTCCTTATCTTCATAAATAAATTCAAAACTGATATCCTTTTTATTAACAACAACTATTTTTTATCTCATAGGAGACTCCTAGTGCACATGAGGTTCGACGAGAGAGTTATGTAGATTTGATGATGCAGCCACTCTATCTTGAGGAGGAGCCTACAATAGTAAGTTGTAGTTTGAATTCATGATTAAATATGTTATAAATTTAGCATGCTATGAATTATAATGTTATAGTTTAAGTTATATATTCATCTGACAAACATATTTGAACATACACAACTCATAATCAATGAGGTAGAAGCATTGCTGAGGGCATACGAGAAGACTCTTGACCAATGTAGGAGGTCGATGAGAGAGGTATTTATTATGAAATTTTAATAGTATAAATCTTCATTAAAAAAAATATCATTATGCATTTGAGTTATTTAATGTTAGATACAAAGAATCATATAAATTTAGTAGTCTAACTTTGGGTTTTCCTTTTTTGTTTATGTAGGAGGCATCTGATCCACCTAGTGTAGCGAAGAGGCTACATTTTGATCACCCACCAGTACCCTAGGATAGTACAGTTATCGTAGGATGCATCATGAGACATTTTGAGATGGTATATGCCACATTGTTTACATAAACATTGATATTATACACATTCCAATGGCATGATCAACCACATATTGTATATGGATCTATGTATTTTGATATATATTTGAGTACTTTGTCTATGGATACATGATCTTTGATATATATTTGTGTAAAATTTTTTCTATGGATACATGTATTTTGATATATATTTTTTTCATTTATGTGCACAATGATATACATATTAATTTAGTATCTAGTATTGTTCAATTTATCCTGGATCATCTGTATTGTTCATGTTTATGGAATATCATTGATTTTGATTATGTTTGTTATATTCAATTCAAATGCAATAATTTGTGAATAACAATTTAACAACCTTTATTATCAAATTTGGATGCAATATTTAATTTGAAGTGCTATCATGACATAAACACACTTGTTAACCTCCTACACAAGGTTCAGATAACCCCAAATCTGATTTTAAACTCCACCTTCAACATTGAAAGTAACTCTTTGCTTCAAATCTAATCTCAACATAGTTAAGGACTCCACTTCTCAACCATAGATTCTATTCCCAACCACAAACTCATTCCTAGACTCATAATCTTTGATAACTAGCACTTCACTTTGTTACTATCCTCATACTACAACTTTTCAATTTCAACATAACCTCAAAATATCCCAACTTAAGAGACTTGATTTGATCAAAACTTTTTCACTTTGTTACTATCTCTCAAAAAAGACATAGGTTATTTTAGGTCTCAACATCACCATCCTGTAGCATTTAACGGTTCATCAATAGCCCTCACGAGCTCCGAGTTATGACCCTCAGAAGATTGATCTTGAAACACACTTAGAGCACCTTGGAGACTCCTCGGTATGGGGTGGCCGCGGATGATGGATGGTCTCCATGGCTAGAAAAAGGGTGTCATTAGGGTTCACCCACCCACCTAAAGCTAATGGTGCTGATGATTTGATGCCAAGATCAGCATTTTCAAAGTTACATTGTGGTGCACCTATGAATTGAGGCAAACTGCGAGTTTTGGCATTGAGCGAGATCACTATGCCGAATCCAAATAGAATGTGATCTCTTAAAAATGAGATAGGTTATTTTAGGTCTTAGCATCACTGTCCAGTAGCATTTAATAGTTCATTGATAGCCCTCACGAGCTCTGAGTTATGACCCTCGAAAGATAGACCTTGAAACGTACTTAGAGCACCTTGGAGACTCCTCAGTATGGGATGGCCATAGATGATGGATGATCTCTGTGGTAAAAAAAAGAGTTTCACTAGGTTTCACTTGCCCACTTAAAGCTAATGGTGCTAACAATTTGATGCCAAGATCCGTGGTTTCAAAGTTACGCTGTGGTGCACCTATGAATTGAGACACACTGCCAGTTTTGGCATCGAGTGAGATCACATGCCGAATCCAAATAGAATATGATCTTTTGAAAATGAGATAGGTTATTTTAGGTCTCAATGTCATCATCTTATAGAATTTGGCAGTTCATCGATAGTCCTCACGAGCTCCGAGTTATGACCCTCAGAAGATAGACCTCAAAATAAACTTAGAGTACCTTGGAGACTCCTTGGTACGGGGTGGCCGTGGACAATGGATGGTCTCCATGGCTAGAAAAAGGGTGTCACTAGGGTTCACCCACCTAGTGATAGCTAATGGCGTTGATGATTCAATGCCAAGATTAGCGATTTCAAAGTTACGCTGTGGTGCACCTATGAACTGAGGCACACTACGAGTTTTGGCATTGAGTGAGATCACTAAAAAATGAGATAGGTTATTTTAGTCTCAACATCATCGTCCTGTAGTATTTAATAGTTTATCGATAGCCCTCATGAGCTTCGAGTTATGACCCTCAGAAGATCAACCTCAAAACACACTTAGAGTACCTTGGAGACTCCTTGGTACGGGGTGGCCGCGGACGATGGATGGTCTCCATGGCTAGAATAAGGGCGTCACTAGGGTTCACCCACCCACTTATAGCTAATGGTGTTGACAATTCGATGCCAAGATTAGCAGTTTCAAAGTTACGTTGTGGTGCACCTATGAACTGAGGCACACTGCGAGTTTTGGCATCGAGCGAGATTGCTGTGCCAAATCCAAACAAAATATGATCGCTCAAAAATGAGATAGTTTATTTTAAGTCTCAGCATCATCATCCTATAGCATTTGATAGTTCATCGATAGCTCTCATGAGCTCCTAGTTATGACCCTCGAAAGATCAACCTCAAAATGCACTTAGAGCACCTTGGAGACTCCTCGGTACAGGGTGGCCATAGATGATGGATGGTCTCTATGGCTAGAACAAGGGTGTCACTAGGGTTTAGCCACCCACCCAGAGCTAATGGTGCTGATAATTCAATGCCAAGATTAGAGGTTTCAAAGTTACACTGTGGTGTACCTATGAACTGAGGCATACTACAAGTTTTGGCATCGAGCAAGATCGCATTGCCGAATCCAAAAAAAATGTGATATCTCAAAAATGAGATAAGCTATTTTATGTCTCAACATCATCATCCTATAGCATTTGATAGTTCATCAATAGCCCTCACGAGCTCCAAGTTATGACCCTCGGAAGATCGACCTCAAAATGCACTTAAAGCACCTTGGAGACTCCTCGGTACGGGGTGGTCGCAGACAATGGATGGTCTCCATGGCTAGAACAAGGGTGTCACTAAGGTTCACCTGCCCACTCAAAGCTAATGGCACTGATGATTCAATGCCAAGATTAGCAGTTTCAGAGTTACACTGTGCTGTACCTATGAACTGAGGCATACTGTGAGTTTTGGCATTGAGCAAGATCGCTTTGCCGAATCCAAATGGAATGTGATCACTTGAAAATGAGATAGGTTATTTTAGGTATCATCATCACCATCCTTTAGCATTTGATAGTTCATCAATAGCCCTCACGAGCTCTGAGTTATGACCCTTAGAGGATCGACCTCCAAACGCACTTAGAGCACCTTGGAGACTCCTCGATACGAGGTGGCTGCGGATGATAGATGATCTCTACAACCAGAAAAAGGGTGTAACTAGGGTTCACCCACCCACTTAGAGCTAATGACATTGACAATTCGATGCCAAGATCAACGATTTCAAAGTTATGTTGTGGTGCACCTATGAACTGAGGCACACCGCGAGTTTTGGCATCGAGCGAGATCACTATGCTAAATCCAAACGAAATGTGATCTCTCAAAAATGAGATAGGTTATTTTAGGTCTCAGTATCATCATCTTGTAGCATTTGACAGTTCATCAATGGTCCTCACAAGCTCTGAGTTATGACCCTCAGAAGATTGACCTTGAAATGCACTTAGAGCACCTTAGAGACTCCTTAGTATGGGGTGGCCACAGATGATGAATGGTCTCTGTGGCTAGAACAAGGGTGTCACTAGGGTTCACCCACCCACCTGAAGCTAATGGCATTGATGATTCGATGCCAAGATCAACGGTTTTAAAGTTACACTTTGGTGCACCTATGAACTAAGGCACACTACAAGTTTTGGCATCGAGCGAGATCGTTGTGTCGAATCCAAATGAAATGTGATATCTCAAAAATGAGACAGGTCATTTTAGGTCTTAGCATCATTGTCCTATAACATTCAATAGTTCATCGATAGCCCTCACGAGCTCTGAGTTATGAACCTCGAAAGATCGACCTCAAAACGCACTTAGAGCACCTTAGAGACTCCTTGGTACGGGGTGGCCGCGGATGATGGATGGTCTCCGTGGCTAGAACAAGGGTGTCACTAGGGTTCACCTATCCACCTAGAGGTAATGGTACTGATGATTTGATGCCAAGATCAGTAGTTTCAAAGTTACGTGAACTGAGGAACACTGCGAGTTTTGGCATTGAGCGAGATTGCTGTGCCGAATCCAAACGAAACGTGATCGCTCAAAAATGAGATAGGTTATTTTAGGTCTTAACATCATTGTCCTGTAGCATTTGACATTTCATTGATAGCCCTCACAAGCTCTAAGTTATGACCCTTGAAAGATTGACCTCCAAACACACTTAGAGCACCTTGGAGAATCCTCACTACGGGTTGGCCGTGGATGATGGATGATATTTGTGGCTGGAACAAGGATGTCACTAGGGTTCACCCACCCACCTGGAGCTAATGGCATTGACGATTCGATGCCAAGATCAGCGGTTTCAAAGTTACGCTCTCTTGATCCTTTAATGTTAGAATGTTATTTTTATGCACTTTTATGGATGTGTATTTGGAAATTGAATAACTTTTGCAAATTGAATGATTCAAAAACATGGAAACTAATGTCTCATGTCTAAAAAAAAGAGACTGATAAATATGAATCTAATTCTTAAGTAGTCTTTTCAGTTCAATATTATATTATAGATCTCTTTAGATGGGTGTATAGATCTCTTTAGGTGGGTGTATCGATAAAGATAGTGGCTATAACAACTTACCAAGGGGAATTTACTATGCTTAGTTTTCTTCATGAAGAGAATAAAAATTTACCACATGCCCATTTCTTGAACTACTTAAGAAATGAAGAAAACATCAAAAGTGTAATTTGATGACAACAATTCAACTCTTTAATTAAAGATTTAATAATATTAATATTATCTAATGTTTAATATTAAAAAGTGTTTTTTTTTTAATAATATAATTGGATACCTACAAATGTTTTGTGAATTCTAGATGTTTCTTTTGATGAATGCCCCTTTTATTGTTAAAGAAAATTCAAAGCCAAAATTTTTGAGTAAAAATGGAGGATCTTATTTAATGAAGCTTGTGCACATTATGTTCTATTGTAAATTCTTTAAAAAAAATGTATGCATTACATCAATCTCTTGTGATACTACAAGAAAGATTCTATAATTTTCTAGAACAAAATCTTGAGATTGTTACTTGCAATAAACATATTCTATAACAAATAATCACATACATTAATCATTTAGAGAGAAAGCTGTATAACACATGGCTACAAAAGCATGGAGTTATAAGAAGGATAAAAAAAATATTTCATACATCTAATTTATGTTAACATCAACCCTAGCTTTGTGAGCAAGTTGTCTTTAGAATCATCATGGGTCTTGGCTAGGTTGGGTTACACCGGTGTTCACTAGGTTGGGGTCTTGGCTTATATAAGCGACACAATTTTTTGTATAGGGTTTAGGTTTCTAGCTTGGAGGGTGTCTTCATGTTGGAGTGCTTGAGATAGGTTTTGTGTTTCCCAATACAACCTAGCTCTATGTTCAATCTCTTGCTTCTTCTCTGAGTGGTGACTTTATTCTCTCTTACTCATGATTATTCTCTTTTCTTACCTATGGTGAATGACTATGTTGATATGTGAGAGTAATGTTAGGCAATTTGTGAGAGATCAAGATTCTATGCAATTTCTTTGGCCCCCTCTCTCTTTATCTTGGTGATGATATTTGAATACCCTTTGTGCTTCAAGGTTTATTCTTTTTCAAAATCTATGTTTGTGGTAGTTGGGATGCAACTTTGATAGTAAGTATGGCATAGTAGCATGTGTCTTTCTCCTCCATTTGATTTTTCTCCATGCAGATGTTGAGATTTTTTTGGGGATTCTCTATTAGGACTCTTCATTTCTTCCATAGTGTCTCTATTTCTCATCATTCTCAGAAGATTAAATTTCTTATGGTTGTTTTTGGTGGATAATATTACATGGTGGAGATCTCCCCTCTAAAGGGTGAGAAGTGTTCTATTTATTTAATAGCATTTTTTTTGGATATTTGGAGGTTGTATGGTTGAAGATCTTTTTTTTTTCCATGCTATGATTTTTGCACTAGGAAATTGGCTCAAAGAAGAGAAATAATGAGGTTTTTGTACTTCTTGTTGATAGTTTAAAAGGGCATTTTCTAGATATATGTTTTCTTTGGTTGGGAAGACATGGCAATTTTGGTGGACTTGGAACATTTAGGATCCTTAGAAAAATCATTGAATGTTTGGGGTACTTTTCAGAACCCTACAAGGTTTTAGATTCCTTTCAAAAATCCATTGGACTTGTCTTTGGAGGCCTACCTCCTCAACTAAGTTTCTTTTTATGTTGTGTTGTTGTTCTAAGGATCTTCTCATTATAAATGGTTTCAAGGGCCTACCAACCCCTTCATATGTAAAAAGTAAAATCTGAAATGTAACTAAAGAGTAAAAATCTTATAGAAAGTTTATAAAAATTGAAAAACCACCTCTCTATGAAATTAATATATCACAATGATGTAAAAGAGACAATCATGGAAAAAATTAAATTAATCTTTTCTTTTCAAGTACTAAATTATATCATGTAATTTAGACCACTCATCATAAATAAAAATAGAATAATTTAAATCTTTTGCATGTATTTGGATGTGTATGTGTTATTTTGAATAACTTGTCTTTTTCATTATTACAATAACCATATAAGAAAGAGCTTCACATTTTACATCATAATACATCATAAATCTTAGGAATTCTCCCCAACACCCCCCCCACCACTCTTCATGGTGTACCTACATTCCAATATCATAACAAAATTAGTAACTTATTGTATTAAACAAGATAATCAGTGGTTCACTGAATCATTTTGAAGAAAATAACATAAGAAGTAAATATACCTAGTCGAGTGTTCCAGTAGGGTCCTCTCTCTGTTTTAGGGTCTCCAACAGGGCTTCATGATCAACATTAGTAATAGTAAAAAATTCTTTTACTTTTGGTCTTCCTTGACACTTAAACAACTTTACATTTGTTGCTATAATAAGAAGCAAATATATGACAATTATTTTGTGCTTTTGATAGTCTTCGAATGTAGGAATTCCGTTCCTTCTAAGCATGTATGTCCACAACCATGTTCCAGCGACAACCATTGAACTAGTAGGATATGTGAATCCATCATCATCTGTGATTAGCTGTGCAAGTTTTTGTTTACCTCTTACACAACGTGCTAACCAAAAATCAAATTTCTCATCATTCCCCTGTGGTGCAACCAATGCAAAGACATGTCCTGGCTGAAGTAGATCTAATATATGGTTATGCTCAAGTGAACTTTCCATGTCATCATTTATGATAGAGGGTATGATAGAAAATGGAGTAAGATAATGTGGAGCCCATGTGTCCACCCACTCACTTGACTTACAGTGAGCCTAATCACACTGAAAACAACTAGGACAAAAGAAAGCTAGCTATCGTTTCAGAATGGTCCATGTACTAGAATCAAAGTTTCAAAATGAATGCATTTTTGATGAGTCTCTCATTGTAGCACAATCTGATCTATCACCTATGAACCCTTCCTCAACCAACCAAAAGAACCTGCGTACCACTGAATCAAGAGTCCCCCCCTATGATAATGCTAAACTACACCAATCAACAATGCTACAAGCATGAAGAAGCTCTGCTGCTGAAATCTTCAGTTGCTCCTTAACTAGAGCTCTCTTCACACATGCCCCTACTCCATCATGTTCCCCTTTTCCATGGCTAGACTCAAAAAAACTCCAAATATGAGGCACCCCCTCTCTACGTGCATCCTACACAACCAATAAAACATGCGAGCATTCTTGTATTGACCTATACAGTTATCTGACCAAATGATATCTCTATCCATAGCAATTGCATGCTCATGTAAGAGATCAAAATAATTCTCGAAACAATGTTGCACAAACTCATGAGAGTGAGATCTATCATCACTCATATAAAAATGATACTCTCTAATAATATTTCAATTATCTTCCGCACTATCAAAGGCATGTATATATGTTATGTGAATGAAAATAGCAATCTTAATAGAGTTGTAATATTGAGAGTGTGTCTCATTTTGAGGTTGCAATGTGTAGTTCTGAGAAAAATCAAAAAATGATATAATAGTGCCAATGGGAAAAGTCTCCTTACACATTCTAAATTGTTGATCCAACCACTGAGACCTATGACTATGTCTTGCATACTTGTAGAAAATATTTGTCTTAAAATCTGAAATAAAACTAGCCACACTGATAGTTTTCCAACCAATTCACATATAGAGCCCTCACCCCCACTCTTCAATGTGTATTTCACCGTTTCATATAACTTTTTTTTTACTATTGTCTTTCCAAGATCTTGTTGACACCCTTCATGGAAACATGTGTCAAACTTGGATAAGCCACCACATTCTAAACACTTCTCATTTATGCAAGCATTTCTATAAAAGAAACAACCATTAACTCTACAACAAAAAAATTGATCTAGCAAGTCTCTTGATGATTTTGGAAGCCCACTAGCACCACAATCCTTCAACATTTCTTTACTATGCAAAGTATAATGGATGGAGCGTAATAGTTCATGATGCATAAAAAACTCAACATGACATTTGCAACAACATGTATTTCAAATTTTAAGTGGCACACAATAAAATGGCTTCAAAAATTCAAAAGCCCTTTGTGATATATGAAGACTTGGATGACTCTCTTTAAATTGTTTGAACAACATAGTTTGACTTACCTCCAAATAGTGTTTAGGATGTGGTGTGCGGTCTTTGACGCCAATTCTCAACTTTAACACATCTTTAGCATCGGGTGATACTCGTGAGCTAGAGTGCCAAAATTGTGTAATTTCTTCCTTCATATCATTGGATAGCTTCTTATCAAAACATGGAAGTCTCCCACCAAATGCCCATGTTTCATTTTCAAGAGCATCATCAATTCTCTCTCATCGACTAAGTTCTCTTCTCAAAGTAGTATGATTTAGATTCAAATCAATACAAGTTTGTCTCATATATCTACCCTTTCTTAAATGATGACTTACCGAAGAGGTTGTAATAACCCTTCGAGCAGCTCTATTATCCTTCTCCTTGCTATTTTTCCCAATGCTATTGAGAGCATTGAAAAGATTCTTCACAATAATGGCATTTCTTTCCAACTTTTTATTGACATGAATCTTTAATTTGGAAAGCATAGGTCTCATCTTTTGCATCTTTAATAAGTGCATGAAAAGCTAACATTTCTCCGCCACTGTCATGTTGCTGAAAAACATCTTATATAGTATTGAAGCCCATAACCGAATGGTTCTTTCTAATTTTTTTCCTTCCAAATCGGTAATAATTATTTTATCAATTTCAATTATCCATTTTGGTGTTCTAGAATCTGTTGTGGTATTCCCAACACACGCCCTATTCCTCGCTAGGAATGGGGACCTCCTAATTTTTTTAACTCCCGGACTCACAATTTGAGAGTCGAGAGAAGAAAAAATCCATTTGAAAGTTAATTTTAGAGTCAAAAATTCAAAAAACCCATAAAAAGTAAATTATATATATACATATAAATCTCCACTCCCCATACATGTGCGCGCATAAGGCGCAACACATTTTTTATGCAAAGGGAGGAGGGTTATAAAACCCTCCCTCCCTTCCTTCTCCCTCACTTTTTTGTAAGTGATCGAAGAGGGAGAGAGGTAACCCCCTGCCCCCTCCTCCATTTCAATGTGTGGCGCTGGCTGAGAGGGCTATGCTATGCACGCTAGCTGCACAGGCCTCACGGACCCCATGCTGGCATGTAGGCCTCGTATCCACATGCTGCACGCTAGCCCTACGACTGTGCGCAACACTGGGCGCACGAGCCATGCTCTTGTAGGCTAGCCTCACGGCCCTACGGGTCACGCACTATGCATTGGCCGCATGTCTATGCTGGCAGCGTGGGCCATGTGCCTGTGCACCAACCTCTTGGCTATACGTTGCATGCTGACTGTGCATGAATGCATTGCCACGTTGGCTGCTCCTGCATCACACTGTGCACTTTGGCGTGCGCACACACATGCATCGGCACTCGTGCGCACTGCGCTAATTTAACTTTTTTTTCTTTAATAGTTTTAAATAAAATTTAAAATTATTTAAAAAATAATAATAAAAGAAAGAAATTTTTTTTTTTCAAATAAAATGAATGTCTTGAAAGGGGGACATTTTTTTTTCCTCGCTTATGTTTTTCGCTATCTATTGACTAATCGTGTTTTCTTTCTCGTGATGCACATGTAATACAATCAGATGGCGATTACATACAGATCAGTAGCAAAACCACTTGATTACAAATTTTAAGGCGTGACCCCAAAATCATGGTTACATGATGAGTACACTGAGATTAAAGACATAGACCTCAGGCACACAGAATTGGGAGAATTCCTGAGAGTTTGCAACAGTCTGACGAAAAGGTCAACCTTGAGGTTTGCATTAATCCATTTTGGATTAGTGAATGCAACATCACATCTAGGAACTGTGAAATCAGCCGAGTTGATCATGACCTTATCCTGGCACTTTGTTCCCGATGAAAGGGTAGTAAAGATTGTTACTGGAGAAGTGGTCTTAGATCTACGACCTGATAACATCAACAGAGTTTTCCATCTTCCTAGAGCCGATTAGTTCATCAGACTCTCATATGAAATAGCTGAGAGATGGTATAAAGATCACCACCAAGAGGCCATCGACATCATACACTCCTTATACTTCATTGAGAATCCACCTCAGGGAAAGACAATCAACACAGTGGATATGACTCAAGGATACATGAAGGATGACATCAAATATTCAATCATTCTCTTGAGCAAAGTCATGGGTTTGCTTGCAGCGGGTCATCTCACTCCATTCATGCTCAACTTCATTGAGACCATCACACACACAAAGACACCACTGGATTGGGCCACCAGACTTAGCAAGAACTTGTGTGATCAGTTGCAGATGATAAAGGACAAGAAGAAGTTCTACATGACTTCTTATGTGGTGTATCTACTTGTGGCAAGGGCAACCAACTATCTTGGGTTGTATAAAAAGGGCAGTATGTAGGACCCTAATGCATGGCCGTATATAGTTTATCCTTAGCTAGTGAAGAAGAAGCTCTCACTGCAGAGCAAGGAGTACAAAATTGTAAACGATGTCTCTATCTTTGCCATCATTTGATTCATCGAAGGGGATTACGGGAAGAGATTTTCTGATGAAGCCAAGGCACAGATCACATCTCTTGGTGCATATTTCATCCAATTCTGGACATTTACATATATTCGGGTAGGTGGTGCATCCATCAATTCGAAGAAACTCCTGAGGTACCCAAGTGACAAGTTGGTCTTGATGGAAATATCCTAGTAGATTGAGTTAGCTTATGAGAGGATCAAAAGACAATGGAGGCCTTGTTGGGATTGGCATTTTGTAATAGGAGCATATCAGGTAAAGAGAAAGCAAGATATCCCAACTTTTGAGTGGGAATGGGAGAATTATCCTCTTGAAGAGTATAACTCTCCTTGGCCATTCTTTGACAATGTTGGTAAAGTGGAAAACCTGGTAGGAAAGGAGTTCTATCATGAGGACACCATTGAAGATCATTGGATGAATACCACAAATGACTACGATGTTTGCATCAAAGACTATTGTAGGATGACTTTGTATCTAGCAGAGAAGGCTCTCCATTTGACCTTCCTTGATGAGATAAGGCTATAAGACTCAAAAGAACTATTGGATCCTCTATTCAATACAGATAAAGTTGGCGAGAGACCCATTCTGAATGCCGAAGTTGATAGAGAGGAAGGAGATGATATTAATCATCGAGTGAGACATGTCATTTGAATGACAAAGAGTTGGATCAAGAAACCCTTTCCACTTCATCCAATTATAGATACAGTGATCTTCCATGCACATGCTTGCCCAGAAAGGGGTAAGGGAAGGAAAGTCATAGTTCCCATCTTTGCGGTCCAGTCTCTTATCAGGCCTGAATAGTCTACCAACTTGATTGTCCAATGGAATACTACCACCCTTTAGAGAGGAAGGGAAATAAGAAGAGAGCCTCTCCTCGAAGGTTTCAAGTGAAGCATGTTGAAGAACAGGTCCCTTCCAAGCACTAGGAATCAAGTCTCCAAGAGCCCCAAGATGGTGGAGCTTCTCATATCCAGGTTAAATTTCCATTGCCTCCTATTTTGTCAAGTCGACAAGAAGAGGTAGAAATTCTAGAGACATCCATTCCTCTGGTGCATCAAGAGCCCGCTTCTCCTATGCGTCCACAGAAACAAAAGAGGATCAAGGTTAGAATGAACAAGAGGAAACGAGTTTGTAAAAGATTAGTGCCTAATCCATTTATTCCTAAGACCATTCTAGAGGAAGAATCATATGAGGGGGAAACAAAATCAGATGAGGAGGAGGAACAAGTGCCTCTACAAAGGACAACTCGACTGGCAAAAGCCACAGAATTGGAACGAAGGAAGAGTGCCATGAATACCTCACTATTCACCCAAGCAGAAACGATAGAACTCTCTTCTTTAGAAGATGAAGTATAGAGATGGGTGAATGAAAGGGAGCAAGGTGATGATGTTCTCTGCATCCTAGATTTTGATTTCATGCTTGTGGGTATGAAGTTAGTTGGAGATAAGATCAGAGATACCCCTATAGGTGAACTTCAATAACAAGATTGGACGTAGATGCCACAAGACACAAGGTCCTCATCTCACTTCTCCATCTCCACCTTAGGTCACGATGGTAGATAAGGGTTTAGTAACACCTCCACCTCTGAGTTCAGAAGAAGAACATGTTCAAAAGGAACTATCATTACAAGGGAAACTAGAACCAAGGGTTACTGATGAGCCATCAGAAGAGGCACAGATAGTAGAATGTGTACAACAACCTTCTTAGGAAGTCAAGGATCAAACTACATGATCTACAGAAATTGAGACTACAGAAGAAGAGTCCTCACAACAAGAGACTCCAAGCAAGAGTGATAAAGGCAAGGAGGTAGTTGAACACATCCCTTCATCATCTAAAGCCAAAGCTATAAAAAGACATATCCCAAGATGGTTTTGGAAGGAAATAATAATAAGTTCCAAGCATCAATTCTATGGTTCAGAGGATGATATTTGTGACATTGCAAAGATTTTGAACAAACCTGAGTCTCCATTACATGATGCAATTCCATTTGTGTTCATCACTACTACATGGAACTAGGACTTATTTGCACAAGTAGCTCACCCTCCTAAAGGTACAGATGTAGAAGCTATTAGTCTTGAGGACTATGAAGTGAAAGATATTATGTTAGGAAAGCCTACATGGGATACATCTCGATAGATGATGACTATGGGAGTCAAGGAGGTTCTTAGCCATATGGAATAGGATGAGAATTAAATCAAAACACTTTGAAGGTAAGTTGAGATCCTAAAGGGATATCTAGCTGAAGTTATTGATCCTCTTGATTCTGAATGCCCTGAGGAGACTTTGAATACCATTCTTAGAGAAGGGGAAGGTTTATGGCTTAGTCCATTTTTGAGAGCTTGTGAGGATTGGCAAGATAGCCTTGAGAATAAGGGTGTCACTATAATCACAAGAAGTTTGAAGTTATTGTATGCTATGCAAGAGAATGTTGATAAGATTGTGGCAATTTTGAGGTAGGACTTCAGTATCATGGATGAGGTACAGGCATGGAGCAAGAATTTACAAACTCTACAAGCCATAAAAGGGCAAAGATACAACATTTTGATTGGTGTATATATTGGAGAAGAGCTAGACATGATAGATGATTGGATAGAAAAGATTGTAGATGGAAATAAAGTGATGGAAACATTGCATGATGAGATACATAGGCTCAAGGACCAAGCCCGAGAGCAAATTTTGGAAGCAAAAAAGTTGTATAGTGATGCATGCTTGGACATTTTTGAAGATGAAGAATGAGAGAAGCTGTTTCCAGTTGAGGTAGTCATGGAAAAATTTAGGAAGACTTTGGAGGAAGCATCTAGTGATGAAGACATCAGACAAGCCTTCAGGACAGAGGAAGCACTGTTAGAGTTGGACACCAAACTCAAAGATTTTGCAAAGACTAGAATTGAGGTGGACAACTACAGACAAAAGGTCAAGGAAAAGTATGAGGCTTTGGATATTCTAGATGCTGCTAAGATTATTGTGATGATAGAGAAATTCAAGGGCAAACATCCAAACATAGTTTTAGGATGAAGATAAACAAAACCCAGATGCCAAAATGTCAATTTTGATGCTTAGTAAAATTTTGAGATTTTGACCTAGTTGAGGTCTGCAACTTCATAGGTCCATAGCTCCGTAATTCAGAGGTGCACCGATAGTTGACTACCAGTTTCAAAACTAGCACTTTCCATGCATAGGGGATACATTTTGATGGCAAGTTAACTCTGACACATGCTGAGTTAAGGGCTAGCTTCTATTTTTGGCACCTCCGTGCAGTTCCACTTTGACTCATGGCCTCCTCCTACTTTCTCTCTCATGCTTTTATTATTTTTGACATGTAAAAGGCTCATGCATCCAATTAATGAATAAAATATGGGTGGAGTCCCTCTAGGCACCCGTTAGATTGTCAGTTTGTATATATTTAGTTTGTTTTAATATTTTAAAAGCATTTTACTGCATCAAGATATCTCTCACTCTCAACACAAATTGAGGAGACGATTTCTTATAAATACCCCATTGCAAAATGTAACGATGGCCGTTGTTATTATGCAATAAAATTATGCTTTTGGTACTAACATTCAGAGTGTAGTTATTCTTGTTTGAATGTGTCATTGTTTTGTGGATTTTATTCACGAGATTGTGATTGAGCCAAAAATTTATGGTGTTGTTTTTGGTTGTGCGATCTTTTAGTTTTGGTGTTTGCTATAGATATACGAATTCTCGTAATGTAACGAGCTTGAGAAGAGATCACCTGATTGTGTCTACATAGCTTTTTGTCTTGCATGAGCGCACTTTCCATGGCCTTGCGATTTGATGAAGAGTGAAACATCATTCAACTTGTTAAAGATTCTCACCAACGATTGCATCAGTGGATTCTAGGAAGCGCTACTCTTGTTTTCATTGGTTTTCTACTGATTTTTTTGAAGGTTTAACTCGCACTGCGTTGTATTCTATAGCTTATGTCTGTTTAGGAATTTCAATTTCAAGTCACTTAATTTCATGTTATTTGCTTTTAGTTTCGTTATTTGCTTTGCTAACCCCTTTTTAGAATAGGAACACATTATAGTTGCATTGGTAGTTGCATGCATTGAAAAACAAAAAATACAAAAATATTGTTCTTTTGGTGTGATACTTTGAGACAGGGAACAAATTTACTTCAATTTTGAGATAAAAGAGTTTTTAGAACCAGTAAAGGCTTCCTTGTGAACACTCACATTTATCTTCTACTGAGTGGATTTTGGTATGTCGCAAGACAAATATAGAACCTTGGAGTTTATCCTTAAAAGATTTTCTTTTCAAGAGAGGAATTACACAATGAATTCCTGCCATTGACCTCGTGCAAAAAAAATGCCCAACAGAACCTTCATGTCGATTATAATTAGGAGATATGTAAGGTTCTTGTGCATCAGGTTCCTGTGCATTATCATGTTCGACATGGTCAATTATGCAATTTAAATTATGACCTAGTAGTATTTCGTCCTCAAAATTTTGATTCTCTAAATTTTAAATTCCTGCATTATCATTTTCAATTGGTATATTTTCATTCCCCAACTGCACATATTCATTATCTGACTCTATGATTTCACCTTCAACTAATTCATCATCTACTTGACTAACATTTAACATACATTGTCTTTTACTTCGGTGTTCCATTTTGTCCCTTTCTCTATATGCTGCAATGTCTTCATTGGATACCTTCCTTTTATGTTTAGCCTTTCAACGACTGTTGCTCCCCATTCAAATGACAATATCAGACACCTGGTGTTATATTATCAAACTTTTTTCAATTGGTTGGGCCCCAAACCCTGACTTTTTGTAAAACTTGTGAAAAAGACCCCCAAAAGTGATGTTGTTGGGTCTATAGTGACAGGGAATATTTGGGGAAAATCATGCTAGTAATATCGGATATCGAATCTAATATCGGATATTCGATACTGGCCCAAATAAAATTGGAGGGAAAAATGAATTTTTGAGTTATATGACTAATTTGAGTTATGAAATATGTAAAGATATAATATATAATCTATAAATATATAATATAATAACGTAACTATTATATATAATATAATAACATAACATAAAGATATAATATATAATCTATTAATATATAATAATATATTATGTTATTATTATTATTATAATCTATAAATATAATATATATTATTATTATTTTTACTATATTTTTATTGAATATAATAATGTAATATTATATATATATATGTTATTAATATATATTATTATTATCATCATCTATAAATTATAATCTATAATATATTATTATTATGACCTATGTTATTAATATATAATAATATATTATGTTATTATTATTATAATCTATAAATATAATATATATATGATTATTATACTATATTATTATTGTTTTTAGTATATTATTATATTTTTACTATATTTTTACAATCGTTCATATGGGTCGAAGGGGGTCATAGGATGACCTATGACTCCTTTTGACACATTCCATGATGACATATGTCCCTAGGGGTCCTAGGATACCTAGGGACATATTAGAATCATTTATATGGGTCGAAGGGGGTCATACGATGACCTATGACCCCTTTCAACACATTCTATGACAACATGTGTAGGACTCCTAGGGACATATTAGAATTGTTTATATGGGTCGAAAGAAGTCATATGATTACTTATGACCCCTTTTGAAGCATTCAACGATGACATATGTCCTTAGGGGACCCTTAGGGACATTAAAATTATTTATATGGGTTGAAGGGGGTCATAGGATGACCTATGACCACTTTCAACACATTCCATGATGACATATGTCCTTAGGGGTCCTAGGACCCCCAGGGACATATTACAATCATTTATATGGGTCGAAGGGGGTCACAAGATGACCTATGACCCCTTTCGACACATTCCATGATGCCATATATCTCTAGGGGTCCTAGGACCCTTAGGGACATATTAGAATCATTTATATGGGTCGAAGGGGGTCGCAGGATGACCTATGACCCCATTCGATGTATTCTATGACGACATATGTCGCTAGGGGTTGCAGGTCCCCTAAGGTTATATTAGATTCGTTTATATGGGTCGAAAGGGGTCACAGGATGACCTATGACCCCTTTTGATGCATTCTATGATGACATATGTCCCTAGGGGTCCTAAGACCCATAGGGACATATTAAAATCATTTATATGTGTCAATGGGGGTCGAAAGGAGTCATAGGATGACCTATGACCTCTTTCAACACATTCTATGATAATATATGTCCTTAGGGGTCCTAGGACCCCTAGGGACATATTACAATCATTTATATAGAGGGGGTCATAGGATGACCTATGACCTCTTTTGATGAATTTCATGATGACATATGTCCTTAGGGGTCCTAGGACCCCTAGGGACATATTACAATCATTTATATGGGTCGAAGGGAGTCATAGGATGACCTATGACCCCTTTTGACACATTCCATGATGACATTTGTCCTTAGGGGTCCTAGGACCCCTAGGGACATATTACAATTAGTTATATGGGTCAAAGGGGGTCATAGGGAAACCTATGACCCCTTTCGAAACATTCCATGATGACATATGTCTTTAGGGGTCCTAGGACCCCTAGGGACATATTAGAATCATTTATATGGGTCGATGGGGGTCATAGGATGACCTATGACCCCTTTCGACACATTTCATGATGACATATGTCCCTAAGGGTCCTAGGATCCCTAGGGACATATTAGACTTATTTATATGGGTCGAAGGGGGTCACAGGATGACCTATGACCCCTTTTGACACATTCCATGATGACATATGTCCCTAGGGGTCCTAGGACTCTTAAGGACATATTAGACTCATTTATATGGGTTGACAAGGGTCACAAGATGACCTATGACCACTTTTGACGCATTCTATGATGACATATGGACATATTACAATTGTTTATATGAGTCAAAAGGGTTTGAAGGGGGTCACAAGATGACCTATGACCCCTTTCGATGCATTCCATAATGACATATGTCCCTACAATTGTTTATATGGGTTGAAGGGGGTCATAGTATGACCTATGACCCCTTTCGACGCATTCCATGATGACATATGTCCCTAGGGGTCCTAGGACCCCTAGGGACATATTACAATCATTTATATGGGTCAAAGGGGGTCATAGATTTTTCGACACATTCCATGATGACATATGTCCCTAAGAGTCCTAGGACCCCTAGGGACATATTAGAATTGTTTATATGGGTCAAAAGGGGTCATAGGACGACCTATGACCCTTTTTGATGCATTCCATGATGACATATGTCCCTAGGGGTCCTAGGACCCCTAGGGACATATTAGAATCGTTTATATAGGTCAAAGGGGGTCATAGGTCATTCAACACATTCCATGACAATATATTTCCCTAGGGGTCCTAAGACCACTAGGAACATATTAGAATTGTTTATATGGGTCGAAGGGTGTCATAGGATGACCTATGACCCCTTTCAACACATTCCATGATGACATATGTTTCTAGGGGTCCTAAGACCCCTAAGGATATTTTAGAATCATTTATATGGGTCGAAGGGGGTCATAGGTAGGATGACCTATGACCCCTTTCGACACATTCCATGATGACATATGTTCCTAGGATTGTTTATATGGGTTGAAGGGGGTCACAGGATGACCTATGACCCCTTTCGACGCATTTCATGATGACATATGTCCCTAGGGGTCCTAGGACCCCTAAGGACATATTAGAATCATTTATATGGGTCGAACGGGGTCACAGGATGACCTATGACCCCTTTCGACACATTCCATGATGACATATGTCTTTAGGGGTCTTAGGACCCCTAGGGACATATTACAATCATTTATATGGGTCGAAGTGGGTTACAAGATGATCTATGACCCCTTTCGATGCACTCCATGATGATAAATGTCCTTAGGGGTCCTAGAACCCCTAGGGACATATTACAATCATTTATATGGGTCAAAAGGGGTCACAGGATGACTTATGAACCCTTTCGACACATTCCATGATTACATATGTCCTTAGGGGTCCTAAGACCCCTAGGGACATATTAGTATCATTTATATGGGTCGAAAGGGGTCATAGGTCCCTTTTGACACATTTCATGATGACATATGTCCCTAGGGGTTTTAGGATCCCTAGGGACATATTAGAATCATTTATATGGGTCAAAGGGGGTCATAGGATGACCTATGACCCCTTTTGATGCATTCCATGATGAAATATGTCCTCAGGGGACCTAGGACCCCTAGGGACATATTATACTCATTTATATGGGTCGAAGGGGGTCATAGGTCATCCTATGACCCCTTTCAATGCATTCCATGACGACATGTCCCTAGGGGTCCTAGGACCCCTAGGGACATAATACAATCGTTTATATGGGTTGAAGGGGGTCATAGGATGACCTATGACCCCTTTCGACACATTCCATGATGACATATGTCCTTAGGGGTCCTAAGACCCCTAGGGACATATTACAATCATTTATATGGGTCAAAGGGGGTCATAGGATGACCTATGACCCCTTTCAACACATTCCATGACGACAAATGTCCCTAGGGGTCCTGACATATTAGACTCATTTATATGGGTCGAAGGGGGTCACAGGATGACCTATGACCCCTTTCAATGCATTCCATGATGGCATATGTCCCTAGGGGTCTTAGGACCCCTAAGGACATATTATACTCATTTATATGGGTCAAAAGGGGCCTATGACCCCTTTCGACACATTCCATGATGACATATGTCCCTAGCAGTCCTAGGACCCCTAGGGACATATTAGAGTCGTTTATATATGTAGAAGGGGGTCATAAGATGACCTATGACCTCTTTCAACACATTCCATGATGACATATGTCCCTAGGGGTCCTAGGACCCATAGAGACATATTAGAGTCATTTATATGAGTCAAAAGGGGTCATAGGATGACCTGTGACCCCTTTCGACACATTCCATGACAATGTATATCCCTAAGACACCTAGAACCTCTAGGGACTCATTGGGAATGCGTCGAAAGGGGTCACTAGGGGCCCTAGGGACATAAGTTTTCATGAAATGCGTCAAAATGATGCATTTTATGACAATATTATATTTAATAATTATATAATATTGTATATTTTAATATAATAATAGATTATTAGATTATATAATAATAATAATCATATATGTTACTAGATTATAGATTTAATAATAATAACCATATATATTATTATATATGATAATTTAGTCATATAATATTACTATATATATATATATTTAATAATAATAATATATATCATATATATTACTATATTATATTTAGTTATAATAATAATAATTATATTTATAACTATATTATATTTAATAATAATAATCATACATATTACCCTAATATAATAATAATTATAATTATAATAATATATAATAATAATAATATCAATGTCCACACTTTTCCGAAATAAATTTCCCTCTAAAATAGTCTAAAGTTTCCCTCTTAAATTTATTTCCTCTCAAATTTCCCTCCCTCCAAATATAAAATTGAAAAAAATCTCCCCTCTCAAATTTCCCTCCAACTTGGTGTGGAAAATTTTCGGACGTAATCCAAGCCTATTCGGTCAACCCAAAAAATGTGTTTGAGAAGGGTTTTACTGACACTCAGACTTCGGGTAGCCATTTGACAATGTTATTTTAATCGAAATTGAATAAAACGAAAAGGGTTTTTTTATATCACTCTCAAGATTCCATCGATATAATTGCTATTAAATTCTGAGTTCGATAAGTATTTGTTAGTTTATTTTCAATGAAGATTATTGTAAAGTGCTGATTGACATACTGATTGAAAAATAGCTATAACTTTCAAACAGTACAATATTTTTTAAATCCAAAAGTTGCGTCACATTCTATGCTTCACCTAGTATAAGAAAAAAAAAATTGGTAAAATTTTCTATTAGTTAAGGTGCTTAGACATAGGAGTTTTTTTTTTCTGAAAAAGTTTTAGTAGAAAATTCATATTTAATTATTTATTTGGAATAAAAATACCCAAAAATATGCGTCACATCTGGGCATGAGTCTACTTTTTATATCTATAATTATATTAAAAAAATATTATCATTTGATTTTGATTAAGGTGATCAGACATACACCTATTTTTTATTTTTTGCCCTAAAATTTTCGTAGCACTGCATTAAAATCCAAACTTTTGACCAATCAATTATATTTTTCTCTAGATAAGGCCTAGTAGTTTAGAAGCTACATTCAATTTCCTACAGATTATTTTCTTACAACTTTTTGATATAAAGTCCATAACCACTTTAAAATTATGTGTCAAGTGGACATAATCCTAATTTGCTGATTTTTCACTATCACTTAAGGCCATAGTTTGGTTCACCATGATCCTGCACATACCCTCTCTCTATGATTGCCTTGATGTGTTGTAGACTTCGTAATGGTTTCCCTGTTATGGAGCCAAGAAGAAAATTTAGAAATGTTATTGAACTTCAAATATGTTGGGAGATTTCTCCTTGGGATAATAATCCTGTGTAAAAATGTTATTTTAAACTTATTGTAGAAATGACTATGATGTCGGGTTTTCTTCCTAATTCTTTCTCGGTGGAGCTTTTGAATTAGGTGGTTCAATAAAACAAATGAGAAATGACTGGACCACGTACATTGATAAAAAAATTGAGTAGTATTCTTGCTTATGAGATTCTCGTATTTCAATTTTGCATGTGTTTACTTGAACTTTGAAGTAATGATATTTTTACTTTACTATGGCATTTATATACTTTGACATTGCATTCATTTGATTAATTTTCATTGGACAAATTGGTGAAATATATAAAGTTATGAAATTTCAAAACCAAACCATGCTAAAGAAAATTCATTTTTGATTGGTACTTCAATTTCATAATTATTTATGAGTATGAGGAAGTTAAATATTCTATTTGAATTCTATGGCATTACATTTAACCCTGTGTTATAAATCCAATGAGAAAAAAAAAAAAAACCTCCTTGTCATAAAAAAATAATTTGCATTCAAAACTAACACTTAGACAAAAATGGACTTGAAAAAAAAAAAAGAACCCTAGAGCAAAAATGCTCTCTGGATTTTGTATGAGGGAATTTTTTAATCCCCATAAGATAATAGGGAATTTTCCCTTTAAGATCCTCCTTTAAAATCATTTGTTAAATCTAATTAATCTTAAAAAATTAAATAAATAAAAAAAAATGCATATAAAATATCCTAAGTATCCTAAATATCATATCTACTTAACTTTATTCATAAATTGTTTTGTATCTATCTTTATTCGTACCTAGAAAACTTCAAAACATAAATATTTAACCTCCATTCCCCATACTAGGCGTTGATAAAGGCCTCCAGAATCTGGAATAAAATACTTCATGTGCCCCCATGTTAGTCTGACATGACAGAAGAGCTGACAAATGAAATTAAGGGGCAAGCTAAAAGGAGCAGGTTTGTGTTTAATGTTTATTCTCACCTTACCTTTTTTCTTCCTTGCCTTTTTCTTGCCTAAGCATACATTCCCTTGGAAGACTTGTTGTTGCATTTGGGCAGCCCTTGAAATGCGTGGGAGACTTGGGGAATGCCCAAGTGCATTGGGAAGGGGGGATTAGACATGTGGCCAAGTGGCCCAAGGGTTAGGGGTGGTTAGGTAGTTAAGGATTAGGTTGGTTAGTATTTTAAATAAAGTTTTAAAATTTAGATAGTTTATGTTTATGTAATTTGATTTATATGTTTTAAATATTAGTTAATTAGTATATTTAGTAATATTAATAATTATATTTATTTTAGTGTTAGTTAAAAGTTATTTAGTATAATTTAGTTTTAGCTTAATTATATTTTAGTTAGTTTAAATTTTAAGTATTTATTATGTTTTTGTTTAGTTTAGTTATATCTTAAATATTCTAAATTAGTATAGTTAAACTTTTAGGATACATATTTGTCTTAATGTTTAAACTTGAATTTGGTATAATTTAGATAATGTTAAAGCATTAGTTAGTTGTACTATTTTTATTATTATTTAGCCATAGTTATAAATTAAAAGACATTTTGTTTATGTTATATTTAATTATGAGTTATTAGAAAAATTTAATTATGGGGTTAATTAATATTTTGGTTGATTGTAAATTATGTTTACTAGTGGGTCTGATATACTATTATTTTTTGAGTATAATATTTTAAAAGTAAATAAAAGAAATAATGTGTTATATCTTTGAATTAATTGAAATTGGAATGTTTAAATTAATTAATCAATTTAATAATGAAAGTTTAATTTAATGATTTATTCTTAGATGATGATTATAAACTAAACAGAATTTCAAGACATTGTTAGGAGAACCCATATCTATCTTACATTATACCTATACTTTAACTTGTGAAAACAAACATTTCACACATAGTGATGTTATTAATCTTAAAAATAAAAAATAAAAATTGGTGTGATTTTTGCCCTGTATTTTGGGCATGACACATCCCAATTAATTATTGTGTTGAGTTCAAATTTTTTGCATCTAATCTTTAAAGGGTGGCATAATAGTTGCTTAAAACAAAATTTGATTCTGTCTTTACATTAATGATTAGTATTACATCTTGCCTATAAATAATATATTTGCAAAGATTTTTTAAAACCATTCTCACATATGCTCCTAGAATAACATGAGTACTATAATAAGTTGATAACATCTTCTAAATTGCTGCCATGCAAATATTCTTACAAGGTTGAATTGTTTACTTCTGGTACATGTGACTATTTTTAGTATTTCTTTTATATAAGTGAATTTTATGTTGCAGGCCTCTCTAGAAAAGAAAAATATTTCATGCCAAGACTTACATATTCATTTGAAGGAGTCATTGTGCTTGTGGTGAAACAAATTTCCATTAAATACAAGGTAAATTCTAGTTTTGTACTTGATTCTCATAAGAAGCATTTGCTTGTGACTCAAAATCTTGTAATTTCCTTTTTTAGTAGTCGTTTCTAGTATCTTATGCAACAACAATACTATTTTCATATCTGGTGTTATAGGGTTGCATTCTCAAAAATGGCAGATGAGGTAGCTGTGTTGCTTATGTCAGAGAATAGAAGCAACGCATAGGCTCAATCCTTGCAAATTAGTTGTTTTGACACAATAATTGATGCTCTAGTACCAGAGGACCTTCGCCTCTGCCGTCTCCAATATGTTGTTTCAGTTTTGATTTCATGGCTTTCAGAAGTGTCATCATAAAGGTTTTCATTGGTTAATTCCCTCTTTTGATTACTCAAATCTTGATTACACAAGTCTTGAAATTAGACACTGCACCTTGGTTAGTGTGCAATGTTCAATTTCTTAATTGTATTATATGCATTCCCTTGATCACACTTGTTTATGTATTTCATTAAACTACAAATTATGGTTGATTATTTGATTATGTGCAAATGAATACTCAAAATTAATGGCTATTTTTAGTTGTATGCTTGATATCAAGGTCTTTTTAAATTAATTTTCTTAATGTCAAATATAGTTATCCAAAGAATGCTTTTGGTTGTATGCTGGTTATCATATACTAGATTCAATTTTGATGTACTTTTATATAGCAATCATATTTTGCAGTTAGATAGATTTGAGTCATCTTCTCCATGTTCATCTTTGCAAGTTGAACCTTCCCAATCAAAGTTATTTAAGAACTCCCTTACTTGGAAGGAGGATATTGTAAAATATAAATGATGATAGCAAAAGATTTAGCTTAAGATTAATTTTTTGTTCAATTGATAATTCAAATTGATTTGGCTAGTATTTTATAGGTGAGTTCTTCTTTTGGTCTTTGTTGTTGAACTGTGATTATCATGAATTCCAAGCATGGAAATGGTCATTTTACTATTTTCCAGTTTGCTTCATGAACTACAAATTTTATTGGCATAAATTTATAGAATTATCTAAGGATGCTACATTATAGATTCACATTGTAGACAAAATTTTGTTTTTAGTCCCATGCTTGGGAGTCTAGTCATCGACTAAAATTTTGGATATGGAGTCACATATGTATCAATCTATCTCATCCATCTTGGGAAGGGAAGAATGATAGAATACTAAAGGATATTTATGCAGAGTTTTTAGTACATCGAGATAGAGATCTTACTATTTTCTAGTTTGCTTCATGAACTTCAAATTTTATTGACTTAAATTTAGTAAATTATGTGAGGATGCTACATTATAGATTGACCGTGTAGACAAAATTGTCTTTAGATCCATGTTTGGGAGTCTAGTCTTCAAGGAAAAGCTTAGACATGGAGTCACATCTTTAATAATCTATCTAATCCAACTTGGAAAGTGAAGAATGACAAAATACTAAGGATATTTATGCAGAATTTCATTGAATAGTGAAAAAGAGATCTTTCTTCTAAATATTGTTATAACTATTTTAATGAAATTTTGTTATCTCTTTTCTATATAAATGTTATGCTCTATTTGTTTTTAGTAAACTTCAAAAGTAGTTGTTCCAATGCTGAAGTTCTTGTGGGATAAAAGCACTACTACATTTAACCTCATTTTTCGACCAAAATTTTCAACCATCAACTAAATAAGTTTAGGTTGATCAAAATGTTAAGACAAAAATTTCTTTTTTTACATGTAAGCCCCGTATTGGTCGAAATTTTGACCAACATGGGGGTGTTTCGACCAACCCAGAGCTTACATGTAAAAAAGAAGAAAAAATTCATTCATTCACGCGCACAGGTAAAAGAGGAAAAATTTCATTAATTCACGAGCAATTTTAAAGGTATGAGCATGGGCGAGAGAAAAATTTGGATTTCATTGTCATGAGGATAAATTTTCTACACTAGGTAACGAGCTACACAGTGGGCCACAAAGGGGTTTATCTGATTGCGATGAGAAGAGGGGTTTTACCATTGACACACCAGGTAAAAATGGCTCTGCCACCAAGCTATTTTCTGCCAATGATGCTCGACTCAATGTGCTATATAAGGGATAAGGGATGGTTCTTGTGCTTGCTCAACAATCTCCCACCCATTCTCTTCCTTGGCTTCACATACCTCTCCTGTAAATGTTGGACTTACCTGCAACATCTTCACCGAACTTGGGTTTGTTAGGTAAGCGCAAATTTGATCAATAGATTCATTTAGGGTCTTCTTTTTACGACATGTTTTTTGTTTGGAATGTGGATGTATTTTTGTGAGGGATTGTGCACAGTTGTTCTGTTGGTAATTCTGATTTCTACATTCTCTGACAGGCTTTCTCGAGTCTCTATTTGCATCATCAATTTTGACTGACCGAGGAATGGATTTCCACCCTACTTTGTAGTCTCCTATTTCAAATTCTTCACAGAACCTTGCCTTGCAGGTATGCATGAATAGGGGAGAAGTTTATTTAAGAGATTTTTATTGTAGTTTAAATGAGAAAGAGATTAGTAATTCTGCTAGGCTTCTGTCTGTTACCTAGATTAGAGAATGAAGGCATTATTTTTTGCTTTTCCTGCTTCCATTTGTTAGCATGTCGCTTGCTCCATGGATTAGATAAACTATTATATGAATTTGTATTTTAAAAGATTAGTTGAGTAAGAATGTACTCTTAACACTTCGACAATCATCCTTACTAAATTCTCTGATCTGAATTTGGGTTACATTATTTGGTTTTACTTTTTGTTTACTTTTAGGGATTTACAACATATTTCTTTACAGTTGGCCACTATTAATCTATAATTAGGGTGGATTAAATTTGTTTCGTGCATTTTTAAGATTGTTGTTTGACTTGACTCACTAGACTTCTAAATTTAGCATTAGAAGGTAATAATAATTTTTTGAATTGCTGTAAGTTAAATAGCATAAAAAATTTAGGCCTAATGTGTTGTGTGAGTACTGCATTTTGTTGTTACAATATTTTTAAAGAGAACAGGAAAGGGAACTTTATGTTATTTAAGCCTAATATAGCAGTTTATAAAATAAAAAATCATTTTGAGCTTGATCCACCTGACTTCCAAACAGTTGTTATGTTTTTAGTTTTCTGATCCAAATAGCCAAAGCCTACTATTGCCATGATATTGTAAGTATATTGACCCTATTTTCCAATACCTATCGGCCAACAAAATAATAATAGCACCATTGCTGTTGTTTCAAAATATCACATAAATAGCTTTAGCATGCAACCTCAAAATAAATGCGAAGATGGTTCCTCCATATTTTGTTATTGAACTTTATTGCATTCCACGCTTTTGAATTGAATTTCTAATTTATTTTTGGCTGGCCCTTTACAAAATCATGTTTCTTGATTGGTGGGTGAGAATTCTAACGGTCAGTGAATTTTGATTCATAGTGATAGGTAGAGCCTTTTGTAGAAGATGTGACTCAAGTACTTGAGGAAGCAAATTAAATGAAGGCTGGTTGGTGGTTATATGGTTATAGACATGATGCAACATAAAGTACTGCAAGCAAGATCTTGTCGGGTATTAGTATAGTAGGGTGTCAAATAGTGCCTAACAGGTTGTGATTTGTGTTGGAGAGTTAGAAAGTGCTTAAAACACTTTATGCCCTCTTGAACTTCTCAATCAAACCAAGAGCAGCTTTTTGAAAATTGGACCATTGAAAATAGGTAAATACAATGGAAGTTTGCATGAACCAATTTTAATTATATTTAGGATTATGAAACAGACAACAAATGGTTGTGGGCGTCATTTCTTAACCTTATTATTAGAGTAGCAATAGTAAAGTTTTGTATCTTCCACTCACAATCAGGCTTTTAACTATCCAAGGGCAAATAGGCAAGAGAAGCCATTGATAAGGCATTGAAAGAGATCATTCAAAAGCCTTGTAGGATGGAAGGATTAGATTGTGAAGACTTCTAGCAATTCTATTGGCTTACTAAATGACATACATTGTTACTATCAAACATACTTTTCTTTAGTGGATGAGAAGTAGAAATCCTTAGGACATATCCTAAAGTTGGATCTCATCCACTAGATCCAATATGGATGAGAAAAAAGAGTCGGCTTCCCTTAGTAATGGAAATCCTCTCATCACTTTCCCATATGCCCCTTGAGCTTTGTTTCCAAAGTGTTGCTTCTTAATAATTAGTATGTAATTTTTCATGTTTTGATGGGAATTGTGCTATTTAATTAAAAGTTCCCACATGGAGTGCTTGCCAAACTGCATGAAGGCTTTTTATTTTCATCTTTTGAAGTTTTACCTATATGGGTGCATGTGTAGTTTTTAATGCGCATGAGAGTCCCTCATACAAGACCTCAAGCATATCATTTTTAAGTTTTTCGAGTTAGTAACTCTGAACTTTTGATCCTCTTTATTCTCCTTATTATGTGACCATCTTATTCCATCAGATTGTGTGTTGGTCTAGGTCACAAAAGCCTCAGGCTTATCATCAAAGTAGTATTCTAAATCTTAGATGAAGATTTTTTGCAATGATTGCTATTTTCCAATAAAGTCTTTAATTATAGAAAAATATTGTGCCTCTTAAAGATTGTGTTATTGACACTGTATTCAAATAATAGGAAATGTTCTCATAACAGTCTTTGATGCCAATGTTGTAATGCCATAAACTTGGAACATAAATTGATAACCAATTTGATAAGCTGTAATCCAAGGCCTACTTTTTCGGCTTCATCCAGCCCAATCCAAAGCTACATTCTTTGAATAATCCAATATGATAATTAATGTGTGAAGCTTACAATATGGAAACAATCACAACATTGGCTCTGTAATGTTACATTTTGTGCTTCTGATTTGCAACAGAAGAATGATGATGATTTGCTTGATGATTTTTGATGATATTTAATCTTAATTGATGATGGCTGATTATTAATGTTGACATTATTTTTTTTGAACCAAAACATTGATATGGTGGTGTATTTTTCTATGTTGCTTTAATATTAGCATAGTGTTTTATGAACTTATTTGTTGCTATATATATATATATATATATATATATATTCTTGTATGTATGAACCCAAAATGAATCCGAATCAAATCCCCAAAAAATTGAATGAATTTGGAACCCGAATCTTGAACCCGAACCAAAACCAGAATTCAAACAGGCAACTTAGGATTAACTTTTGTAAGAGCTGGTATGATTAATTGTGAAGGGAGGTTTGTCACATCCAATGTTTCCTATCATCTTCAACATAAGATATAGGATGCCAATCTCATCTTTCATTTCATCATAACCAAGTACATATTACTTCTTTTTCTTATCCTCTTAGATATGCTCTTTTTAGAGCCAACAACTTGATCGACTTACTGGTGCAATTGTGAATAGCATTTATTAAAGATGACATCTAAGGGATGACACAGTCAGGTTGTATATAGAGAAAGCATCCCTTGAATTGCAAACATTCACTGATACCAGACAACACTAATTGCTTCTAAGTTCTAATCAATTACTTTCCACTACATAATGTTATAGATATATCAGATATCATAGAGTTCTATAAGAAATAAATATCAATTTTGTATTTCCATTATAAATTAGAGATAGCATAATTGATCTATCAGTGTAGGTGATAGAACTCTTCTTTCATTGTATACTTCGATTGCATATCAGATGTTACAATTTCCATATAAAACATATTGTATGCATCATAATTAGATATTAGACATTATTACTACCATATTTATATTCCTTCAGTGATATCTAGCACATAAAGTAACAAATGTATTAGCTTTAACAGAATGAGTTGTTTGATAGTTCATGTTAAATTAGTTCCTCCACTTGTTATTGGAAAATGTTGTAGCACTCAGGTACATGATTTCTTCCCAAGCAACCTATTCATTGATTTTCTCTGTAAATGTTCATACACATTAATTCTCCTCCTCAAATGGTGCCTGTTATAATTTCTTAAAATCTCCATATAGATTATCTTCAATAGTAAATGACACAACTCAAATAGACTTCTTTGAGAAGAACCTGATTCAGCAGGTGAAAGGAATGCATAGTAACAGTTTACTTGTACAGTGAAATTTCTAACAAAATGAACTCCCAATATGTTGTATGTTCCATTTAGGCAAAGAATCATGTCCACTGATATAAAATATTAACATAAATGTGTACAATCTGAAATTTTCAATGTAGAAATATGCTACAAGTCTTATAAATGTGAGTGCCTACGATGGTGCCACCTAAGAGACGACAATGCATTTCCATAGGAAAATAAAATTGCAAATGACTTCCACTTTTTTATTTGTAAAACACTGGTACATTTCAGCATACCCATTGCACGTCATGGTGCGATCGCTAGTATTATATGTGAAGTAAATTAGGAATTGGAATCTTCTCGACTCAACTTATGCTTAGTTTCCCATTCATGGACTTTCTGGGGCAACGATGCTTAGAAAATAGGAAAAATTACAGAAGCCAATGTGTGGTCTTGGAAATGCACACTACTAATTTCTGCCGTATCCTATCATGAATTTTGGAATGATGGTGGGGTCAAGTAAGGTACTGTAAGGGTTTCCTCATAATTTGGAAGCTTAATTTATCAATATCTTTGAAGGAATCTCCCATTCATCTTTATATTCTTCTCCTAACACCTTTGTCACTTAGGTTACTATGTGAATTCTCTCTTTTCCTCTTAACTCTCTTCTCTTGTGGAGTAATTTGATTTAACAACAATCTAGTGCTGGCTAAGGGGGTTGTTACATCAATCTAGCCTCTTAATGCCTGAGGCCAATGCTGCCAATATATTCTTCTCTAAAAATGAAGGCCTCTTCAAGGGCTCCTTTTCCTCCTCTGTTATAGCTTTCGTACAAGACCTTATAATGGCTAGAGACAAAATTGGTGCAGCAGCAGAAGTCTATTCAATGGATGAAGTCACTGAACCAACAAAAAACTTTCAAGATTTCAAGCAAATGGCTGAAAAAAATGGACACCGTAACCTTTTCTAGTCCTATGCTCTTTGATCCAAAGATTCAAGGTCCAAACAGATTGCCTAAATTAACTACAAGGTAGAATAGGAGGGGATGTAGATGAATGAATGGATGGGGTAGTTTGCAAGAATATGAGAGAGATTTAAGATTTAAGATTTTGAATGGAATTTCATAGCTTATATGGTTCTCATGAAGATCTAAGATGGATAAATTTCCCATCCTGTCGATGTTGGATAGAAGCAGTCCACACAAATTTTTGATGTACTTAAATTGGACACAGTCATCAAATTGCCAATGAAAGCAAGGATTTTACCCCACAAATCATTTTCATCCAACAAGAGGTCTGAATTTGATGTGTTTGAGTGTTTAGTGTACTTTTTTCCATTGACTAAAGCTAATGGTGCTGCTCTTTGTGATTTTACTGCTGTTCTATATGTGGAATATGCTATTCATCAATTGATCTATTGTTATGTTGCATCAAAATATTGTTTCTTTAATATATCTACAGCCAATAAGTTGAACAGGTATGAAAAATCTGCCCAGCACCATTAGTGGATGTACAGAGCGAAGACAAAAATTGAGTGCATATTTGCTGAGGCGGTTATCTTGGAGGCTACAAACCTGGTGTTTCCAAAACAAAAATCTTAAGACTTGAATTGAGGTAAGACTGTGTCTTAGGAATTTTCACTTAGCAGTTGTTTCACATCTCTATGATTGCTAGGTATTTTTCTTTGTGACCCCCATTTTCCTAGGTTTGTGATATGGGTGAAGATTTTAGAAGCATAAAATTGAAATTTGTGTCTAAAGCAATGTTCTTTCTGGGTTTGTTTTCTCTCGAGAACAATTTTTCTCTGTGTCTATGATACCCATTTTGTATTTTATGAGCTGCTATAATTTGTGGGAATGAAGCCCATTTCATTTTATTTTCCTTTCTTTGACAACGTTGCCTTACCTACAATTTTTGCTTTTCTATTTTTGGTTTCTAATGGCCATGTTTAATCAATGGAATATGATTTCAATGGAATTCAAGGGGTCTGTGCTCTGTGTTTTTTTCTTATAAGGTTGTGAATGGTTTCCAAATTATCACACTTCAATATGTTGGATATGAGAGTAACAGAAGAGCTCTGGGTTTTTGTAACATTCTGCTTAGTTTTAAGAACAACAGGGTATAGGGTGATGGACACACCTAAAAATGGAGCCACCGGCAATTTTGCTGATCCTTGAATTCTTTGGAGGACTCAAACTAATGTGCCCTAAAATTAGTCTTCTACACCTTCAATTTTTTCGCATGAAACAAAAATCAAAATTCCCTCTTCCAATTGTACTTGAAACCCATAACAGGTTTTTGGTTTATTCTTCAGAGCCATAGCAGTGCTCTTGCCTGCTAAGTAATTTTCTCCAATTCTATAGTTTATTGTTCTTAGGGCATGATTGATGGTGTTTTCACTTATTTTTTGGGGGTTTTGATTCAAAGTTGTATTAAATAGCCCACATGAGTATATTTGTGATGAAGAGCAACTAACGTTGCCTAAAATCAGTCTTCCACAGCTCCAATTTCCCTCTTCCAAATGTACCTATATGTGTAACAGGTTTTTATTATTATTGTTCAGACCCATAATAGGATTCCCACATCCTAAGTAATTTTCTCCATTTCTATAGATCCTTTATACATTTTGATACTACAAAATGTGCCACTCTAATGCAACAAGGGTTACAATGTTCTTAGGGCATGATTAATGATTGTTTCCCTCAGATTTTATTTGCGGTTTCATTTAAACTTCTATTAAATAGAAGACTAAGTATATTTGTGATGAGGAGCAACGTTTGGCTATTTATGGAGGAAAAGTGAGTAAACAATTTTCATTAAAATGGTAAATAATTATTGGTTTTTCAAAGGGTATGCACACTATTTCTGCACAAATTTCTTTCAAGCTTGTATTTTTCAGATACTTAGGTCAGCATGTCTGCCAATTCACACCTAACTAAAATATAGGAGATCGAGCATTTTTTGGAGCCCAACTACAAGTTATGCTTACAACTATTAATTGGAAAGAAACATTTCCAACTTTGCTTCTGTAGAAATTCCAAATATTCCCCTACTATTGGTTCATTACCCTCCTTGTTACCATAACCTATGTGCTTCCATGCTCTATATACACAAATCTACATAGGATTCCCAACTCTTTTAGATGGCTATGTTATTGAAGAAATTAAGCATTTTCAAACTACACCCAAACCATGAAAGGCCTACAAATTGAATTGTTTTAAAATAATATACATCTTTAGTCTTGATTCAAAAAATAAAGATTGATGGAGACATCCAATGAGTAGATGTAGCTTCATTAGGCCCACGTCAAGTGCTCTATAGTTATGCAATCTTTGTACAACTAATAGCATGAGTGAAGTGAGTTGTTTTGCATATTTTTTAGAGTGGGATAAATTATGATACCATGAAATGAGTTTTGCAAAAGATTATAATACTTGTTTATTATGATTTATATGGTGTGATTAATCTTGAAAATGCTATGCCCTTGCCTAGATTAGATATGGAATTAAGAAGTGAAAGGAGCATAGTCTATGAAGGAGAATATATATCAAAAGATTTTGAAATCTTAGATTAGATTTTTTTAATGTTGGAGGTAGATCTCAAAAGTATCTCCCCAAATAGGCATCTTTAAAAGGAGCTATACGGTAAAAATTTCATGGATTTACTTAGAACGTCAAATTTTACTCAAAATACCTAGTTTCATATTGAGGAGAGAGAAGAGTCCAACAAAGAACAAGTAGATGGAACACTCCAATCAATCCCTCTAGCTCAACCATCTTTCCAAGGAGAGACTACAAGTAAAGTTTGGTAAGAATTATATATGGTAAGATCACTCTTTGGTTTTCCAATTTGTTTGAATGCCCACTTGCAGCACACTAGCATGAACCATCAAATTTTCTTCCTTACAATTAATTTTTGTATTCTCAGGGTAACATGAATCTCAATCTAGATGTCAAAGGTAATGAGCCCATACTAAAATTTATGGAATATATATAAACTTATTAAACTAAGAACTAATGCATAGAGTTTTTGTTCAACTACAGATTTTAGTTATGTCTGTTAATTAACTTTAGCTACATTATCGATAGTTGAATAATACCATAAAAATATGTTCATAGGTTCTAGGGAATTCTGTTATGTGCAAATCAACTTGAGCTATTATTTTGACATTGTTTTAATACCTTGCTTCTTGCTGCAGATTATGACCCTTTGGTATAGGGCTCCTAAGGTGCTTTCGGGAGACACCCTTTACTCCACAGCTGTGGACATGTGGTCTGTTGGCTACATATTTGGTAAGCTTTTTGCAATCTACTACTTTAATTTAATGGTTGTACATATTTATACTTCTCTTAAGAATTTTTATCTTCTATCCCTTTATATGCTATTGCTCCTAAATTATATATTTCACTTCAATTTTATGATTCATGGATATTTGAAACTGGTTCTTAATTATGTAGTTGAAATGTCCCGAATGAAGCCTTTGTTTATGGGAGATTCAGAAATAAGCCAACTCCTTATCATTTTCAGGTAAGAACAATTTTCCAGTCAAATAATTAAAACATGAGATTTTCCAAAGAGAGATGATTTCTACTACAACCCCATTTTATCCCATGAATGATATGATTATCATGGTTCATCTTAACAACTGTGGTTCATTTTATCCCAGTCACTAATTTGGATTTTTCTCCAATATTTCCCAAACAACTAGGGAAAATTGAACCTGATTAAGACACCCTTTTGGGATATATACATCCTCCCTAAGTTTCAATATCAACTCTTTTGGACCATACCCAAGATCCAATACCCCTAGTGACACCAAACAAGGTCTACTTCTCTCCCATTTTCAAAGCAACTCATAGCTCCACTTATCCTCTTGTCCCCAAACATTGAAACAGTCTTTCTAGGGCTCATAAAACAAGATATTTTGAAATATCCAAGGTTCTATTAGCCATCCAATTCATTTTCCACCAAACCCTTGGTTCTAGGGTCACTAAACTAGGGCCTGTTCAATGAGACCTCTAACAACATCACCAAAACAAAAGGACTGCACTGACACTTCATAAATGTACTCCCCATATATATTCCTTCACCAAATATCATTATCCTTGAAGGAAAGCCCATTCATGTTGACTGGTACTCACACAGGCTCTTTCACAATCAACAAATAAACACTCAACACTACTTCTCCACCAAGATTCTCTATTCTCCTGCATAAAACAAATAATATACAAGTATGTAAAATGTTGTGGAAATATTCCACCAATCACATAGATCACAGAGGGTGGAAGAGTGTAATTTGATATCTAAAATTTAATTAGATCTTCCTTAGCAAGGCTCTAATACTGTAAAAATGTAGATTAAATTTATATCAGATTATAGTGAAGGATGTCTTTTCATTTTAGAAATGGATGATTACGAAACTTTGATATCTTTTGTATATCTATCCAATCTGAAGGTGTTAGACTTGATCTATTCCAAATGCATGTCAAGCAGATTCAATATTAATAACTACTGAATATTAAGGTATTATTTCAGAACTCCAAATAAGGCAGAGCATTTCTGAATTTCAATGCTCTCTTGCCTGGCCAAGTATAAGAATATACATATAGATTTGAAATACTATGTCTTGGGTGTATGTGTCTCCACAAAGTGGACACATCCACTCAAGACATGTCTTTTCACTAACAATGATTTATAATGCAAAATAAACTTATTACCAATCGATGTTTATTATTATTAGTTTGAGTTTGAGCTTAATCAAACCTCTTCACAAAGTCACCGATCTCCAAAGGAAATTAATCAAATTTCTATTTGATTTATATATATGCATATAAGTTAATCACATGATCATGACTCAATCAATATATGAACATGAAATGTCAAGAAAAGATCTATCTGAACAGATCGATGATATAATTGGATAAGAATAACAGATTTAGTGGATGACAATATAATGATCTGTATTTTAGTATATATGTGTATGTTCTAATATGAGCAAAGTGTGTTAGTATGTATGCATGTATGTTATATGTAGATCTAGATAGTTTATATTATAATCCAATTTATGTGAATGAAGCTAATCATCAACATTTATTATAATTTACTAGCCATGCTTCCTTTTTCATTATATAGTCCCACCTGAATCGTGTAAATTATTGGCAAAATAGATAATTTGGGAAAATTGTTTCCACTGATTGGTGACCAACTTTATTTAGTTTACAAGAATTCCTGCTCTTGATTAAAAAAGTCATACAAAGAAATCTATAGTTAATATTCATTATGCTTGGCATAGTCAAAGTGACTAGAAAAGGCAGGATGAGAGAGAGAGAGAGAGAGACCTGGCGGGCCCATCAATGACATGCTAAGTACAGCCCATGAAATGTTCTTCAACCTATGTGAACCACCCTGATTGAGTGCATCACGATAATTTTTGTTTATCTTGATTAGAAGCTACACGCAATTAAAAAAGCAATCCTAAAGAACTTCTTGTAGAAATGAATCACTCCAAACCCAATACTGTACCATCTTTCTGTTGCAATGAGAAAATGTCTTATAGAAAGGGAAAATATTCTCCACTAACTACTTGAAATTTGATGTGCAGAAGCTAACATTTTAAAAGGGAAGATTAAAAGAATACCTTCTCAGGAGATTGTTCATCCTCATCCTCGTCACTATCTTCACCATCCATTGGGCCCTGAGCAACAATTGCATCATAAAACTCTTGACACTATAACAAGATGGGAGGTGATAATCTATACACTCTTAAGTTAGAATAGTTGACTAATTATTTTTGTATTTTTTGTCAGGTTGGTAATCTTTACAATTGTGTAGATAATATATTGATCTAGTAGTTCTTTTTCTCAGGTGACAGATCCGTCAGTGTACATGTTTTGGGCAAAAAGTTCAATTGATATTGAACCAAGGTGTATAAGATTACAATCAAACTGGTACACAACAAGTACAATTCTTGATACAGTGTCTGCTGCTTGTATTCAAGTGACATCCTAGTATTTCAATTTTATATTGCATGCTGGTTCCTCTATGCTCATTTAATATATGTAAAAATGACATGGATATTTTACCTTTCACTGAGAAAAGGTGTCAAAGTTTTCTTACTACATGGTTATTAGAATAAAATAATATGATATTTTAGAATTGTAATCTCAGGTTGATTTGTCATTTCATCTTGCCAAATAGTGAGTAAGTTCTCTTCTTATGTAGAATTGCATTTAACCTCTTCCAAAATAGCATTCATAATTAGACTGGGATTTAAGATGCCGATAATAATCTGCCAATAATTATTTGTGAGTGAAGTCACCATTGACCACCTTAAATAGCAAGTTTCATCCCACAAAAGACACGATTTTAACTAGCTAGTAGTGAAATTATAGAACAGTTACATAAAATCTGTAAGGCATTGTTATACCAGTTACTTACAACTACCTAATCAAGTAATTTAGTTTTACTCTCTTCTGAAATAACATGCAACTTAGAATAGAAATTAATAGTCAAGTTGTTATCTGGAAATGGAGTTACTCTTGATTAGCTCCTTGGATGGTTCTGCAATGTTCTAGGCATATAACTGTAGATCCTTGGATGGATCTGCAAAAGTCTATAGAGGAAGCTGTGAATTACTTTGTTTTTATGTGGTGTGATAGATATAGATTTAGTTGATAAATATCTTCACTAAAAATTGCATATTTTTGTTAATTTTCTAAGCTTAAATGAAGTAATATAGGTACTCGAAGCAAAAAAGTTACTGGTTTTCATGTGTCAAGCTAGACTGAATTTATGACATTTTCTTGAAGCTTCTTTTGATTAATACTTACAGTCATCAATTACTTTTTCAGCTAAAATAGTGAGCATTACCTTGTTACATTGAAACAATTCAACATGAGATCAATGCAAATATGAGGGGCATACTTGTTGATTGGCTTGTTGAGGTTTGTTGCTTATTGCATTTCTTCATGCTATTTGTATATTTATTTTTCCCTATTGTAGTTGTGCAATTAATTTTGTATAATCAATTCAAAATTAGATTGTTGTAACAGGTTTCCGAGGAGTACAAGCTTGTACCAGATACACTTTACTTGCATGCTTGTTTCCTTGTGTGTACTTCTTGCCTATTGTAACATTTTCTTTTCTTTTCTTTTCTTTGGTCAATTTTTAACTACTGCTTTGATGTCACTTTCAGGAAGTACAAAGAAATTTGTGTTCCACATGTGGAAGAATTTTGTTACATTACAGATAATACTTACCCAAGGGAGGAGGTACAATTTTCCTTTTGTATTGTAAGATGATTTATCACATCTCTCTTGGACGGTATTCTTAAAATGAGAATTATCCTTATCTTAATACTAATAGGTGTTAGAAATGGAGATTGATGTCCTAACTTACTTGCGATATGATCTGACAACACCAACAACTAAGAGCTTTCTCTAGTAATGTGGGAGATAAAATTATTTAATATATAAAAGTATTTTATTCTTACCTTCATTATTTTTTTCATTCAGGTTCCATCTCTACATTTGGAATTCATGGGCAATTATCTTGCTGAACTCACCCTTGTTGAGTATGACTTTCTCTATTATGTTCCGTCAATGATAGCTGCATTAGCTGTATTTGTGGTAAGGATGACTCTTGATCCTGGAACTTGTCCCTGGGTAATGTAAATTCTGTCGAGTCATTTTTTTTTTGGTCTTGTCTGTACTAAAATTTGAACAAGATTTTATTGTCCTCGATCTTCAGAATCCTACGCTAGAACATTACACAGGCTATAAAGTACTAGAGATGAAGGATTGTATTCATGAATTGCATAATTTACAACTAAATAGAAAAGGGTGTGCATTGATTACAGTCAGGGAGAAGTATTGCCAACATAAGGTATCTGAATATCTTCTAGCATTTAAAATTCTAAATTTATCACCCCCATAGTCAATAATTTCTAGCATCTTTCTTTTGTATTTACAGTTCAAATGTGGGGCAAATTTTTCTTTTGTACTATGATTTGACAGGCTTCTATAGAGAAAAATCAAAAGAGAAAGAACAACATTTTATGCATTGTAGGTCAAGATCCAGTGCACAAGCTCATCAGAGAGTTGATAACACTGAAAAGAATCAGTGAACAGGTCGACTCCTATTGATACCCCCAGCACCAGGACTTTAAAATATTGATACTCACGGCCAACAAACTAAGCAGACAATGGATTTCCTTAGTGGTGATGCTTACAAGTCACCAACTGTTGCAACTCCACCAACAACTAGCACAGTCAATGAGAAATACACACATTCACCACCATTATCTCTTTCTTAGCAAACTTCACCATATCCTTTGAATTCACAATCTAATTCTCCATATTGAAATGGAGGTTACTCTTTAGGGATGTCATCAACACAATAGAATGAATACCAAAAGTTTCCACACTATGGCCCAGAGTCATAATTTGACAAATCTAGCCAGGGTTTGCAATGGTCAAATCCAGCAAGGCAGTCTCTTAGTCCACAACAATTAGTTCTATTATATGGGCCACAATCATAGAATTCAAAGGCATCAACACAAAAGACTTCTGAAAGCCTTCCTCTTGCTCCTTGGGAAGTGGAGCAATCACAAAATACATCACAACGTGTAGATAATCTGCAAGGACCTCCCATATATGATAGCAATGTTATAACAATTATTCCCCCTCCTCTAGCAAAGTACAATAAGAGAGAAATTTTTTTTTAGCAGGAACAAGCTTTTGGTTCTAGCCAGTCTACACATGGTTATAGTGAATCAACACATGATGAGTTGATATCAAGGACACAAAACATCTCCATTCATGATGGAACTTACAATGATGCATATCCACAACAATCTTTAACTTCCAACAAATAAGTTAAACCTGAAGATAAGCTGTTTGAAGACTTGGTTGACTTTGCCAAGGCAAAAAGTAAAGCTTCACCCAGTAAAAGTGAAAGTTTTTAAAAATTAGAGGTTGTTCTCTAGGATGGTTTGTACTACATATCTTCAAGTAGCTTGCTACAAGTGATGGTTTAGGTGTAGCATTAGTTTTATTGAAGCCATTGTATAGTCTTTTGTTCAATTGAGGTTTAGTACTCATTATGTGCTATATTATTCCTAGTGCACTGCAATTTAATTTATTTTTTGTTACTTTTATTTTTTGATATGAAATTCCTTTTGAAGATTTGTATATTGAAACAAACTTATGTTCTTACCTAGAAGGTAAATGATTTTAGTAACAGTGCCAAAAGATCCATATATATATATATATATATATATATATATATATATATATATATATATATATATATATATATATATATATATATATATATATATATTGCAATGTATTGCTGAAGCTTGTTCTATTTCAGATCTCAAGTAGTGTGTGAGCATTATCTTTTCTTATCATAGTATTTATGGGAAGTAATTGCCTATGTGGCCTTGCACTATTCTCTAGTTCACAATTTGATTGTGGCATTTTGTTCGAAGCAAAGCTTTATAATTACAAATCTAGGATATTTTAATAGATTGTTTACTTGTGTGAGGGGATAAAACCCATTTTCGTGCCCTAAAATAAGATAACTATATATTGAAACTCAATCATTAAGACATTTGGTATGGACTTGAGCTATCTTGATGGAACTATTTTTGATAAGAGTAGGAAAGAATGGTTGCTGTTGATGTTTTTCAGGTATTCTATAAAACAGTTCACATGCCTTGCATATGATTTAACATTTTACATGCATCCTGCACTCTCTCATCCGACTGATGATGGATTATGGAGAGTGGTCTGAAATGATGATGCTAAAAAACACACACAATCAATTCCAAAATGAAATTGCATTACAAATGGATTGTGGAAATATGATATTGTTAATTTTGCATGCATGTCTACCAGGACAATCACAACTTAAACATATAAAATTAAATATATATGTTTAAGTTGTGATTATCCTAGTAGACATGCATGCAAAATTAATAGTATCAGATTTCCACAATCCATTTGTAATGCAATTTCATTTTGGAATTGATTGTGTGTGTTTTTTAGCATCATCGTTTTAGACCACTCTCCATCATCAGCCGAATGAGAGAGTGCAAGATGTATGCAAAATGTCATATCATATGCAAGGCATGTGAATTGTTTTATAGAATGCCTAAAAGAAATTTACACCAACGCGTTGGTAGAAATTTCTACCTTCATTGGTCAAAAATTTTGACCTTCATTAGTCAAAATTTCTACCTTTATTGGTCAAAATTTCTACCTTTATTGGTCAAGATTTTCTACCTTCATTGGTCAAAATTTCTACCTTTATTGGTCGAAAATTTCTTCCTTCATTGGTCGAAATTTCTACCTTCATTGGTCAAAATTTTGATCAATTCTTGGTAGAACTTGCACCATGGCTATGGAAGTTTTTCGACCAATGTATTGGTCAAAAATTTGACCAACTAGTAGGTTGGTCAAAATTTTGACCAAATTTTTTTTGACCAATGGGTTGGTCAAACTTGGTCGAAGTTTGGTCAAAAATTGGGTCGAAATTTCGACCAATAATGGTCGAAAAATGGTCTCAAATGTACTAGTGAATGCATAATTTTAACATAGTGGTGTTCAGTTTAGGATACTTTTCTTCTTCAACTTGTGTACTATACTGTACTGTACTTTGAAAACTGACTATCATTAATATGAAATTCCTTTGTTACTTTGATTATATAATATATCATTATTCACAATTGAAAAATTTTCTGTCAACTTTGGCAATATCAAGAGTGCATAATGAGGCATGTTACACTTCAATAGTTCTTCTTTTGCTTACATTCTTGGATGCTTTCATTTCAAAGAATACATGTCCATGTTTTATGTTTACGTTCTTCTTTGTTCCATGCTATATCAAGTATTTTTTTCTTATCCAAGCCATTTAATTTGCAACCTTTTAAGTCCCTTTAAAGATAAAGTTGGAGCAGGAGAATTTTTCTTCTCAAAGGTGTCCTCTAATTGTAAACAATTTCTTGATACAACATAAAAAAAAAATTTGATCATACATTGGTGGAAATTTTGACCAATTCTTGAAAGTGTTCTACCAAGAATTGGTCAACATTTCCACCAATTATTAAAAAATTGACTAAACATTGGTAGAAATTTTGACCAATTCTTGATAGTTTTCTGCCAAGACTTGGTTGAAATTTTCACCAATTATAATTTTTTTTGACCAAACATGGGTGGAAATTTTGACCAGTTCTTGATAGTTTTCTACCAATTCTAAAAAGATTTCAAGCAAACATTGGTGGAAATTTTGACCAACAATGACAAATAAGAGCTAGCAAAAATTAAATTTTTTCGACAAATGTGTTGGTCAAAATTTTGACCAATGTGCAAGTTGGTTGAAATTTTGATGAGAAAAATTACCACGAACTGCTTGGTCAAAATTTCAACCAACTTGTGTTAAAATTTTGACCAAATTTTGTTAAAAATTGAGTTCAAATTTAATAGTGTAATAGGTCTTTGATTGCTTCATCAGCTTCATCTAAGTTTCTTTCTGGACATATATCTTCAATTCTTTCTTTAGTGTAGAGATTGTCATTCATTTGTACTGCAAGATCTTTCCTTCTTTTCAATGATTGAGAGAGTTTCTCCTTTTCTTTCTTTAGTTTGTCTAATGGCTAATTCAAGATCCAACTTTTCATTGTCAATAGCCTTATCTAGCTTGTATACCTCCATTGCCTCTGATCTTTGCTCAGTTTGTTAAACTTCTTTTATGAGAACCACAATGCTTTGATACAAATTGTTGGAAATATGAGGTAGGAAATGTTACTAAGAGGGGAGGGGTGAATTAGGAACCAATAAAACTTATTATTATTTTACCAATTAATCCTTCATATAATATTTTGATCTAATTACATGCATGAAAGAATGAAAGAAAATAAACATTCTTAACAATTTGACACAAGATATGGTGACCCATAAACCTTCCAAATAGAAAGTAAAATTGGGGTGGATATGATATCCACAAGATTTAGTACTACAATATAAAGTTGGTTTGTTAAGGCTTACAATTGATCACTTCTGATGATCTGCCCTATTAAGAGCAATAAGGACTGTGAGGTCCACCTTGTCAAAGGACTTATAAAATATACAATGAAGCATGCACTTGGTAAAGATATTTATCAAAGATTGTTAAGTCTACTTTGTTAAAGGATTTGAGTGATTCACCTGTTAGGATGAATTAGTGGCTGATATCTAATCTGCAACTCTGATTTTTTGGTTGAGATTCCTTGAATTGTAGTGATCACCTTATTGTGATAGATAATATTTTGTTGTCCCTTATACTGCTTATAGCCTTCTTTAATTTACACTTCTTCTCATCATATGCTTGCACTTCTTATTTGGATATGATACAATGCATTACATATATACCAATCCAAATCACAACTTACTAGAGTCGACTACAATACAAGTTTCACCAAAATCCACAAGTTCAGCCCAACTATTGTTACTTAGGTTGTAAAGACAAACTCGATGATGTTCTAATGCTCGACAACCACTATCAACACTCAACATTATCTGGCACTTAGTTGACAAAGAGGCTCAGTTCATACTGATCACATGCTAGTATCTTGAACTTAGTTAGCATTGCGTGACTCAGTGAACACTGTAAAACTCAGCATATACTGAATCACTTGGTTGACATTCCATGGCTCAATCAACACTAGATTCACATTGCTAATACTATTGGCTTATTATACATTGGAGAACATGTTTAGCACTATGGAACTCGATTAACACTATGAAACTTGATTAACACTATAGAACTTGGTTAACACTATAGAACTTGGTTAACACTATGAAACTCAATTAACACTAGAGTTTCCATCACTTGCACTAAACAAATTCGTAAACACTGCTACACTCGGCATAAAATATACATAGATTTTGAAGATCGGTAGCAACTATATATTGACTAAGTGTGCATCACTAATAGAAAAATTGACCTTAATGTCAACACATTATTCTCATCTCATTTTCTAGTTCTTCGTCTTGGTCACATTTCATCTCCCCCTTTCTTTTTTTTTTTTATTACTATCACTCTTTGTCTATTCAACTTCCCCTTGGGTTCATCTCCCCTTATCATCATTCATCTCTATTGTTCTTTTTTCTCATCTCTGCCTTTTTATGTCTCTCATCTACCCCTTTTTGTCATCAATGACAAAGGTGTTGGAAATATGACCAATCAATCAAATAAGGTGAGATATGTGGTTGTCATTTATGGAAACATATGTTTTACAGTTTAGTTATGATTATTTGTGAAGAAAAATTATCTAAGTATTGGACAATGTTACAACAACATGACAATATTTGTTGATAGCAGGATATTCCCTTGGAATACTCTCTTTTGTAGTGAACCCTAGATGCATGATGTCATCCTGATGATGCATACTAGTTTGTATGTCCATTCGAGAAACTTAGTTCAAGTTATGGAGGAAATACTGATGCAGTTATTTCATAGTACATAACAAAGCATGTAAGTAAACTGTGTTGAATGACTTGAAGAATTGTTTTAATTATCATATCTTGATGAGCCAACTCTAAGAATGATATGTGAGCTAACTAAGAAAGAATTTATTAATATGTTTGATACAAGTAAAGAACTTCAATTGCAAAGTTAAAATGGAATGATATGAGATACTATGTGATGTAGAGTAATGTTATGTGATGTGATATATGATGCAAGTTGATATATGCACAATTACCCCTTATATGAAGAACTACCAATCAAAGGAATTGCAATATACAATAAGTGATCCAATGTTGTATGCATATGTATTCTCTTGAAGAACTCAATTGTATAGTTGCATGTTAGGGCAGTGGGCTCTTCTTGCACACATTTGTATATGATCTACCAACTCCTAAGAGGGTTGGAGAAAAATCCTAATAGGGTTGAGGCTTTTAACAAGGCCTAGTCTCTTAATAGGGACGTGAGACACTATACATTCTTCATAGACTCCTAATAGGGTCAATATCCTTAACCAGACTCTTTTTATAGTGAATCATCTTGTGGGTTTCATCCCCAATAGGGTTTTCCCTTGGCCAGGGTTTCCTTAGTTAACAAAATATGGTGTTATGAGTTCTCCTTATGTATGGTTGTTTATGCTATTTAGCATTATTGGTTCTCTTCCTTATGCATGTATTAAAGGATATGTAAGAAGAATAACCTCTCTGTTATATTAAACTGGTGGTAGATATGCATTTAATGTGAAGTATAAATTGTGAAAGATTTAAAGGATGCAAATTGATTTACAAATATTATTTGCTTGTGCGAAATCTCCAGTGCAAGATTGAAGAGAGATCTAAAGTGTTGAAGAAGTTTGGAGATACACGAGATTGCTGAAAACCCTAAAATGTGAAATTAAGGTATTTTTTGAATTTGTTGAGCATATATTTAGAAATTGAAAGACAAGAAGTGTTTAATATTTGTACCAGACCTAGATATAACTTCAAGAAACACCCATTTGTTTGTTTAATTGATGACCTCATTGGAGCATTTTCACAAGTACCAAAAAATGTTCATGATGTCGAAGACATAAGAGGTTATATTCACTATAAAATAGAAAGCATAAGAGATACTGAGATTCATAAGAAATTGGAGAAAATATGCAACAATGATTTGTCATTGAAACCAAAATATGCATACCTAGAAAAACATAACCTAGTTAAGCATATGTTCTACATGAACTTTGATAACCATGAATGGACAATAATCATTCTAAGAAGAGTTCATGATGACCTTCTATAGTTGGGTGATTCTATTATATGAATCGATAATGACCTAATTCACAAGGTCACAGGTTTGAGAAATGAAGGATACAATCCTGTCAACATAAAGAATGTGCACAGATTAGTTGAAACAAATCTCAACACAAGTTTTGATGGTAGAAACATAAAGATCAACACTATTCAAGATGATGGAGTGAGACTTATCAATAAAATTTTGGGATATAAGTTCAACCATGGATGATTCAATCCCTGCCCAATTTCTTCATGCAGCTTATGTGATGGAAGTAAAGGGTGAACATGTTAATCTATGTGATATTATTTGAATTCAGTTGTTGAATAACATATTAAAAATCAAGAAGTCTAGGAGTGTAGTCTTTAGGTTTGAATCCCTATTGACTCATATATTCTTCTACGCAAAAAATAAGTTTCTTGGTATTTCAAATTGGGATGGAAATGAGTTCTCAATGTAGAATATCACTCGTGCATACAAAACTAAACTAGAAACAATAAGAAATAATGATATTGAAAGAATGATGAAATCATTCCAAGCTAAAATGAAGCAAAGGAATATGATACCTCCTATGCTAATAGAGAAATATAAGGATGAACTATGTTTTATGGTAGATTTCACATACATCAAGGTAGTAGTTCTTCGAGTAAAGTTCATTGAACCTATGGGTTATGAAATGAGTGATGAACTAATTGAAGGATATGCACAGATAATTCTACACTCTAAAATTAATTCTAAATGCCCTAGATGGGGGACATATACTAAGAATATGAGAGAAGTCAAAACAAATCAAATAGTCATGGACTCCAAGAAGAAGGTATAAAAAGTAATTGATTCTATCTTAAAGGAATGAAGGATGTCAAGAAAGGAATTTGAAGAGATGAATGGATAGCCTTGGAAATGAAGGCCAACGGTTAATTTGAACTATTGATCTCTACAACTATTGTAGTGACTAGACCTATTGAAAAGGTCACAGTTGCATAAACAAGTGTGCAAGCACCTACAATGTTATATGTAATAGTTGCGCAGTAGCAACATTTGAGAAATCCAAAGAAAATAGAGGAAGCATCAACATCATGGAAGTCCACAAGGCTTGACAAACCAAAACCCCCTCTTGAGAAGAGAGTCAAGAAAACTATAAGTAGACCAAGTAAGAGGAGAAGAACCTTGTAAATTGATTCCTTTGAATCTAAATAAGAGATTGGTGACAGACCAGTCGAACCAACAGATCATGAAGCAAAGACTTCAACAGGAAGAAAAGCATGCAAAGAAAAGGTAGAAAATCTTAGCATGCAAATTATTAATGACAATAATATTGTGCAATTGAATAAGTAATATGACTTGTATAATAATATGGATATAAGATAGCTAGAGAATATTGTAGTTAGAAATATGATCCTAAAAGATAAAAGGTTTGATAGCATAAGAGGTCAAATACTTGAAGATTTGTAAAATAGACTAAGAAACAAAAAAATTAGAGTAATTGAGGAAGATAAGAAAATAAGGATAAATATGGTGAAAATTTTATTTATAGTAAATAATGAGGAAGAGATAATGAAAATTATAAAAGCAATAGCACCATTGTTGAGAAATAAGAAGAGATCCATTTTTCTTATGGGAAAAAATTATGAAGAAGTGAATATGGAAACTCAAAAGGCTATAGTTACGTACATGTCTACTACACCTAAGGAGACTTAGAAGAGTGTGTAGATAGAGGAGACAAGCCCTACTATGGTAACAATCAGTCCACTTCACAGTTTTGAGCAAGCAACTGTAACTTCAATTCTGAGTGATTCACCACACATTACCATTAGTAGTGAATCTATGCAAGTAGATAACACCAATGTAATAGTGGATAGAACTGAAGACCCATTTAAAGATTTTGGCTCCAACATTGTTGATTAGAGTAGCACATCTGATGAGGAAGAAGAACATGAGAAAAAGGAAGAAGATGCACCTTTTGCAAAGAAATTTGAATCTGGCACTAAAGTAGCTACTACAAGTGCACCTATAGCCAGAAAAGTAGTAAAACCATCTACACCACCTACACAAGAAGCAATGGTTACTACAGTAGTAGTACAATTAGATGAAGAAGATGAGGCACAAAACCTTATATCTTCTTTAAGTAAATTCCTTAAAAGAAGAAATCAGTTAGGTCAACTAAGAAGACTTTAACCTTAGTTTTGGATAGATTGGAGAAGATAGTGAGTTATGTTGATACACCTATAGACATTCAATAGAGACCAGTAAGTTTGTGTAAAACCTTTGATAATGAGTTTACAATGATTACCAATGTGGCTACAATTCAAGCATAGATTGAGCATGATGGTAAAATTTTTAACAATATGTGTACAAATATAAGAAATGATATAGAAATATTAAATATATGCATTAAGGCATTAAGGTAGAGTATGGAGGAAGGGAAGCAGATGTATGCTAAGTGAAACATGGCATACCTTCACCTTCTTAGTTTTGATGAACAAATCAAAGAAAAGGTAACTGAGCTTCAGACGCTCACTAATAACTTTCTGAAATAGAATAAGAAGTTAGAAACCTTTGAGCATACAATGCAAGTAATTCATGATAGCATCCGAGATATACACATAGAAAAGGAGAAAGCTCTAAAAAGATTTACTCTTTTGAGGGAGCATTTATCCCCATAGATTACATTGTTACAAAATTAGTTGGAGGAATGCTTAGTAGCCAAGAACTCATATGACAAGTTTGTGGCTACAAATTTGAATGCAACAGAGTTACCCACATATTCTCTATGTGTGCTAATCAGTGTGTCTAATGCACTAAAAGATAGCTAGAAGAAACATCTTGCGTAGTTGAAGACTAACTTCAGTGACTGTTTCTTCAAGTTTTGATTCAGCTTTTAAATTTTGACAGGATTTTCTTTTTGTTGACACCTTTGTCATTGATTTCAAAGGGGGAGAAATAAGGAAAATTGCAATTGCAATTCTAATTGTAAGTTATATAGTTGTATCTTGAAGTATAGTAGTAAGCTTTGCTCTAAGCAAACCTTGTAATCGAAGCTATAAGGGATGTAACATTTTTTTCAAAACATGAATACAATGTTTTTACTATACTATGGTTATTTACTTTGATTGGTATGACAAAATGTTTGGGACTTAGCCATTTTCCCCAAAATGTTGCCACCAAGGACAAAGGGGGAGATTTTTGGCAATATGACCAATCAATCAAATAAGGTGAGATATTGGTTGTCATTTATGGCAAGTTTAGTTATGATTATTTATGAAGGAAAATTGTCTAAGTATTGGATAATGTTACAATAGCATGACAAGATTTGTTGATAGTGGAATATTCCCTTAGAATATTCTCTTACACAGTTAACCCTAGATGCATGACATCATCCTGATGATGCATACTAGTGCGCTTCTTTGTATGAGCAACCTAGTTCAAGCTATGGAGGAAATACTGATGCAACTATTTCACAGTGCAGAATAGAGCATGTCGGTAAACTGTGTTGAATGACTTGAAGAATTGTTTTAATTATCAGATCTTGATGAGCCAACTCTAAGGATGATATGTGAGCCGACTAAGTAAGAATTTATTAATACGTTTAATATAAGTAAAGAACTTTAATTGTGAAGTGAAAACATAATGAGATGAGATACTATGTGATGCAAAGTAATGTTATGTGATACGAGATATGATGCAAATTGATATATGCACAGTTACCCCTTATATGAAGAATTTGCAATCAAAGGAATTGCAAAGTACAAAAAGTGATCTAGTATTGCATGTATATATATATTCTCTTGAAAAACTCAACTGTATATTTGCATGTTAGGGCAATGGGCTCTTCTTGCACACATTTGTATATGATCTACCAACTCCTAACAAGGTTGAAGCAACTCCTAATAGGGTTGAGGATTCTAATAAGGCCTAGTCTCTTAATAGGGACTTAAGATACTATACATTCTTCATAGACTCCAAATAGGGTCAATATCCTTAACCAGATTCTTTATATAGTGAATCATCTTGTGGATTTCATCCCCTTTGAGGTTTTCCCTTGGCTAGGGTTTTCGTAGTTAACAAAATATAGTATTATGAGTTCTCGTTATGTATGGTTGTTTATACCATTTAGCATTATTGGTTCTCTTCCTTATGCATGTATTAAAGTAATTAATAATATTTAGTTGTGGGAAAAAAGATTGAAAATACTAATTCACCCCTCTCTCAGTATTATATTTTTCTATCAAAAGTGTACCTAGCCTCAACAAAGTCCAACTATTTCTTCCATGAGTTTGAGAGGTTCCAAACTGCTAATATTAGACTTATGATTTAAGCAAGGGTCCTTTCCATATGTTCGATGATGTCCACAAGGACTATGGATAAAAAATTATTTGGAACTTAGACATGGGCCTAAATTATTCCTAATTGTGGGGAATAAGAAATGTTGTAGCTCAAAAAGGGTTGAGGTCTGTTAATGTTTCTCTATAATGACCTGATTAATTAGATGAATATTTTCCTATATCTGACCAGTATATGCAATCGTTGAACTTGTTGTTACATCAAATGATGCTCAAGTGATTTATAGTGCCTCATGTCTCATTTTTAGAGTATCATTGAGATCAATCCAAAATTTCTATGAATTTGATATCTTGTGAAGAATAGGAGATATGTTCTTAAACAACTCTATCATTTTATAAATTATTGCTCACAAAAGTTCTTGGATGTTATGCCCAATGAGTTGCTTGAGCTTTTCCTTTTGCTTCCTCTTATTGATTTCACTTGTTAGGTCATTAATGTTTATAGTCTTGAGTAATTTCTCAAGTTGATTAATGAGATCTACATCAAATGGATGTTCTTCAACACCAAGTAGTCCTTTGATTATTTTCCTTTTTTTGATCAAAGTGTGTTCTCATTCTCACTTGAGGTGAAATCTCTTTTTTTCTTTGGGTCTTTGCAATAAGTGATTATGATGATGTTCTTCATTGCTTATCTCCTTGACTTTCCCTACACTCTTTTTCAAATTTTCCTATTTTTTCTTGACATTCTATACTTCTTGAGCATGTTGCTCAAATTTTTCTCCCTCACCTTTCAAACTTGAAGATGATGATGAGGATGATGGTTCTCTTCTCTTTTTCCTCCTTTTCTCTTATACCTTCCCCAGTTCATCTTTTCTCAATTGAAGCTTTCTCTTTGTGGATTTTGGCCTTATCAAACTTTTTGGCCTTGGGGTTACTCCACTAATCATTCTTGACTTCTCTAAGGTGGATTTATTGGCTATTTATTAGTCTTCTACTATACACACCTTTGAAGAGGTTCTTTTAGAGGTGTCTATGTTGTGTCCCTTTTTGGACTCCTTTTATCTTTGTCTGTTAACCTCATAATGGATTTTGACACTTGAGTGCCAATTCACTTAACCACTTTCTATATTGGAGCTGAGTACACCATGTATGCCGAGCCACAACATGAGCCGAGTCAGGAAAGACTTCAGGTGCTGAGTGATCTTTAGGTGTCGAGTAGCCTTCAGGTGCCGAGTGAAGATCAGGTGCCGAGTGAAGTTCAAGTGCTGAATGACTTTAGGTGCCAAGCATGATACAAGTGCCGAGTGATATTTAAGTTTCGAGTCACAGATGATGTCAAGAAATACAAAAATGCAACAGGAGCTGAGTAAGCCAGTTTGATATTAGTGCCGAGCATCTGGAATCAGCAAGTGCCGAGTAACATAGAATGTACATATGAGTTTTTAACTTCATTGATTCATATGTAAATCATTTTCATGGCCGGAATATGATGAATCTCGAAGGATTAAATGATAAGATCGAATATTTTGTATTTTCTATGCAATTGACATGCAACCAATAAGAAAAATGGAGAAGGCATGCAACCAATAAGAAAAGTGCAAGGAATGAGCGGGAAGCAAAGATTCAATATGGATTGTAGATCCATACCTAACCCTAAGTCTTCGAATGTCTTTATAAGGAAGACAAAATATCATTAGAAAGAGAAGTGGATGTACAAGGGTGTGGAAGGAACACTATTTTAGAATAAAGAGTATCAGATCTTAGAGGATCAAGATTAGAGAAAGCAAATCAAGTGCTTGTATTCAGCAAATGAAGGATTGTAAGCTATCAGGTTTATTATACCTAATACTCTCTAGCAATTGTATTAGAATGAAAAACCCTATGGTGATAGTTTAGCTTAATAGCTATTTTGTAGATCCTTTAAATAGGTGATTAAATCCTTTAATAGGGTGACACTTCATGTAAAGTGTTTGTAAATCCTTTAACCAGGTCACTATTGATACAGTGTAAAGCCTTTAATAGGGAAGACCATTAGAAGTGGTTAAATATTATTACTACAGTGATTTTGTGGGTATCATCGCCACCCCAGTTTTACCTTCTTATTTTTGGAGGGTTTCTGGGTTACCAAAATCTCAAGTGTTATATGGTGATGGTTATGTGTTTCTCGTAATTATCTAATATGTTCATATGCATGCAATCTACTTTCAGTTAAAAAGTTTTAATGGTCAAAATACAGTAGTTCTGATTCACCCCCCCCTCTCAAAAGCATTCTTCCTATTTGAATATTCCAACATTGTCCTCTCCTATTGTGAATTTTTTTGATAAAATTACCTTTGCATGTTGATCCTCTATTTGTGTACTTTTTTGAGTAGCTCCTTCATCCTTCCCTTCTTCATGTTGATTTGTACATTATTTATTTGTATCACCTACCTGAGGTAGCTCAATTTAATTAGGGTCTTAGTTTGGCCTTGTTCATGTGTTATTGGAGTGAATTATAGATTTATCAAACTTGGTAATTCTTCACTCTCTAGAATAATTGTGCTATGAGCTATTGCTAATTCTACTCTCCTTGGTGAGGTTAGTATTAGAATGATATAGAATAATTGGGGGGGAGGGGGGTCGCATGTTGATGAATCAATTATCCTTAGGTCTAGATGTACTAATTGAACTTTTCATTACTTAAAATACTTCAGATGTAGATTGTTAAGTTTCAGGATTTGCACCCTACTAAACTGGTAATGTTCAATAACCCTTGCTTAGCATGGGAGTCATTTCACTGTGTGAGACTAGCTAATGAAATGAAACCTCCAAATTCTAGGCTGGCTCCTATTGAATTCTTCAGTGAAAAACTCTAAAACTCAATAAAAACTTGTAGAGAAAAGGTAAGAAATGACTGGAAAAAAAAAACCTAAAACCTAAAGTTTAAACTAAGGAGGTGATACACCAGAAGTTACTATGAAGACATAACACACATGTAAAAGAGAGGATTATATAGCTCTATGAAACATACATAAAACACAGTTTCCTGTAAAGGTTTGCACAAAATGATTTAGGATAAGGTTTCAGTACTGAAACTACAAAAAGGAGGAAACAAATACCTCACTTTGATTAATTTCACCTATAAACACATATCATAACCTACAAGAAAAATTACTTTTCTACAAAAAGGTGCGGGAATGAGATAGAAAAGACAAGGAACAATGAAAAATTCACAAATTAATCCATCAAATCATTCAAAGATGGACACAAAATTTGTAGAAAGGAAAAGGCTTTAACACTTAACTCCACAAAACATGATCACAGTGCTGTTATTGGTATTATATCTCCAAAATCTTGAATTGTAGACCTTGTAATAAAGCTCAGGACTCAGAAAGAGGTCTCAAAAACTCTATCATAAAATCAAAACTTCCTAAATGAGTTACAAAAACTCCATAAGTGCAATGCCCAACTCCTTGGGTCGTATGCAGAAAGATAGCCTCCAAATCAAGGCTTAGAACCTTCTGAAATAATGTTCTTTTGCTTAAAAAGCTCCATCCAATCATAAAGCACCCTATGAATCACTTAAAAGATCTCTAAAACAGGCCTTAACAGTTAACAAATTTCATTTAATTTATATGATAAGGTTAAATTCGACCCATAAAGCCTATTTATGCTCTAAAGGTTCCCAATTGCTATCAGACTTAAAAACCATGATGAGGAAAAATGATGACTCATTTTCTTTTGCATAAATAGAAAAATATCAAATGACTTATAAGAATATAATTTGAATTTTTTCCTTTTACAATAATACTTATGCAAAAGGGAAAGAAAAGAAAAGAAAATCTTTCCTCTTATTTTTTTTTGCATTTAAAGAATAAGAAATAATATTAAAGGCTATATTAATATTATTTCTTATAAGAAATATACACATCTATGCAAAAATAACAAACATAACCTGTCCATTAACAAAACTCTTTGTAAAAATGAAAGGGATAAAATATCCCATGATATATCCACAAATTTCAAACATTGGTTCAATTTGGTAAAGGATATAACACATTGAAGAAAGCCAAAGTTGTCTCATTTTGCTCATTCTAGAGTTTTTGAATGGAGGAATGAGGGTTTGTGGAAGCTTGTAGGGTTGGCATTACATTGGATTTCCTTCACAATAGTCAGCTTTGGAGTTATGGCCACTATTATTATATGATCTTTCTCTTCTTTAATCTGCTATGTAGAGGAGTTTTGAAGCGTATTTTTGTTTGTTGTATGTTTTCCATGAAGCCATTTTTCATTTTCCTTTTCTATCTTGCTGTGATTGGGCTCCTTTCTGTAACTGATGTATAAATACAATCCAATCGTATTTATTTTGTCTTGTTTTGTGCACAATAAGTTGAACTTACCATGGAAAAGGGTTGAAGTCCTTGCTTTTTAAAAAAAATACCCAGATGGGTTTCTTATGCATTTGCTAAAAGCTTCATGTTGAGAAGTTTTCTTGTTCCAACTCGTGGATTTCATAATAGTAAAATAGAAAACATTAGTAACATGAGTAACATCATTCTGGGTTTGCTTCTTCATTTTTTTCTTGCTAGCTGGAAACACGATGAACATCATCTCTTACTTTCGATTTTATACAGCCAAATAGTAAAGCCATTACTATGAACATTTGATAAAATTTTCATTTATGTATTAAGTTGGATTTATTTTCAAAACCTGAACTAGGTTTCACTGTAGTTGTAGCAACACTTTTCTTTACTTTTCCTTTTGATGATTCTTCGAACCCTTATGCTGTTGTATGTAGCTATTCTAGTTGCATGTTTTGAATGAACTTGCAGGTTAAGAGTCACTGTCATTACAACAAATTGTTGTTATCATTTTTGATAGTCTTTTTCCTGAAAGTTCACACTTATAAAACATGGGTCAGCGAAGGCTTGTTCAGTATGATCACACTGTTGTTTGAGTATAAGTCAATGGCAACTTAACAAGCTTTTTCATAGCGACATGACTCAATCGCAATCCCAAAACAATAACTCTGTCCTAGTCACAGAGAATCTTTATATGCAATTGTAGAACTCCTATAGCATGCATTTCCAATTTCATTTGAGATACCATGTGCCTCTTTCTTACCTTTTTCATATTTCCATCTATGTAGTATGATTTTTGGAGTTGCCATTGGAAATATCACTTCTTATGGAACTCCGATTTCTATCTTCAATGATAGCATGTTGGAAACTCTTACTAAGTTATTGCTTCTTTACCAAAACATAAAGACCTTTAATGTGAGAATATTTGTATGTGGATTGTTTCATTAAATCATGTATTCCTTAAATAACGTGCGGCCACCTTATTTAGATCAACTTTTATAATATTGGACTTTACCCTTCATGGGTCTTCAATCATTATCTAGCTACACATCAAAGTCCACATCAGATTATCAGTTCTCATTTTAGCCAAATCTTCCAGAACTAATTGTGATGCCTTATTGCTATCATTCCATGGTTCATACTATTTTATCTTCTTAGAATCAGTTATTTAGATCTTATAACAGCTTCTTGAGCACATTTCAAATTTAGTTATTGATAATAGCAACTTGTCATTTTTCTCACTGTTGAAAGGCATTTGATTAAGATCTCTCCCTATTGGTAAGAAAGCAGAGCATTGCTTGGACTGAATGAAGGTCTATTTTTTGCTTATACTATGCCATTTTTGACTGATGTATGATCATGGAAATAAAATGAAACTAGTCCCCATTTTGGATGGCTCTTCTATCCTCAGAACTTTCAATATTAGGAGCCACATAGTTACTAATATTGCAACTTGCCTTTAATCCTTAATTAGAATTTTTTGATACTTTGTGACTTTAGAAGTGCTGTTACAATTAGAGAAAGCTTTCCTTAGAACTATTTATTTCATTGTTGAAGATATTTATTTTCTTTAATACTGCTCAGCTGCATATGAAATGTGCTGGTCCAAATTTAAATGAAGGAATACTCAATTTTGTATATTTCTTAGTAATCCACTTTCCAATAGATAAATAATTCCCTTCATTGAACCAATATCAAAGATAGTTTCTTTTACTATCTTATTTATTTGTAAATTGTTACAAGAAACTTTAGATGCTAAGAGTCATCTGAATTCTCATTGTCTCTGCATGCTGAAATGATGTTCTCCTAACTGTTAGAATACTCTGAATTTCATGTGATATTGAGGCTATCCTTCATGAGGTTCAAGGATGGGCTCATGAAACTCATAAATGATTTTATTTCCTTCAGCACTAGATTTCAATATAATTGCTTTCTTTTCTTTCATGACAAAATGCATAGATAGATAGAGTATGTAGTTGTAGAGATAGACAGTCATTGCTTAGATCCTTCGGGATCTAACATCAATTGCTTTCATGTTTTTTGCAAATGCTGAAGATCATGGAGTTCGGAGCTGGATCCTATTGCACCAAGGAAAGAGTGCATAACCAGTCAAAGCAATAGGCAATGACTGGTTATCTTTACTCTTTATTCTTTCATTCATATGTATCTGTTCATGTATTTCCTTATGAAAGAAATGTAGCATAGTGAGCTATACTCACGGCTTGTGTGGGATCTTTTTCCGTTCAACTTATTAATTCATTTCATTGTTTGAAAACTTCAATGTATATTTGAAAATAAATACAAAGATATTTCTATTGTTTAAATGAAATGAAAAATACTTTTTTATTCATGTATACTTAAAATTTTACACATGTGCAAAATTTTAGTAACATAGGTATTTAGTAGCTCAATTTCGATAGAAAATAATCAACAACATAAACTTGTAGTCCACTACCCTAATAGTAACAAAATTGTAGAGTGTAAAACATTATCAATAAAACATTTTAGCTAACATCCACACAAGTATGAAAAAAGGATTTAATGTGGAAGCCCAATTTGGAAAAACCACTAGTAACATGTCACCAATTTGTTTTCACTCTTCTGAAGTGAGCTCTGTTAGGATCCAACCTTGTGAAAGGTTATAAAACACACTATTAAATGTGACCTTGTTAAAGGATTTAATCACCCTATTAGAAGTGGCCTTGTTAGAGGGCTTTAGAACATTTTATTAGAATGTCACCTTGATCAATTGTTTTACATATTACTGTTAGGTCAGTCAATCTTGGTTAAAGTATTTTAATATTGATACAATGGTTAGAAAATAACAGTATATTTATCTAAACAATACAACTCACTTTGCAAATATAGATCAAAATTCAGTCCAATTGATGACTCATTAACTAGCCTCCATTAAATCCCCATCACTAATTCTCTTGGCAATCCTTCAAGAAATCTCTCTTCACCTCAATACTTCACTGTTCAACCTTTTGCTCAAGTTTTCCAATAAACAACTACTTAAAATTTTTTAAGGCCTTCACCATCTCTTCTAAGCTCTTTAATTTTAGCCCTTGTACCTCCTTAAATAGGTAATTATGGTCTTTTTCTACTGAAACATGACCATAAATCTTAGGGCTTGGTTAGATTCATCAAATCCTTCCATCATTTCATCTCCTGTTTTCTCTTCTAGAATATTCTCCAAAATTATCCTTAAATTCATGCATATAAACACTCAAACATTGTTTCCCTTGAATCAGATTCTCTAGGTCATCCATCCTTATCTTCAACAATTCAAAGAATTCAATTATGTCTACTAGAAATCAAGATTTCCTCATAATCTAGCAAATGATGTCTCTTGGAAAACATTGGGTTTTGACACTTGGTCATCACTGAATTACTTAGTTTATACTAACTATTTTGTCTAACATACTTTTTGATATTCAATTGATACTGATGCTTGGTCAACATTGTATTTTTCTGTACTTATACTATTGCTCAATGAACTCTAGCATCACTCGACATAAACTTCTAGTTCCTTCATCTTTTGATCTTTTGCTCAATCAAGCCTATGCATTTGGTCTTTTATTGATCTCTTCTTCTAGTTTTTTGTACAACTATCTTCTCCACTTTAGGTTATGATTAAAAAAATGATATTATCTTGTCAAGGTTTATCTAATCAAGTGCTCATTGTAGTTCCTCATAACTCATCCTTTCCTCTAGGTCCTTGTGTCATGTCTTCTACTCAAATCCTCTTTATCAATCATCTTGATATGACACTTTACTCAGATAGAGATTATCTTACTAATAAGGTTTGACATCAGTGACAACATAACAATTATTCCAATTGTAGTTTCCAACAACCTCCCTCTTTGGAATTGATGACAAGACCTCTAGTTACCATGCAATCCAAAATGTGTAATTGCTTCGAGAGTTGCTCCCTCTATGTTCTATATCGAGCCTTCATTAATATCCTTGGTTTTATTCTGATTCTCATCTCAGTGTCCAACAATCTCCCTTTATAGTTTCATTCTAATTCTCATCCATGTAGCTTTGATATGCAACACATAGACTCCCTCTATCATATTAGATTATGAAATCAATCATCTTCGTCTCATATTGATGGTGACACCATAAACTGATTTCATGGTTAATATATTCTCCCTCTTTGTGACATCTCAAACTATTTGTATCTTTACTTTTCATGAATATCTCCCTCTTCATATGGTAATTGTATATTATCTCCCTCTTTGACAACATTTCCAAAGACACTTTATTTTTTGCATGCATCTTTACTGTGTAGATATCTTCATGTCAGTACTTTTGAATCCTATTCATCATATGCCATCTATTCTTATGACTAATACAATATATTTTTCTTCTCACTACACTACTTTAGGTAGCTCCTAAAGTATGATTGTCTACATCGACTTGTAAGATATTATGATAAACTCATTTGATGCAGAGCTCCATCTAAACTTAAGTAGCCTGAGCTAGAGGAGAAACCCCTAATTCCCCTCTTAGATACTCATGTGCATTCTTAGGTAAAACCTTGGTAAAAATATCATATATTTTCTCCTTGCTGTTCATATATTCCAATCTTACTTCTTTATCTTGAACTAACTCTCTCAAGTAATGATACTTGATAGCAATATGTTTGGTTTTGGCGTACATTAAATGATTATTTGATATATTTATATAACTTATGTTATCATAATAGATATTAATAGGATCAATGATTTATTCCTTCATCCCTTTGAACAATTTCTTGATCCACAAGATGCTAGAACAATTAACTATTGCTGCCACATATTTAGCTTCTACTATTGATTGTGAAATATACTTCTACTTCTTACTTGTCCAAGAAAAAAATCTTTCCTAGAAATAAAGCTCCACCACTTGTACTCTTTGTGTCATCAACATTGCTTGTCCATCCCACATCTATGTATATTTTTAGTTCAAACTTGTCATCTCTCTTATAATATAAGCCATAATCATATGTTCCTTTTAGATATCTTAGTATTATTTTCACAACCATTATATGATTCTCTTTAGGATTTGTAGAAAAAATTGCAATAGTTCTAACTGCTAGTGTAATATTAAGTCTGTTGTGAACAACATATTGTAGTTTACCAATTATTGATCTATACAATGTCCAATTCATATAAGTCAAATCGTCATTTTTAGATAGCTTATGTTTAGTTTCCATAGGCATGCTAACTGGTCTTTAGTCTTCCCTCCCAAATATTATTGATATCTTCTTGATGTATTTTGATTAAGTAATGTAGATACCTTTCTTTATTTGATATACTTGTTAGCCAACAAAGAATATGATTTCCCCAAACATAGAGATTTCAAATTCCTTTTGCATCTCATCTGTAAATGATTTGCATAATGCATCTTGTCCTCCAAATATGATATCATCAACAAATATTTTAGCAAACAGTCGCTCTTTATCATCTTTAATTTTTAAGTACAAATTATTGTTATCATTAGTTCTTGCAAAACACAACCTTTACCAAATAGTTGTGCAACCTTTCATAGCATGCTCTAGGAGCTTATTTCAATCCATAGAGTGCTTTGTGTAGTTTACATATCATATTCCTTTTGCTGGGATCAAAAAATCATCATGGTCATTCAATGTAAACCTCTTCTTCTAGTATTTTATTTAGAAATGTAAATTCGACATCCATTTGATATACTTTAAATCCTTTATAAGAAGAATATACAAGTAATGTTCCAACTCCTTCGAATATTGCAATTGGAGTAAATGTTTTCCCATAGTCATTACCTTCTTCTTGTGCATATCCTTTGTGCTGGCTCAAATTTTCACTTGCCTGAAATCTTGATGAAATTTGTGAAAATTAGGAAAAAGTTGTGTTTATCCTTGATTAGGGTTTCTAAATTTTGTCCATCCCACATAGAAAAAACCCTAAGGGAAAAGTCTTGTCTTTTGTTTCAATGGAGTTCATTTGAGATTATTTTGAAATTTAAAAAAGGATATGTGAAAAGCCCTTTATGTTATATCTTTATATCCCTAAGTTTTGAGCTAATACTGGTTATATATTTCATGATCACTTATGTCTTTTAAGTTGTGATGTTGCAAAGTCTTTATGATCGCAACATCACTCTGTTATGCTTACTAACCCTTTTTAAGGTTACAAAGTGGAAGAATGGTTCATCTTTCAGCTCAGTGTGATATTGCAATGATCAATAATAACATTAGTGTCAGAGGTGCAATTGAGTGAAACAATGAAGAGCATCTCATCACAGGTCATTTTTGACTTAAAGCATTTCAAGTGGTGATGCTATGATAGATAGAAAAGGTTAAGTTCAAATAGTGGTCATAGGTCCTAAAGCATTAAGGATATCTTAAGTTGCGACCGTGCAAATAGAAGGAGATAGTTAAGTATAAATGTAAGTGTAACATCTCAAAGGATCAGATAAAATATGAAGATTAAGGTGTGAGGATAGAAAATGGCAGTGATGGTTAAGAATTAACAGTGATCACATCTTTTCAAGTGAGTTAATAAAACCTCAAGTTAACAAAGCGAGGTTGTGAAAGCTTATAATCACGCCTTTGTAGGGTCACTTGCTAAGTTAAAGGTTTGAGCCATGAAGCAACAATGAAAAGAAGACGATCAAGTTAGAGCCATATTTGCATGATCACATGGTGAAGTCATGAAGGTAAATTCTAAGTTGTAAAACCATGAAAGATGCCCAATAGTCAAAAGAAATGTTTGTCGTTGGTTCGCAAAGGCTCATGCAAAGTGATAAATTAAGTTGCAATGGAGTGATCAAGTGATCATGTAGTTGAGTCTTCATACTATCGCAATGTCACTTGAGTTAGTGATTGACTCAGAGTAAAGGTTGTGAAATGGAAAAAGCTCAGGATTCCATTATCACAAGGTTTAACTATAGTTGCTAATTTGAAGTTGTGAACCCACAAAATGAGTTCAGAATGGTTAAGGTTAAAGACTAGTGCTTGTTTGAAAGGGTTTACATAAATCAAAGAAAGAAATATGTAAACATGCAAAAAAAGGAATTGTTGTAGTTAAAAGTGTTTATTGCACTCTCACATAGTTCCATAGATAGTCAGAGTATTGTTAGTGTAGTTTTTTTAATTTCCTAGTGGGTTATTTATTTTTCCCTATATTGCTAGGTTTTTCCTACACTTTTAATAATCTTTCTTAGGTTAATAAAGCATGTCTTATTTAGAAAGTGGTTGTGAGGTATCACCTTCCTACATGTGAGCATCCATTAGCTATCCTAGGAAGATACTTTTCTATCTTTAGTCTGATAGATGGTTGCTCCTCATTGGTCAGTGTGTCCACCTCCCCCCTCTTCCTAGTCTATATAAGCATGCTACCTAGCTTGTATTTGGGATCGATTTCTTTTGCATCCTCTTAATGCTATTTTTCTTCTAGAATTTGCATTACTCTCTAGGAGACTAAATCTATGTTTCTATTTTGATTTTGTATCATTTACATTCATAGTTTAGATATCTATTCTTTGCACTAGTTTTCTGTGTTATCAATCTTTTCAGATTCTAACATGGTATTAGAGCTTTTCTATGTGCAAGAGTAGATTTTAGTTTCCTTGTTTGAGAGATTTGGGGGGGAGGGGGGGGGGGGGGGGGGGGGCTAATAAATCTTATTGTAGTTTTTTGAAAAACAAAGTATGCTCTTCTCTTGCATCTTTGGATGATCTTGAGAATCAGAAAAGTTTTGACAAAAACGTTTTTAATCTCTAGGGTTTCAATCTCAAATCTGACAACCAATGTGCGTATTTGAAGTTTTCAATCAGTATTGCAGGTTCCAACATGCCATTGATGGACTTAGGAAGCTAATTCAACATTTGCATGTCATCTTTTGGTTTTTGGGGTCATTTCTTGGTTTTTGGAGCCATTTTTTTTTATTGTTAAAGGTATTTGATTTACACTACAACTACATCTTCTATACATCAACAAGAAAAAAACTTTCTGGGTTTTGTTTGCAGCATTGAAAAACTATCTAGGTATCTTTTAGTTTTTGAATTCAAGCTTTATATTTTTTTATAATTGAGCATCAAATTCTGTAGTCATACCCCTCTCTGTTGGCAGTCATAGATTTGTATGTAGTTTTCAAATGCCTCGTTCTTGCTCATACAGACTCTGATTTTGACAAATGTTGTTATGACCTTGGATATTTTTTTGTGCTCTATCCACTAGTGGAGTTTTTTAATTTATTTTCATGCATAAATTTTTTAGAAACCGTAGATTCTCAGTCGTAACTGTGTATAGTTCTCATTTTAGAAACTTCAGAGGATCATAACTTTCTCATACAACCTCATATCGAGGTGCTTCTTTTTTCAAAAGTGCATGATTTTTTGAGTAGATCACAGTGGTGCTATTTGTTTCCTTTATTATAGTGCCCAAGTTTCACTTTTAGCATATGCTCTTTATGAGGGTTTGTGATGCATTGAAATCAAGACCACTAAGTATTTCTTTTTAGTGGTACTTGTAAACGCACTAAAATAAAGTGCCAAATATATATTTTTTTGGTGGGGGAGGGGGTGGGGTTCTTTGATTGAGTAAAAGGGGGGGCATTGTTGTGGTTGGGTTCTCTTTTTTTTTTGGCATTTCCTCTCTGCATTTCTTCATCATGGATTAAACAAATATGCCCATCCTAACTCCATATAATTACTTTGAGTGGAAATCATGCATGAAAATTCACTTAAGGACAAATTGGATTAAATAGGATAACTATGGGACTTGAAATTGAACCTGATAAAGATGGAGATATGGCTTAACTAGTTTAACAAATGTGATGAGGCATATGGAACATTGTGTTTGTCTATTTCTCCTAATTTGCTATTTCACATTGGATCTTTGAATACACCAAATGAAATATGGTTAAAGCTAGAAACACTATTTGGCACACAAGATTCAATGAGGGGTCATATGTTGGAAAATGAACTAATTAGTTTAAGTCAAGGCAATTTCAACACAATCCAGGATTTCTTCACTAAATTGAAGTCACCAAGGTTGTAGTTAAAACAATGTGGAATTGAAAAGAAAGATGAACAACTAACTCTTAGTATTCTCTCTAAGCTAAGTTCAAAATATTTTGTGTTTGTCTCTACCTTCTATGCTACTAAGGGTGCACTTGGTACTCAATTCACCATGCCATCTCTAGATGATTTTGTTGTCAATCTCACTCGAGAACAAGACAAGCTAATCTAGATGGGAACTCTTAATCCTCTAAGTCACATGCCTTGGCAACCAACCAAGGCACAAAAGAACAAAAAGGAAAAAGTAGTAACAACAATAGTAAGGATGAGATACAAAATAATAGTGAGGAAAAGAAGGATCAGATACCAGTTGCTTTAAAAGAAACTATTGATACCCCATTTTCCAAGGGCAATAAGCCTAAGAAAGAAAACTTCAAATTTGCCTATTGTAAAAGACCAGGTCATGATGAACATAAATGTTTGAAGAAAAAAATTGATCACTTGACATACATTCTTGAGAAGAATAATATTAGTGTTCCTGAGTCTATCAAACAAAGTTCTAATGAAGGGTCTAACAAGGAAAAAGAAAATAGCAAGGGGAAAGGAAAGAGCAAGGCCCTTATTGCAGTTGCTTCCTCACCATCCACTTGGGTTCTTGATTCAGGTTCTTCACACCACATGGATTCATCTAAGGAAGAACTTACATCCTTAGAGCCATGTACTATGCCTTCTATTTTGGTGGGTGATGACACTCCTATTGAGTTGTGTGGGAGAGGGTTTGTTGATGTGGGGGATGGTACATTTCATGATGTTCTTTGTACCCTCATTATCAACTAATCTCCTATTGATATACCAGATCACTCACATAGGTTCAGGCAAGCGGGTTGAGTTCACTCTTGATTTTGTGGAGATAAGTGGGTTGCATAGTGATTCTACAGTTGCAGTTAGAAGAGTAGATCATCAGTCACAACTCTATCTATTTTCTCACTTTGTTCCTGATCCTTCTTCATCTATTTTTCTCACTCACTCTAATGATGTGAGTAAATTGTGACATGAACGGTTTGGCCATCTTAACTTTCATTATTTGCATCAACTCAACCAATAGAGCATGATCACAGGGTTGCGTTCAGTTCAATTCTTAGGCAGTGTTTTCCAAGGTTGCATTCTTGGTAAGCATCTTAAGGAAAAGTTTGACAAAAGCAAGGCATGGAGAGCTTCATAGATACTAGAATTAGTTCATAGTGATTTGGCTGGTCCATTTCAACATCCTTCTTTTAGTAGGGCCCGATATGTCCTCACATTTATTGATGACTTTTCTTGATATACTTGGGTGTACTTTCTCAAACAAAAGTTAGAGGTATTTGATCATTTTTCAAGACTTCAAAACTTTTGTAGAGAAGCAATCTGGGAAACCCATTAAATTTTTGCGCACAGATGATGGTTGTGAGTATGTCAACCATCGATTTGAAAAATTTTGCACTTAAGAGGGGATTGATTTAAAACATTTAGTTCCATACAATCCTCAGCAAAACGGTGTTGCAAAATGGAAGAATAGATCCTTGAAGGAAATGGCAAACTGTATGATTCACTCTAGATCTCTTGCACCATAGTATTGGGTAGAAGCCATTAACTGTGCTTTTTATATCCAAAACTATGTTCCTCACCAAGCCTTGAAGGGAGTTACTCCTTTTGAAGCTTGGAACAGTTGAAAATGATCAGTTAAGCACTTTCAAGTTTTTGGCTCTCTTGCTTGGGCCCACATTTCTATAGAGAAACACAAGGCCTTGGATATGTAGAGCAAACCTTGCATATTTGTAGGTTATCTTGATGGTGTGAAGGGTTATTAGTTACTCCACCCTACTACACATGATTTTTTCATTGAGAGGAGTCTTCAGTTTGAGTAAGTACCTTCAAGCTCCCTTTCTATCACTTCTCCAACTCCTTCTACTTTGACATTAGAGTCACTTGGAATACATGATAGATCTTTTGATGAGTCAGATTCACCTGAGTTGTCTTCTACCTCCACTTTTGATGCAAAGAGTGATTCAGAGGACTCATCTCCTTCCTCTCCTAGTCATCATTCATCGGTTGATGATTCTCCTCTAGATTCTCCCTCTTTTGGTCCACTTTGGGCTACATAGACCTTGCAGTCTGCAGGTGATTGGGTTGGGGCTCGATTAGACACTAGGTAGACTCATTCATAATTCTAGGATGCTCCACATGTCTTCATTGCTACTGCCTTAGATCTACTATCCTTTCATGAGGCTTTTGGTATTCTTGAGTGGGATACAACTATGCAAGAAGAGTATAGTTCCTTGATGAGGAACCACACTTGGGATATTTTCCCTCTTCCTAAGGTAAGAAAACTTTTTCAATGTAAGTGGATCTATCAGACATAATTTTTGAGCTTTGCCGAGGGTGCAAGATGCTTCATCTATTGGAGGGGCCTCTTCCTCTCACTTGGAGTCCTAGTTTTTTTGGGGAGTCTCTTTTCTCTCTCTTTTGGGGGACTTTTATGTACATGGGTACCTCATCAAGCCTGACTTTTTGGGAGCCATTTGTACATCTACCTAAGCTTCATTTATGGGGGGGGGTGTTAGTGTAGTTTTTTTAATTTTCTAGTGGGTTATTTACTTTTCCCTATATTGCTAGGTTTTTCCTACACTTTTAATAATCTTGCTTAGGTTAATAAAGCATGTCTTATTTAGAAAGTGGTTGTGAGGTGTCACCTTCCTACATGTGGGCATCTATTAGCTATCTTAGGAAGATACTTTGCTATCTTTATTTTGATAGATAGTTGCTCCTCGTTGGTCAGTGTTGCCACCTCCTCCCTCTTCCTAGTCTATATAAGCATGCTACGTGGATTGTATTTGGGATTGATTTCTTTTGCATCCTCTTAATGCTATTTTTCTTCTAGCATTTGCATTATTCTCTTGGAGACTAACTCTATGTTGCTATTTTGATTTTGTATTGTTTGCATTCATAGTTTAGATATCTATTCTTTGCACTAGTTTTCTGGGTTATCAATCTTTTCAGATTCTAAGAAGTATTAAGTTGTGATGTTGCAAGATGAAGAAAATATTAAAGATAATTGCTTGGCACAACATTGTACGGTTAGAATGAAAATCTTGTGTGGTGGTTGTGAAAGAGTGATACGATAAAGATATAAAGCACTGTAACCTCACAAGGATAAAAGGTGTTAGGATATAAATGATAGTAAAGATACGAAATGGTAAATAAAGCAGTCATTGCCTGATCACAACTGTCAGAAAGGTAAAGTAAACTAAAGCAAGAGAAAAACAAAGGAAATTGTAACATTGCAAGCTAGACTCAATAGTTAAAGAGGTAATATGTGAGGTTGTGAAACATTAAAAGGTAACCCTATTCGCATGGTCATAGTTAGAATCAAAAAAAACATAGAAGTCATGGTGAAGAAGTGATCAACTAGTCTTTGCACCATCGCAGTTGTCAGTTTAAAGGTATAAAACAAGTTTTAATGGCCACATTTGAGCTGGATAAAAAGAACATGAGTTGGAAGTACGAAATATGAAAAAGCATAGATTTTTCCAACTTTTAGAGAATTGATGGGTTTTCAAGAATTTTGATCTTAAATTTCATTAATGCTATGCTCCCATTGTAGAAATAGATAAATTATGAGGGGCACAAAGATTTCCATTACCAATTTCATAATTTCTTAAGTTTTTTGAGTGAATTTCAAGTTGTAGAGTGATTTTTAGTAAATTTTTAGCTTTTAGTATCTAGAGTTGATTGAATTATTTGTAGAAATGGCTTAGAAAGAAGGAGAGTTGATTGCACAACTAGTAATTGAAGAACCAATGTCACCAACAAAAAGAGCTAGCTTGTTCATAGAAGAATGGATACATATTCTTCTTAGTTCTACCAATGCGCAAGCTACAAATGTTCATTCTTTCAAGAATCCATATGTCTTTTGTAGAGATGCATACATGTCTAATAGAAATGGATATGAATTGTTAGGTATTTTTACAAAAATAGAACAAAGAAGGTACTAGTCTGCAATCCTTGGGTAAGAAATTTGGGCAAATTAATCATGCCAAAGGTTTTTGTGGATGTAGACTTGGTGAAGGCCTTGATTGAATGATACAATCTAGCTAGAAAATCATTTCACAAGAGAGATAGAAGCATCTTCCTGGCCTTAGATAAAGAGACATCCATTGAGGCATTTGGCTTAGGAGGCCTAATGGCATTGCCTATTAATGTGCATGAGCTAACTAATAATTTTGATAAGCATACAAATTTATACATGAGCAGAGAAATGATGAGACATATCCCTTCACTTCATAAAAACAAAGGATTTTCCAAAGAAGAAGTGGAAAGGACCATGCCTCTTGAATTCTTCCAGAGGTATTTCAAGAATACTATTTGTGGCTTGAACAAGGTCCTAGATTCAAATGGAACCATGGATCCCTTGGGTGGACATTATGTCATGGCTCTAAATGTTCAAGATCCCAAAACAAATGTTGGATATGATTATGTAGCATGCATAATTGATAGGATACATGAGGAGATCACTATTGCTCAACAAGGTCAACTAGAGAAGTTTAGATTCCCACATTACTCAATGATCATGCATTTGATCTTGTTCAAGAATGATGATGTGTTAGATCAAAGATTCATCGAATCTACAAAATAATGGGAAGAAAGGCTACTAGTACAAAAATGGAAAAGAATATGGCAAAGGTTTTATCCTTACTCCAATATTATCTCTTTTTATAGTGATTTTGTTCATCTAGTTTTAAAAATTATAGAAATAGTAACTGAAAGAATGCCTAGAAATTTTAGAAAGGTTGTTAAAACTAAAATGTGTTTTGATACTGGTAAACAATTAAAACATGATTGGGGAAGTATATTTTTATTTGAAGAGTATACTATAATTAGAATCTATGGATGCCCTCAGCCACCCCACATTTTTCCTAAATTTGTCCCTAAGAGGCCAAGTTTTGTAGAAATTTGTAGGTAGTTGATTTCATTGAATAGGGAATATTTAGGGAAATTGGTCAAGAAAGGGACCTTTCTGTGTAGATGCACCAAGGTAGGAGCTTTTGAAATATGCAAGAATGTCATAGAAGAGATTGATGCCTATCTAAGAGCATACAAATTGTCAACTAGTCTAGCTAGAAGCTATAACCCTTGCAATGTAATTAGGCATGTATTGAAAATATGAGAGGATATCATTTTCCCCACTACAAAACCTATGTGAGAAGAGGATGTCATTGCTGATAGGGTGAATGAAGATGTATATTTGGAAAGGATGATAGAGTATAGAGACATTGTTGGTTTTGATTATGAGATGAGAAAAGAAAACCCATCCTTCAAGGGATTCTATCTCGAGGAAAACTAGTGGTCTAGATTGGACAAGTGTGTAGAGAATTTTGATGAGTTAGCATCATAGGTCCCTAAAGCAATCAGAAAGAATATTGACCCTGAATATTTAGATTATGAGATTATTGTTAAGGTCACTGATGATGAGGATCAACCTAAAGAGGACATTCTAGAAAGCTCTTAGTGGATAGAAAAAATAAACAAAAGCCAAAAGATGGTGGAAGTGCCACCAAAGGCTCAACAAAAGACCCTCCAAATTCTACCAAGGGGCAGTAAATACTTTGATGAGATTAAAAGAAGATTCTTGGTGTCTCAAGCATCAGAGGATGAACGAAGGACTAGGGTTTTTTAGTTGTAGGCTCAAATGATTAATGATAGAATTATAGAGGCAACTAAATTCATGAATGATGAAAACTTCATTAAAATAGAAGAGTTTAAGAGCTTCCTCTTCAAATTGGAGCAAAATGAATTATCTTTGCAGATGAAACCAAGGGACTTTGATGAGATAGTTGCTAGACTTATTCAAAAATTACAAGAGTATGATCTTGCCTTTGAAACCCTTACTATAGAAGAAGTAAGGGACTTGGTAAGAAGAAGTGGAATTATTTGGGAATCTATGTTATATCGAGAAAATTAATTTGAGCTGACAAGTTTGATTTCTTGGATTGTGTGAACAAAGTGGAAGATAAGATTTATGAGTTGGTGGCACAAAATTAGAGATGAACCATTTTGAGGTCAATTCAAAGAGAATTGAAGGATAAGTTTCTAGAAGGGAATGCAATAAAATAAGGGGTAGATTCATTGAATCCTACCAAATCTAACCTAATCCTAAAATGGATGATGGAGGATGAACAAAAAAAATCTTAACTCTTTATTTATAGAGATGACTGATTAGAAGCAAGGGTTGTCATGTGTGAGAACCTAAAGAAGAAGAGGAGTCTAGGGTATTGCTTCAATTAGTGACCTAATAGAAGAGACTGCATTGGCAAACAAAGAAAGAAGGCTTAAGGGTATGGATGCTTGAAGGGTGAACAAGCTATTAGAGCTAAAGAGTGTAAAAGCCAAGTAGAATGGATGACTAAAGTAGAGATCTATAATCTATAAAAGGAGTTGTGAGTTTTTATCAGATCAAGCCTTACTATTACCTTCTAATCATTATATCAGTCTAGGGTAAATCCTTTGGATTAATGTTGACCTAATAGTCATTTGTAAATCCTTTAATTCGGTGACATTCCAAGTGAATGATCTAGAGTCCTCTAACAAGGCTCACTATTAATAGGGTCATTGAACCAGGCCACATTTAATAGTGTGCATTGTAACCTTTAACAGGGTTGGCCTTTCATAGGACACCACTTCAGAAGAGTGAGAATGAGTAACATGTTATTGGTGTTTTTTCCCAAATTGGGCTTCCACGTTAAATCATTGTGTCAAATGTGTTATTGAATCTATTATGTTGCATATTTACATTTTTGCAAATTGATTTGACAACAACCTACAAGTTTGAGTGATTGCATAATCTAATAGATGCATGCATGATGAAATTTTTTTATGGATATGGGTTCACTAAGATGTGAAAAGTTTTATTTGTACATCTAGACCTTGGATAACTGATTCACTCCCCCTCTTAGTTATTCTAAAGAATTCCAACAATGCCTAAATGAGTTGGATGTAGCAAGAAATTCCACTTGTCTGGATGTAAATATATATATTGTTATATGGGAAGTCATTACAGACATCAAATCCTTACCATCCAGTGATAGTGACTAGTATAAAAAAAGGGTGTAATTAGGATGAAGTTAAAGGTACAAGGAATAGAGAAAAGACATGGATGGTGGTAAGAGATGAAGATAAACAAAATTTGTTAAGAGATACTTGCTAATAGTGTCACCTACCAGTTTTGCAACTGCATCCAAAGTTTTGATCCATATACAAAGAATGTTTGAATGTAACTAAGTGAAAAATATCTTTTTATTTTCTTTCCAATTAAATTTTGACAAGTGTCCTCCCATCTAAAGCTTGTTGCAATCCTTCCTATAAAAGAATTTCCAAGATGTGGAGTTAGTTTCTAAAATACATGTAAGTTTTAGTGTTATGCTATTTGCATTAGGTCTAGTCAGTCTTTTGTGCCAATTTTGTGATGTATTCATTTGCAAATCTGAGAATACAAGTGAACATTGAATGATAAGTTATCATGTCTTGAAGTATTTCTAAGTTTACACTAGTATTGTATGATTTTCAAGGAGAATTAATACAAAAGGAAAGTTCTAGCATATCCATTTTCTCTGAATTATGTCTCAATTTTTATGTGCTAGTTATTTTGGGATTGTATGAGCATGGTTTATGCAATTTAATACAATTAGGATAGGTTGTATATCAATCTACTATTTCTTTAAACTCAAGTATTTGAGTAAATGCTTCAATAAATTGGTAAGATTTCCAATCATATAAGAAGGATATTCATAAGAATGGGGTTTAGGGTTAATTGCTAATATAATTGATTGCAAGGCAATTAATTAGGTCAAATTTTGTTGGGTAGACTCTGAATACCAATGGATAGGGCATTGATCATTTAGTCAGCTACATATTGAAGGAATCATGGGGTTGCATGAAGCATAATTTTAAAAATCAAATCAACTTTTACTTTACAGTTTGAAGATAAAACTACTGGTCAACACTTATTTGGAATATTTCTCTCTGTGCCATAGCTAGCTGCTATAATCAAGAGCTATTTGCAAATTCAAGAATAATTGTGACTATATCTGCTACAAGAGATATATTTTTGAAAAAAAAACATTAGTTAGTGTAAGTGTAATAAAAAATATCAAACACCCAATCATTCCAATCCCTAAGGTGCACTTGCCTAAGTTCTGAAGAGCTTGAAGAGTAGGGAATCCCTGTGATTCTATTAATGTTGGTTCCAGATCTAAAGAATCCTTAGTTCAATATGGGAAGTAGCTAACCCTTAGGCTAATTTTTGTCCTTTGCATCATGGTATCAAGTTTTTGTTGCTCGGTAGTTTTAAAAACCCAACAATTTGCATACCAATCTAGCTTTTTTCTTGTGACTTCTTCTTTTTCATTCAATTTTTTCGTGAATACTTGCTTGGTTCTAATAAAATTCTTGTCCTTTGGTCTAGGTACCAATGACCATATTTTGTTCTTCTCTATTTATTCAATTTTTTCATTCATTGCTTGAATCCAATCTTTATTTCCAAATAATCCTTTAAAAAAATTGAGGCTCAAAATCACAAAGTAATCATGTATCACTTATAAGTCATTTCCTTGTCATAACTCCAGAGTCTTTATTTCTAATGATTTATTTAGCTGCATGGTGTCTTCTCACATACTTGGCTAGTATAGATTCTTTTATTATTTCCTCTTGTTTAGGTTCATCTTAAAAACTAATTTCAAGTTCATTTTGTATTTCTACTTTTGGTTCTAATTGCTTGGCATTGGCTTCCTAGTGTTTGACAATATCTTCTGCATCAACAACATCTATAGTTTGTTGCTCAACAACGTACTACTGCAACTTGATATTCACAACTTGTTGTTGTTTAATAGTCTTGTTCTCTAGTTTAGGTAAGGTTCAAGGAACACCTTCATTGATAAATGAATGTGTTGTAGTCTTGATGTTCTATCTTGCATTCAACTTCATTCCTTTCTGCATATTCATCAACTTTCACATTTGCACTTTCCATAACTTTTTTAGTGTTAGAATTCAAACACTTATAAGCTTTGCTCTTAGTGGATTATTCTAGGAATATGCCTTCATCACTTTTAGCATCTAGTTTTCCATTTCTATTGTCCTTCAATGTATACCATTTTCTTCCAAAGACTTTAAAATATTTCACATTAGGTGCATACCTATACCATAACTCGAAGGGTGTAATGAGAAAAAGAACCCCAAGGATAGCTCATCCTTGAGGAAGAGCATGTTGAGATGCATGAGGTTTCTTTTCAACCTTTTCATATTACTATAGCAAAGATAGAAGAGTTTGGATGAGGAGAACTAAATGAAGACATGGAAGAAAGTAAAATAGAGGAGGAGAATGATAAACAATATGACAAGTGAATGTTATGACGCAAACATAAGGTGAATAACTAGGGCCAAAGGCTCACCCAACTATCTAAACCACCCTACAAGATTCAACACAATAGAAGAAAACACAAAGAACAACAACCAACAGAGGAAAAAGAGTGAAATACTTTTATTGATTCATCAAAATATCTTCATACATTCCCAACTATAAGGGCTTCTGGGTTATGGCCAATTACAAATACATTCACATTCAATGACCCAATTGCAAAATCACACTTTTAGTTTTTCTCTCTAATCCTCTTCCAAAAAATTGCCTAACTCTAAGCCTAAACATTCTATATATACTTGCCAAAATGGCTTACAAATTATTCTAGAATATTACATAAGAGGAGAGCCAACCCAACAATGGCTTGGACACATCCCAAGAAAAGATCTTAACATAAATGTCACGATTGAAAATAAATCCTATAATTTTGGCTCGTAGCAATCACGTCCAACTACTGACACTTGACATACATTAAGTAATTTGACACATGAAGAAACTAGCACTCGAAAGCAACTAGAAACTGGTAGCTTGGCATCAAATGGAAATTGGCAACTTGACATTAACTAGAAACTGGCAACTTGACATCAACTAGAAACTGGCAGCTCGACATCAACTGGAAACTGGTAACTCGACATCAACTGGAAGAATGAAAAAAAATGTACAAGATTACAAAGAAACCTAGGATGCTCCTGCGTCAGACAACCGAGGTTGGAGAAAATGATTTTCCTAAATCATGCAAGTGTCACAATCTGAGCTGAATCTAACTCAGATTGAGAAATCCATGTAGCATCTTCCATAGGTCTATTCTTCCATTTCACCAAATATTCATAGTAATCTTTTCCTCTCTTTCTCTTGCCAACTTTTTGATCCAATATCTGTGTCAACTTCTTCAATTTGCTTCTTAGGATAATCTTCTAACACAACAACTTATCATTAAACTCATGATACTTATACAAATCAACAATATTGAATATAAGAGATATATGCATGTCATCAAGTAACTCAACTTCATAAGCATTACTACTATCAAGCTTCTTCAAGATCTTACAAGATCCAAATTTCTTCATCTTCATCTTACTGTATGTTCCAACATAAAATCTTCCTTTCTTCAAATGAACCATTACCTCATCACCAACTTCAAAATCATGATGTCTTCTAGAATTATCAACATTCTCTTTATATTTTTGATTGCTTTGTTCCAACCTCAACTTCACTTCCTTATGCAAAGACTCCATAAAATCAGAAATTTTTTCTCCTCCAGCACTTTTCTTTTCTTCATCAACAACATCTCTCAAATCTGATATACCTCTAGGATGCATTCCAATAACAATCTCAAAAGGTGTATTCCTTGTACTCCTATTCAAAAAATTATTATATGCAAATTTAGCTTGTGCCAATACCATCTCCTAATTACTTGGCTTATTCCCAACTAAACATGTCAGCAAATTACCCAAGCTTCTATTCACAACTTCTGTTCATCCATCTATCTATGGATGGAATGTAGAACTAAACTTGATCTCAGTACCCATCTTCTTCCACAAAGTCTTCCAAAAATAACCAACAAACTTACTATCTTTGTCAGAAATAATACTTCTTGGTAATCCATGTAATCTCACAATCTCTTTAAAGAAAAGTTCAACAATATGCTCAACATCTAATGTTTTCTTACATGGTATGAAATCAATCATCTTAGAAAATCTATCCACTACAAAAAATATGGAATCATACCCCTTCACTATCTTAGGCAATCCAAGAACAAAATCCATATAGATGTCAGTCCAAGGTTTCTTAGGAATAGTAATAGGTGTATACAAACCAATATTTTGACTCACGCCTTTTGTAACTTGACAAAATCCACAACTCTTTACAATTTCTGAACATCCTTATACATTTGTGGCCAATAATACTTCTCTTTTAGAAAACTCAATGTCTTATCAATTCTAAAATGTCCAGCCAATCCACCACTATGTTTTTCCTTAATCAGATTAAATCTCATAGAAATTTTAGGAATACACAACTGAATACCTTTGAACAACATACCTTCTTCAATGAAATACTCATCATACTTACTTATGTGATCTGTCAGATTTGGTGCTCTGCACTCTCTCCACACCCCAAAAAAAATAGGATCAACATCATACAACTCTTTCATTTCTTCAAAACCAAGAACTTCAACCTTCATTTTCATCAACAAGGAATGTCTTCTACTCAATGCATCAACAACTCTATCAGTAACTCCACTCTTATGCTTGATCACAAATGTAAAAATCTATAAGTACTCAACCTAATTCATATGTCTTTGATTCAATTTATGTTGACTTCCCAAGTATTGTAAAGCTTTATGATCAGTATACAACATAAGCTCCTTAGGAATCAAATAATGTCTCCACTTCTTCAATGCTTGAACAATAGCATAAAATTCTTGATCATACACAGAATATTTCCTTTTAGCATCATTCAACTTTTCACTAAAGAAAGCAATAGGCTTACCTTCTTTACTTAATACAACTCCTATTGCATTACCACTTGCATCACATTCAACTTGAAATACTTTGTTGAAATTAGGCAAAGCCAATACAGGTAATTCAACAACCTTTTGTTTCAAAGTCTCAAAACTCTTATCAATTCCATGTGTCCACTTGAATTCCTTTTTATCTCCCCTCATTGTTTCAGTCATAGCATTGCAAATAGAACTAAAATTCTTTATAAAATTTCTATAAAAACTAACCAAACCATGAAATGATCTTACCTCATCCACATTCTCAGGTGTAGGCCATTCTAAAATTGCTTTAACCTTCTCAAGATCCATCTTCAATCCATCAGCTAAAATCAAAAATCCTAAATACACAATCTCTTCTTGCGTGAAAGAACACTTTTTCAGATTAATCAACAACTTTTGCTATTTCAACCTCTGCAATACTCGTCTAATATGCTCAAGATGTTCTTCCCTAGTCTTGCTGAATATCCAAATATCATCCAAATAAACAATCACAAACTTACCCAAGAATCTTTTCAGAACAAACTTCATCAACCTCATGAAAGTACTAGGTGCATTAGTCAAACCAAAAGGTATAACCAACCATTCGTGCAAATCATCATTTATCTTGAAAGTAGTCTTCCATTCATCACCTTCTCCGATTCAAATCTGATGATAGCCACTCTTCAAATCAATCTTGATAAAATACTTTTCTCCACTCAAACAATCCATAATGTCATCCATCTTTGGCATAGGAAACCTATATTTCACTATGAACTTGTTAATAGCTCTAGAATCAATACACATTCTCCATTCTCCATTATTTTTAGTTGCTAATACAACAGGTACAACACATGGACTCAAGCTTTCTCTGATCAAAACTTTCTACAACAACTCATGCCCTTGTTTGTTAAGTTCTTCATTCTCTGTAGGTGTCAATCTATATGGTACTTTGTTTGGAAAACTAGCTCTAGGAATCAGATCTAGACAATAACTTATACTTCTTACTGAAGGTAAACCATTAGGAATATCATCATCAATAATGTCTTTATATTCATTCAACAATTCTACAATTTCTACTAGTACTCGACTATTACTATCTATTGTCACTCAGTCATTACTAGCTTCTGCTACTTAGTCATTACTACCAACACTTGGTCCTCCAGGAACTATAGCAAAAAAAACTTGATTCTTCTTTACTTTCTTTTCAAATTGTTTCCCATTAACTAAGATTTTTTTTACAGCAATACAACTAACCTCATCTGGACTTTCAATCAAAGGTAACAATGTTTATTTCATCCCATTCACCCAAAGAGTATATTGATTCAATCTTCCATCATGTACAACATATCTATCATATTGCCAAGGTCTACCAAACAAAATATGACAACAATCCATAGGCATAATATCACACAAAACTTCATCAAAGTAATGTCTAATTTTGAACTTCACAAGGCATTGCTCACTTACTGATATCTTGTGTTCATCTTTGATCCATGAAACATGATAAGGTTTTAGATGTTTCAGCCTATGCAACTACAACTTTGTAACCAGCTCTTCTGATGCCAGATTTGTAGAACTTCCACTATCAATGATCACTTTGTAGAATTTTCTAACCATCTTACATTTTTCTTGGAAAGACTTCTCCTTAAAATAGGTTCCTCATCACTTCCCTTATTACATAAGATTCTTCTCACCATTAGATTTTCTCTAGCCTCAGGTCCACTTGGTGAACCCTCATCATCTCCTTGAATCATAGCATTTCTATTACCTTGCCTACTTTTAGAGGATCTACATTCAAAAGATCTATGACCCTCTTTACCACATCTAAAACAATTACCATGAAATCCATCTCTAGAATAATAATTACCTCTTCCTCAATAATAATTAGTGCCTCCTCAGTAAGAACTTCCACTTTTCCATTCAGTCTTGCCTTTGTCATCATTCTTCCATTCAAATTTGCCTTTATCATGCATAGAATTGTCAGATCTGCCAATTTCTCCATAAGATCTACCTCTGCCTCTCTGGAATCTACTACCTCTACCTCTTTGTCTTTTTTCATGCGTTTTTTTTAAGATCTCCTCAACTTTAAAGGCATATTGATATGTTTTTTCTACACTTTCAAACTTCACAAAACTTATTTCATCTTGAATTCTAGATCTCAATCCATTAATGTACCTTACAATTTTCTCAAAATCATCATCCACATGTCTAGATTTGATGTCCAATGTAAAGAATTCCTTGGTATATTCTTTCACAGTCATGTCCTTTTGTTTCAAATTTTGCATCTTTCTCAACAAGCTAACTTGGTAATCAACAGGGAGAAATTTGTTCTTTACCTTGTTCACCATCTTTGGCCAAGTCCTGATCTTTTCCTTTCCTCTCCTTTATCTATTAGTTTGCAAATATTCCCACCATAGTGATGCATGAGCTTTCAACCTAGTGACTGCAATCTTCACCTTTCTATTATTAGGAGTGTTTTCATACTCAGAGAACTTCTCCATATTAGAGATCCAATCCAACGCAACATTGTTATTCAATTTTCCATCATAAGGAACAACTTCTATAGAAGGCTTTGAATTTTCCCTAGACAACACTCACAACAATCTTTCCTCATCTTGATCTTCTTCAGGTTCTGGATTATGGTTTGGAGCTACTACTTCATCATCACTTACATTATCAAGATGTGCTCCTCTCCTCTGGGCTATCTCTACAGCATCTAATGTGGCTACAATTTGTCTCAATTCATCCAATATATCATCATTAGCATTTCTTCTACCATGAACCATCTTTACATATTAGGTTCCTACAAGATCATAACCCTCTACAAGTTATAGGTCAAATCTATAGATTTGCCACCCTACAACCAAATCCAAATTAGGCTTCTACATGATCCAATCTCCACAAGGATGAACGTCAAGCTCTAATACCAACTGACATAAGAAAAAGGGTGAATAACTAGGGCCAAAGGCTCACCTAGCTATCCAAACCACCATGCAAGAGTTAACACAATGGAAGCAAACACAAAGAACAACAACCAAAGGAGGGAAAAGAGTGAAATACTTTTATTGATTCATCAAAATATCTTCATACATTCCTAGCTGTAAGGCCTTCTGGGTTATGGCCAATTACAAATAGATTCACATTCAATGACCCAACTGCAAATTCACACTTTCAGTTATGCTCTTTAATCCTCTTCCAAAAACTTGCCTAACTCTAAGCCTAAACACTCTATATATACTTGCCAAAATGGCTTACATATTATTCTAGAACACTACATAAGAGGAGGGCCGACCCAACAAGGGTTTGAACACATCCCAAGAAAAAATATTAACATAAATGTTGTGATAAAAAATAAATCTCACAAGTTGGCTCGCAGAAATCATGTCCAAATATTGATACTCGAAACATGAAGAAATTAGCACTCGGCAGCAACTGGAAACTAGCAGCTAGACATCAATTGGAAACTGGCAACTCAACATCAACTAGAAACTGGTAACTCAACATCAATTGGAAACTACAACTTGACATCAACTGGAAATTGGCAGTTCGGTATCAACTGACAAAATTAACAAAAAGGTGCAGGATTACAAGGAAACCAAAGATGCTCCTACATCATGTTAGTTTGTGGTGACTGACCAGGGAATTACTATACATACTTGTTTGAAAAAGTCTTAGGGTTAGGGATTTTCATAAGGTGTGATGCGAAAATTGTTTCTTGTAGTGGTATTGAGATGTAAGGGATTACAAATTGTAAGAACTAGATAGTAATAATATTGGACTTATTGTTGGGTTGATGTAGCCTAGGGATTGGGTGAACCACATTAAATCTTGGTGCCTTATGTTCTCTTCTATGTGATTTATTATTTGCTAATATTGTTTATATTTTCTTGTCATTGTCATTTTCTAACTATAGTTAATCCTAACAGTGGACTTGAAGGCTAGTAGAGGAAATAAAGAGAATCAATGAAAGAAATGAGACACTGACAAGGTTCAACAAAAAATCTAAGAAGATAGATGCGAAACTTAAATATTAGAGAAGGAAAAGGACAAAATAAAACTTGTATATGAAGGAGTCAACAAGACTAAAAGTGGAAAAACTTTTGAGAGCAAGATCTAGAACAAAGAAAGACAAGGGAAAACTAGTATAATTTTTAGAATAAATGGGGGGCAAATTAGTTACTCAAGGTCCATATGTACCAATTGAACAATCAAACAATTAAACACTATATGTTCTTATCTTATTATAACTTAGTCTCTACTATAATCTTAGTAACAAAATTAACTAATAGTTCACTATCCTAATATAACAGACTTTGTTGAATTGTAAACATGTAAATGTAAAGCACCATAAAAACATTCAACAAAAGTTTGATACTGGGATTTAACATGGAAACCCAATTTGGGAAAAGCCATAGTAACATGTCACCACTTTTTCACTCTTTTGAAGTGATCCCTTCTAGGAGCCAACCCAACACACACTGTTAAATGTGATCTGGTAAGAGGATCTAATCACCCTATTAAGAGTGGCCTTGTTAGAGGACTTTAGATCATTCCATTAGAATGTCAGCTTTTTAAAGGATTTACAAAGATTGTTACATCCTGAATGACTGTTAGTTCATCCTTTGATTAAAATTATTTCAATACAAACTATTTACAATGATTAGAAAGAAAGTAGAAGGGTTTGATCTATATGATTACAACTCACATTGCAATTTTAGATCTCTATCTAGTTCATCTATTGATTCTCTAATAAGTTTCCTTGTCACCTATGTGCTTGATTTTCTTGGTAACCCATTCAAGAATTATTCCTTCTCTCCACAAAAAACTAAGCCTTCTACTTAGATTCACTTACAACTTAGTAGCTTTGTTCCATCTTGTTGGAAACACACACAACTTCTCTATTATGATCTTCTCTTTTTATTTCACACTTGACTCTCTTTCAATTTCCTTTGTGCCTCCTTAAATAGTTAATTCTGGTCCTTACCATTTCAAAAATCACCATATATCTTAGGGTTCATGATGTAACACCCCACTAGCGAACCCAAAAGAAAACAACCTAAAGTTTCACTAAGTTTGCCAAACATTTTTGTTTGAAAGATAATAACTTAACAACAACAGATATAAAATAACAAAAGCAATAACATACACATAAACACATACCATAAAACAAATTATAATTCTTAAGAGTCCCATGACATTGAATCACATTTAAGTTTAATAATACTAAAACTAATATATAACACATCCACATTAAAGAATAACTACAGGTAAAAATCTATTTAAATAATATACAATTACACGATGCCACTTGGCAATAAATAGATTGTAAAATCATCAACTATACAAGTCACATGGTATGAGAGGCTAAAATAATATACATCATTAAATAGATTGCATCATCTTGTGAGATCTATGAGATAAAATAAAATACAATACAATAAAACCATCTATCATAGTACATAAGAAACATAATAAAAAAGAGTATAGAATAGGGATCTCCAACCATGACATCAAACTGTTAGATCTCAATGGTATAAGATAATGCACTACAACCTGACCTCATGAAACCCAAAAAGGTCCACTCCCACCACACTGAGCAGATAAACTCAAGTCCCAAATAGGATAACAAACTCAAAATTCAAAACCAACATCTAGGTTCAAGGAATTAGCTAAAAGCAAACTATCTCAAAGGGTACCAAGACACAAGTATCAACTAATCCTAGAGGCAACAAAGACACTTAAGAAATATACTATGCAAGTGGGCAAGTGTCATCACATGAGCCAACTCTAAGGTTACCCAATCTAGTCTTTTAATACTCTAGACCCCCTAGTGACTCTATGTGGCATTAGTATCCTTTTGTAGAAACAAGGCATACTAACAAGTCAACTCTAAGGTTACCCCAATAGTCTTTTAATACTCCAACCCCCTAGTGACTTTCTATGGTAACAATGTTAGAAATAGTGGTCCACCAATATAACTTGGGGGCGGGGTGAATCAGTTATATGAAATTTTAAACATTTAACCTCTTAAACAATCTTGACCATTCAAAGGAAACAACCATAAAGAGATGCACATAAACAATTACACCAGATATGTTGAATAGGGAAACCCTTGATAAGAGGGAAAACTCGATGGGAATGATGCCCACAAAATGGTGTACTAATATGAATGTTCCTTTTTAGAGGATGGACCTTTTTTGGAATCTATTACAACATATAGTACAAGAGTCCTTGTTAGGAGACTTTAAATCCTTGTTAGGAGATTCCAATCCTATTAGGAGTTGTGGAAGGTAGCTAAACCCACCGTCCAAATAGCTTCAAGATCAGATCAATGAACCCATTGTCCAATTGACCTTGATACTATTTCTTTCAAAATAATAGATGTGTAATAGGCTTTTAATTCTTCCCCTATCTAGTACGTCAGGCACCTTCACCTTTAGATCATGCAATCAGATCTGGAACTTTGTGATCAGTAACAATAACCCTTAAGGTCACTTACACACATAAGTAAATCTCCTTGCTCTACTACTTAGTAATTCACAAGTCTTCACTTCTTCACCATGTTTGTAAAAAATGGAAACATCTTTCCTTTGTACCATGCTCAATCATAAATCCTTGAGTTGGCTTCACACTTTATTATCATACATTAATTAAATGAAATACCCATTTAATCAATGCTATTGGCTCATAGTTATGCAAAAACTTTCACACCTGTGACTTCCATACATGTGCACTTCTTGACATCATCAATGGTTAGTAAACTATCTCTAGTTCACTCAGTTCACTGCATAACCCTTCACTACAATTGTAACACATTGTAGCAGTCATGTAATGGGAACTACTTTTTTGATACTCTATTTCTATATGGTTCTTTATAAATCAATCATATCTTCTATACACTGTTGATTCAGGTTTTGCGCACTTGCCCATGTAACAAATACACATTGTAGTATACTCAGGTAACTGCGCATTATCAAATAACTAATAGAATGTTCTCAATACAAAAATCACAGTTTGTTTCTCTGTCAATCTTTTACATAGTTATTACTATGTTGTCATCAATGAAAAACAAAATTATAAATACATCATAACAATGTTCTACAATGCTCCCCAATAGCATCAACATTCATGCTAACAATCTCCCCCTTTGGCATTGATGGCAACATAGATGAAAAACATCTAGTTCCAAGAATACCAACAAGTATTTTCAAATCCTCTTCATCAATCAAATATTTCTTCATGCAAATCCTTCATTGCAATAGTTCTCCCCCATAGTACATTGTCTTTCATGCCATACTTCTCCCCCATTGAAATCAATGTCAAAGATAGTACACAAATGGTTCAATTTTCTTGAACATTCAATAATTTATCAACATGACCACAAGCCAATCTAGTGCTTTACAACTTTGTATATAAGTCCATAAATAGCTCAAGTGTCTAAAGACACTATTGTATACCAATTACCAATTACCAAGAGTCCTTTTCTGACTCTTTTCATCATAGATACTCCCCCATACAGGAAGCATTGACATTCAATCCAGCCTATTAATAGTGCTCTATTCCCTAGAATGATGCACTTTTGCATCTTTTAATTTGAAATAGGAAGGGGCGTAACCCCAAGCATACCTCTTAGGTAATCAAATGTATCCTTTGGTAAGGCCTTCATGAAAATGTCTACAATCTATTCCTTGGTGTTAATGTACTCCAATCTGATTTCTTTTTCTGCAACTTTCTCTTTTAACACACGATACTTTATAGAGATGTGCTTAGTCTTAGAATGCAAAATAGGATTCTTAGACATGTTAAGTGTACTTGTGTTATCACAGTAAATGATAATAGGTTATTTGAATGTAATTCCAATATCCTTCATCATCTACTTCATCCATATGACTTGATTACAGTTGTTCACTGCTACAACATATTCTGCCTCTCCAGTGCTTTGTGAGGTGCAATCTTGCTTCTTATTGAGCCAAGAAACCAATCTTCCACCAAGAAAGAATGCTCCTCCACTAGTGCTTTTTCTATCATCCCTATCTCCAACACAATCATCATCAGTATAAGTTCAAATAGTAAAGTCATTACTTTTGTCATACCAAATGCCATAATCAAATGTCCCTTTTAGATATTTGAATATCCTTTTTACTGCTATGTAGTGATATTCTTTAGGATTGGCCTAAAATTCTCCCACAATTCCAATTGCATTTGCTATATTAGGCCTACTATGAGTTAGATACTACAATCCTCCAATTATAGATCTGTACTTCTTTTTTTCAGTAGTACGTGTCTCATCATTGCTTGATAACTTGTGACCAGCTACCATAGGAGTTCCAACAAGTTCACAGTTTTCTAGACCACATCTTTTCAGAAAATATTTTAAATACTTTGTCTAAGAAATAAAGATTCCTTCTTTATTTTAAACAATTTATAATCCTAAGAAAAATTTCATTTCCCCTATCATGCTCATCTCAAACTCATTCTTCATATCTTCTGAGAACTTGTTACTAGCTTCATCATTTCCTTCAAAAATGATACCATCAATAAATACAATGATTATCAACAAACCATCTTCTATTTCTTTCAAGTACAAGTTTCTATCTATTGTTCCTTTAGCAAATCCAAGCTTTGCTAAGTATTTATCTAACCTTGCATACCATGTTCTAGGTGCTTGCTTTAATCCATAGAAGGCTTCCTTTAATCTGCAAACCATATCCTTCTCTTTTGTCAGCAAAAAACCTTTTGGTTGCTCAATGCAAACTTCTTCTTCAAGTTCTCCATTCAAAAATGCTGACTTAACATCCATTTGATATACCTTGAAATTTTTATTTGCTGCATATGCCAAAAAAATTATGGCTGCTTCCATTCTTTCTATAGGTTATGTTTCCTCATAGTCAATTCATTCTTACTGAGAGTAGCCTTTTCATACTAGTATTTCTTTGATTCTTATTACTTCTCATTATTCATTCATTTTATTTTTGAATACCCATTTTGTACCAATCACATTTTTGTCCTTGGGTCTAGGAACCAATTCCCACGTGTCATATTTTATTATCTATTGAGGTTCTTCCTTCATTGATTTTATCCAATGATCATACTTGATTTCTTCATCTACACTTTTTGGTTCTACTTGAGATATTAGGCATAGCTCTTCATTGATTTTTCTTCTTGTAATTACTCCTTTTTCTTTACTTCCTATTGTCTGATCAGCATGATGATTTCTAATCAATTTTTTTAGGGTACGAGTTACTGCTTTGACTCTTATTTTAGATACTACAATCTATTCTTCCTTACTTCTTCAATTTGCACATTATTCTACAATTCATTATTAGTCTTGAGAAATAGTTCACTACATTTTTTGGTCATCCTAGAATAATCATCTCCATCAGAGTTATAATCCATCATCTTTTCTTTAGTGCCAAACTTTTCATCTATTCTCACATTTGCACACTCTACTATAGTTTTTGTTCTATAGTTGAAACATCTGTAAGCTTTACTTTTTAATGAATAGCCAAGAAACATACCTTCATTGCTCCTTGGATCAAACTTATTGATATCACCATCTCTTTTGATGTAGCATTTGCTTCCAAATATCCTAAAATATTAGACTAATGGCGAGTGACCAAACCATAATCCATAAGGTGTTTTCTCCATGCCTTTTCTAATCTATACTTTGTTCAGTGTATATATTGCTATGTTGACTGCCTCTCTCCAAAAGGTTTTTGGTACATCATTCTTGAATAATGTAGCTCTTGCTGCTTCAACAATTGATTTGTTTCTTCTTTCAGCAATCCCATTTTGCTAAGGTGTATGGGGTGAAGATAGCTATCTCCTAATTCCATGCTCTTCACAGTAGATATTGAATTCTCTAGAAGTGAATTCTCCTCCTCTATCAGATCTTAAGCTTTTGATTTTAACTCTAGATTCATTCTCTACTTTGTTCTTGAATATGTTGAATTTCTCAAATGTTTCTAATTTTTCCTTAAGAAAAGCTACCCACATCATTCTAGTAAAATTATCAACAAAAATCATAAAATACCTTTCTCCATAGAATCCTCTTGTTCTTGCAAGACCACTCAAATCTATATGAACCAATTCCAGCTTTTGTGTAGTGCCAAACTATTTTCTAGGGAATGAGACTTTCTTCTTCTTAGCCAAGATACATTCCTTGCAAATAATGTTAGTGGGCTTAGTGATCTTAGGTAAATCTCTCACAACAAGTGTCTTATTGGCTTTCATAATGTTATCAAAAGTTAATATGACAAAATCTTTTGTGCCATAACCAATTATTGCCAACTTTAGCCACCAAATATATTATTTCAGTGGAGTTTAGTTGAAATAAATTACCTTTGGTTCTTTTTCCAGTACCAAGTAGCTTTCCTTGTTCTTGATAATGCATGTGTCATTACCAAACTACAATTGGTAACCTTTGTCCACAAGTTGTCCAACACTTAGCAAGTTATGTTTCAATCCATCAACAAAATAAACATCATCAATACTTTTTTTACCATCTAGTTTGATAGAACCAATTCCTGTAATGTGGTAGGCTACCATGTTCCCTAATCTGACAATTCCTTCATCATGGATTCTGAATTTGACAAATTTTCTCATATCACTAGTCATGTGATGTGAACAACCACTATTAATGATCCAATCTTTCTTTTCAACTTATGGGATTAGTGCACTTTCTTCTTTGATTTTTCTATCGAGATCATCCTCCATTAGAGCTACAAATCCTAATTCATCTTCACTTCTATTTTGATCATATTCTTCTTCCTCTTCTTCTTCATTAGCATATAAAAAATTTCTAGGTCTTCTAGATTCGAATCTTCCCTTATACTTTCTTTCTCTTTTAGGACAATTAGATGCATAATACCATATTCATTACATGTCCAACATTTAAAGATATTCTTACCATCTTTTTCACTTTCCACAAGAACAACCACTCCTTCCTAGATCTTTTCCTCAATAGACTTGCTACTACTAGCAATGTCTCCTTGCATTTTTGTGTTTCTTGCTAGAGCTAGTTTAATATTAAATGCACTAAATGCTCTCTGAACTTTTGCTAATTCTCGAGATTGTTTCAAATCAAATTTTTTAGCTTCCAATCTACCAAGCAATGCATCTTTGGTGAAATTAGTGGTACAAGGTAACATTACCCGAATCATTTGTGTTATTGTCTTGAAAGGTAGTGTCAAAATTTTCAAGATCTTCCATATTACTTTATCATCAGACTTCTTTCCACCAAGAGATGTGATTCTTGCAACAATCTTAGATATTCTGCTGATATAGGTTCTCATAGATTCAACTTCCATCATCTTAGCATCTTGGAATGTGAAATACAGATTTTTTAATATAACTCTTTTTGCATGTGTATCACCCTCATAATTAGCTTCTAAGGTTTTCCAAATTTCATGAGAAGTTTTGAGTTGTTTTACGTGACTATACTCACTTTTAGGTAGAGTTGACAATATTGCTTCTCTTGCCCTTATGTTGCACATAAATACTTCTCTTTGTTCCATAGTATAGCTTTCAAGATTGTCTTCATTTTATCATTCTAGGTGTCGTAATTTGTGCCATCAAATCTCAGACTTTCCTTTTTGAACAAATTTTCCATAGATCTCCCAAAGTTGTTAAACTTTTTCTTCAAGGACCTGAGGCTCTAATACCAATTGTTAGAAATAATAGTCCACCAATATAAGTAGGGGGGGTGAATTAGTTATATGAAAATTTAAACATTTAACCTCTTAAATGATCTTGACCATTCAAAGTAAATGAAAACCATAAAGAGATGCACATAAACAATTACAACAGATGTGTTGACTAGGAAAACCCTTGATTATAGGGAAAATTCCAATGGAAATAATGCCCATTAAATGATGTACCAATATGAATATTCCTTGTTAGAGGATGGACCCTGTTAAGAGTCTATTACAACATTTAGTACAAGAGTCCCTGTTAGGAGACTTTGAATCCCTGTTAAGAGATTCCAACCCTATTAGGAATTGTGGAATGCAACTAAACCCACTGTCCAAACAGTTTCAGGATCAGATTAATGAACCCACTATCCAATTGACCTCGATACTATTCCTTTCAGAATAATATATATATAATAGGCTTTTACTACTTCCTTTGTACAATACGTCAGAGTCCTTCACCTTCAAATCACATAATCAGATTTGGAGCTTTGTGATCAGTAACAATAACCCTTAATGTCACTTACACACATTAGTAAATCACTCTGCTCTATTTCTTAGTAATTCAAAAGTCTTCACTTCTTTGCCATGTTTGTAAAACATGAAAACATATTTCCTTTATACCATGCTCAATCATAAATCCTTGAGTCGGCTTTACAATTTATTATCGTACATTGATTAAATGAAATACCCATTTAATCAATGCTATTGCCTCACAGTTATACACAAACTTTTACATGTGCAACTTCCATACATGCGCAATTTCTGATGTCATCAATGGTTAGTAAACTATCTCTAGTTCATTGCACACCCCTTCACTACAATTGTAATGAACTATAGTAGTCATGTAATGGGAATTTCTTTTTTGATACTCTATTTCTATATGGTTCTCTGTAAATCAATCATATCTTCTCTACACTATCGATTCAATTTTTGCGCACTTTCCCATGTAACAAATATACATTGTAGTATACTCAGGTAACTATGCATCATCAGATAAGTAATATAATATTCTCAATACAAAAATTACAGTCTGTTGCTCTATTAGTCTTTTATAAACTTATTATTACATTGTCATCAATGATAAACACAATTATAAATACATCATAACAATGTTTTGCAATCCTCCCCCATAACATCAACATTCATGCTAACAACCAATATCTTATTAATTCAGTTTAAACCCATTTAATGAAATGTTATCACTTATTAAAATAACCTACAATGGGTTACCTGTCGGCCTCTTTAGGGCCTCAGCCTCCATTGCAAGCCACTTCTGAACATGACATATAGAAAACCTACGCTAAGCTTAATAAACAAATATAAACCACACATCAGTTCTTAAATAAGAAACTAGAAAGTACTGAAATATTACTGATCATAATCATAAATTCCACCAATATAATCATCCCAATAAGATTGATCCAAAATCAAGTACACATAAACCAAATCCATTTCATAACATGACATCACCAAAACCAAATCATTTAATCACCTTAGTCCTATACAAGAAACTAGGGAGCAATCACAGATAACTAATCAAAGACTTAGAAGGTTATATCAGAAAAGTCACACCATTCACTTTAGTTCTACATAAGAGGTATTGGAAATCAATAGCAACCATATGAACAAATTAATCATAGAATACACATGACACATCACCATGGTTGGGTGTAAAATATTGTGGCCAAAAAATCATCATGACATCACAAGACAAACCCCCAAGCCTTTGGTAATATAACTTGACTGGTTAAAGATAAGTCAAACCCTAAAACCCAACATCAGTAAAGCACATGTCATAAAGAGTACATACAAAAGTCATTTTCATAATTCATAAGGTTTTGAAAACACCAAGGTTTAATTTTCACTTATAGGTTTTCAAATTCTCATTTTCATTTTCAAGTATTGCAGTTTATAATGTTTTTGATCTCAATCAGGGTTTCAATTTCCATTTCTCTAGAATTCTAGATGATTCAACAATTTATATAAAATTGTTTAAACATTGTTTCATAGCTCAATTTGTCATTCAAACATAAGAGTTCAATAAACATACACATAACATTTTTTGTCTTTTTAAACTATGAAGATTTCTAAGGTTTTCGAATTATAGAACTCATTTTCATATTTAACTTTAACCATTTGGCACAACCCAAGTTTGCTAAAGATAACCATTTCTCAAATTTACAATTATCCATTTGCCTCACAATTATATTGTAATGATAAATTAATTAGAATTAGAATTAATTATAATTACAAAAATCTCATAATTAAATATTATTATTAAGATTTTATTATCTATTATTTAACTAATAATACTAATAATTATTTAATTAATAATAAAATAATATATATTATATATATTATTTAATAATAATAATGAAATTAATTAATAAAATAATAATAATAAACTTTATTTATAATAATAATAATGAATTAATATTAATAATATTAATAAAATAAAACTTAAAATTAAAAAAGCAAAATCACAACACAAATGCGATATCCCATTCAATAGGAGAGTCACCTAGCAGCTCCATTGCCAATGGCAGTCGCTGCTATGGCAGTCCTAGGGAGTAAAACAAGAGGAGGAGAAGGGGGTGGGGGGTGTTGGCCCCCACCTCTAACTATTTTTTTTAAAATTAAAATTTATTTTTATTTTTAAAAATAAATCAGAACAAGCCCTCCCCATAAATATCATATTTCTGTATAATTTTTTTAATTTATAAAAACGTGATCAAATACTCTGATAGGGAAACCCAGATAAACCAATCAAATTTACATTCTAAATTTTGATTTTTAAACAAAAATCCAATTGATTAAAATTTACAAGCACGAGGGTTTTCTAAAAATTCTATTCCTCAAACACAGATAACTTTGAAATGAAAATAAACTCAGATTCACAATAAGGTTTCATTAAAGAAATCAAACAAATCAACAATTATCTGAGAACAGATCTATCTGGACACAAAGTAGACAAAAAATTGGAGAGAAATTAAACACTACATTCTACTTGAATCTGATGCTACCTGCAAACATGCAATCGCATGAAGAACATGAGAAAATCCCTTTCCTCTAAAAACTCCTTCCCTAAAAATCACTTCTCTAAAATTTTGGTTCCTGCAAAATGAGCTCTTGATCTTTGATAAAGATTTCTCCCCTATTTTGGGGCTTTGATTGTGCAATCACCCGAGCGAACTCACTGATCAATTTGTTTTATTATTTTATTACCTTTTTTTACATGTGCACAAAAATTTAGATATTTAATTACAAAATATCTTTATTTAAATAATTAGCTTCTCTCTTTACTTAATTTGTGAGACGTTTTTAATATAATATTTATTAAATTTAACTTATAATATTAACTAGAGTTTATTATTAAAATAAAACTCCTAAATAGATTATTATTAAATTAAATAAATATAAGTATGCCAAAATTAGAACTTTACCTTTATCTTTAAATTTCATTATTTTATTTAATTAATTTCTCAATTAATTAAATTTCAAATTTCTTTATAAAATTTTCATTAAATTAAATCATCTTTTTATTTGATTTAGTTATAATTGAAAATCATCATAGACCCACAAGACTAAATATGAAAACCCATCATACAGAACAAAATACTAAAATAAACTCTAGGGTCAAAATAATGAATTCACGTCACTTGACAAATTTGTAAAGGTGAAACTAACTCAAATACTTGTCCTACTTTCTAGGACAATTGGCTTAGGTTAGGATTTGGACTCAAGAGTTATCTCTCCAGTTATTCCATTGAAATATTGCAATAGGGTATGCTCATCTTGGCAATTCAGGGAAGTTGATACCTGGTACCTGCAATCTACATAAAATCCATGCATGTACAAATAGATATATTCTAAACTAAACAGACAATGGCAGGAAGTGGTACATTGTGTAGATCTCGACTAGCAGTTGACTATGACTCCCTTGCTCAACCACATCAAAAATGTCATACATAAAGTAAAATAGATAAAATAGATACATACACCATACATATGCAAGTATGGGGTAAGTATCCATAGAAACTACATATATATCATTCCTCTAACTAACATCATGAAATAATTGAAAGTCATTAAATGAACATATATATCATCATCAAAATAATCTTGAAATAATTGAAATAAATTAGTAACTCATCACATATATAATCAATTGAGTATGAAATGATCAAATACAATAACTAAGTAGTGATAATCATAAAACGCAATTAGAAAAAAGGCCTAAAAAGGATCTAACAAAAAAAATCTGAAAAGTCAACTAGGTGTAAGTATTACATCCGCTCCCTCTAGACTTAGGCTTACTCTTGGAAGCCTACAAGAAAGATGAAACTAAACCAGGGGTAGGCATTACATCCACTCCTATTAGACTTAGGCTTACTCTTGGAAGCCTACTACAATGACTAGGGTAACTGAAAGTCAAAGAGTACTATCTATAATGTGAAATAGAAAGCTCATTTAAGAAACTAATACAATTAAGTTAACTATGTATACACTTTCAGTCACTTAGAGAAATATTATTTTAGTTTAATAATAAACTAAAAAGCACATTAATCCAACATTAATCTTTAAAAAAAATACTAAAATAGATCCCCTAAAACACTCCAAACAAAAGATCAACATCTCTAAATCCATTGGAAAACATAAAAGTTATCATGTATAGATATAAGTCGAAAGTCAAGAACATAAATGTTCACAAAGTCAATCAAAGGCATACCACCTTAAAGCACAATCATAAGAAGATATGTTTGAAATCCAACTCACAAGTTTTTTCCTTTTTCTATGTTTCAAGTATCAAGTGTTCAAGTTTGTAATAGATACATATCATAGTTTAGGTTTTGGTCCAGTTCAACTAGTTAACAACTAGTGGCGTTCCAATATACCCAGAGCTCCCAATGTAGAAACTTAGGCTCTAATACCAGATGTAACACCCTGCCAGGGAACCCAAAAGAAAATAATCTAAAGTTTCACTAAGTTTGTCAAACATTTTTTTTTTTGAAAGATAATAACTTAACAACAACAAATATAAAATAGCAGAAGCAATAACATAAACATAAACACATACCATAAAATAGATTACAATTCTTAAGGGTCTCATGATGTTGAATCACATTTAAGTTTAATTAATACTAAAATCAATATATAACACATCCACATCAAAGAATAACTACAAGTACAAATCTATTTAAATAATATACAATGACAAGATGCTACTTTTTAATAAATAGATTGCACAATGATCCACTATACAAGTCACAAGATATGAGAGGCTGAAATAATATACAACATAAAATAGATTACATCATCTCGTGAGATCTATGAAATAAAATACAATACAATATAGTAAAACCATCTATCATAGTACATAAGAAACATTATGAAAGATAGTACAAAACAGGGAACTGCAACCATGACATTGAACTATTGGATCTCAATGGTATAAGAAAATGCACTACCACATGACCTCATGAAACTCAAAAAGGTCCACTCCCACCACACCAAGGAGATAAACTCAAGTCCCAAATAGGATAAAAAACTCAAAAGTCAAAACCAACATCTAGGTTCAAGGAATCACCTGGAAGTAAACTATCTCAAAGGGTACCAAGACACAAGTATCAACCAATCCTAGAGGCAACCAACATCTTTATTTAAATAATTAGCTTTCTCTTTTTATTTAATTTGTGAGACATTTTTAATATAATATTTATTAAATTTAACTAATAATATTATCTATAGTTTATTATTAAAATAAAACTCCTAAATAAATTATTATTAAATAAAATAAATATAAGTACACCAAAATTAGAACATTAACTTTATCTTTAAATTTTATTCTGTTATTTAATTAATTTATTGATTAATTAAATATAATTAAATATCAAATTTATTTATAATTTTTTATTAAATTAAATCATTAAATCATGTTTTAATTTGATTTAATGATAACTAAAAATCATCATAGACCCACAAGACTAAATACGATAACCCATCATACATAATAAAATACTAAAACAAACTCTAGGGTCAAAATCACAAATTCACGTCACTTGAATTTGGAAAGGTGAAACTAACTCAGATTCTTGTCCTACTTTTTAGGACAATTGGCTTAGGTTAGGATTTTAACTCAAGAGTTATCTCCCCACTTATACTGTTGAAATACTGCAATAGGGTATGCTTATCTTGGCAATTTAGAGAATTCAATACTAGTACTTACAACCTACATAAAATCAATGCATGACATATTCTAAACTAAATAGGCAATGGTAGGAAGTGGTACATCATGTAGATCTTGACTAGTAGGTAACTATTACTCCCTTCCTCAACCACATTAGAAATGTCATACATAAAGTAAATTAGATAGGTACACCATACACATGCAAGTATGGGGTAAGTAACCATAGAAATTGCATATAAATCATTCTTCTAACTAACATCATGAAATAACTAAAATTCATTAAATGAACATATATATATATATATATATATATATATATATATATATATATATATATATATATATATATATATATATATATATATATATATATATATATATATATATATATATATATATATATATATATATATCATCATCATCATCATCAAAATAATCTTGAAATAAATGAAATAACTTAGTAACTCATCACATATATAATCAACCGAGTACATAATGACGTATAATCAAATTTGGTAACCAAGTAGTGATAATCATAAAACATAATTAGAAAATAGGCCTAAAAAAAATTCGAGAAAACAAATCTAAAAAGTCAACTAGGGGTGGGCATTACACATGATTCAATTCAATAGATTCATTATATCTAATCACCATTTTGTTCATCTCCTTCTTTTCTTTCATTTTAGAAAATTCTAATTGAATTCATTTATCAAGTATCTTACCTAATCCTCTCCTTGAATTAAATGATCCAACTCATCAATCTTATCTTCAATATGTTTTCCATATCCCAAGAAATCAACTAAGTCAGTTGGGAATCATGATTTCTAATATGCATTCAAAATATTGTTGCTCAGCCAACACTAAGTTTTGACACTTGGTCATCATTGATTTACTCAGTCACTGTAGAACTTCTAGCTTGGCATAAATATTGTCACACCATCAATACTAATGCTCAGTCAACACTTAAATTTCTTGGCACTTACTGTGGCTTAGTGTAAACTAGCATCACTTGACATGAACTTAAAAATTCCTTGATCTTTTAATCTATTACTCAGTCAAGTCTCACAAAAGTGATCTATCTCAGCTTGTACAGTCAAGACTTGAACATTATCATTTATCAACATGATTTAAACAATCTCTTTGTCTTGTCAAAGACTAACTAATAAAATGTCCATTATAGCTTCATTTTCATAACTCAACCTTTCCTCTAGGTGCTTTTGTTCTGAGAAACTTCTCAAATCCCTTTCATCAATCAAATAGATATGACAATTATATTAGATAGCAACATGTCTCATTAGTAGATTTGACATCAATGACTACACAATAATTGTTCCAATTGTAGTTTTCAACAATCTCAATTTTTGGCATTGATGACAACCCTTTAAATATTTGAAAATACAATCTCCCTTTTGTTACCATACAATCCAAAATATTTCACTTCCACGAGTGACCGATATTCTTAGTTTCATTTTGATTCTCATTCTTGCAATCTCAAAAAATCTCTCTAAGTCCTAAGTCCAAACTTCCCCATATATCTTTTATACATACTATCCCTCTAGCATCATCATGCATATTCTTCCTCTAGCATTAGGTATCTCTCTCTCTTTAGGTATCAATCTCCGTCTTTGTCAACAATGCCAAAGATATTAGCTCTCTTGGCTTCATTTCCTTTATACATCTTGATTAATTTAGATAAGTACATGTTAGTGCTGAATTACATCATGTGTATATGACTGATCTATTATGATGGTCTCTTTCATTTTCGTTACTTGAATACCTTAGGAACCTCCTAAAGTAGAATTGTCTACATCAATGTGTAAGGTATTCTGATAAACACATTTGATGCAATGCCTCTTTACATCTTAAGTATCTTTGGTTAGGAGAATCACCCCTAGTTTACCTCTAAGATATTCATGAGAATATTTAGGTAAAGATTTAGTGAATATGTCAGCAACTTGTTATTTGGTGTGATATTCTAACTTCACTTCTCTATCTTGAACTAGTTCTCTCATGTAGTGATACTTGATGGCAATGTGCTTTGTTTTTGTGTGCATCACAGAATTTTTTGATATGTTGATAGAAATTGTGTTATCACAATAGATAACTACTAGATCTATAATTTATTCCTTCATTCATTACAGTAACTTATTGATCCACATAATGTTTGAATAGTTCATTGCAACTGCCACATACTTAGCCTCAGTTGTTGATTGAGAAATACAATTTTTATTCTTGCTTGTCCATGACACCAATTTATTTCCTAGAAAGAATGCACCTCCACTAGTTCTTTTTCTATCATCAATATTTCCTACCCAATTAGAGTCAGTGTATATCTTTAGTTCAAATCTATCACTTGTCTTGAAATAGAATCCATAGTTCTCTGTACCTTTTAGATATCTCAATATCCTTTTCACTACCATTATATGATTCTCCTTAGGATTTTTTGAAAATCTAGCAACTATCCCAATAGTTAATGCAATATCAAGTCTACTATGAATGGTATATTACAAATTTCCAATCATTGATCTAAATAGTGTTTGGTTCACATCAACATATTCATCACTTTTAGATAACTTATGTCTTGTAAACATCGGTGTGTTCACTAGTCTTGATTCTTCCATTCCAAAAAGATTTTAGTATCTCCTTGATATATTTGGACTGAGTAATGAAAATACTAGATTTCATTTGACATACTTACAAGCCAACAAAGAATATGATTTCACCAAATAATGACATCTCAAATTCCTTCTTCATTTCACCAACACATAATTTTCATAATGCTTCTTTTCCTCCAAATATAATTTCATCGACAAAATTTTTAGATAGTAGTACCTCATTGTCCTTACTAGACTTCAATTATAGATTATTGTTATCATTTTTCCTTCCAAAACAAATCTTCACTAAGTAAATATGAGAGCTTGTTTCAATCCATATAGAGTTTTGTTCAGTTTATATACCATATTCTTCTTGTCATGGTCCAAAAATCCTTTAGGTTGTTCTATGGACACTTCTTCCTCAAGTTTACCACTTAGAAATGTGGACTTGACATCCAATTGATATACCTTAAAGTTTTTGTAGGCTGAATATGCAAGAAGATTTTTGACTCCGTCTAGTCTTGCTATAGGAGTGAAAGTTTCTCCATACTCAACTCCTTTTTCTTGAGCATAACCTTTGCATGCCAATTTAGTCATGCTCCTTGTAAATCCACCTTTTTCATTCAAATTATTCTTGAAATCCACTTTATTCCAATAACATTTTTGTGCTTTCATCTAGACACTAAGGTCCAAGTGTTGTTCTTCTCAATATGTTCAATTTCTTCATTCATTGCTTGGATCCATTCTTCATTGTCTAGAGAATATTTGACTAATTTGGGCTCAAATTCAAAAGGTACGCATGTATCATCTATGAGTCTCTTTCTTATCATAAAATTGTATTCTTCATCTCCAATACATTTTTTAGGTTTATGAATTCTTCTTATATACTTTGCTAACACATGTCGTCTCCTTTGTTCTTCAATAGGTTCATTTTGCAAAATAATCTATGATTCATTATTTCTTTATTGTTTAGGTTCTAGTTTAGGTTCAACATGCTCGACATTTTCTACCTGATGGTCAACATTTCTTGTCTGTGAGTCAACATCTTCTACCTAATGCTCAACACCCATTGTATGTTGCTTGGCAACCTATTCTTGCACCTTGGCATTCCATATTTGTTGGGAAATTGCAAATTTGTTTTCTTGCACTATATAAGTGCTAGGAGCACCATCATCCACATATATGAATGTACTATAATATTCAGGTTCTTCCTTACATTCAACATCATTATTTCTATAATTTCATCAACTTTCACATTTGCACTTTCCACAAATTTGTTAGTGTTAGAGTTTAAACACTTGGAAGATTTAATCTTGGTGGAATATCCTAGGAATATACCTTCATCACTCTTGGTATCAAGTTTTCCATTCCTATAATCTTTAACTATATAACATTTATTTCCAAAGATTTTGAAATATTTCACATTAGGAGCATAACCATAGCATAGTTCAAAGGTGTAGCATTTGTACCTTTCTTGACTTGTATTCTACTTAAGGTATAAACATCAGTACTAATAGCTTCTCTCCAATATTTCTATGGTACGTTATTCTCCAACATCAATGTTCTAGCATAGTTCATTATTCATCTATTTATCCTTTCAACTATCCAATTCTGAGGAGGGGTCCTTGGTGTTGACATTTGTCTTTTAATTTCTCTATCATTGCATAATGTGTTGAACTCATTTAAATTGAATTCACCACCTCTTTCAGATCTTAGACACTTTAGGATCTTCCCTATTTCTTTTTCAAATCTGGCCAAATACCACTTAAATAACTAAAAAAAATTTGATTTAGCTTTGAGAAACATCATAGTCCTCATCTTAGAGTAATCATCAACAAATAGAATGAAATACTTATCTCCACAATAGCTTGGAACATTAATAGGTCTACATAGGTCAATATGAACCAATTCCAAAATATCACTAAATACGTATGTTTTGCTATTGAAACTTGACTTTTTCATTTTTCGCAATTGACATTGTTTACACATAACATTTTCAGGCTTCTTTAGTTTTGGAAATCCTCTTACTTTCTTCATTTTACTAATGTTCACCAAATTATCAAATTTTATATGACATAACCTTTTGTGTCATAACCAAACATCTTCTTGTAGTGCAAACAAACATGGCTCATTAGATAAATCTATATAGAACACGTTATCTCGTGTTTAATCACCACTTCCAATCAACATCATATATTTTGGCATTTTGGTGATGAAATTCAATTTTGTACCCTTATTTGTTTAATTTTAAAACACTCAATAGATTATAGATAAGTCCTTCCACCCACTAAAAATTGTCACACTTGATATTGTTTGTCAATTGAATTGTACCTTTACCTTTTACAACACATGGAATATCATTACCAAATTTAACACAACCACCCTTGTATGGTCCAATTTCCTCAAATTAATTCTATCACCAATCATATGATTAGAGAAACTACTATGAATTATCCATTTGTCACTTTTTTTCACATAATAAATTAAAACAATTTTTTCATCTTCATCAAAATCTTATTTCATAGCAATGTAGACAACTTCATCATCATTACTTTTAGATTTAGTATCAAATTTTTCTTCAAAAATATAATAATATTTCTTACCTTTGTCATTCTTTTTCTTCTTGTAGTCTTGATCATCTCTCCTTCCTTTGTACTTGTTTTCCTTTCTCTCATCCTTGTCTACCCTACTAGGACACCTTACCGCAATATGACCAACCTTGTTGCATGAAAAATAGGTAATAGGTGTTTTACATTTGTATTTACCTCTGCCTCTTCCAAATATTTTTTTAATAAGTGCTTCAAGTTCATCAAGCTCATCATTAGAAGTCAGACTGTCACTCTTTGCATGTTTTCCTTTTCTTTTGCTAAGAACCAATTTTTACTTAAAAATAGATTCAATAGTAGTAGGTGTGTATTTATAAAAATTAGACATCTCAAAAAAGTAGAGAGTCTACCAATTACACCTTCCTAAGTCAAATTGTTACTTGGAGTACATCTCAACCCTTGTATTGCAGAAACCATAATGGCATATATAGGAAGTAGAATTCTCGATACCTTTCTTATCACTATTTCATCTTTGATCTCTCCATTTGCACCTCAAATAGCATTGACAACTTCCTTGATTCTTGTACAATATTGTACTATGTTCTCACCTTCCATCATTCTTATTTCATCAAATTCATCTCTTAGGCTATTTGATTTGGCTCTTAAGTCATTATCATCTCTTCCATATATGGTCTTTAGTTTGTCCCACATTTGTTTTTCACTATCACATTCTTTTATATCATCAAACTCAACATAGCTTAAAGTTGAAGCAATCTTCAAAATTGTCTAAGTGTGTTCTTTCTTTTCTTTCAATTTTTTAGCAATCAGAGGAATGATCTTTAACTTTAAGTACCTTCAAACTTAGCACTAGAGCTCTGATACCAATTGTTAGAATGATTAGAACAACTAAGAGGGAGGAGTAAATTAGTTACTCAAGGTCCATAATGATCTAGGTGGATCTAGCAGGCCTAAAATTTTCATAGTCTTAGAATCTCATCAGTGACTAGAGCTTCTTGATATGATCATAACACCTTTTGAATCATGTTGAAAGGTGGTCATGGTAGAAAGTTATGCTTGATCAAAGTTCAAGTCAAACTAGTGAACCAAAATTTGACAAATAAACAGAGGCAAAATTTGACTATCTCAAAAGTGGTCAACAATGAATTTCAAATTAAAGAGCTCATCAAGAGCTTTCAAATGATGTTTATTTTGTCAAAAATGGAGTTCATATGTGGAATATATGCTTTTTTGAAGATAGTAAAGAGATTAAGTCAAAATAATGATGTCAGCATGACATCAGTAGGTACAGTCAACAATGATTAAACTTGATCTATGTGACAATGATGCAATGGACCAGTAATAATTTGACACATGTTAGGATGTGAACAAATATAGAAGTGCCACATGGACTAAATGACTGATCGGTTGATTTGCTTAAAACAAAATTTAGTTATGAGTTTCAAACTCATATCCTCCATATTCAACTTTCCCTCCATACAAATCTTGGGATTTGAGTGGGTGGTAGTTTTATTTATTGTTTACAAATTATGTGGTAAACCAAGTAGTTTGAACATGCAACCACTTCCCATTCTATTATTTCTTCATGCTAATGAGCCGCCCATGATTTTTGGCATTAAATTAGGGGTAGTATAAATTTTCTATTTGGTGGCCAAATTACATAAGTTTAATTTTAAAAGACTAATAATTCTTTCAAAATTTTGTTTAAAATATTTGTTAATGTATATGGGAGATATGAGAAATTTTGATAAATATTATGGTTATCACCATAAAAGTAAAAACTTATGTATAAAAGGGGAGTTATTCTTCTTTGGAAGATAATTTTAGTCTTTGGCAAGAATTTAGTCCTTGGAGAAAAAAATGAGTCTTGGAGAATTATTGTAAGTCTAAGAGGAGGATTTATTGTGAGATTAGAAAGGATTTTTGAATTCTTGAGAGGAGATTACAAGGTGTTGATTTTACACCAAAAATTATAAAAGAAAGAAGGAGATTGTGAATGAAGGCTTGAAGCTTGGAATTTGTAACAAAGCAATTTCGCTTGGAAAATTTAATAAAGAGGTCCCTGAATTGAGAAGCGGGCCCTAATATGTAGTCCTGATAGGGCAAAATTTGTTATCAAAGTGTTTGAGTCTCTTTACTATATCTTTCTTATTCTTTCATTTCTTTCAATTTATTTATTTTATTTAATTAAACACATTGTTAAATTAAGTGTTTAAGCTTTAATATTCTTGTAATTTCAATAGTTTAAAATACATACCACGCAATTACTACCTTGATCAGGGATTAAATGTGTATTTGGATTAAAGTTATAAAACTTTTAAGTCCTAGTTTACAAATTGCACAATTACCAATTGAACAATCAAACAATTAAACACTATATGTTATGCTTATCAATTGTGTTTAAGCTTTAATCTTCTTGTAATTTCAACATTTTAAAATACATACCACACAATTACTGCCTAGATCAAGGATTAAATCTGTATTTAGATTAAAGTTATAAAACTTGGAAATCGTAGTTTACAGATCACATAATTACCAATTGAACAATCAAACAATCAAACACTATATGTTATGCTTATCACGTTGTAACTTGGTCAAGTCTTACATAAGTGATCTATCTTGTCTTGTACTGTCAAGAATTGAACATTACCATTTATCAACATGATTTAAACATCACTTTCTCTTGTCAAAGACTAACTAATCAAATGTCCATTATAGCTTCCTTTTCATAACTCAACCTTTCCTCTAAGTGGTTTTGTTATGAGAAACTTCTCAAATCCTCTTCATCAATCAAATAGATATGAAATTTAAATCAAATAGCAACATGTCTCATCTTTAGATTTGACATCAATGACAATACAAAAATATTTCCAATTGTAGTTTTTAACAAAAACATCATCTAAAGGAAACAAACCTAAGAAGCCAACTTGTTATTGTTATGGCAAAGTAGTTCATACATTAAAAATGTGCTAGTTCAGGAAGGTTGCATCTAATAAGTAGTATACCTTATATGGGTACTGTAAAACATGCCACTAGTATGGTCACTCCTCTCAAGAATGCAAATAACATACTCATGAGAAAGGGTTTTTTGGGTACTATTACTACTATAACAAGTATGAAAACAAGGTTGAGGTATGCAGATCATGACAATGGATGAATCAATAGTCACAAAGAACCTAGAAGAGCTTGTGGTTAGCATGATGGTGCCACAAAGGAAATATTTCCTAATTTCCCTAGGGAAGATTTTTCCAAGTGGCTTAGATGACATTTTCTGTGGTTGTTGTGATGTCCATTTTTTTGTATGGGTTTGCTTTCTTTTTCATTTTTGTTTTTGTTGGTGTAAATAAGTATTTTCTATTTAAACTTTACTTAAGTTTACTTAGGTTAATGCATTATTCATTATTTAGCATTATTTTATTATTTATTTAGGTGAGACACTTAGGAGTTTGTGCACTCTCATGAGTTGTCAAGTTGACAACACAGAAGTATGAAACTTTAATTTAGCACATGGTGTCTACAATACTAGAGTTTGCATTATTCATTGAGTTGTCATGTAGATAACACAATTATTCGCACTCCTAATTTAGCACATGTTGTCTCCAAAATAGATCTATGTGCTACACCATTGAAGGCTTATCCTCACATCATCGCACTTACTTCTGTGCTTAATGGAGGATAACCCATATCTAGTGGACATGTGCCTAGTTGTATGACTTATCATGTTCTTGAGTTTTATGCATTCTAGAAGCTCTCTAGAGGCCTTTATATACAAGCACTCCTAGTGTAATTTCATGTGGTATATTAAATGAATATATCATCATTCTGATCATACTCTCTCTTTGGTCTATTGTTGTGCTTGTGTTTGAGTTCCTTGGTCTTGGGTGAATTCTACCCTAAGGCAAATTCTTATAGTTTTTTCTACTCTAGTTTAGGTGTAGTTGATAGTTAGGTTGAGCTAATTTTTTATTTGTTTGGGGTTGATGAGGAATTTCATTTACGATATCAGTGACATTGTAAACTTTTGTAATATTTTTGTAATCAATAAAATCTATCATTATTGATAAAAATAAAATAAAAAATCCATGAATTTTTTAAAATCGTGTAAGTTACTATGAAATGAAAAAAATATTCCAAACTAGTTTCTTTCAAGGGTTTATGGATTATTTTTTGCAAGTATCATTTGTCAAAGAATAAATTTTACATAAAGATATAAATATTTTTAAATGAGTTTAGGGGTCAATTTTTCCTTTTTATTTCTCAAAGTAAGGTATCTATTTTTTTGGTGGAATTTGGGTATAAATAATAGAGATAGAAAGTGGATTACTTGCACTAAATGAAGGGGTAATGGATTGGGGTTAAGTCATATTGACTATTTGTTGTTGTAAGGATGTAATGTTTTGTAGCAAAGGCTTTATAAACATATTAGTAGGTGAATCAGATTGTAAAAGATTAGATCAAGATGGAGAATATGAAGTGTGGAAGAAATGGTTGATGCATGTTTTGAGAAACAAAAGGGAGAATGGTTGAAGATGAAATATGAGATCATATTGAGTCATATGATTAGTTTCATTACTAAAATGAGTAGAAATCCTTTTGTGTGTTGACATTCCTGATATAGGATGTATATGTAGGACTATTGGGTATTTTTTTTGGCATAGACATTTGTATCTCAACTTGGGTTTAGAGAGAAACATAATCAAGAATTTTTGCATAGCTAGTCATCTTCATTATGTTTTAATCCATAATGTGAATTATGATACCTATAGCATAAAAATCACATCATGTTACTCTAACTAAACATGTACTAAATTGAGAAAAATCCCCCTTTGTATAGTATCAAATCTTAATTAATATCCTTAGTTTCATTATTATTCTCATACATTCAACACCTCTAGTCAATATGAATCTTCTCCCTCTTTCATCTTGTTCTAATTGTCTTATAGTAATCTCTCTCTCTCTCTCTCTCTCTCTCTCTCTCTCTCTCTCTCTCTCTCTCTCTCTCTCTCTCTCTCTCTCTCTCTCTCTCTCTCTCATATGGTTTCTCCCTCTTACTTGTGGTAACTACTTCATAACATCTCCCTCTTTAACAAAAATGCCAAGGACACTTTAACTTGTACATCTTTTCTATGTAGATATCTTCATGTTAGTTATGAATTCATCCTATGTCATATGTATAGGACTGATAGAACATGATTCTATCCTTCTTCCTCACTACTACCTTAGGAAACTCCTAAAGAAGGAGAGTATGCATCAACTTGTAAGATAGTTTGATCAGCACATTTGATGTAGGGCACCATCTTTTCTTAATTAGCTTTGTTTATGGGAATCACCCCTAGTTTACCTCTTAGATATTCATGAGCATCCTTAGGTAAAGATTTAGTGAATATATCAGGCATTTTCTTGCTTTAATGTTCACATACTCCAATTTCACTTCTTTGTATTGAATTAGCTCTCTTAATTAATGATACTTGATAGCAGTATGCTTAGTCTTTGTGTGCATCACAAGATTCTTTGAAATGTTAATAGCACTAGTGTTATCACAATAGATAACAATTGGATCAGTAATCTCTTCCTTCATACCTTTCAACAATTTTTTGATCCATATGATATTTGAACAATTCATTGTTGCTACCACATGTTTAACTTTAGTTGTTGATTGATAAATGTAGTTAACTTTTTGCTTGTCCAAGTGACTAGTCTCTTTCCTAGAAAGAATGCACCTCCACTTGCTTTTGTTTTTTCTTCCTATCATCAACATTTCCTATCCAATCTGAGTCAGTGAATACCTTCAGTTCAAAATTATCATTCTTCTTATAATAAAATCCATAGTCTTCTTTTCCTTTCAGACATCTCAATATCCTTTTCATTACTATCATGTGACTCTCCCAAGGACTTGCAGAAAATCTTGCCACTATCCCAACTTCTAATTAAATATCAAGCCTACTATGAAAAAAATATTGTAGTTTTCCAATCATTGATTTTTATAATGTCTGGTTCACATTAGTAGAATCATCATTCTTAGATAACTCATGTCTAGTGGACATAGGTGTACTAAATGGCCTTGAATCTTCCATTCTAAATGTTTTTAATATCTCCTTGATGTATTTGGATTGATTAATGAAGATGCCTTGCTTCATTTGATATACTTGTAATCCAAAAAATAATTTGATCTCACCAAACATAGAAATTTCAATTTCCTTCTTCATTTCATTAGAAAATGATTTGCATAATGTTTCCTTTCTTCCAAACATGATATCATCAACACAAATTTCAGATAGTAGTACCTCATTGTTCTTACCAGTCTTCAAGTATAGATTGTTTTTGTCATTAGTTATTGCAAAACTAATCTTCACTAAATAACTATACAATATTTCATACCATATAAATCCTTCTATAGCTTTTGCACCATATTCTTCTTGCTATGATCTACCAAACCTTCTAGCTTCTCTATGTACACTTCTTCTTCAAGTATCCCATTTAGAAATGCAGATTTAACATCCATCTAATATACCTTAAATCCATTTTAAGTAGATTAAGCAAGTAGTGTTCTAACTCATTCTAGTCTTGAAATAAGGGAAAATGTCTCCCAATAATCAATACCTTCTTCTTGTGCATATCCTTTGCATACCAGTCTAGCCTTGTTCCTTATGACTTCACCTTTTTCATTTAGGTTATTCCTGAATACTCATTTTGTTCCAATAACATTTTTTTCTTTAGGTATAGGTAACAATGTCCATGTTTTGTCCTTTTAAATATGTTCGATTTCTTCATTCATTTCTTGTATCTAGTTCTCATTCTCTATATAATCTTTTACTTATTTAGGCTCAAACTCACAAAGAAAACATATCTCACTTCTGAGTCTCCTTCTTGTCATAGCACCTAGTTCTTTGTCTCCAATGATTTTCTTAGTTGCATGATGTCTTCTCACATATTTTTCTAGTATAGGTTATTTTCTTCTTTGTTCTTCAACAAAATCATCTTGAATAATGATTTTAAGCTCATTATCTCTTTCTAGTTTAGGTTCAGCTTGCTTGGAATTATCTTCCTATTATTTTTGGCTTCCTCTATCTATGACTTGACATCATTTTATTGTTTCTTGATACCCATAGTCTATTACTCAATAACTGGTTATTTCAACTTGGCATTTCCAATTTGTTGTTGACTTGCATCTTTGTTCTCTTGTTTGGGTGGGGTGCTAGGAGCACTATCATTCACATATATGAATGTATAGTAGTCTTCAATTTTTTTCTTGCATTCAATTTCATTATTTTCTACATACTCATCAACTTTCACATTTGCACTTTTTATAACTTTGTTAGTGTTAGAGTTCAAACACTTAAGCTTTACTCTTAGTGGAATAACCTAGAATTATGCCTTCATCACTTTTAGCATCAAGTTCTCCATTTCTATTATCCTTAAGTATATAGCATTTTCTTCCAAAAAAATTAAAATACTTCATATTTGGTTCATATCCATACCATAATTCAAAAGGTGTAGTATTTGTACCTTTCTTCACTTGTACTATATTCAAAGTATAAATAGTTGTACTTATAGCTTCTCTCTAATATGTCTATGACACATTTTTCTTGATCATCAGTGTTCTAGCACAATCCATGATTGATATATTTCTTCTTTTTGTTAATCCATTTTTAGGAGGGGTCCTAGGTGTTGACATCTATCTTTTGATTCCTCTATTAGTTTAGAATATGTTAAATTCATTGAAAATGAACTCATCTCCTCTATCAAATCTCAAGCACTTCAAACTCTTTCTTGTCTCCTTTTCAACTCTAGCTAGATGCCACTTAAACAACTAAAAAGCATCCAATTTTTCTTGAGAAACATCACAATCATCATTCTAGAGTAGTTGTAAACAAATAAAATTAAATATTTATCTCCATAATAGCTATGAATACCAATAGGTCCACAAAAGTTAGTATGAACCAATTCCAAAATGTCATCAGATGAATATGTCTTGCTCTTGAAACTAGACTTTTTCATTTTTCCCAATTGACGTTGTTTACACATAGCATTCTCATGTTTCTTCAGTTTTGGAAAAGCTCTTACTCTTTTCATTTTACTAATGCTAACCAAATTTTCAAGATTTACATGACATAACCTCTTTTTCCATAACCAAACATCTTTATATTGTGCAAACAACCATGTCTCATCAGACAAACCTAGATAGAACAAGTAACCTCTTGTTTGATCACCATTTCCAATCAGTTTACCATCAACATCAAATATCTTTTCCTTTCTATATGGAATTCAACTCTGTAACTTGATTTTTTCAACTATGAAACACTCAATAGATGATAGTTAAGACCTTCAACCCAATACACATAATCACATTTGATATTGTCAATCAATTGTATTGATCCTTTATCTTTCACAAGACATCGTACATCATTATCAAATTTAACACAACCACCCTTCTATGGTCCAATATTCTCAAATTTGCTTCGAACACCAATCATGTGATTTGAACAACCATTATCAATAATTCATCTAGAACTTTTGTTCACATAAGAGATAATGTAGTTTTCTCATCTTCATTAGACTATTCTTTCATAGAAACATAGAAAAGTTCTTCATCATTACTTTTAGAATCAATATCGATTTCTTCTTTAGCAATGTAACAATATTTCTTACCTTTATCTTTGTAGTCCTTATTTCTCTTTTTGTCTCATTCATCTCTTTTTCCTTTGTACTTGCTTTCCTTTCTTCCATCCTTGTCTTCTCTATCAAGACACCTTGCAACAATATGGCCAACTTTTTTACATGAAAAATAGATTATAGAAAGTTTACCTTTGTATTTTCTTTTGCCTCTTGAAAGTATTTTAGCCATCAAGGCTTCAAGCTCATCAAGTTCATCATCAGAAGTATCTTTGTCACTTTTCACATATTTTTCTTTTCCTTTCTTACTAAGAACCGATTGTGAGTTAAAAGTAGCTTCAATAGAAGTAGGAGTGAAATTATCAAAATTTGACATCTCAAAAGTAGTAAGCTCACACCTTCAAGAGTTAGGTTGTTGCTTGGAGTACATCTCAATTCTTGTATTATAAAAACCCTAATAGTGCAAATATGAAGTAGAGTTCTCAATACCTTTCTGATTACATTTTTATCATCAATATTTATATTAGCATATCTTATGGAGTTAAAAAATTATTTGATTCTTGCATAGTACTAAAATATAATCTCACCTTCTATCATTCTCATTTCATCAAATTTAACTCTCAAGATTTTTGATTTAGCTCTTAGGACATTCTTGTCTCCTCCATAGATGTTCTTTAGTGTGTCCCACATTTCTTTGGTAGTTTTTCAATCTTTAATGTTATCAAAATTAGCGTAGCTTAGGGCAGATGCAATCTCCAATATATCTTGATTGTGTTCTTGATTTTATTTTAGTTGTTGGGTAGTTAGAGGGACTATTGTTATCTCCACATATGAATTTTCCACAAAATGTATTGTACCATCACCAATTCCTACTAGATGTAGCCTCATCAAACTTTTCCATGCAAGGAAGTTCTATTTGTTCAATCTTCGCACCTCCATTATGTACATCATGATCTTTGGCTTTAAGTATGTTTAGAATTTTCTCTACAAGCACCAATGATTTGATACCAATTGTTAGAATGTTTAGAATAACTGGGGGGAGGGGTGAATCAGTTATCCAGGGTCCAAATGTACCAATTGAACACACAAACACTTAAAATAATTTTAGATCTTAACATTCATTAGCTTGATCTCTATAGTCAATTTTTAGTAACATCAAATAGTTGTCCATTGTCCTAAATATAAGAGTTTGGTAGAATGTAAACATTAACAGTAAATCACCACAAGTAATCATCCACACAAGTTTGACACTACGATTTAATGTGGAAACCCAATTTGGAAAAAACTACTAGTAACATGTCACCGATATTTTTACTCTTCTAAAATGAGCTCTATTAGGAGCTAATTTTGTTAAAGTTTAGAAAAAACACTGTTAAATGTGACCTTGTTAAAGGATTCTTTAATCAGCTTATTAGGAGTGGCCTTGCTAGAGGACTTTAGAACATTCTATTAGAATGTCACCTTGATTAAAGGATTTATATATGATTGTTAGGTCAACATTGATTAAAGGATTTCAATACTAATACAATGGTTAGAAAGTAACAATAGGCTTTGATTTGACAAATACAACTCACTTTGCAAATACAGATCTCAATTCATCTCACAAGTTGATCTACTGTCTAGCCTTCATTGTCATCTTAGTCTCTAATTCACTTGGAAACCCTTCAAATGATCACACTTCACCTCTTCTCACCTCTTCCTAGTCTTCTACTTATGTTTTCCAGTCAACAACCTTAGCAACAATTCCAACCTTCAAAACCCTCTAAAAGTTAGCCTTGTACCTCCTTAAATAGGTAATTCTAATCTTTTTCTCTTAATTATCACTGTAGATCTTATGGATATGATAAGATTCAACACACACAATGAATCTTTCCACCTTCTTGTTCATCCTCTTATTTTCTAGAAACTTATTTGTGAATCCTTACATAGAAACACACAGACACACTTTCCCTTAATTTAAATGTTTAATGTTGTCCATCATTATCTTCAACACTTTTCATCCTCATTATAAAAAGTATAGGGGGAGAATTTTCAATAATGTTAGGTAAAATGGGTGTTAGATTAAGAGAAGATTAATTATCATAATATTTTAGGTGGGAATAAGTTAACACTCAACTCAAGCTCAACACAATTAGCATTTGAAACATGGGAAGTCACAAGTCTACAAATTCTTCTCACAAGAAAATTATATTCAAAACAATAGGTTATGAAACTCATAAACAAGTGCAAAGTAAAACAACTCATAATTGCTCATGTGAAAAAAAAGGAGGAAAGATAGAGGCAAGGATATGGAATTCGTCTATTCTTGTGATCTCTTTAATTAATTGACAAATATTTTAAATTAGATTTAAATCAATTAATAAAAAATATTAATGATATATTGATTAATAAAATGACTTAAATATGTGATATAAAATTTATTAGATTATTTAATCACTTGCTTAATAAATATAAGCTAGCAAGATAATGGTTATTTAATGAATGCAAGTACATGAAAGATTTTCTTTTACCTAAATATGAAAATTTAATAAAATTTAACTCACATTTGGACTCAAATTAAACCTCATATAAGTGTTTCCACCCCTACTAGTATAATATTGGATAAAAAAGAGCTCACCCAATTAGTAGGATGGAGGTTGAAAAGCTTCTATAAAATGCTTTGATTGATAAATGATACCTTTATGTACAACTCCTTTATTTGAAGCCTCGTTTAAAGCTTGACATTTCTTAATGGATGTCAATGCATTCCTCCATCATGGAGAAACACATAAAACTTGATCATGATTGTTGAAGATTAAATTCTCAATTGAAAGCTTTGCCTTAATAAAATTGAATGTGTTTGATTGGATGATCAATTATAGTCATTATAAACCTAGTATAATCTTGAGAAGATATTAAAATTATAAGAGTTATATTTATGCACAAGTAACACCTTTTCAAATTTATGCTAAACATAACAAGGATGATATAAATGATCAATTTGTGTCCACTTAAACTTGAGTGTCATAATTTTGAATTTGGGGCCAAAATGGGTGGAATAAGCTAGTAGGTGTCATACTCTAGAAGGTCAAGGGTGTTAGAAACCCTTGTCTTAGTATTTTGCGAAAAAATAAAATGAGTAAGTATAAGATTATATTGAGATGTTACAATTAACCATTAGATGCGAATTATTGAGCATGAATAAAGGGCATGAAGAAAAACCACCAAAGTGAGCTCAAAATGGAATTGAAATTGTGAAGGGTCAAAATTATGACAGTATAGATCCTTATGGAAAATGACTTGGCTTGACCACTTCTATATTTCTTCGAGTTTTCCTTTAATTCCATCTCAAGTGGGTCTTCTTATTTCCTTATTCCTTACTATTACTCTTTCCAATCCCCTTATAATATTTACAAATTTCCCTTTTTATACCCTATTCTCATATTCAATAACCTTCATTACATGTATAAAAATGTTAGTTATTATAAAGTGCCGAAATAGGGTTTACTAGATTATGCATGAAAACTACGAAAACTATAGTGCCTCTATTTTTTTCCCTTTTGTATCACATCGTAAGGAATATGGATTTGGAATTATGTTGTGTTAGTTTCTTAGTGTAGATGGATGAGATCTCTTGTGATGCCTTACTTTGAATCATGATGTTTTCTTTGTTTCTTTATGTGATTGATTGAGATTATTATATGATCATATTGGACCAGTGAAAGGAACTTGTACTTTCAAGGTGGTCTTGTTTATGTCATTGCATTAGAGTTTCTCTTATTTCATTATGCTTGGTTCTGAGAACTATGGTAGTGTAGCAAATTTTTTACATGATTTCGGATGCCAAACTTTGGATGTTATGTGGAATCATTATGCTCTTGGTTATTTGGATCCAATCTTGATTCATTTGTGATTATTCTCCTGTTAAAATTATATTCTATCAGTGTGAGATGCACCTAGTCTAGTTTATTCTTGTGTTCATTTCAATATTATTATTGAGGTTATGATGGTTGCATCTAGTTTATATAATGTAGGGAAAATTCATACTATAAGGCTTATGAGGTAGTTTGATTATTTCACTGAAGTATTCATCAGGTGCTACTAGATTATGATTGTGTGTCATGTCTAGGTGTTATCTAGATTGAGGATCATTATATATGTTATCATGATGGTATCTAATATTTTTATTAGTATTATTCTTTATCATGTTGATGTATATGTATTTGGATCTTTCATTGGTATATGCTTATATTGTTGTAAAATGATTACTCAATGTTTTAAATGCAATGTTTAATCATGTTACATTAAGGATTACATATGGAATGAATGGTGTTGAAAAATTCTAATAACTAGAAATGACTATGCCACTAGAGTGTCCTCTTCCATTAGACACACTTTTTTTATTATATAAATATTCTTCAACTATATAATATGTGTGCATGCTTTAGTGAACATGTATTAGACACCATCTCCACCTGGCTATAGGTTTGAGAATGCCTTTATACTTGATTATTATTATAGGATATAATCATAGTGGTCATTCTTCATACTTTGTCAATATTGTTTTCAAATTGAATGATGTATCCAATTTAAAATTATTACATTATGAGAGCCACGTAGGTAATGACCTAGATTTAATTTTGTACTATTTAGACTAATTTGTCTAAGTGTTTTAAATGTTAAGTAATAGTCTCAGTTATATTATATTTTAATATATGTTTATTCATATTGTTAAATATGGATCATTTATATTACTAACTATTGTGGTAATATAAATAATTAATTCCTTGAACTTTTGGGTTTAAGTTATTTATAATTTGGGGAATTTCCTTTTGGAAAAAGTTCTTTCATGTTTTTCAAAGTGAAGTTATTATTCACTTTTGTCATCTGTTGTGTTTGAAAATTTTCCTCCACCTTTTTGTGGAGAAATTTAATTTCTTTTTGTTGGGAGTGACTCGAATATCTAAATTTTGTTCGTAGTGGGTCATTGGGATTGTGGTAGGATTTATGTGGTTTATTAAGAGTTTCATCCACCTACATCAGGTATTGAGTTTTATTTCTTCACTTTGAGTTTGTGTCTAATTTTTCATGTAGAGTATTATGGGTCTCTCTCTCTCTCTCTCTCTCTCTCTCTCTCTAGTGAGTGTCCTCTCTCTCTCTCTCTATTTTAAATATTTATGTCTATTTAAAATGGATTTAAGGTAGAATTATATTTCCCTCACTAGTTTGAGTGTTTTTATGCCCATTTCATATTATATGAGAATGGGTTATAGATTGGAAATTATCGCTAATAAGTTGTTCATTTTCTCCCACAATATTATAGTTGGAATTGTATTTCATTTTGGGCTATTGGGTTTATGAGAACCAAATGGTTTCGATTTCATCACAATATTTTGGTTTTCATTTTTGGGCATTTTTTGTCACCTCACTTTCTATGATCTCTTGTTTGGAATTATCACCATGTTGTCATCTTTCATAAATTGGCCTTAGATGCATCCCATGACTGTATTTAGATTATGTAGTTGGAATAAATAGAGTATATTATACCTAATTAGTATCATGACGTGAACCTTGGTTTTTAAATTGATTTTTTGGTTAGTGAAAGTTGATCATGTCTAGAATTGATTGCCTATTTTGGATATTTTACTCTTAAGAGCTTATTTCTTGAGATTTTATTATGGGATACTTTCATCAATCATTTAGATATTTCAATATATCACATGCACTTTTATGTTGGATCATATTAGGATCCATTGTCTTGGCAATAAGGTTAATATATTGTTTTGTGAACTATCTTATCTTATTGCCTTGTGTTCTTGGATTTATTTATGACCAAATTTGGTTCAAATTAGATTGACTAATGCATGTGTTTGGAATAAAAACCTTGATAATAGTTGAGATATTTATATTTGATTGGATCTTGATGTTCTTGTACTCTAGATATGTGACCACTTGAGTTCTTCTAGTATTGTGGTGGTAGCTTAACCTTTCAGCACTTTTGACCTTGTTTCTATTATCGTTTTATTTTCCTTTTCTTTTGAAATTTTTTTTCTTCAGTTGAGATCACATTTGAATTATGGACATATGGAATTTAAGACCTCGTCTTTAGCATAATAGAGTTATTTTTATTGATAGGATCTGAGTGATGCACACTCTAGGTTGAGAACTATGCTTCATAATATTTTAATGACTTTTGATTCTTTCATATCTTTATGATTATTGTATTATTTTTCTTTGTGACATTTCTGATAATAAGATGAGCTTGGTTTGTATTTGGGTAATGGAGTGGAGTATCCCTCCATGCTAGTCTAGAATACATATCAATCACCATGATAACCTATAAGTCTAAAAGAAGAAATAAATAAATAATATATTAGGTAAAAAAAATTAATAAGAATTAATATGACTACCTAGTAATCTAAGGACATTGATCGAATGTAAGTCAATGTTTAAAAATTTGAGGACATTGATAAAAGGTATTGTTCCTAGTCATCTAGTAACTTTAATTGAAGGCATGGTATCTATCTCTTTCTATAAGTTGATTGGATATATATAATGAGTCTAATAATTTTCAAATGTTGATCATTGAATTAATGCTACATGGGCCTCCACATTCTTGTCATGAAACTCCATTCTTGATTCCCTACACAGAACCATTTATAGTACTAAGTAGTAACCCTAGTGTACTATGATTTTATTGCATTGGTATTGCATTATGGGTGTTTTTCAAGTCTTGAGTATTCTCCATATGTTATTGACTATTTGTATTGATTTCATTAATTGGCATGAGTGTATACCTATATTCCCTTGTGTGATTTATTCCTTATTTAGGTTGTGAAACTATCTTTGCAAGCATGGTAGGATGAGCATGTGGGTTCCACATGGTTAGATGACATGATCAACAAATATTAGGGACCAATGCATAGATGATGAACTTTATTTAGAGACTTTGTGTGATATGGATTGTTATTTCTTCCCTTTCTCTCTCTTCCTCTCTCTTTTCTAATTATATACCCATATTGTAATTTTAATTACCTAATTATGTTTTTATAATGTTTATAGATGTAATTAAGTGTAATTCACCTTGATTTAGTTGACTTGGTACTCATTGGTGTAGATATAGGTTACACATTAGTATCAGTACTTAGATTTATGTACTTTGCCTTAAACTAGATAGAACTACACATATGGTTATTTACCCATGCATACATCTAATCTTGCTATGTATATAACCCTTATCTATATTCATATATCCTTTTATTATGTGCATTCCAACTAGTGAATTACTCCAATCTTGCACATTTGGAATAGAATGCACTTGCTTAGGGTTTGTGTATTAATGAATATTACATTTGATCTCCCTACATTCTCAAGAGTACTTTCTTGTGTTTAGTTTCACCTTTAATATTCTTGGATTATCTTAGTTTAGTTCATTTTTGGGGGGAATTTGAAATGATCCTAGTTCTATTATTTTTTAGGATTAATTTTGATGCAGGAGCATTTGGTGGTGTAAGAGCAATCCTGAATCAGCCAAAAATATGCTTAGTGTTAATTTATGTTTAATGTGTTTTCATTTCTAGATACCCATTTGGGTCAAATAGAGATTCCAACTCTCATAGTTCTACTATTGGTTTTATGGCTTAGAGTTTTTGAGTACCTTGGGATACATGCCAATACAAAAAAATAGGTTATTTTGTAATTGAGACATAATTATGATGAGTTAGAGGGTGTAAGTTTGAGGAATGATTGTACTTTTTCTTTAAAGCACTCTAGAAAAAGAATCAGGTCAAAAGGCTTTATGGTTTGAAAGTTATTGTAGTTTTAATTTCCCTGGAGACCTCTTAAGAGCACTTCAAAGTAAGATTTGAGGCACTAATTGGCCTTGTATGGGATTAGAAAATGGGGGATGAGAAAATATATCCATAGGGATATAGAGAACTTGGAGAGCTTTATGGAAATGTAAACGATCTGTCAATCAGAGTCCCGGATCAAAAGTTATGCCTCCCAAAAGTTGGACTACCATTTTTGGATTCTTCTAATTTCACATTGAATTCTGATGTATTTTCTAGAACCTTCTATTTTGTCCGTGGATGCCAAATTAGCATATTATAAAATTTATTCATAACCATAAACCTAATTCAAGTTATTAAGGTCATTTCTAGCATTGTAAATGCAGTGTTGGTGGAGTTTGGGAGAAGGTATTGTGAGAAAGGTTTTTCTCCAGAATCAGACAACATTGTAAGCCCCTAGGGCACGTCATTGAGTCTATTTTCATTATACTAAATGTAATAAAATATCACTTCTAATAATAATATTCCCCTTTTCCTATTGTGTTCATTTTATTTTTGGTTGTACCCTCATCAAGTGGCATCAGAGCCAGGTTATCTTGAGTGTGTAAATAGAGCGTCGACTGTGAGGCAGTTTGCACCAGGACTGTGTGGTTGTGGGTTTTGATATAGCGATAAGATGCCTCCATGAAGGGAGCATGGAGGGAGGGCTAGATTTGTTCCTCCTGAGGTTAGATCCCTCCAGAGACAAGTTTAGGCATTGCAAGAGGAGATTCGTAGAGGGATGAATATTGTCGTAGGTGATGAAAGTAAGGAGGAAAATAAAGAAGGAAATAATGTGTAGGAAGGGGAAGGAGAAGGAGAAGGAGAAGTCCTAAAATAGGTAGAGGAGAATCTTTTTAGGGCCATTATTGAGCTAGGAAAAAGACCAAAAATTGATGTCGGTATGTTTTCAAGAAATCTAAACCCAGATGAGTTAATTGGCTAGATCAATGAGCTAGAGGAATATTTTGAGTATGATGATATCAGGGACCCTGATGTATGCATGAATATGCGGCCTCTGCTAACACACACACTTCAACATGGTCATTGTATGCGGATTCATCTCAGAATGAACATTGAATTGTTCATCCGAGAATGAGTTGGCAAAGTGACCTGTTGCCTTCTATCTAAAGGGAATTTCTTGTCAGATATCCTCAGATTCGAGGTGTTTAAGCAACCAAACCCTATAAGAATGAAGGATTTGAAATAAAATGTGACTAATCTATATGAGAATGTAGATTAATCTAGAATGGAGTATGCATGTTCAATCTAAGAACATGTAAAAGAAATTATACTAAATGTATGCATATTAAAGCTATATGGGAATTAAACTAGAAAATGAATATGAAAGTAGGGAGCTCAAATGAATGCACAATCCAATAGCAATTCGATGCAAATTCTCATTCAACCTCCTTCCAAAATGAAGAGATGAGGGTCTCTTAAATAGACTTTCCTGGAATCCATCAACGGTTGAGATTGATTTCAATCAACGGTTAGGATTAAAGGTGAAGTTCAGTCATAAAGGAAGATTCCCAAATTGAAGGGAGTTAACTGATTTAATTTGAGTAGAAAAAGGAGTTAACTGATTTAATTAATTTTTGATTAATAGTGAACTGGAAATTTCCTTTTTTGAACTGAAGAGAGATTTTGGTGAAATATTTAATTTAATAATATGAGATATGCTCTCATAATTACCTTTTCTATTTAATTAAATAACTTCATTTAATTAATTAGGAATGACTTCCCATTTAATTAAATAACTTTGTTTAATTAATTAGAAGTAAGTACTCCATTTAATTAAATAATTTTCTTTAAATGCTTAGAAATACCTTTCCCATTTAATTAAATAATTACATTTAATTAATCAAAATAGGCATATTTATTAAATTAAATAAATTTAATTCCATAGTACATTAGCCTTAAGATATAATTTAATTTAATTAAAGTATAAATACCTAGTAATTAAATTAAATATTAATAAATAGCTTTATAGGAATTAAATAATAAGCATGATGAATTTAGATTAGGGTTTTCTGCATCTAACAATTAAGTCAAGTAGTGAGTAGTCGAATAAGAATTTGCCTAATGGAATAGGACTTTAGGATTGATCAAAAATAAACTAGAATTGGTATCATGGCAATGAGCCAATTTTGGGGTATTACATTTTGCCCCTCTTTGAATGAATGTGCGAGCAACACGTTCAATTGAAAGAAAATCAGAAAGCATGATGCAAAGATGAGATTGGTTCCAAAGTTGATGACACAGAGACCAATTGATAAGCTTTTAAGGACTATCTCTAGAATAGAGCTTAATCCCAAGGAATCCAAGTAGAGCGCCTAGATACCTAAAATTGATAGCATTTAAAAGACTATCTCCAGAACGGAGCGTAATCTTTAAGGATCCAGACAGAACATCTTAGATACTTGAAATTGATAAGCATTTAAAAGGTTTCTTCAAAATGAAGTTTAACCTTTAAGGATCCAGATAGAACACCTAGATACCCGAGAGTAATAGAATTTAGAAGACTATCTCCAGAATAGAGCGTAATCTTCAAGGATGTAGATAGAACACCTAGATACCTGAGATTGAAAGCATTTAGAATACTATCTCCAGAACAGAGCATAATCTTTAAGGATCCAAACAGAACATCTAGATACCTGAAATTGATAAGCATTTAAAAGGTTTCTTCAGAAAAAAGTTTAACCTTTAAGGATCCAGATAGAACACCTAGATACCCGAGAGTAATAACATTTAGAAGACTATCTCCAGAACATAGCGTAATCTTCAAGGATCCAAATAGAACACCTAGATACCTGAGATTGAAAGCATTTAGAAGACTATCTCTAGAACAGAGCTTAACCTTCAAGGATCCAAAAATGTATGCATGAATATGCGGCCTCTGCTAACACACACACACTTCAACACAGTCATTGTATGCGGATTCATCCCGGAATGAACATTGGATTGTTCATCCAAAAATCAGCCGGCAAAGCGACCCGTTGCCTTCTATCTAAAGGGAATTGCTTGTCAGATATCCTTAGATTCGAGGTGTTTAAGCAACTAGACCCTGTAGGAACTAAGGATTTGAAAGAAAATGTGACTAATCTATATGAGAATGCAGATTAATCTAGAATGGAGTATGCACGTTTAATCTAAAAACATGTAAAAGAAATTATACTAAATGTATGCATATTAAATCTATATGAGAATTAAACTAGAAAATGAATATGAAAGTAGGAAGCTCAAATGAATGCACAATCCAACAGCAATTCGATGCAAATTCTCATTCAACCTCCTTCCAAAATGAAGAGATGAGGGTCTCTTAAATAGACTTTCCTGGAATCCATCAACGGTTGAGATTGATTTCAATCAACGGTTAGGATTAAAGGTGAAGTTCAGTCATAAAGGAAGATTCCCAAATTAAAGGGAATTAACTGATTTAATTTGAGTAGAAAAAAGAGTTAACTGATTTAACTCTTTTTTGATTAATAGTGAACTGGAAATTTGCTTTTTTGAACTGAAGAGAGATTTTGGTGAAATATTTAATTTAATAAAATGAGATATGCTCTCATAATTACCTTTTCTATTTAATTAAATAATCCTTTAATTAATTAGAGACACTTTTCTTATTTAATTAAATAACTTCATTTAATTAATTAGGAATGACTTCCCATTTAATTAAATAACTTTGTTTAATTAATTAGAAGTAAGTACTCCATTTAATTAAATAATTTTCTTTAATTGCTTAGAAATACCTTTCCCATTTAATTAAATAATTACATTTAATTAATCAAAATAGGTGTATTTATTAAATTAAATAAATTTAATTCCATAGTACATTAGCCTTAAGATATAATATAATTTAATTAAAGTATAAATACTTAATAATTAAATTAAATATTAATCAATAGGTTTAATGTGACTAATATGAGTAAATACTATAGGAATTAAATAATAAGCATGATGAATGTAGATTAGGGTTTTTTGCATCTGACAATTAAGTCAAGTAGCGAGTAGTCGAATAAGAATTTGCCTAATGGAAGTTAGGATTGATTAGAAATAGACCAAAATTGGTATCATGGCAATGAGCCAATTTTGGGGTATTACGCCTGATAGGGTTAATTTTGTAAAGGCCAAAATGAAAGGCCATGCCAAAATCTGGTGGCAAAAGATTTAGTTCGAAAGAAATAGAAGAGGAAAGGAGAAAATCACAAGATGGGATCACATGGTGGACAAACTAAAGAAGTAGTTCATTCCTGTTGATTATGAGCTTGATTTGTTCAAAAAGATGCAAGGGTTGAAGCAAGTGGGAAAATTTGTCCAGGTATACACAGAGGAGTTTTACTAAGTCCTTATTAGGGTGGGACATGTAAAAGAAAACAAGGGGAATGTTTTCCGTTACCTTAATGGGTTAAGACCTAACATTAAGAAGGAGTTAAGTTTAGTTAGAATGACTAGCATTGAAGAGGCATACTAGCTCACGTTGCGAGTTGAGGAGAAGCTAAACAAAAAGTTTGATGGAAGGAAGAGAGGGCACAGTCAAGGAGGAAGGGGCAGTGGTAGGTCATTTGGATGTTGAAATGAGAACCAAAAGAAAAATGAAGATGTGGGTACGAGCTAAAACTAGAGGAATGAGAGTTTCAACTACTCTTGTGATAAAAAATTTGGAGATTAGAGAGGAAGAGGTAGAGGACATGGAAAAGGTTCAGGAAGAGGATGCTTCCATGGTACCTATTTTCATTCTAATGAAGATCATCATGCCTATGAATGACCAAAATGCCAAGGAAGGACAAATAGCAGAACTAATGGTCAAGCAAGGGTTGCTCATGTGGATGATGATGCACAATCATCACATTCAAAGGATGCAAAAAGAGGAGAGTTTCTAGCTAATGAAAGGGTCTTACTGAGTGGTGAGACTAAAACTAGACAAAGGAGGAGTTTTTTTTTGTGCTAGGTCCAAGTGTGAGGGTAAATATTGTGATGTGATTATTGATGGTGGAAGCACTGACAACTTGGTATCAAAGGAGATGGTCTCAAAGGTAAATCTCAAGAGGGAGAAACACCCCCATTCCTATTCGATTTCTTAGGTGCAACATGATCATAAGGTCCTGGTTAGTGAGAAATGTTTGGTTGAGTTTCAGATTGGGAGTTACCATGAAAAGATTCTCTATGACATCATCCTGATGGATGTCTTCCATTTATTGTTGGGAAGGTCATGGTAGTTTGATAGGCATGCTATACATTATGGTCATGCAAATACATACTCTCTGATGAAGGATGGAGTTCACCACAAATTGAATCCCTTGATAAAGGAGGGTGAAAAGGTATGCAATAGTGTGAGGGTATGTCTTGTTGATGGAAGAAAATTTATAGATGGCATGAAGCATTAGCATATGTGTTATGCTTTAATTCCTAGAAAGGATAAGGAAGGTAGTAGTGAAGTTCCACTTGAAGTTTCAGGTCTATTAAGTGAGTATGGAGATGTCATCTCTAATAATGTTCCAAAAGAGTCGCTGCCAATGAGGAAAATTAGTCATCAAATAGATTTAGTCACTAGACCTAGTTTTCCTAACAAGGCTTCTCATAGGATGACTAGTACTAAGAATGAAGAGCTAAACAGACAAGTTCAAGGGTTGTTGAAGAAATGTTTAATTCAAGAGAGCCCGAGTCCATGTGCAGTAACTACAGTGCTGGCACTAGAGAAGGATGGAGAGTGGAGAATGTGTACAAACTCTCGAGCTATAAATAAAATAACCATCAAGTACTAGTTTCCTTTGCCAAGGATGGATGATCTTATGGACTTGCTTAAGTGGATCTTAGTACTTCACAAAGATAGATCTCAAGATTGGCTATCACTAGATACAGATATGAGAGGGAGATGAATGGAAGACTACAGTCAAGATCAAGGAGGGTCTATATGAGTGGTTATTCATGCCCTTTGGATTAACCAATGTTGATTCATTGTGAATCATATTGTGAAATCCATGTATGAATATGTATGTTTGATTGTCTCTTGGTTCTGTTTTGTTGTCACCTAATCAGAATTCTATTCCATCCATGGTATTAAGAGATGTGTTGCATAAAGCATTATAAATCCCTTGATGAGGGTCATGAAGAAAACTCAATTAAATTGTTGTAATTGAGATTGTTATCATATGTATCTTGAAATTTCAATTTTTATTGTACTGGCCACGATGCCGGGTTTTCTTCCTGGTTGTTTCCCGGCTGAGCCCTTGAATCAGGTTGTTAATAAAATGAGTGATTGAGTAATTTTTTTTGCTTCTCTTAAAATTTTTCTTTTGTATTTTACATTTTCATATGAATGTGTAGCAAAGATAAGATGAAACAATGATGTTCAATTATGCAAGATTCAAAATGTAAATGTATGGCATCACCTTTGAGTTTCGTATGATTTAGTTTATGAATGGTTGTGTTGAAAGTGAAATTGCAAGAACATGCAGGAAAGAATTATGTCAAGATATCCAAACTTAAATTTGAAAACATGATAGAAGAAAGAACTTGGTGTGTTTTGATGCTCCCCATCAAAATGAATGGAGCATTACCATTTTGATCTCTTTATTTTCCCAATTGCCTTAAGACTAGTTTAGTCACTATGTTATTCCGATGTTGTTGCATCAGTTATAATAGATAGTTAAATGAATATGTAGATGATTATTTCATGTAATGTGGGTAGCTTTGAAATGCATAGTATTTAGGGATCATAGAAAATATCAACCCAGAATTCAGAAGAGATTTACGTAGGTTTTGATGATCTTGCAATAGTGATTTTGTTGAGCATGATACATAATAGGTGATAAGTTAATATCATTATGTATTAAAAACACCAATCCTGTAAAATTCCATAGCAAAACTTAAACCTACAAGAAAGTTTCAAATGCATGAAGAAAAAATAATAATAATAAAGCCTGTAGTAGCACATGTAGCATTTTGGAAATTGTATGGCAAAAAAAAAAGGTGAGTTCATTCTATTACAGTCTAATATTATAATAGACCTTCAATGATTTCAAAAAAAAAAAAAACAATACTTTATACAATCTATATATCCTAGCTTCTAAGTATCTTTTCTCACCAACCTTTCTTTATTCATTTAAACCTACGTATTTCATGCGCCAGTTGGTAAGGGAATGCATTGTGTTTTAAAACTTAGAGGTTGAATTTAATGCCAAGACTTTGGCCACCTCTTGACATCACATCGACCCCTCTCTTTTCAAATTTTGGGCACAGTAAGTCGACCTTGTATTAAATGGAAAGTGATTTGCAAATATTCTAATATAAATTTAGTTGCTTTCTACCATCTCTTAATCGCTGGATGAAAACAAAACTGCCGCTCGTACTTTGGTCAGACTTGCGTAAGGACTCACTTGGGACAGACTTCGTTCCACGTGAAGTGTGTTGGGAGGCGCCCAAAGACCACGAGAATTTGCAAGATTAGCAAAAGTTGATTGGTCATACTTTGGTTTTGTAGTTGTACAGTGGAGTGGTCTTAGCTAATGCCTTTAAGAGGCCTGCGCTTGCATTTGGGAACCCGACCTGATAGCGGGTACGCTTGGTCAGCGGTCCCATCTTACTCTAGCACCACGTCAGTGATGGAGGTGACATTGGGTGGTGGGGAAAGAGTGTGTAGAGGTGGCTTGGGGGATTGGTAGGAATTTTTGGTTAGAGGTTGAAAGTTTAAGTCTTATTTTAGTTGAGGGATGAGGTATGTTGAGTTGTGTAGGGGATTTATTTATTAGGATAGCCTAGGGTTTAGTTAATGTTAGTTAAGGTTTTAGTAAATGGAGAATTGTTTATTTATTTATTTTAGTTTTGGATTAAGATAGTTTGTAAATAATTCATGTTCAATATTAGTTAGTATGTTTTAGAAAAAAAAATAGCATTAGTTACTCTAAATGTTTTATGAGTAAATGATTATATTGTTTTAATGAGTATTTATCGTTAGATTAGGTCAAGTAGAGTTAAGTAAAATGTTTAGTCATTAATTATCTTAGATTATTATTTAAGTTAGTGATGTTAATTTTCTTATTTAAATATTTAGTTAAGTAAAAAAAAAGGATTTCTTTTATTATGTCAATAATTTTACTTTAGTTTTGCTTTAATTAAGTGGTTGTCTAATTAATTTAATTTATATGTTTTGCTTTAGTTCGTTGTTATCATGTGATTCATAGTTAGTTTTAGTGTATATAAGTTATGTAGGATAGATTAGCATTAGCCTTAATTATGATTAGTTAGAATTTGTGATAGTTAAATTTTGATAGTTTAGTTTTTTTTACTTAAAGTTTTTTTTAAAAATTTAATGAAGATTACCATTTAAATGATTAAATGGTTTTATAGTTGAATATGGATCAATAGTTAAGAGTCTATTGAGTAAATTTTAGAATTTTAAAATCTTAGTAAATTTGATGTTAGATTTATAGATTATGATATTTGATTTATTTCCTAGTCTTTTTTTTTATTTGTTTTGTCTTACAAAACAATTTCAAAATATCGTTGCAACCCTAAAAGAAATAATGAAATCTAAAGTTGATACAATTTTATTAACGAATAAGTAACTATAGAATTGGATTTCTTCTCATCATTATAAACTTAAGATGTACATAGTTAAACTATTCTGACATTTGCAAATTTAACCCTTAAACTTTTGTGAACCTTAGTATTATTATTAATTATTATTAAAAATATATATATAAAAAATTGTGTGTTTTTGCCCTCGTAGTTTGGGCATGACATTTTGGTATCAGAGCCCGTGTTTCAACACTAGGAACCTTAAACCCTTACACTTTTGAAACTTAATCTAAACATTTAATTATGTAGGATGCCTCCTATTACTCGAAGGAACCCACGAGGCAGAGGTCGTAGGATGAGAAGTGGTAGAGCGGGACAGGGGGATGGACCACCTCCACCACCAACACCCCCACCTCCACCACCACCGAACCCAAATCAGGACATTATTAATGCACTTCAGACGTTGATCGGTGTAGTTCAGCAGAGGGTAGTACCGATAGTTCAACCAATTTAGCAGATTCCAGTAGTGGAAGTAGAGGGGCCTGGAGGAGGTAGGCCTAGAGGTAGAGAGAGGACTAGGAGTCCCCCACCGAGACAGTTAGAGGGTCAGGGTGAGCACGAGGAAGACTCAATACACCAAAGAGGACCCCCATTTAACAAACCTCCTAGACATATAGGAGATGATATCAGGGAATTGATTCGACTTGGGCCACCATTATTTACTGGTTCTACTGAGGGGACAGTAGCAGAGGCATGGTTGCAGAGCCTACAGCAGTGCTTTGGATTACGACCATATGGGAGTAATCTAAAGGCACGCCTGGCAATTCATCAGTTGAGAGGGGATGCCTCCAATTGGTGGCATCAAGAGGAGATCATGGGTGGAGTGAGGATGGATACCCTCACATGGGAATCATTCCTAGAAAGATTTCGAGAGAGGTACTTGTTAGAGCATTTCCGACAGAAACAAATAGAGGAGTTTCATTCTCTTTATCAGAGAGGCCTTACAGTGGCTCAGTACGAGAGTAGGTTTCTCGAGCTCCTTCCTTATGTGGAATACATGAAGGACGAGAAACTACGGGTGCATCGCTTTATCATGGGGCTTAATTTTTCACTTCAGGGTCCAGTTCGGATGGCCTTCCCTACCACCTTCAGACAGGTAGTGGAGATAGCACTAGTGGCAGAGGATACCCGAGGCAGACAGGAATCACAGGATCGGTCTCAGAACTGAAACTCTACCCGACAGAAACCCCCTTGGAAAGGGAATCAAAATTATACACAAGGGTCCTCTAAGGGCCAACAGTCTCAGCAGCAGCAGCAGGAACCCTCATAGGGTTATCAGGGCTCTAAACCCAGGCAGTGGCAGTTACAGTAGGATCAGAAAGTACATACACCATAGTCACAGTCAGTACAGACTCAGTAGTCTTCCACGGGTGGATACAGTGGGTCTAGCAGGTCAAGGGGCCCATAGCAGTCAGGATCGCAGGATACACGATCCTATACCTGAGGGCCATGCTATACTTGTGGTGGAATGGGTCATATAGCTAGAGAGTGTCCGTAGGGACAGTCATCCAGTGGTCAGAGAGGGGTTCTTTCAGAGCCGACAGTGGGAGACATGGGCAGGTCTCATAGAGTATTTATAGCAGTTGACAACTGCCAGGCTGAGCATCAAGCTACTGATATTGGGGCTACAGGTGGAGTTGGTCAGCCAGTTAGTGCTAGAGACTATCCATATTATTGCTCGACAGACCCCAGCTCCTCGAGGTCGAGAGCTGGACCCAGTTAGGGTCTAGTGGGAATGTTACGATGAGGTCACGATTTCTTGGGAGGATGCAACACGGATGCGATCTCAATACCCTTGACTTTTGATGAACTCTAGGAGGAAGTTCATGCCTAGTGGGGGAGGATGTGAGGCCTCGCCCCAACCCTTCATAGCCCTAGTTGTTATTTTATCATTTTGTTACTCACGACTCAAGATGGTCGAGACACTATCAGATACTTGAACATATCATATTATTTCATGATGTTTGATGTTGTTTTCAGATATTGATGTCCGTCATTTAATGCTTTATGTATATGTATGTGATGGATTAAGTAAAATGTAGGATTAACACATTGATTTTGGAATCTTTATGATTAAGGATATAAGTAGGATGTAAGAAACCCTAATTTATGTATGTTTCAATTTATGTAAATTTCTGATACGTATGTATGTACATGTGATTTTTTGGGACTACTAATGTGTGCAATGAGTGTGCAGATATTTTAGTCGAGGAAAACAACGAAGGAACATAACTGATCTCCATGTGCTAATTTTGGAAACCTTGTTGTTCATAATTGAAGTATTGTATTGTGAGATGTATGTATGTATCTCTTTGTGTTCAGTAAATGTTAATGTTAGTAACTATGTTCTTTCAGTGTCGCTTGACACTCGTGAATTGTTTGTGCTCCTCAGCATGCTAGTTAGGGCTAGCTATGCAACCCATGGATCTAAGTCAATTTAAGTTAGTGTCAGTTTGCTAATTGAGTTGTTAATCAAGGTTAGTCATCCCTTAAGTCAGATTAGTGCTTAATCTACTTTTTAGAGTTGTTAGTTGGTCCTAATTTTATTCTTAGCTTTTGGATGGCTCTAAACCTATTCCTAAGAATTCAAAACATGTTATTATTATACCCAAGGGGTATGGTTATGGGTTAGGGGTCTTTTCCAACCCCTAAGCCCCTTTTGTTGACTTTGGAGATCACTCAAAAAGTCCCCTTTTGCCTTTGTGCGAAAATTTCAAGTGGTTGTCATGAGTTGTCTTACCCCACCTTCTTTTAGTGTCTAACCATATTGAGGGTAGAGTTAGGAGTTTCTAGAATTGCTAGTGGGTGGGAGAAGTTATTGATCCCCGTTGGTGGTTGATTTTGAGGCTTATTTTAGAGGCCTTTGTTGGAATAGTAGAGGTTGTTACCCAATCTCTACATTTAGAGAGGAATGCTTGAAGGTTGAAGGAAGGAAAGGGATACTCTACTCAAATTTGTTCATTGCCATTACCTCTTTGTGCAGGTAGGAATTGTCATCTCCCTTGTTTAGATTTTAGTCTTGTTTCATGCTTATGCTACCTTGCTATTGTTTCTATGTTTTTATTTTTGTGGGTATGTTGGGAAGCTTGGAAACCATGTTATTTTTTGTTGATTTCCTTTTATGTTTATGTTTGCAATTTTGAGATTTTCTTGCATGGATGTTTTGGTATTACTCACCCTTGGAGAGGGCAGAAGTGACCAATTTTGGGAAGGGTCTGTTTAGTCAGACTCCATCCAGTGTAGAGTCTCTTCTCAGGATGAGAAGAGGGACAAAGGGTAGGGTGTTATAGGCCCCTACCTATCAACACAAACCTTGTATAGTTTAGGTATGTTGAAATGGAAGAACGGAAGTTCTTGGTATATAGCCTCGATTGGGCATTTGTTGGTGTTGTGCTTGACTTCTCCTGGTTGGAAGAATCCACCTTTCCCTAGTGTTGATTCATTGTGAATCATATTGTGAAAACCATGTATGAATATGTATGTTCGATTGTCTCTTGGTTATGTTTTGTTGTCACCTAATTAGAATTCTGTTCCATCCATGGTATTAAGAGATGTGTTGCAGAAAGCATTATAAATCCCTTGATGAGGGTCATGAAGAAAACTCAATTAAATTATTGTAATTGGGATTGTTATCATATGTATCTTGAAATTTCAATTTTGATTGTAGTGGCCACGACGTCGGGTTTTCTTCCTAGTTCTTTCCCAGCTGAGCCCTTGAATCAGGTTGTTAATAAAATGAGTGATTGAGTAATTTTTTTTGCTTCTCTTAAAATTTTTCTTTTGTATTTTACATTGTCATATGAATGTGTATCAAAGATAAGATGAAATAATGATGTTCAATTATGCAAGATTCAAAATGTAAATGTATGGCATCACCTTTGAGTTTCGTATGATTTAGTTTATGAATGGTTGTGTTGAAAGTGAAATTGCAAGAACATGCAGGAAAGAATTATGTCAAGATATCCAAACTTAAATTTGAAAACATGATAGAAGAAAGAACTTGGTGTGTTTTGATGCTCCCCATCAAAATGAATGGAGCATTACCATTTTGATCTCTTTATTTTCCCAATTGCCTTAAGACTAGTTTAGTCACTATGTTATTCTGATTTTGCTGCATCAGTTATAATAGATAGTTAAATGAATATGTAGATGATTATTTCATGTAATGTGGGTAGCTTTGAAATGCATAGTATTTAGGGATCATAGAAAATATCAACCCAGAATTCAGAAGAGATTTACGTAGGTTTTGATGATCTTGCAATAGTGATTTTGTTGAGCATGATACATAATAGGTGATAAGTTAATATCATTATGTATTAAAAACACCAATCCTATAAAATTCCATAGCAAAACTTAAACCTACAAGAAAGTTTCAAATGCATGAAGAAAAAATAATAATAATAAGGCCTATAGTAGCACATGTAGCATTTTGGAAATTGTATGGCAAAAAAAAAAGGTGAGTTCATTCTATTACAGTCTAATATTATAATAGACCTTCAATGATTTAAAAAAAAAAAAACAATACTTTATACAATCTATATATCCTAGCTTCTAAGTATCTTTTATCACCAACCTTTCTTTATTCATTTAAACCTACGTATTTCATGCGCCAGTTGGTAAGGGAATGCATTGTGTTTTAAAACTTAGAGGTTGAATTTAATGCCAAGACTTTGGCCACCTCATGACGTCACATCGACCCCTCTCTTTTCAAATTTTGGGCACAGTAAGTCGACCTTGTATTAAATGGAAAGTGATTTGTAAATATTCTAATATAAATTTAGTTTCTTTCTACCATCTCTTCATCGCTGGATGAAAAAAAAACTGCCGCACGTACTTTGGTCAGACCTGCGTAAGGACTCACTTGGGACAGACTTCGTTCCACGTGAAGTGTGTTGGGAGGCGCCCAAAGACCACGAGAATTTGCAAGATTAGCAAAAGTTGATTGGTCATACTTTGGTTTTGTAGTTGTACAGTGGAGTGGTCTTAGCTAATGCCTTTAAGAGGCCTGCGCTTGCATTTGGGAACCCGACCTGATAGCGGGTACGCTTGGTCAGCGGTCCCATCTTACTCTAGCGCCACATCAGTGATGGAGGTGATGTTGGGTGGTGGGGAAAGAGTGTGTAGAGGTGGCTTGGGGGATTGGTAGGAATTTTTGGTTAGAGGTTGAAAGTTTAAGTTTTATTTTAGCTGAGGGATGAGGTATGTTGAGTTGTGTAGGGGATTTAGTTATTAGGATAGCCTAGGGTTTAGTTAATGTTAGTTAAGGTTTTAGTAAATGGAGAATTGTTTATTTATTTATTTTAGTTTTGGATTAAGATAGTTTGTAAATAATTCATGTTCAATATTAGTTAGTATGTTTTAGAAAAAAAAATAGCATTAGTTACTCTAAATGTTTTATGAGTAAATGATTATATTGTTTTAATGAGTATTTATCGTTAGATTAGGTCAAGTAGAGTTAAGTAAAATGTTTAGTCATTAATTATCTTAGATTATTATTTAAGTTAGTGATGTTAATTTTCTTATTTAAATATTTAGTTAAGTAAAAAAAAAAAGGATTTCTTTTATTATGTCAATAATTTTACTTTAGTTTTGCTTTAATTAAGTGGTTGTATAATTAATTTAATTTATATGTTTTGCTTTAGTTCGTTGTTATCATGTGATTCATAGTTAGTTTTAGTGTATATAAGTTATTTAGGATAGATTAGCATTAGCCTTAATTATGATTAGTTAGAATTTGTGATAGTTAAATTTTGATAGTTTAGTTTTTTTTACTTAAAGTTTTTTTTTAAAAATTTAATGAAGATTACCATTTAAATGATTAAATGGTTTTATAGTTGAATATGGATCGATAGTTAAGAGTATATTGAGTAAATTTTAGAATTTTAAAATCTTAGTAAATTTGATGTTAGATTTATAGATTATGATATTTGATTTATTTCCTAGTCTTTTTTTTTATTTGTTTTGTCTTTCAAAACAATTTCAAAATATCGTTGCAACCCTAAAAGAAATAATGAAATCTAAAGTTGATACAATTTTATTAACGAATAAGTAACTATAGAATTGGATTTCTTCTCATCATTATAAAATTAAGATGTACATAGTTAAACTATTCTGACATTTGCAAATTTAACCCTTAAACTTTTGTGAACCTTAGTATTATTAATAATTATTATTAAAAAATAAAAATAAAAAAATTTGTGTGTTTTTTCCCTCATAGTTTGGGCATGAAATCCTCCAACTGGAGCTAACCCTATTTTTCTTCTAGAATTTGGGGGTTCATAGCCTCTTTGACAATACCCATTTTGGAAGTTCTTACATTTTTCTCTAGGCCATGCACCTATCCTTAATTACCACCTTTCCTCCCTCACCATCTTTATTCTCCTTGTCTTATTCTTGAGAATGAATAGGGGAAAGAGGAATGGTAGAGATCTCCAGCCCAAAATCCAAAATCCCCTATGCATCCTTAGACCTCCTCTAATTTTTAGCCACCAGATCCTCTTTATTAGTTTTTGCCTCCTCGTCATCCTCTTCATCAATTTTCATATCCTCCCCTTTCTTGTTGTACTCTTCATCTCCTTGGCTTGAAGCTTTAGACCTGTGTCCTCTAGGGCTCTTCCTATTGAGGGTTTTAATTGATGAGGGTGATTTCTTCTCTAAATCCTTGGCCTTCTTTCTAGGAGAAATGTTTTATTCAGCCTCTTAACTTATACTTTGGACATCCTTTGTATCAGATAAGAAGCTAGAACTTCATGTATCCATAGATGTTTCCATGCCTTACAGAGGGTTTTTCTTATGGTCTAAGCCTTGAAATGCTCATAAATTAGAAGCAATAACTCCTCATACAGGGTTGGATTCATAGAGGATTTCTTCTTGTGCCCAGAAATACCCTTACACATTGAAGTATATAAATAAAAAGGGAAGGAAATCTTGACACCATAGTGAAAGTGATTGAATAAAACAAAATGGTGTGTTCTTACTCTATCAAATCTAGTGTCCAAAGAAATATACTCTATAATAGCCCATTAAAACATACCTTCATAGCTTCTTGATTGAATCCATTTCATATTAAGTTTCACACTTTACCAGTTCATTTCTCTCCTCACTATTCTTTGCAAAATCCTTCATAGCATTTGCTGACACCTTCTTTTCTCTGTAAAGCTTCAACCCCTCTGCCAGAATTTTAGTTACAAGAGTAATGACTTCCTCAGTGACCTAAAATGAAACCCCATCCACTTTAACCCTCTTGTCCTTCCATGAATTAACCATACTGTTAGTGATCATAGGGTCAAAACCATGAAGTTTAACAATATAGTTGGCTATACCACCCTTCTCTAATTTTTCCTGGACTTTAGTCCTTTGTTTCCATTTATCTACTTCACCAACAAGTTCCTTCCTACTTCTTTCCCTAGCCATTTCTGTATTTTCAACACTAACTATTCTCATAAACTTTAACCTCTGATATCCCTTCTCCAAACTCTAAAAATCTAGATGGCTACCTCTTTGATAATTACTGATATGTCTTTCTTTACCCCAAAAAATGGTAAAGGAAGAGGGAAAAAAAGACCCAAGAAACATGTTGATTTGATACTGATAACCTCATCTAACTGCATTTTCCATAAATTCCATAATTACAAATACTAAGACCCAAAATCTCATTAATAACCATTATTACAATTAGATATCCATCGTACCTCCTTGGATTTTTTCCAACTCAATGAAGCTTTTCACTTCTTCTAGGATATTCCCACTTGAATTCCAAATCATCACCTTTTCTTGCCTAACTGCTTCATTAGAAAACCAGTCTGCCACATAATTTGCCTCCCTATATTTGTGGGTGATGTGGAAACTTTTAAAATTTCCAAGAAAGGATCAGGTCACTTCAATGATATTAGCTATGGACCATGATGGTTGGGTGACCGTTTTAAGACACCTTATGATGTTATTTGAATCCCCCTCCAACCATAATTTTTTAACTCCCATGTCCAAAGTTAAATTCACTGTGTGGCATGCAGCACTAACTTCTGCATAATGGTTTGTTTGATAACCCAAAGGGTGGGAAAAAGTCACCACACCTCCACCATAGCTACTTCTAATGATACCTCCACAACTCGAAGGTCTAGGGTTTCCTTTAGGAACACCATCAAAATTTTCTTTATGCCATCCCTTAGGAGGGAGCAACCATTTCACCTCCTGTCTTTTAGTCCTCCTATCCTTATCTTTCCCCTTCTTATTACCACCATTTTCAATGTCTCCCCCCTTTCTAATTTGGTAATTTTTCTTTATGTTTCTATATATCTTTTCTACCAAAACAAAAGTAAGTTCCTCTCTATCTCTGAAGATTCTATTGTTTCTTTCCTTCTAGAATCCCCAATAGAAATGAGGCAAAGACAAGATACTTAAATCATACAAATTTGTTTCTTTAAACATACTATTACATTGACAAAAGAAATCCAGTACATTACTTGGCTTGCACCAACTTACTCCAAGGTTCTTGGTTAAACTATCCTAAACCTCCCTTGAATAAAGACAATGGATAAACATATGATTAGCCAATTCCATTTGATATTTACACAATATACATATATTAGGCATATAATGTCCTCTTTTGATTAAATTATCCTGGCTAAGAATTTTGTCTTGTAAAGCTAGCTAGAAAAAAATATTAATCTTTGGGGTAAGACTAGGTAACCAGGCTTTAGCCCAAGGGGGGCTTTTCATTCAAGCTCCAAAGAGAATTATATCTTGATGCAACTGAGTAAAAACCATTAGGGTTGTCTCCCCATATTAATTCATCCTTCTTGTTATTAAGAATCATAGAGTTTAGCATTATCATAACTGGCTTGAGGTCATCTGAAATGAAAGACATGTCTCTCTAACCCTGGTCTATTCTATAATCACTAACTTTCAAACCAAAATGCCTAATAGAAATATTTGACCAATTTTCAAAGATAGGATTATTTATAAGTGGGCCTTGAATCAACCAATTATCATGCCAGAAGATAACTTCATCACCATTACCCACTTTCCACTTAATCTTAGCTTTGGCTAGGTCCCTTGCCTTAAGGATACCATTCCAAATGACAAACCCATTTAGGATGTCTTCATTATTGAGTAAGAGCTGAATGGTAGGTCATCTAACACACGTATTAAAAAAAATATCTCTCCATTCCCATGTACTATTAAAGATGTGCCAAATCTATTTTGCTAGAAGAGCCTTATTAAGATGCTTTAATTTCCTAATTCCCAGGCCCCCATAGCTCTTAGGAAGACATACATTATCCCAAGCCATAAGGGGATATTTTTTTGACCCTCAAGGCCAGACCAAAGAAAATCTCTCTAGATCTTTTCGATTTTGTTAGCAAACTTAAACAGTATCCCAAATAGAGTTAGGACATACATCAGGAGATTCTAAAGAGTGGATTTAACCAAAAGACATTTGCCTACTTGACTAAGAGAAGCCCGTTTCCACCCCACCAGCTTCTTGCTAAACCTATCAAGAATCCCATTCCAGAAAGAATTAGGAGGCTTAGTACCCATAGGGAGACCAAGATAACTAGAAGGGAGCTTCCCCACTCCACACCTAAGAATCCTCGCAATTTTCCTTTGTCTACCCTCTAGAGTATTAATGAAGAAAATAGAGCTTTTCTCCCAATTAATAAGTTGTCCTAATCCTCTAATATACATATCTAGAATATCCTTCATCACTTTTGCCTCCTTAACAGATGCCTCCCCTCCCATAATAGTATCATCCACAAACTACTAATGAGAAAAAGAAGTAATCCTTGAAGATGATTTGATCCCTCTAAGTCTCCCTTCTTGTTTATTCTTCTCAATCAACCTTCCAATACATTCAACCATGATAATGAACAAAATAGGAGAGAGAGGGTCCCCCTATCTTAACCCTCTTGAAGGTTTGAAAAAATCTAAGGGAGCCCCATTTACCAAGATTGCAAGAGAAGAAGTAGAAATAAGCTGAGATATAAGCTTGCAAACTTTTATAAGAAGTTCATTAGGAATTTTAGTACTATATCTGCACCCCTAACTAAAACAATGAGGGGGAATAGAAAAGAGTTCAAGTGGACTATAGGAGCTACAAGAAGTTTTGAATTGCTAAAGAAGAAGGTGATGGAGCAATCTGTGTTGGCACTTCTTGATTTTATCAAAGTGTTTTAGGTGGATTTTGATGCTAGTGGTAGTACTATTGGCCTATTGTCTATTTTAATTAAAAATTGAGTGATGCAAAGAAGAAGTATTGTGTTTATGATCAAGAGTTCTATGCAATAGTTCAGGCCTTAAAGAAATGGAAGCATTATTTTTTGCCAAAGGAATTTGTCTTGTATATTAATCATCAAGCATTGCAGTACCTAAATAGCCAATGTAAATTGAATCAGAGACATTTGAAATGGGTAGAGTTTATGCAAAGCTATACATTTGTATTGAAACATAGAAGTGAAAGGTCTAATAAGATTGCATATGTATTAAGTAGGAGACAATTATTGCTGACATAAATGCAGGTTGAAGTGGTTGGGTTTGATGAACTCAAGATTTTTTACCCTAAGGATCTTGACTTTGCAAAGGCTTGGAAGGCATGTAAAGAACCTATTACTCCAGATAGAACCAGGTGGCTAGATTACATGTGTTGGATACAATTGGTTAATTGAGTATTGTCTTTGATGTTACACAAATATCATATCAGTCATCAGACAGAGTCTACCGAGCTCAGAAGGTAAGCATAGTCATTTACAGAGTCTATCAAGCATTGCTGTATATTACACTGTAAAGATAGCTTCTACCGAGCTAACTTAGTTAAACGAAGGAAGTTCAGTACTTACCAATCTCACTCGGTGATCGAAGGAAACCGCGATAGAGTGTTTACCGAGCTGGGAAGGTAAGCAAAGAAAAGTTAGTGGTTACCAAGCTGGGAAGGTAACCGAAGAAAAGTTAGTGTTTATCGAGCTGGGAAGGTAACCGAAGAAAATTTAGTACCGATCTGGGAAGGTAAACAAAGGAAAGTCAGTGTTTACCGAGTTCACTCGGTGTCCAAAGGGAATTTGGCAAAGACAGTTTCTAACGAGCTCACTCAGTCATCTATACTTACCGAGTTCTCCTGGCGATTGAAGGGATGTCACGAAGTTCGCTGTATTAACCGAGCTCAGTCGGTTAACACAGGAATTATTTTCTGAACAGTATTAACCAAGAAGCGTCGGCCAGTAAAGGGATTTGTTAGTTTGTAATTTTAATTATTTCTAGCTGACTATTGTATTTGTTTGATTATTGGTCAGTGATTAGAGCTGACTAAGATAATCTATAAGGTATATATGAAAGATCAAGTTGTGAATTTGTGAAAAATGCAAGAGTTTGGATACATAAGAGTGCGAATGTATGGATATGGAATGAGTGAATATTGAAGAAGTGTGATGAAGGATTAGATGCATTGAAGGAGCTGCAAAGTTGTATGTGATCAGTAAGGATCCAGTCAAGCATAACAAAGATCTGCAATCAGCAAAGATAAGTTGCACATTATATCAGGTCACTTCATTGTTGCTTTCTAACCATTGTAACAGTGAACTCAAAATCTCTTAATAGAGTGGGTTTAACAACCCTATTGTAAATGCTCTAACAAGGTGACAGTTCAGTTGAATTGTTCTAAAGATCTCTAGCAAGGCCACTCCTAACAGGGTGATTAAATCCTCTAACAGGGTCACACCTAACAGTGTGTTTTGTAACCTTTAACAGGGTTGGCTCCTAACAGGGCTCACTTTAGAAGAGTGAAAAATAGTAACTAGTTACATTGGTGGTTTTTCCCATATTGGGTTTCCACGTTAAATCTGGTGTCTCTAGTGTTTGAGTTTGCTGAATTGTTTTGATATCAGTTCTTAATGATTGTTATTATTTGCTGCAATATAAAGTTTCAGTAATCTGTAAAATAGATCAAACTTTTAGACATCTAAGGGACTGTGAAATGTTTTTGTAGTAACTGATTCACCCCCTCCCCCTCTCAGTTACTTCATTCTCATTTCCAACAATTAGTATCAGAGCTTTTGGTACTTGCAGAAGAAGATTTCAAGGATCTAAGCAAAAGATCAGGATGTCTTACAAAAGAGAAATTCCAAAACTTAATAGAGATAACTTCTCAGCATGGCAAGGACTGATGAAACTTCATCTGGCTACTGTTGGTGATACTGGACTGAAATACCTTGAAGAAGAATATGAAGAACCTTTTGGCACACTGTCAGTCAATGATATTGCTAAAAAGAAAACTCACAACAACATGATGATAGACATAGCATTTTCTCTCAGCTATGAAGAATTTGATGACATTAAGGACTGCAAAACTGCCTTTGACATGTGGAACAAGCTAAAAGAAATCTATGGAGGGGATGACAATGTGAGAAGAGCAAAAGCAAAAAGTCTAAGAGGACAATTTGATCAAATGAAGATGAGAGAGGATGAAAACATTGCAAAGTATGTTGAAAGAGTTAAAGCATGTGTAAGTGCAATCAGGGCAGCTGGTGGTGACATCAAAGGAGAAACAGTTGTAAGCAAAGTTCTTAGAACCTTGCTTCCCGTTTATGCAATCAGAGTGTCTGCAATTCAGGAAAGAAGATGTGAAGCAAATCATTAGATAAATCTTGAGGCCATAGTTGGGAGATTAACTGCAATTGAACTAGATAACTTTGACAACTATGTTCCAGCTTCCAAGAACATGGAATCAACATTTGAGGCCAAACTTTCACTCAAGGAGAAAAGCAAAAAGAAACTTCAGTCAGAAAGTGAAGATGAATCAGATCTAAGCTCAGACAGTGATCTTGAAGTAATTGAAGCTCTTCTAGCAAAGAAATATTCCAGAGGCAGAGAAAAATATAAAGGTAAAGTTCCTCTAATATGTTTTTCATGTGAAGAAATTGGTCATATTGTAGCTAGGTGCCCGAACAAGTAGAACAATGATGAAAAGAAGGATCATAAATGGAATGGCAAGAAAGATTTCAAATCATTCAAGAAGAAAGGTAAGAAATCATGTTTCATGGCTGAAAATTCTGAAGATTCTGATAATAGTGAGGATGAAATTGTTTATATTGCTGTTAAAGATGATTCTGACAATGATGAGGAAGATAAAATTTCTCTTATCTCTCATATAAGTAAGAATGATACATGGATTATAGACAGCGGTTGCTCACATCATATGACTGGTGATAAAACTAAGTTTGATCAGTTTGAAGATTATGATGGTGGCAGTGTAAGGTTTGGTAATAATGAACCTTGTTTCATAAAAGGAAGAGGAAGAATCTGTCTAACCAAAGAACTTGTTTGTAATAATGCCTATTGGGTTGAAGGTCTCAAACATAATTTGCTAAGTGTGGCACAGTTACTCAATACTGGATTCAAGGTGGAATTCATGCATGGAAAGGCAAGACTGTTGAATGAGCAAGGAAAGCTAATAGAATCTGGCACCCAAACTAAAGGTAACTTATTCTATCTAGAACTTGGTGAATGCTCATGTTTTATTGCTTAAATTGAAGAGAGTTGGTTATGGCATAAAAGGTTGTGTCATGTCAATTTTGATAATTTGATAAAAGTAAGCAAATTCAAGAAAGTAAGAGGCATTCCTAATATTAAGAAACCTGAGGTTGGTCTTGGCAAAAACTGTCAGATTGGTAAAATGGGAAGGACTAGTTTTAAAGGTAAAAACTATCAATCTAAAGATATATTAGAAATTGTGCATACTGATTTATGTGGACCTATTGGAATAGAAAGCTATACTGGAGAGAAATTTTTCATTCTCTTTGTTGATGATTACTCAAGAATGATGACTGTCATGTATCTAAGAAATAAATCAGAAGCATTTGAGAAATTCAAATGGTATTTGGCAAGAGTAGAAAAAGAAACAGGGAAAAGACTGAAATGTTTAAGGTTAGACAGAGGTGGTGAATTCATTTCACATGAATTCAATAACTTCTGCATTGAAAGAGGTATTAAAAGACAGGTTTCAGCACCAGGAACTCTAGAACAAAATGGAATAGCTAAAAGAAGAAACAGATCCATTATGGATTGTGCAAGAACCCTGATGATAGAAAAGAACATTGCTATCAAATACTGGAAGGAAGCTATCAACACTGCAGTTCATACATTAAACCGAGTACAGCTGAAAAAGGACTCATTCAAGAATCCCTATGAATTATGGTATGGCCACAAACCCAATATAAGTTATCTGAAAGTATTTGGAAGAAAATGTTATATTTTGAAAGAATCTAGAAAAGAAAAATTTGATGCAAAAGGTGATGAAGGAATATTTTTGGGATATTCTTGCAAAAGAAAAGCATATAGATGTTTAAATCTATCCACTCAAAAGGTCATAGAAAGTGCACATGTGGAAATTGATGAGTTTGCAGACAAATTAGAAGAAGAAAGCAAAAAGGTACCTGAAGACTACAAGAGATTTGTTTACATTGAACCAAATACTATACCAAGTATACCGTTCACTCAAGAATCCTCAACTCCTGAGTCTTCAGTAACCGAGTTGCAAATAGTTCAAACTGAGCCTCAGCAACTTTCAGACACTACCGAGAAAGTGTCTACCGAGTCTGAATCAACCAAGCCAATATCTACCGAGCTAGAACAGCAAGAATCTGAAGTACAGAAGGATAACAATGAAATTCATTCAAGAGGCAAGGAACCTGTATTAGCAAAATATGTCAGAAGACATCATGCACCAGATCAGATCATTGGAGACAAATCTGAACGAACCTTGACAAGAAGTAAGTTGAAAAATACTTGTTTACTTGCTGATTTTGAACCTAGAAGTATTAAGGATGCACTGGAAAATGATAGTTGGATTGAGGCAATGAATGAGGAAATAGAACAGATAGAGAAAAACAAGACATGGACTCTTGTACCCAGGCCTAAAGACAAGAATATAATTGGAACCAATTGGGTATTCAGAAACAAGTTGACTGAAGATGGTAAGGTATCCAGAAACAAAGCTAGATTGGTATGCAAAGGATACTCACAAGAAGAAGGTATAGATTATGGAGAAACTTTTGCTCCTATTGCAAGATTGGAAGGAATCGAAACCTTACTTGCATATGCTACTCACAAAGGATTCAAAGTTTATCAGATGGATGTCAAGTCAGCATTCCTCAATGAAATACTGGATGAAGAAGTTTACATTGAACAACCTGAAGGTTTTGTTGATCCAGATAAAAGGAACATGGTCTGCAAATTACACAAGGCACTGTATGGTCTGAAACAAGCTCCTAGAGCATGGTATGAAAGATTGCATAATTATCTTATTCAGATTGGTTTTCAAAGAGCTAATGATAATAGTAGCTTGTATATAAAGGAAGGTCTAGATAATAAAATTGTCATGGCAAAAATATTTGTAGATGATACTGTTTTCACAAGGCATGATGATCTTTGCAAAGAATTTTCAGAACAAATGAACAAGGAGTTTGAAATGTCTATGTTTGGTGAGATAAAATTCTTTGTTGGTCTTCAAATCCAACAAAATAAGAATGGCATCTTCATGACTCAGTCAAAATACATCAAGGAGATATTGAAAAAGTTTGGTATGGAGGACTATAAACCTGTTGGAACTCCTATGTGTACTGGATTGAAACTTACAAAAGATGATGAATCCAAAGAGGTAGATCAAACATTGTATAGATCTATGATTGGAAAATTGCAGTATGTAGTTCATACTAGGCCAGATATTGCTCTCGCAATTGGTATTGTTGCAATATTTTCAGCAAAACCAAGAGAAACTCACCTGATGGCAATCAAGAGAATAATGAGATATTTGAAAGGAACTGAAGATTATGGGCTATGGTACAAATTTGGAAGTAATTTGGATTTGAAAGTTTTTACTGATGTTGATTGGGCAGGGAACCTTGATGATAGAAAAAGCACAAGTGGAGGAGCATTCTTTCTTGGAAAAAGATTGGTTTCTTGGACAAGAAAAAAGAAAAATTGTACATCCCAATCTACAGCAGAGGCAGAGTATGTTGCTGCAGCAGTAAATTGTTCTAATATTGTTTGGTTTAAGCAACTATTGCAAGGAATGAAGATGGAAATCAAAGAACCAGTTGTTATGTTCTGTGATAATACAAGTGCAATCAATATATCCAAGAATCCAGTGATGCATTCCAAGACCAAGCATATTGCAATCAAATATCATTTTGTCAGAGAATTGGTGCAAGACAAGGATATCAGACTGGAATATGTGCATACAAAGGAACAAATTGCTGACATATTCACAAAGCCATTACCTAAGGATACATTCTTGTATCTCAGAGGTAAGTTAGGGATCACTCCCCTATCTGAAGTTCACTAAAATAAAGTTTTAAGTGATGCATCAACCTATGACAAGTTGAAAATCAATCAAGTTGATGTAGCAGAGTATTGAAGTCATTGCATATGAATCTGTACATGAGGTACACTGTAATCCAGTTGAGAAGTACTTTTGGCATACAAAAAGAGCTTTTACTGTGTTATATTGTCTTTGGCATGTGTTGTCAAAGAGGGAGAGTAAAATTGTAATACCTATTCTGAAATTTGTAAGCATTTGTAAAGGGAGAATAAAACTGTCATATCTTTCTGTTATACAATTCCTTCACAGAGGTAGATTACTAAAAGAGGGAGAAGTTTCTATCTAAGAGGGAGAAGTATTATGTTGACATATAGTGCTGCACTAAGAGAAGGACTTGTTTTCAAATTTCATTATGCTATTACATGTTGTGTTGCCATCAATGCCAAAGAGGGAGATTGTTGGATACAATTGGTTAATTGAGTGTTGTCTTTGATGTTACACAAATATCATATTAGTCATCAGACAGAGTCTACCGAGCTTAGAAGGTAAGCATAGTCATTTACAGAGTCTACCGAGCATTGCTGTATATTACACTGTAAAGATAGCTTCTACCGAGCTAACTTGGTTAAACGAAGGAAGTTCAGTACTTATCGATTTCACTCGGTGATCAAAGGAAATCGTGATAGAGTGTTTACCGAGCTGGGAAGGTAAGTGAAGAAAAGTTAGTGTTTACCGAGCTGGGAAGATAACCGAAGAAAAGTTAGTGTTTACCGAGCTGGAAAGGTAACCGAAGAAAAGTTAGTACCGATCTGGGAAGGTAAACAAAGGAAAGTCAGTGTTTACCGAGTTCACTCGGTGTCCAAAGGGAATTTGGCAAAGACAGTTTCTAACAAGCTCACTCAGTCATCTATACTTACCGAGTTCTCCCGGCGATTGAAGGGATGTCACAGAGTTCGCTGTATTAATCGAGCTCAGTCGGTTAACACAGGAATTATTTTCTGAACAGTATTAACCAAGCAGTGTCAGCCAGTAAAGGGATTTTTTAGTTTGTAATTTTAATTATTTCTAGCCGACTATTGTATTTGTTTGATTATTGGTCAGTGATTAGAGCCGACTAAGATAATCTGTAAGGTATATATGAAAGATCAAGTTGTGAATTCGTGAAAAATGCAAGAGTTTGGATGCATAAGAGTGTGAATGTATGGATATGGAATGAGCGAATATTGAAACAGTGTGATGAAGGATCAGATGCATTGAAGGAGCTGCAAAGTTGTATGTGATCAGTAAGGATCCAGTCAAGCATAACAAAGATCTGCAATCAGCAAAGATAAGTTGCACATTATATCAGGTCACTTCATTGTTTCTTTCTAACCATTATAATAGTGAACTCAAAATCTCTTAACAGAGTGGGTTTAACAGCCCTATTGTAAATCCTCTAACAAGGTGACAGTTCAGTTGAATTGTTCTAAAGACCTCTAGCAAGGCCACTCCTAACAGGGTGATTAAATCCTCTAACAGGGTCACACCTAACAGTGTGTTTTGTAACCTTTAACAGGGTTGGCTCCTAACAGGGCTCACTTCAGAAGAGTGAAAAATAGTAACTAGTTACATTGGTGGTTTTTCCCATATTGGGTTTCCACGTTAAATCTGGTGTCTCTAGTGTTTGAGTTTGCTGAATTGTTTTGATATCAGTTCTTAATGATTGTTATTATTTGCTGCAATATAAAGTTTCAGTAATCTGTAAAATAGATCAAACTTTTAGACATCTAAGGGACTGTGAAATGTTTTTGTAGTAACTGATTCACCCCCTCCCCCTCTCAGTTACTTCATTCTCATTTCCAACAATTAGTATCAGAGCTTTTGGTACTTGCAGAAGAAGATTTCAAGGATCTAAGCAAAAGATCAGGATGTCTTACAAAAGAGAAATTCCAAAACTTAATAGAGATAACTTCTCAGCATGGCAAGGACTGATGAAACTTCATCTGGCTACTGTTGGTGATACTGGACTGAAATACCTTGAAGAAGAATATGAAGAACCTTTTGGCACACTGTCAGTCAATGATATTGCTAAAAAGAAAACTCACAACAACATGATGATAGACATAGCATTTTCTCTCAGCTATGAAGAATTTGATGACATTAAGGACTGCAAAACTGCCTTTGACATGTGGAACAAGCTAAAAGAAATCTATGGAGGGGATGACAATGTGAGAAGAGCAAAAGCAAAAAGTCTAAGAGGACAATTTGATCAAATGAAGATGAGAGAGGATGAAAACATTGCAAAGTATGTTGAAAGAGTTAAAGCATGTGTAAGTGCAATCAGGGCAGCTGGTGGTGACATCAAAGGAGAAACAGTTGTAAGCAAAGTTCTTAGAACCTTGCTTCCCGTTTATGCAATCAGAGTGTCTGCAATTCAGGAAAGAAGATGTGAAGCAAATCATTAGATAAATCTTGAGGCCATAGTTGGGAGATTAACTGCAATTGAACTAGATAACTTTGACAACTATGTTCCAGCTTCCAAGAACATGGAATCAACATTTGAGGCCAAACTTTCACTCAAGGAGAAAAGCAAAAAGAAACTTCAGTCAGAAAGTGAAGATGAATCAGATCTAAGCTCAGACAGTGATCTTGAAGTAATTGAAGCTCTTCTAGCAAAGAAATATTCCAGAGGCAGAGAAAAATATAAAGGTAAAGTTCCTCTAATATGTTTTTCATGTGAAGAAATTGGTCATATTGTAGCTAGGTGCCCGAACAAGTAGAACAATGATGAAAAGAAAGATCATAAATGGAATGGCAAGAAAGATTTCAAATCATTCAAGAAGAAAGGTAAGAAATCATGTTTCATGGCTGAAAATTCTGAAGATTCTGATAATAGTGAGGATGAAATTGTTTATATTGCTGTTAAAGATGATTCTGACAATGATGAGGAAGATAAAATTTCTCTTATCTCTCATATAAGTAAGAATGATACATGGATTATAGACAGCGGTTGCTCACATCATATAACTGGTGATAAAACTAAGTTTGATCAGTTTGAAGATTATGATGGTGGCAGTGTAAGGTTTGGTAATAATGAACCTTGTTTCATAAAAGGAAGAGGAAGAATCTGTCTAACCAAAGAACTTGTTTGTAATAATGCCTATTGGGTTGAAGGTCTCAAACATAATTTGCTAAGTGTGGCACAGTTACTCAATACTGGATTCAAGGTGGAATTCATGCATGGAAAGGCAAGACTGTTGAATGAGCAAGGAAAGCTAATAGAATCTGGCACCCAAACTAAAGGTAACTTATTCTATCTAGAACTTGGTGAATGCTCATGTTTTATTGCTTAAATTGAAGAGAGTTGGTTATGGCATAAAAGGTTGTGTCATGTCAATTTTGATAATTTGATAAAAGTAAGCAAATTCAAGAAAGTAAGAGGCATTCCTAATATTAAGAAACCTGAGGTTGGTCTTGGCAAAAACTGTCAGATTGGTAAAATGGGAAGGACTAGTTTTAAAGGTAAAAACTATCAATCTAAAGATATATTAGAAATTGTGCATACTGATTTATGTGGACCTATTGGAATAGAAAGCTATACTGGAGAGAAATTTTTCATTCTCTTTGTTGATGATTACTCAAGAATGATGACTGTCATGTATCTAAGAAATAAATCAGAAGCATTTGAGAAATTCAAATGGTATTTGGCAAGAGTAGAAAAAGAAACAGGGAAAAGACTGAAATGTTTAAGGTTAGACAGAGGTGGTGAATTCATTTCACATGAATTCAATAACTTCTGCATTGAAAGAGGTATTAAAAGACAGGTTTCAGCACCAGGAACTCTAGAACAAAATGGAATAGCTAAAAGAAGAAACAGATCCATTATGGATTGTGCAAGAACCCTGATGATAGAAAAGAACATTGCTATCAAATACTGGAAGGAAGCTATCAACACTGCAGTTCATACATTAAACCGAGTACAGCTGAAAAAGGACTCATTCAAGAATCCCTATGAATTATGGTATGGCCACAAACCCAATATAAGTTATCTGAAAGTATTTGGAAGAAAATGTTATATTTTGAAAGAATCTAGAAAAGAAAAATTTGATGCAAAAGGTGATGAAGGAATATTTTTGGGATATTCTTGCAAAAGAAAAGCATATAGATGTTTAAATCTATCCACTCAAAAGGTCATAGAAAGTGCACATGTGGAAATTGATGAGTTTGCAGACAAATTAGAAGAAGAAAGCAAAAAGGTACCTGAAGACTACAAGAGATTTGTTTACATTGAACCAAATACTATACCAAGTATACCGTTCACTCAAGAATCCTCAACTCCTGAGTCTTCAGTAACCGAGTTGCAAATAGTTCAAACTGAGCCTCAGCAACTTTCAGACACTACCGAGAAAGTGTCTACCGAGTCTGAATCAACCAAGCCAATATCTACCGAGCTAGAACAGCAAGAATCTGAAGTACAGAAGGATAACAATGAAATTCATTCAAGAGGCAAGGAACCTGTATTAGCAAAATATGTCAGAAGACATCATGCACCAGATCAGATCATTGGAGACAAATCTGAACGAACCTTGACAAGAAGTAAGTTGAAAAATACTTGTTTACTTGCTGATTTTGAACCTAGAAGTATTAAGGATGCACTGGAAAATGATAGTTGGATTGAGGCAATGAATGAGGAAATAGAACAGATAGAGAAAAACAAGACATGGACTCTTGTACCCAGGCCTAAAGACAAGAATATAATTGGAACCAATTGGGTATTCAGAAACAAGTTGACTGAAGATGGTAAGGTATCCAGAAACAAAGCTAGATTGGTATGCAAAGGATACTCACAAGAAGAAGGTATAGATTATGGAGAAACTTTTGCTCCTATTGCAAGATTGGAAGGAATCGAAACCTTACTTGCATATGCTACTCACAAAGGATTCAAAGTTTATCAGATGGATGTCAAGTCAGCATTCCTCAATGAAATACTGGATGAAGAAGTTTACATTGAACAACCTGAAGGTTTTGTTGATCCAGATAAAAGGAACATGGTCTGCAAATTACACAAGGCACTGTATGGTCTGAAACAAGCTCCTAGAGCATGGTATGAAAGATTGCATAATTATCTTATTCAGATTGGTTTTCAAAGAGCTAATGATAATAGTAGCTTGTATATAAAGGAAGGTCTAGATAATAAAATTGTCATGGCAAAAATATTTGTAGATGATACTGTTTTCACAAGGCATGATGATCTTTGCAAAGAATTTTCAGAACAAATGAACAAGGAGTTTGAAATGTCTATGTTTGGTGAGATAAAATTCTTTGTTGGTCTTCAAATCCAACAAAATAAGAATGGCATCTTCATGACTCAGTCAAAATACATCAAGGAGATATTGAAAAAGTTTGGTATGGAGGACTATAAACCTGTTGGAACTCCTATGTGTACTGGATTGAAACTTACAAAAGATGATGAATCCAAAGAGGTAGATCAAACATTGTATAGATCTATGATTGGAAAATTGCAGTATGTAGTTCATACTAGGCCAGATATTGCTCTCGCAATTGGTATTGTTGCAATATTTTCAGCAAAACCAAGAGAAACTCACCTGATGGCAATCAAGAGAATAATGAGATATTTGAAAGGAACTGAAGATTATGGGCTATGGTACAAATTTGGAAGTAATTTGGATTTGAAAGTTTTTACTGATGTTGATTGGGCAGGGAACCTTGATGATAGAAAAAGCACAAGTGGAGGAGCATTCTTTCTTGGAAAAAGATTGGTTTCTTGGACAAGAAAAAAGAAAAATTGTACATCCCAATCTACAGCAGAGGCAGAGTATGTTGCTGCAGCAGTAAATTGTTCTAATATTGTTTGGTTTAAGCAACTATTGCAAGGAATGAAGATGGAAATCAAAGAACCAGTTGTTATGTTCTGTGATAATACAAGTGCAATCAATATATCCAAGAATCCAGTGATGCATTCCAAGACCAAGCATATTGCAATCAAATATCATTTTGTCAGAGAATTGGTGCAAGACAAGGATATCAGACTGGAATATGTGCATACAAAGGAACAAATTGCTGACATATTCACAAAGCCATTACCTAAGGATACATTCTTGTATCTCAGAGGTAAGTTAGGGATCACTCCCCTATCTGAAGTTCACTAAAATAAAGTTTTAAGTGATGCATCAACCTATGACAAGTTGAAAATCAATCAAGTTGATGTAGCAGAGTATTGAAGTCATTGCATATGAATCTGTACATGAGGTACACTGTAATCCAGTTGAGAAGTACTTTTGGCATACAAAAAGAGCTTTTACTGTGTTATATTGTCTTTGGCATGTGTTGTCAAAGAGGGAGAGTAAAATTGTAATACCTATTCTGAAATTTGTAAGCATTTGTAAAGGGAGAATAAAACTGTCATATCTTTCTGTTATACAATTCCTTCACAGAGGTAGATTACTAAAAGAGGGAGAAGTTTCTATCTAAGAGGGAGAAGTATTATGTTGACATATAGTGCTGCACTAAGAGAAGGACTTGTTTTCAAATTTCATTATGCTATTACATGTTGTGTTGCCATCAATGCCAAAGAGGGAGATTGTTGGATACAATTGGTTAATTGAGTGTTGTCTTTGATGTTACACAAATATCATATTAGTCATCAGACAGAGTCTACCGAGCTTAGAAGGTAAGCATAGTCATTTACAGAGTCTACCGAGCATTGCTGTATATTACACTGTAAAGATAGCTTCTACCGAGCTAACTTGGTTAAACGAAGGAAGTTCAGTACTTATCGATTTCACTCGGTGATCAAAGGAAATCGTGATAGAGTGTTTACCGAGCTGGGAAGGTAAGTGAAGAAAAGTTAGTGTTTACCGAGCTGGGAAGATAACCGAAGAAAAGTTAGTGTTTACCGAGCTGGAAAGGTAACCGAAGAAAAGTTAGTACCGATCTGGGAAGGTAAACAAAGGAAAGTCAGTGTTTACCGAGTTCACTCGGTGTCCAAAGGGAATTTGGCAAAGACAGTTTCTAACAAGCTCACTCAGTCATCTATACTTACCGAGTTCTCCCGGCGATTGAAGGGATGTCACAGAGTTCGCTGTATTAATCGAGCTCAGTCGGTTAACACAGGAATTATTTTCTGAACAGTATTAACCAAGCAGTGTCAGCCAGTAAAGGGATTTTTTAGTTTGTAATTTTAATTATTTCTAGCCGACTATTGTATTTGTTTGATTATTGGTCAGTGATTAGAGCCGACTAAGATAATCTGTAAGGTATATATGAAAGATCAAGTTGTGAATTCGTGAAAAATGCAAGAGTTTGGATGCATAAGAGTGTGAATGTATGGATATGGAATGAGCGAATATTGAAACAGTGTGATGAAGGATCAGATGCATTGAAGGAGCTGCAAAGTTGTATGTGATCAGTAAGGATCCAATCAAGCATAACAAAGATCTGCAATCAGCAAAGATAAGTTGCACATTATATCAGGTCACTTCATTGTTTCTTTCTAACCATTATAATAGTGAACTCAAAATCTCTTAACAGAGTGGGTTTAACAGCCCTATTGTAAATCCTCTAACAAGGTGACAGTTCAGTTGAATTGTTCTAAAGACCTCTAGCAAGGCCACTCCTAACAGGGTGATTAAATCCTCTAACAGGGTCACACCTAACAGTGTGTTTTGTAACCTTTAACAGGGTTGGCTCCTAACAGGGCTCACTTCAGAAGAGTGAAAAATAGTAACTAGTTACATTGGTGGTTTTTCCCATATTGGGTTTCCACGTTAAATCTGGTGTCTCTAGTGTTTGAGTTTGCTGAATTGTTTTGATATCAGTTCTTAATGATTGTTATTATTTGCTGCAATATAAAGTTTCAGTAATCTGTAAAATAGATCAAACTTTTAGACATCTAAGGGACTGTGAAATGTTTTTGTAGTAACTGATTCACCCCCTCCCCCTCTCAGTTACTTCATTCTCATTTCCAACAATTAGTATCAGAGCTTTTGGTACTTGCAGAAGAAGATTTCAAGGATCTAAGCAAAAGATCAGGATGTCTTACAAAAGAGAAATTCCAAAACTTAATAGAGATAACTTCTCAGCATGGCAAGGACTGATGAAACTTCATCTGGCTACTGTTGGTGATACTGGACTGAAATACCTTGAAGAAGAATATGAAGAACCTTTTGGCACACTGTCAGTCAATGATATTGCTAAAAAGAAAACTCACAACAACATGATGATAGACATAGCATTTTCTCTCAGCTATGAAGAATTTGATGACATTAAGGACTGCAAAACTGCCTTTGACATGTGGAACAAGCTAAAAGAAATCTATGGAGGGGATGACAATGTGAGAAGAGCAAAAGCAAAAAGTCTAAGAGGACAATTTGATCAAATGAAGATGAGAGAGGATGAAAACATTGCAAAGTATGTTGAAAGAGTTAAAGCATGTGTAAGTGCAATCAGGGCAGCTGGTGGTGACATCAAAGGAGAAACAGTTGTAAGCAAAGTTCTTAGAACCTTGCTTCCCGTTTATGCAATCAGAGTGTCTGCAATTCAGGAAAGAAGATGTGAAGCAAATCATTAGATAAATCTTGAGGCCATAGTTGGGAGATTAACTGCAATTGAACTAGATAACTTTGACAACTATGTTCCAGCTTCCAAGAACATGGAATCAACATTTGAGGCCAAACTTTCACTCAAGGAGAAAAGCAAAAAGAAACTTCAGTCAGAAAGTGAAGATGAATCAGATCTAAGCTCAGACAGTGATCTTGAAGTAATTGAAGCTCTTCTAGCAAAGAAATATTCCAGAGGCAGAGAAAAATATAAAGGTAAAGTTCCTCTAATATGTTTTTCATGTGAAGAAATTGGTCATATTGTAGCTAGGTGCCCGAACAAGTAGAACAATGATGAAAAGAAAGATCATAAATGGAATGGCAAGAAAGATTTCAAATCATTCAAGAAGAAAGGTAAGAAATCATGTTTCATGGCTGAAAATTCTGAAGATTCTGATAATAGTGAGGATGAAATTGTTTATATTGCTGTTAAAGATGATTCTGACAATGATGAGGAAGATAAAATTTCTCTTATCTCTCATATAAGTAAGAATGATACATGGATTATAGACAGCGGTTGCTCACATCATATAACTGGTGATAAAACTAAGTTTGATCAGTTTGAAGATTATGATGGTGGCAGTGTAAGGTTTGGTAATAATGAACCTTGTTTCATAAAAGGAAGAGGAAGAATCTGTCTAACCAAAGAACTTGTTTGTAATAATGCCTATTGGGTTGAAGGTCTCAAACATAATTTGCTAAGTGTGGCACAGTTACTCAATACTGGATTCAAGGTGGAATTCATGCATGGAAAGGCAAGACTGTTGAATGAGCAAGGAAAGCTAATAGAATCTGGCACCCAAACTAAAGGTAACTTATTCTATCTAGAACTTGGTGAATGCTCATGTTTTATTGCTTAAATTGAAGAGAGTTGGTTATGGCATAAAAGGTTGTGTCATGTCAATTTTGATAATTTGATAAAAGTAAGCAAATTCAAGAAAGTAAGAGGCATTCCTAATATTAAGAAACCTGAGGTTGGTCTTGGCAAAAACTGTCAGATTGGTAAAATGGGAAGGACTAGTTTTAAAGGTAAAAACTATCAATCTAAAGATATATTAGAAATTGTGCATACTGATTTATGTGGACCTATTGGAATAGAAAGCTATACTGGAGAGAAATTTTTCATTCTCTTTGTTGATGATTACTCAAGAATGATGACTGTCATGTATCTAAGAAATAAATCAGAAGCATTTGAGAAATTCAAATGGTATTTGGCAAGAGTAGAAAAAGAAACAGGGAAAAGACTGAAATGTTTAAGGTTAGACAGAGGTGGTGAATTCATTTCACATGAATTCAATAACTTCTGCATTGAAAGAGGTATTAAAAGACAGGTTTCAGCACCAGGAACTCTAGAACAAAATGGAATAGCTAAAAGAAGAAACAGATCCATTATGGATTGTGCAAGAACCCTGATGATAGAAAAGAACATTGCTATCAAATACTGGAAGGAAGCTATCAACACTGCAGTTCATACATTAAACCGAGTACAGCTGAAAAAGGACTCATTCAAGAATCCCTATGAATTATGGTATGGCCACAAACCCAATATAAGTTATCTGAAAGTATTTGGAAGAAAATGTTATATTTTGAAAGAATCTAGAAAAGAAAAATTTGATGCAAAAGGTGATGAAGGAATATTTTTGGGATATTCTTGCAAAAGAAAAGCATATAGATGTTTAAATCTATCCACTCAAAAGGTCATAGAAAGTGCACATGTGGAAATTGATGAGTTTGCAGACAAATTAGAAGAAGAAAGCAAAAAGGTACCTGAAGACTACAAGAGATTTGTTTACATTGAACCAAATACTATACCAAGTATACCGTTCACTCAAGAATCCTCAACTCCTGAGTCTTCAGTAACCGAGTTGCAAATAGTTCAAACTGAGCCTCAGCAACTTTCAGACACTACCGAGAAAGTGTCTACCGAGTCTGAATCAACCAAGCCAATATCTACCGAGCTAGAACAGCAAGAATCTGAAGTACAGAAGGATAACAATGAAATTCATTCAAGAGGCAAGGAACCTGTATTAGCAAAATATGTCAGAAGACATCATGCACCAGATCAGATCATTGGAGACAAATCTGAACGAACCTTGACAAGAAGTAAGTTGAAAAATACTTGTTTACTTGCTGATTTTGAACCTAGAAGTATTAAGGATGCACTGGAAAATGATAGTTGGATTGAGGCAATGAATGAGGAAATAGAACAGATAGAGAAAAACAAGACATGGACTCTTGTACCCAGGCCTAAAGACAAGAATATAATTGGAACCAATTGGGTATTCAGAAACAAGTTGACTGAAGATGGTAAGGTATCCAGAAACAAAGCTAGATTGGTATGCAAAGGATACTCACAAGAAGAAGGTATAGATTATGGAGAAACTTTTGCTCCTATTGCAAGATTGGAAGGAATCGAAACCTTACTTGCATATGCTACTCACAAAGGATTCAAAGTTTATCAGATGGATGTCAAGTCAGCATTCCTCAATGAAATACTGGATGAAGAAGTTTACATTGAACAACCTGAAGGTTTTGTTGATCCAGATAAAAGGAACATGGTCTGCAAATTACACAAGGCACTGTATGGTCTGAAACAAGCTCCTAGAGCATGGTATGAAAGATTGCATAATTATCTTATTCAGATTGGTTTTCAAAGAGCTAATGATAATAGTAGCTTGTATATAAAGGAAGGTCTAGATAATAAAATTGTCATGGCAAAAATATTTGTAGATGATACTGTTTTCACAAGGCATGATGATCTTTGCAAAGAATTTTCAGAACAAATGAACAAGGAGTTTGAAATGTCTATGTTTGGTGAGATAAAATTCTTTGTTGGTCTTCAAATCCAACAAAATAAGAATGGCATCTTCATGACTCAGTCAAAATACATCAAGGAGATATTGAAAAAGTTTGGTATGGAGGACTATAAACCTGTTGGAACTCCTATGTGTACTGGATTGAAACTTACAAAAGATGATGAATCCAAAGAGGTAGATCAAACATTGTATAGATCTATGATTGGAAAATTGCAGTATGTAGTTCATACTAGGCCAGATATTGCTCTCGCAATTGGTATTGTTGCAATATTTTCAGCAAAACCAAGAGAAACTCACCTGATGGCAATCAAGAGAATAATGAGATATTTGAAAGGAACTGAAGATTATGGGCTATGGTACAAATTTGGAAGTAATTTGGATTTGAAAGTTTTTACTGATGTTGATTGGGCAGGGAACCTTGATGATAGAAAAAGCACAAGTGGAGGAGCATTCTTTCTTGGAAAAAGATTGGTTTCTTGGACAAGAAAAAAGAAAAATTGTACATCCCAATCTACAGCAGAGGCAGAGTATGTTGCTGCAGCAGTAAATTGTTCTAATATTGTTTGGTTTAAGCAACTATTGCAAGGAATGAAGATGGAAATCAAAGAACCAGTTGTTATGTTCTGTGATAATACAAGTGCAATCAATATATCCAAGAATCCAGTGATGCATTCCAAGACCAAGCATATTGCAATCAAATATCATTTTGTCAGAGAATTGGTGCAAGACAAGGATATCAGACTGGAATATGTGCATACAAAGGAACAAATTGCTGACATATTCACAAAGCCATTACCTAAGGATACATTCTTGTATCTCAGAGGTAAGTTAGGGATCACTCCCCTATCTGAAGTTCACTAAAATAAAGTTTTAAGTGATGCATCAACCTATGACAAGTTGAAAATCAATCAAGTTGATGTAGCAGAGTATTGAAGTCATTGCATATGAATCTGTACATGAGGTACACTGTAATCCAGTTGAGAAGTACTTTTGGCATACAAAAAGAGCTTTTACTGTGTTATATTGTCTTTGGCATGTGTTGTCAAAGAGGGAGAGTAAAATTGTAATACCTATTCTGAAATTTGTAAGCATTTGTAAAGGGAGAATAAAACTGTCATATCTTTCTGTTATACAATTCCTTCACAGAGGTAGATTACTAAAAGAGGGAGAAGTTTCTATCTAAGAGGGAGAAGTATTATGTTGACATATAGTGCTGCACTAAGAGAAGGACTTGTTTTCAAATTTCATTATGCTATTACATGTTGTGTTGCCATCAATGCCAAAGAGGGAGATTGTTGGATACAATTGGTTAATTGAGTGTTGTCTTTGATGTTACACAAATATCATATTAGTCATCAGACAGAGTCTACCGAGCTTAGAAGGTAAGCATAGTCATTTACAGAGTCTACCGAGCATTGCTGTATATTACACTGTAAAGATAGCTTCTACCGAGCTAACTTGGTTAAACGAAGGAAGTTCAGTACTTATCGATTTCACTCGGTGATCAAAGGAAATCGTGATAGAGTGTTTACCGAGCTGGGAAGGTAAGTGAAGAAAAGTTAGTGTTTACCGAGCTGGGAAGATAACCGAAGAAAAGTTAGTGTTTACCGAGCTGGAAAGGTAACCGAAGAAAAGTTAGTACCGATCTGGGAAGGTAAACAAAGGAAAGTCAGTGTTTACCGAGTTCACTCGGTGTCCAAAGGGAATTTGGCAAAGACAGTTTCTAACAAGCTCACTCAGTCATCTATACTTACCGAGTTCTCCCGGCGATTGAAGGGATGTCACAGAGTTCGCTGTATTAATCGAGCTCAGTCGGTTAACACAGGAATTATTTTCTGAACAGTATTAACCAAGCAGTGTCAGCCAGTAAAGGGATTTTTTAGTTTGTAATTTTAATTATTTCTAGCCGACTATTGTATTTGTTTGATTATTGGTCAGTGATTAGAGCCGACTAAGATAATCTGTAAGGTATATATGAAAGATCAAGTTGTGAATTCGTGAAAAATGCAAGAGTTTGGATGCATAAGAGTGTGAATGTATGGATATGGAATGAGCGAATATTGAAACAGTGTGATGAAGGATCAGATGCATTGAAGGAGCTGCAAAGTTGTATGTGATCAGTAAGGATCCAGTCAAGCATAACAAAGATCTGCAATCAGCAAAGATAAGTTGCACATTATATCAGGTCACTTCATTGTTTCTTTCTAACCATTATAATAGTGAACTCAAAATCTCTTAACAGAGTGGGTTTAACAGCCCTATTGTAAATCCTCTAACAAGGTGACAGTTCAGTTGAATTGTTCTAAAGACCTCTAGCAAGGCCACTCCTAACAGGGTGATTAAATCCTCTAACAGGGTCACACCTAACAGTGTGTTTTGTAACCTTTAACAGGGTTGGCTCCTAACAGGGCTCACTTCAGAAGAGTGAAAAATAGTAACTAGTTACATTGGTGGTTTTTCCCATATTGGGTTTCCACGTTAAATCTGGTGTCTCTAGTGTTTGAGTTTGCTGAATTGTTTTGATATCAGTTCTTAATGATTGTTATTATTTTCTGCAATATCAAGTTTCAGTAATCTGTAAAATAGATCAAACTTTTAGACATCTAAGGGACTGTGAAATGTTTTTGTAGTAACTGATTCACCCCCTCCCCCTCTCAATTACTTCATTCTCATTTCCAACAACATGATCTAGGATGGTATGTTATTTAAAGGAAGCCAATTGTGTACTCCAAAGAGTTCCACGAGGGAGAATTCTATCAAGGAGAAACATAGTGGAGGGATGGCAATACACTTTGGTTGAGATAAGACCATTTTCATTATTTGTGAACATTACTTTTGGCCTCAACTATCACAAGATGTGAATAAATTTGTGCAGAGTTGCCGAGTATGTCAAACAACCAAAGGATTTAGTCAAAATACCAGACATTATTAGCCAATGCCTATTCCATCAAAGCCTTGGGAGGACATAAGTATGGATTTTATTCTTGGATTATCAAGGACACAAAGGTGTACTGACTCAATATTTGTGGTGGTTGATAGGTTCTCCAAGATGGAATACTTCATTCCATGCCACAAGAATCATGATGTAGTGCAGATTGCAAATTTGATTTTCAAGAAGTGGTGAGGCTACATGGTCTCTTAAAAAGTATTGTTTCTGATAGAGATAATAAATTTGTTAGGTATTTCTAGAGGACTTTATGGAAGAAGTTGAAGATAGAATTGAAGTTTATTTTTGCACATCATCCATAGATTGATTGACAAACATAAGTAGTGAATAGAGGTCTGGGAAATTTGTTGAGGTGTTTAGAGTTGCCGAGTATGTCAAACAACCAAAGGATTTAGTCAAAATACTGGATGTTATTAGCCAAAGCCTATTCCATCAAAGCCTTGGGAGGACATAAGTATGGATTTTATTCCTGGATTATCAAGGACAGAAAGGGGTACCGACTCAGTATTTGTAGTGGTTGATAGGTTCTACAAGATGGAACACTTCATTCCATGCCACAAGACTCATGATGTAGTGCATATTGCAAATTTGATTTTCAAAGAAGTGGTGAGGCTACATGGTCTCTCAAAAAGTATTATTTCTGATAGAGATACTAAATTTGTTAGTTATTTCTAGAGGACTTTATGGAAGAAGTTGAAGATAGAATTGAAGTTTAGTTTTGCACATCATTCATAGATTGATGGACAAACACAAGTAGTGAATGGAGGTTTGGGAAATTTGCTAAGGTGTTTAGTGTTGCCAAGTATGTCAAACAACCAAAGGATTTAGTCAAAATACTGGACATTATTAGCCAATGCCTATTCCATCAAAGCCTTGGGAGGACATAATTATGGATTTTATTCTTGGATTATCAAGGACACAAAGGGGTACTGACTCAATATTTGTGATGGTTGATAGGTTCTCCAAGATGGAACACTTCATTCCATGCCACAAGACTCATGATCAAAATATTGGATATTATTAGCGAATGCCTATTCCATCAAAGCCTTGGGAGGACATAAGTATGGATTTTATTCTTGGATTATCAAGGACACGAAGGGGTACTGACTCAATATTTGTGGTGGTTGATAGGTTCTCCAAGATGGTGTTGGTCTAAATTTTTGCATGATAAAATTCCTTTGTCCAGGTATATAAATTCAGATTGTATCCATTAATGGTGAATAGGGTTTATTGTCTTTGGTCATCCAGATTTGTTAACCTTTGAAAAAATTCGTTAAAACCCTTGCCTCATTCCTTTTGTAATTTTTGGGTGCGAAACCTTTTTAAAAAAAATTGGGCAAATATTCTATTTTCTTTTAAATTTTTCCTACTCCCTCAAGTAACCTTTCCTCTCAGGTTCCTCATCGTCTAATTTGAATAGATCTACTGTTGTAGCTACCTCGCTATAAAAGGATGAGCACTTTTTATACATAGCGAGGTAGTGAGTGCCAAAAAGTTTATAAAACAGGACCGTAAAATGGAGGTACAATGGTCGGGGATTTGTTTTCTAGCTCACTTTTCAATCACATGCACCTTGTAAGTACCATCAAAATAGGAAAATGGACCCAATAGAAGTAGCCAGAAGTCAGTGCTAGAATAAAGGTTTTTTCAATGCCTTGCTAGCTTGCTATTGAAAAAACTAAGCATCTTGCCATTAGAGAAGTAGCGAGGTGTCGTGAAATCAAAGACACGGTGGCCTCCAAGTTTCTCGATAACCATAGTCTATCCAGGTGGCATGATGAGTAATAACTGCTATTGTCAGAAGTAGTTAGTAGGGGTGATGGTGATTTGATGGGTTTTTATTCTTCTAATGCCGAGTTTTATTAAAGTCACCGAAGCTCGCTACCTCACTATTAGAAAAATTTGACATCTCACCATTAGCAAAGTAGCGAGGCGCCATGAAAATAACAGCTGGTGGGACCTCAAGCAACGTGGAAGGGTGACTAGGATTAAAAGTAAGGTCTTGTTGGGTGCTAGCAGTGCAAAAATTTCCTACATCATCAGTGCCCCGGACCCATGCCCCATTCATCAAGCATATAAGGGATCTCGTTTGTCAGATCAGCTTAAATTGACAATCCTCACCATCTTGCTATGAAAAGTTGCACGATGTTTAGTCTATGCGACATAGTGAGTATGGGACCCACCACTTCTTCAAGGTACTTTGTTCAATTTCTTTACCCTTTGATTTGATCTCAAATCAACAGCCATCGCTATCTCGACATGAAGAGTTGCTCGAAGTATATGTATAGCGAGGTAGCAAATGAGGGCCCAACACTGTTCTTCTGAGCAATGCAATAATGTATATCCACAAGATCAAGATCGAATCAATGGCTGTCACTACTTTGCTATGGCAAGGTGCTCATTCTTTATGTATAGCGAAGTAGCGACCTGTTGACATGTGTCCTCAGTTGCTAGTGTGTCCAGATGGAAGTGCCATCAAGGAAGGAGCTGTGTACGTGGGAAATTTTCATTGGATTGACTAGCCAACTTGTCAAGTGGAATGCCCAGTTGTCTTTCTTTATATCCCATGATCATAGGATTTTTAAAGATCAACAAAACAGATTTAAACATAGAAGGTGGTGCTACTCTGTGTATTAATTAGACATGAAAGCTTTGCATGTGAGAAAAAATAGAGTATAACACAAAATATTTTATCAGTTTTACCTTACGCGAACAAAGATTTCGAGCCTTTCCTGAGCAGAAGCAATTATTGAAGAAGATTGTGTTGAAGTTTGGCAAGATTGTGAAGAAATTTGTTCATGAAAAATTTGCAGAAATACAAAGGAAAATGAGGACAGAATTCAAGTAAGTAATCCTACTATAATCTCTGTAAGTATCTCAGTTCTGTAAAGAATAATCAAAGATGCCTCCGAAGAATGATTTTTTAGGTCAAGTAAATTATTTGGATAGAAATTTACATGATGATTTGCTTGAGTTGCTTCTTGAGTCTACTGTAGAGACAGTGCAAGTTAAAAAGTTGACCTCATTAAACCCTAGGCTGAGGATAGTAGATGGATTGTATGATAAGGGTAATTGGTTTCAGGATGCTCAAACCTCGCAAACTGGTTTAAATTTGTTCAAGAAATGGTTTGCAGAAAGGAAACTATTTGCCCCACATGCCAAAATATGGAATTTTGACCTGGGAAAGCTAGTTGTTCCTAGTGTGTTTATGGATTATGATCTCCTTGAGGTCATGGTGAAGATTTATGATCAAGCCACTAGGGTAGTGAGAAGAGTATATGGTGAAATTTTGATCACCATCAGTCCAAAAGAGATTAGGGAAGTTTTTCATTTGGGACCTCTCACTAGGTATCATGTGCCCATTAATTTGATAGATTTAGAAAAAGAATATATGTCTAAGAAGGACATAGTTAGACAAGGTGCACTGAAGGCCCACATTGGCAGAATTGGAACCCTACCAACAATAACATCATCCTCTAAAGAACCTTTCAAGAAAACATGCTTCAATGCCAGGGCAGTAGAGATACACAGGACCCTGTGCCGATTTTTTGGAGAGGGTGAAGAAGACTTTATCCCTGTGAGTTTCATGTATACGATCACTCAAATCTCCTCTTTTGGTGTGGAAATAATTTTTTATTTTGCTTCTTACCTAGCTGATGAGATTCATAGTGGATTGGTTGGGATTGTTAAGGGAAAGGTGGAGAAGGTTTGGGGCCAATACTCCCTATTGATGCACATTTTTTTGTTTAAGGGGGGTACATACTTTGGTAAAGAAATGGTTTTGAATAGAGAACAAGAGGGGGAAGCACTGCCAGTTCAATTGTGGAGTGCAGATATGACTGAGGAAGCAGAAAATGCTAGTTTTGTTAGATTTGACAAGTACTTCACCTCCAAACTAACGTGCCTCATATTAAGAGACAATCCCATGATCCCTAAGGCACTAATGCACCTTGTTAGGCCTATGGATAAAACCCATAATCTAAAGGTTTCACATAATTGGGGAGATATCATCCCATATTTAGTTTCAACTATTATCAAAATTTATGGATTCAAGGGAACACCTCATGTACTACCTTACTAGGTGCCCTTAAAGGTAGGAGTAGCTGAATTCTTGTGGTAGTTGGGAGGAGTAGAAGAAGCCTTTTTGCACAAAAGGGGAATAGGATCAATTATTTCCACTTGCACAGTAGCCCACCAGTTTGTGATAACTAAGGAAGGATGGGTTTCCCTTTACAAATTTTTGGATTAGTATAAGATGGCAGTATCTCACCCTCATTTTTGTGATGTAGAAGGTTTCTTTCATTTGGCTCTTAGGCATAGGATCAAACTTCATCTAGTTGAGCATGAATTTTATTTCCCTGAAGATGTAATAAAGAATGAGTACTCTTTGCAGGAGCAAGAAACAAAGAAAGAAAAATGGAGAGTCTATTCAAAAGTTTTGAGTTTCATTAATTTTTTTGACAAAGATTACAACCCTCTAAGTAATGTTGTAACTACTACAGATAGAATTAATAAGCTTATGAATATATTCCCTAAAATAATGGAGGCGATGAATGAGAAAAAGCAATATTTCATTGATTCTTTTTGAGATAAGGCCAGAGAAATAATGAGGAGATTGGGCTTCACTCTTAATATAGGGGTAGGCCCACTAGTTGTTTAAAGGAGGTTAGGATATACTATCATTCAAGTTCAAAGGCCCATTGTGAATAAAGGAAAATAGATAGTTGAATCTACTAGTGTTGTTTGTGAAGAAAGGCCTCCTAAACCTTCTCCTAAGAGGAGAAAGATAATAAGGGAAGAGGAACCACATGATGAGAGTTACTCACCTTCCCAAACCCCCATGAGAATTGAGGAGGAGTAGCTCACTTATGAGAAAATTGACCAAATTGGATCACAAGGGGGAGTTTTTGTTACCCAAGTAGAGATTGATGAAGGGAACCCCCAGGAGCCTCCTGTGCCAAGTTTTGACTTGACTGTAGCAGATTTTAGGGGAATAGAATTGGATCCTATTTTGGAACAAGAAAGTTAGCAATTTTTATCTGATGACAATTTTGTAGAGTCTAGGGCTTTCCACCAATTTGCTTGGAGGGCAAAAATGAGAAATTTTGAGGGAAGATGTAAGAATATGAAAATAGAGCATCCAGAAATGGATGAAGCCTCCATTCAAAATCAAATAAAGGAACAAATAATTCAAGAGTTCCAAAATATAACCCCTAAAGAAGGGAGATAGATGGTAAAGGCTACAAATATTTTATTATTTCCCAATTGGGACATCGTTGATGCTTTGATTTTCAATTCTGTGTCAAATAATTTGGGATTGCAAGATCCAAATAAAAAAGAGTTCTTGGGAACTGCATTAAGTAATGACCAAGATGCTCTTGTCGTGTGGTCATTAAGAAGAGGATCCAGGGTTGTTCCATCAGAGCTTGATGATTCAAGACTAACAAGGAATATCATTGTGAGGAGAGTTGCCGATACCTCACATGTACAAGCAACCCACATGAATGTAGATTACTCTCAATTTGCCTTGGCTACTACAGAGAGGGAGGAAAAAGAAATGAATGAGTTGCAAAGAAAGTATGAGGTGATTGTGGATGCCTACAATAAAGAAGTAAAGAGGAGAATTGAGCTTGAGAACAAGCTAATGGGGAGGTCCACAAGACCAAGAATAACATACCCTCACCCCCCAATTGAACCTTTTAAATCCACCCCCCTCATAGAAGTACCAAATACACCCCAAAGGCCAGACTATTACACTGCTGAGGACTTTGAAGAAGAAAAGAATAAATTGTGGGCCTTACATGTGGAGTTGAATGTGAAATATGAGGAAAAATTAAGAAAGGCTCTTACATATTTGGGGGATAAAGTTGAATGGCCACTAGTTTATGATCAATTGGCTAGGGTGATCAGTATCTGGGATGAAATGAAAGCAAGTGATGAGGCTCTGAAACCCATTGTGAATAAGTGGGTAAGAAGGAGGAAGGAGATGACATTTTTATGTTGTTCTATTATAAAAACCTCCTATGATCTAATTGAGAAAACTTTTGATATTGTTTCTAATCTTACTGACTTTGACAATTAGAGAATTCATTTGCAAAGAATAATAGTTGGCTACTTAGATAAGTACAAGAGCCAAAAGTTTAGTTTGTTTTCTTATGCCCTAGATAAGAAGAATAATTTGAAAATCAAAGATGAATGGGCTAAGGAGCTTGATGATTTATTTTGTTTAAGAATGAATCAAGTTATCAATGAAACAGGGCATGTGTGGTGGGCCACAACAACTGAAGAAATAGTAAAAGCCCAAATATTCTTTGATTCTTTGAAACAAAATTTTGTTACTATTGATAATGAGGTTGAGTATGTGCTCAAGAGGCAGAGTGATATTTTGCAATTCAATTGGCTAGATGATACACTGTTTGACAAGTGGATGGCAGAAATAGCTCCTGATGAACAGTTTGAGGAAGTAGAAACTGACAGTGATGAGGTGCAAGGTGATGAGATCCAAATCATTGACACCATCACTACATAAGGCCAATAGGGAGAAGAAGACAAGAATGCTCAGTCACTTTTAGTTACAGACCCAGGCCCATAGGATACTGATACAACCGAAGAAGAGGGAAAAGTAGAAGTTATTCCCACCGCACAAGATAAAGATGGTGAAAACCCACAGGTGGAGATTAACTTGCAATCATCAGAACAAACTTCATCGTTGGTTAGCTTGGAAATTGCATACAAAGAGGGATCAGAATAGTATCCAAATCAACAACAATAGAGGATGTGATAGAAGTGGACCCGCCAAAAGGAATGTTTGATCTAGACATCTTGTGTTACCCACATTTTTGTCATTTTATGATAGGTGTATGTAATTATCTCTTGTAAACGGCACCTATCATTTTCTCTTAGCTTGTAGCTTGTTGCATCTCACATTATATAAGTGAGATTCCAGGGCTAGAGAATGGTCCGATTTCTAATTCTCTAGGTGGCATACTTAGTTTATTTTTGGTCCAATGTTTAAGAAAGTTTTACGATGTATCATCTCTATTAGTTCCTGAGAATGCATTAATATAGGATGATCTATGTGTTTCTTCCTAAGGTCATTCTGAGTTACTACAAATGTATAAAATTTTCAAAGAAAATGAATAAAAATTATGAGTTGTCCCCATATCAATTCTTTCTAAATTTTTTCTCCTTTTAGTTACTTAGTTATCTTGATATTGTATGAGTAAAGGCTTGTGCAATTGAATGCAATCCATTTAGGTTGTATATATGTTCACCACAGCTATTAGTTCAATGGATTAAGTAAAAGCTTTGATGAATTTGATAAGGTTGCTATAGTAGTAGGAAGGATTTTTTGAATGATGAATTCTGATAAGAATTGCTGATAATATTTGTTGTAAGGCAACAAATTAGATCTATGGATTTCTAGTAGACTCTGAACCCTAATAGATTAGGCACTAGTCAAATTGATTCAACTGGAAGAGAAATATGTCATAAATGGTTTTCAAATGCAGAATTATAATCAATTTTACTTTTATTTCCTGAAGATCTTTAAAGTTGGCTGGTGCTTGTTTGCATGGAATGTTTTAGCTTTAGTTAGCCACTATTGCTGAGAACACGTGCAGATCTATAGAAGAATTTTGGCCAGATTTGTTATATGGGATGGTGTTTATCAAATTGTCAAGAATTATGCATGTATTTGGGGATTTGAGATGAGAATCAGAATGAAACTAAAATAATTCTCATACAATGTTTCCCATTCTTGAATCATCCCTGGGTATACCCACCTTGGTTTTGCAGAGCCTAAAGAGTAGAAAACCACCCTTGGTTTTGTTGAAGTTTGGTCCAAATGGTTTGCACATATACTTGTTAATAGGAATTGGCTAATCCTTAGATTGTGTGAGTGATATCATTTTGGTATTGAGCATTTTGTTGATTCAATAGTTTTGAAACACCAATAGATGGAACACTTCATTCCATGCCACAAGACTCATGATGTAGTGCATATTGCAAACTTGATTTTCAAAGAAGTGGTGAGGCTACATGGTCTCTCAAAAAGTATTGTTTCTGATAGAGATACTAAATTTGTTAGGTATTTCTAGGGGACTTTATGGAAGAAGTTGAAGATAGAATTAAGTTTAGTTCTGCACATCATCCATAGATTGATGGAAAAACACAAGTAGTGAATAGAGGTTTGGGCAATTTGTTGAGGTGTTTAGTAGAAGATAAGCCCAAGGGATGGGACTTGATTCTACCACAAGCAGAATTTTCTTACAACAATTTTGTGAATAGAAGTACTAGTAGATCTCCATTCCAAATTGTGCATAGGAGTAGTCTAAGGACTACACCAGAGCTAAGTAAGATGGAGTAAGGAGAGAGGACAAGTGTTAAGGTAGAAGACTTTGCTAAACATGTCAAAAGCCTATATGAGAAGGTACATGCACATATTGCTAAGAACCTACAGTATAAGGCTAGAGAAAATCAAAAGGGGAGATATAAGGAGTTCCAAGTTGGGGATCTAGTTATGTTATACTTTATGAAGGAATGATTTCTAGTGGGTACCTACAACAAGCTGAAGTTGAAGAAATTCAGTCACTGCAAAATTTAAAGAAACATGATCTAGGGAATGCATATGAGGTGGAGTTTCCAGATGGGATTTACATTTCTTCTATTTTCAATATTGTAGACTTAACAACATATTGTGATGATAGTGCCCTAGGAGGAGTTGATGTTGGAGCCATGCCCAATTCCTACTTCTAAGAAGGAAGAGATTGAAGAAATTCTAGATAGTTCTGTGAGCTAGAGTACCAAAAATGGGCAGTATGAAGAATACCTAGTGAAGTGGAAAGGATGACCAGTGAAAGATTCAACTTGGATATTTACAGCAGAGGTTGCCAATTTGGGTTTTCCTCTACCAGCTACAAAGTGATAGGGTCACTTTTCAATCTACCCTAGGTGTTTGATGCAGGAGCATCTAATGGTGTAAGGGCAATCCTGTATCACCCAAAAATATACTAGTGTTAGTTTTTGTTTAATGTGATTTCACTTATGGATACCCATTTGGGTCAAATAGAGATTCTAACTCTCATAGTTCCACTATTGGTTTTTTAGGTTAGATTTTTTGAGTACCTTGGGATACGTGCCAATGCAAAAAAAGGTTATTTGTAATTAAGCCATAATTATGATGATTTAGAGCATGTAAGTTGGAGGGATGATTATACTTGTAATTTAAAGCACTCCAGAAAAAGGATCAGTTCAAAAGGCTTTACGATTTAAAAGTTATTGTAGCTTTAAGTTGCTTGGAGACCTCCTAAGAGTGCTTCAAAGTTAGATTTGAGGCACTAAATGACCTTGTACAAGCGCAAAAATGAGGGACAAGAAAAATTGGTCCATAAGGCTATAAAGCACTTAGAGAGCTTTCTAGAAATGCAAACGGTTCATCAATCGGAGTCCCAGATCAAAAGTTATGCCTCCTAGAAGTTGGACTACCATTTTTGGATTCTTCTAATTTCACACTGACTTCTGATGTGTTTTATATAGCCTTCTATTTTGGTGGTGGATGAAAAATGGCATATTCTAAAATGTATTCCTCACCCTAAACCTAATTCAAGTTACTGAACGTCATTTCTAGCATTGTAAACACAATGTTGGTGGAGTTTGGGAAAAGGTATTGTTAGGAGGGTTTTTCTCTAGAAACAGACAACATTGTAAACCCCTAGGACATGTTATTGCATCTATTTTCAATGTACTAAATGTAATAGCATATCACTTCTGATAATAATATTCCCCTTTTCCTATTGTGTTCATTTTGTCTTGAGTTGTGCCCTCATCAAATTTAGTATCCTCCTTGGGAAGTCATGGGTTGATAACTAGTTCGGTTCTTGGAATATTGTTGCATGAAATCCAAGCTATGAAGATATGACCATGGAGTATTTATGTGTTATTCTATCTAAGTAAGTCTAATAGTTTGGGAACCCTTGGATGTGTTTACAAGAATTTCCCTTATGTATGATTGTGTAATGATCATTATATGTTTCCTTGTTGCATATAGAATACTTATGCTCATGTACTTCATGACTTTGGTGAACTCATATTATAAAAAAAAGTTATTTAGTGCATGTTTGACTTTTCACTTTGAGGGTTCCTTGGTGAGACATCGCATCTAATACCAAAGCCCATTTTCATAAATTGGGATTTCTTAGTGTATGTTTCTTATAAGGTCGATGTTATTGGTGTGCGATTATGCATATGCAATTTCATGAGTAGTGATATATTTTTTCTTGGTAGCCTAGATGTAGAATTCTTAAGTATTCTCAAGGAACATACCCAAATAAAATGTTCTAGATGAAGAGTATTGTTGGGCATTTATACCCCCATTCATCCCATTATAGATAGCCAATTTGAGAGATCTTTAATGGGTTGGACTCTTTGTAGTGGGTTAACATGTCATATTTTCGCTTAACATTTTGTATTTTCCATGTTTTTCTTTTTTTGAGTGGTTCAGTGTGTTCCTTCACTAAGTAGCTTGGTGTGTTTCTTTCAATGAATGGATCAATTTTTTACTTTAGGATTCTCTGTGAAGTGTTCCTTCTATAGTTTATTGAGTGACTTGGTATTGGTGAAAGTTTAACCTTCATGTTAACCGATTTCACTATTTTACAAAAGTCATTTTTGGTAGCTTGTGAAATAGAAAATTGTTTTTTTGTTTCTTCCACCATTCATTGGGAAATGTGTCAACCATCATATTTTAAAATTTTCTTCATCAATGGTTGTGTTTTAATCATTCATTGGGAGGCTTTTGCAACATTTGGGCCATCCATTTTAAAATAAAAGATCTTTATCAATGATCATTTATTTTTTGTGGTAGATCTGATCTTTTCCATGAATGTCAACTCTATAGGCATATGCAGATGGGCCAAAATTGTGTTATCCCTTCCTACATTTTTTGATAGTAGCATGATTTGATCTCTTACAACCACCATACATTTCCAAGGCCAACTATTTATTGGTGAGCAACTTTTGGGGCTTTTTTTGATGAACCTAATGCATATCCATGCCTCTTTATTGCTCTTAATGATCAAATCTTTTAGATTTATCCTTTCATTTTCTCGATACATGCCTTTTGTCTTTTATTTTCATTCCAAATGGGCAAGTTGTATTTCATGATAAGATTTCTTTCTGATTTCTTTATTGCTCACCTCTCAAATCTAACTCCACTGTCATTAGGTTTTTCTCTACTTCTTTTATGATATAGTGCAAGGTTAGGTAAGCTTCCAAAGGAAGTGCCCAAGCCTCCAAAAAACAACCACACAAACAAAATATAATATCTAACGTCAAATTCAACTCCTTTAAACATAAACAATTGATTACATGTGATGTGTTGGGTTGTAAGGCCTTCCCAGGTGCAACTAAGTACAAAAGAAAAAATCATAGTAATAGTTTTGCAAGACATGGAAAGATCTAAATCACTCCTAGCTATCCCATATTTGTCACAACACAACAATCTAGTATAAAAACAAAGAAACCTTCTTATTTCCTAAGCCCACACTCAACTAATAGCTCTAAAAACTTTGCAACTCTTATCTACTCCTCTAAAGTTGACTTCCTTGAGTCACTCTGACTACCTAAAACACTATCTAAACCCCTCTTTTATACTTGTATGGCTACAAGTCATCTTGTTACAAATATAATCATCTAGAACCGAAATAAGCATAATATGCCTTAGTTAGCTTACAATAATCAATAAATGCTCATAGAATAAATAACAAAGACCCCAAATAGATCCACACACATCCCATAATTGATCCATGTAATGACCATGCATAACCCAAATTAAATGCATCGGGTTGGCTTATTAAATATTCAAGAGCATCTATTCAGTGAGCCAAACCATCAAGAATCAGCAACAACCATCGAGCACACCAAGTATAAATTGAGCATACCAAGAAAGCACATCTACTAAGCTCCCACAAGCATCACTAGTAATATGTTCCACCAATAAGATTATCAATCAAGTACCATGAGCATCACTAAGTCCCTTTAGTTCCTGAGCTCCTTAGATTAAAAACAACTAGGGACTACCCCAATAATGACCAGTTGACACCTTTTTATAACCCAAACTTCAAGGTCAAAACCACTCCATGATATAGGATTTCCAAGTACCCTAGGATGCTCCTACATTAGGCACCTTAGGTGTAAATAGATGTTCTTAACAACTAGAAGAAAATGTTCTTGGATTCAACACATAAACCCTGTATTGGTGCTTCACATACATTTCCTCCAAGTATTCAACTTGTACCCTCTTCCCTTTGTTCTACTTCTACAAATCCTTTCCCACAACACACAATTGCTTTCCTTTCTCTTTCACATCCTTCCTTGGTGTGCCACAGGTTTTGTTTCCATGCTACTATCTAACCCTCTTAGAATGCCTCAGCTAAACTTGCCAACCAAAACTTAGGTTCCTTCTAAAAGTTCTACTTTTCGCAAAGGAATCATTGAAAACTTAATGCCCCCCTTCTCAATAGTAAACACAATGTTGACACAATCATGCACTACCCTACAATCATATTGCAAAGGTCTACCAAGTACTATATGACAACTGCATTGGCAACAATATCACACAACACTTGATCCTTATATTGCCCAATATGAAAAATCAACAAAATATTTCTCCCAGGGTGTACGATGGAGATCTAATTGCAATAATGACTATTAATGGAATTTGGGGAATGAGTATGAATCATAAAGACATTTTTAGATATTGCAAGTAGTTGAGGTTATCATTGTCTTTTTGACACATTTTGTGGGTCAAAATTTTCATTTACTACCTATTTTTTTGTAAGGTAAATTATTTTGGCACTCTTCAAAGGAATAGTGCCAAAATTTCATCTGTGAAGGAGTTGTAGAGCTCAGAGTATATGAGAATTGTAGGAGCTTAAAGTGAAGAGATAGTGGGAGAATGTTACATAGAAGAGCTAGTGGGGGAAGTGGAGAAATGGAGAAACAGGGGTAAAGTTTGGAAAAAGCTGGAAAAGGGAGGGGTTGCAAGTTACATTGCAAAACTTCATGGGTTTGATCCTTAGGTCACCAAAAGCATGGTGAATTCATGGAAAGACAACAAGGTAAAGGTGAATGGTGTCTTGTTTATGATCATAGAGGAGGTTATCACTGCGGTTACTGAGATTTCGATGGAGGGTTTAAAGTTTTTCAGGGATTAAAAAACTCTCTACTAATGCAGTGAAGGATTTTGTGAAGAGCATTGAAGAATTGAATGAACTAGTTAAAAGTGAGACATTTTATGTAACAGATTCCATCAAGAAGCTCTAGAGGTATGTTTTGTGTGTTGTCATTGAATATATTACTCTAGATCCTAGGTTTGATCTAGTAAGAACCCATCATTTCATTCTTCTAAATCATTTTTGCCATGATAGTAAAATTTCTTTCTCTTACTATTTATTTACCTCCATGAGTAAGGCAATTTCTAGTTTTAAGAAGAACCCAACTGTCAACCCTGCTCTGCATGAGGGACTATTACTGCTAATCCATGAGCACTTCAAAGCTTAGATGGTTAGCAAAAATCCCTTGTTAGAAGCAGAAGTTGACAATGGTAGCTCCAACTACTCTTTTAATTTTGATGACATTTAGAGCATAAGCTCGGAGGGGGAGGGGAATATTTCTTCTGGTAAGAAAATTAAGGGTCAAGTTAAGAAGTTGCCCTCTGTTATAACCCCAAGAAGAAAGAGTCCAAGGGACCACAGCCAAATCTCTAGTAAAGATGAAATGGAATATAATGAGGATGAGGAGGACATGGCTTCTGATGATGAGGGCAAGGAGAAGGAAGAGGAGATTATGGAAGAACATGCAGGGAAGAAATGGAAGATGGATGGTACTGATGATGAGAGCATTTCAAATTAGGGGTTAGATGTTATGATTCTCCCTCTCTCCCCTGTACATCCTCAATCCCATCTCGAGGAGAAGGAAAAGGCTGATATTGGTGGTAAAGAGGAGAAGTGCTTGTCAAAAATAGGAGAAAAGCTTGGAGGAATTTCAATATTAGGACTATGAAGATGGGAATTTTTAGAGAAGCTATGAATCCTCAGATTTTGGTGGATAACCAGGAACAACCCTGGCTTGAAGAGCTCATTGACCTAGCTATTTTGGTTATCACTGATAATGCTAGGGAGACAAGAATGAATCTTTTGAACAATGCTCATAACATCATGATTGATAATTTTAGATCAATCAAGTGGCTATACCATGAGTTGGAAGAGGTTAGAGAGAAGGTTGGTTAGTTGGAGGGCAACATGAAGAATATAGATAATGAGAACCAAGAGGAACATGAGGAAAGAGTCAGTCTAGCTGAGAGGTGAATTAAGAATCTAGAAAACTACAATCATAACTTGGCTAATCAGATGATTTCTCTCCTCAATTCAATCAATGACAACATTCTTTCCTTGATCGGTGTGCTTAAAGATAGAGGCCTATTAGCAGGGGAGGATAGAAAGGACAGAGGTAGAGCCAGGTCTGATGAAGATATGGCCACTGATATCACCTTTACTAGTTTGGACTAGGATACACAGAAAGCCCAAGAGAAGATGGTCAAGGAGAACCAAAAGATTTATGAGGCAGCCCAAGCCATGTAGGATCTTGAGAGGAAGAATGAAGAGTAGCCCTCTTGTTCTATCTTTTTGTTTTTTGTTGTATCTTTTTTGGCTTTTGCTAAGTTCTATTAAAGACAATTTATTTTTCTGGCCTTTTCATTGGCCTATGTTGTTGGCTAGGCCTTGTGCTCATTATCAGCCATTAGACTTGTTTTAATTTGGCTAGGCTTCTATTGCTTATTTTCAACCATGTTTATGTAGCTACTTTTGAGTTTTAGGGTCCCTATAAAACCTGTTTATCTTATCAAAAATAAAACATTTCTTCCTCACTTCCAAAGCATATTCATTGTGTAACCAACCAATCCAATAAGGAAAAGGATGTCTCATTCTCCTTAAACCTAGTTTCTGAACCATCTCCTCAATAACTAGGTTATCAATACTACCAATATCCATGATCATATTCTAGTATTGACCTCTAGACTTACATTGAGTCTTGAACAAGTTTCTCCTTTGACAAATTTCCAACACCTTCTTACCAAACAATACTCATAGAGCTAGCAAGTTATCTCCTATCTAAGGCTCATTCTATAAGTTCCCTTTCTCATTCAACACAATAGTTCTTTGATTACTATCCTTTTGGGAACATTCAAAAGATGTGTTTCCTTCTCTACAATAAAAAAAAAAGCACCCTTAAATACATCTCTACATGTTCTCCTTTGTTCAACAAGTCTTAGTTCATCTTCAACAATTTGTTTACCCTTTACTAAGTGATCATGTTGGGACCTGCCCTGATGTCTTATTTTCAATTTATCTTCTTCCTTCAAAGCATATTGATAAACATCCTCGACCAAATAAATCTTCTACATACTAATCTCATCTTGAATATTGAACCTCAAACCATCGATATATCCAACCACTTTTTTCTTAGAAATTTCTTTATGTCTAGACTTAATTGTTAACTTGTAGAACTCCTCTGTATAATCCTTCATAGACATATCCTTATGTTTTAGATTCTTCAACCTCTTAAATTAATCAAGTTCATAGTCACCAAGAATGAACTTGACCTTCAATTTTGTCACCATCAATTTCCACCTAGTGGTCTTTATCTCACCCTCCTCTTCTCTATCTCTCTGCAATTCTTTCCACCATAAAGAAACATGTCCCTTTAGCTTAGTTTGTTCCAACCTCGCTTTGAGAGGATTTTCAATATCTTCTAAATCAAAGTACTCTTCTAATTCCCTAATCTAATCAATTAGATCTTTGGTATTAAAAGTACATGAGGAATTAGAAACATCCATCTTATGCTTCAATTACAACTGAGCTCTAGATATATCCAATCAACTAGCTTTTTCTTCCATAGATCTCTCCATTCAATCAAACTTATCATCACCACTATATCTAGCAACCTTAGAGTATTTAATAGCTTCCTTATAACCATATGTGATACCCACATTCCTTAGTATACTAGATATAGCTCTCACGATCTCAATGACCATATCATTATTCATCAACTCCTTCTTAGATTTAAAATCTAGTGTGACCTTCTCCAAAATCTTAGACTCCAAAACATCACAAAGATTTGCAATCACCCTCAGGTCCAATATTCTCAGAGGCATCTTCCAATATCTTTGAAAACCCAAAGTGATAAATCACCAACCAATCAAACCTTTTCTCTAATACCACTTGACATAGTATGATGTCAAGTGAATCCCAAAAGGAGGTGACCAAGAGTATAAAAAAATAATATAGTAATAGTTTTTCAAGACCTCACAAGATCCAAATAACTCCTTGCTAGTCCAGGTCTGTCACAACACAACAATCGTGTAGAAACATCAAGAAAGATCTAAAATTATGCTTGAAAGCCACCAATAAACCTTCATGTTTCATAATTCCACACTAAGCTACTAGTTCTACAAATTTTATAACTCTCATCTACTACTCTCAAGTTGACTTCTTTGACTAACTTTAATTTCCTAAAACACTACCCAAGCCTCTCTTTTATATTTGCATGACCACAAGTCAACCCATTAAAACTAGAGCTATCTAGAACCCAAATAAGTCAGCCTGTAATAATCATTAACTTCTTATAGGATAAATAATCAAGACCCCAAATAGGTCTATAGACATCCCATGATCAACCCACATCATGATAATGTGCAACACAAATTAAATGCACCATTTTGGCCCATCAAACCTTCAATAATATCCATTTGGTGAGCCAAACCACCAAGTGTCAGCAAAAACCACTGAGCATGCCAAGTATACACTGAGTATACCAAGAAAGAACATTCATCAAGATCCCACAAGCATCACTGAGAAAAAAATCAACCAAGCACCAAAAGAATCACCAAGCTCCTCTAGAAAAGCACAACCAAGAACTAACCCTATAATGTTTGGTCATCACCTCTTTACAACTGAGTTCTCCAACTTCAAGGTCAAAACTACTCTAGCATATAGGATTGCCAACTACCCTAGGATGTTCCTACATTATTTTACAACAACATTATGCTTTGTGACTATAAATTTCTTGTTTTACCTAACATTAATAGAAACCCATGTTTTCCTCTTCTTTCCATTTAACTATCTTGTGTATCTTTTTCCTTTTGTTGAATGTTTCTAGTTTATCATTTAATTTGTATGTTGTTTTTAGCCTGCTAATGGATGTTGTATTGTTAAAATCTCTTTCCTTGCAATATTTCATTTATTTTAACCTACATATGAGTCCTTAAAGGGTAAATTAGACTTAAGATATGTGTACTTTAGGGCCTTTTATTAATGTCATGTGCATCTATAGGAATAGATCAACCAAATTTTCAATTTGGTGCATCACCCCCTTTCTTTTTAGTATTTAAATTTATGCAATCCTTCTCCCTTTTCCCTCAAAGTTTCAGTTTAGGTTCATCCTAATTGTAAGAAAGTTGGCCTTCTCTAGAAATTAAACCTTATAACATAAGTCCCACACTTGGAGGTTAATTCCATGCTACTTGAGGTTTCTAGGGGATCTAATGTTGGGCTTGGGTATATAATTTTATGTCAACAATTTTTGGCATGCCCGATGGGACAAATTCAGCTATATAAGTCTTCTAGTAGCCATTTTAATTTTCATTAATTGAGAATTTGGGTGTTTTCATGGTGAAATAGGAATTTTGTGGTGTTTCATCAAACATCATGGTGACTCTAAGCTCAAATCTTCTAGTTTCAAATAGACCATGTACTAGTATGTGTGCAATTATCTTTGATCTTTGATGTTCTACAATTTTTCTATGAGATTATTTTTATGAATATCTAATCAATGTATCCATTTCATAGAAATCCTTATTATTCTCCCCCATATCATGAAAAATATATCCCTCATTCCCCATACTATTAATCTCAATATCTATCTCATCCTCAAGTTGTTTATGGCCAAAATTCCTTTGTTGCACATCATGGTCATTATGCCCAAACTTTTTACTACCCTCCTACCCTTGCTCCACAAGACCCAACATTTTTAAGTGATGAAATCAAATCCATGACATCTATGATGGATGTCATGGGTGAGTAGTTGCAAGTCTAGAAATATGAGATTAAGATAATAAAGAGGCATCAAGATTTTGGTATGCAACAACAAATGGAGGTCCAAAAAGGGAAATATGAACAAGAGTACTCTTATCGGGCTTCTCCTTAATAACAAGATGCAGATTATCACTCTCTCATCCACTTCCTAGAGTATGAGGTGAGAAAGCCCAATTTGAAGAGGACCTTGCAAGACTATTGGCTATTGCAGAAGATATAAGTCTGAAGATTGCTCAAATGCAAGCATCTGAAGTACATGAGCCTCCAAGGATAAAATTTTCTAGCTTCAAATAGAGAATCCATCCTTAGATTTCTATTTCAAGCTTCCCTAAACCTCATCCTATACTTCAAATGGCTCCCCATGTTGATGATTGTAAGCCCCCAAATGATTATTGCCCCTTCTTTATTGTTGATGAAGAAGTGGATATATCTTTTCTCACATTTGAGATAATACAAGAGAAGCTTCCAAATGAAAAACACATGTTGCATCAGGAGGTTGAGGAGGAAGAACAATATAAGAACATCCATATCCTTGAGGAGAAGGTTTTTGCTCAACCCATGTGCAATGTCACAATTGAGCAAATAGTCCAAGAAGAAGTTTGTTTTTTTCTTTAAGCCATCATAGGGATTGTTGTGAAATGGGGATATCATAGTGGTTGGGGGAGATTGATTTATATGAGCTTGAGGTATCATGTTTATCTAGAAATTTATCTTCCTGATATGAAAAACATGTGTTGTAGTAATAAAAATAAGATTAAGCATTATTAGGTGTATTATCAGAGTCATCTCTTTTGGACCAGCATAATAAAAATGTTTTGGAGCACAACAACATGGTCAAGGCTGATTTATGAAAGCTAGATACATTAAAAGGATGCCCCACAAGGCATCTAGTTCTATAGCAATTCAACATGTTTCCCCTAGTCATTCTTACTTTTGAGCATAGGGGAGAGTTCCACATAGGAGAAATCTTGTCTTGATCAAATTAGGATGGTCCCAATGATAGGGAGCTTCATTTTTCTTGGCATTGGTATGGTGTTTCAAAGCACAACAATATGCTTATCATGCTTGCAAATATATTTGTTTGTCCATGTCTATGGAAGGAATAACAAACTTATAAGGAAGGGAACCTACTTTAACAAGCCTTTTAATGACTTTGTTTGATTTTTCTTATTTGTAAATACTTGTAGATAGTAGATTAGGTTTTTAATCATCCAAGAAGTACATGAGTACAACTATTCCATCATGGAGATAGAAAGTTTTGTTGGTTGCAAATTTTTTTGAAGTTACAAATGGGCCTACATGTCATTATCTACTAGTGACTCTATGCCCAAGGCCACTGATCTTTTGCTTAGCAAGAAAGCATCCCAATTGAGTTGCCATAAATGTTGGCTATTTTTGCCTCTATTCAGCCCATCAAAAATAACCAATCTGAGAGATCTTCGATGGGATCAATTCTTTGCAGTAGGTTACCACATCAAATTTTTAGTTAACATGTCATGTTGTCAATGTTTCTCTTTTAGTGTATGGCTTGGTGTGTTCTTCCACTAAGTGGCTTGGTTTTCTGCTTTGGGTTTCTCAGTGAAGTGTTCTTTCTATAGTTTACCAAGTAGCTCAGTAGTGGGAAAAGGAAAATATTCATATTACCCCATTTCACTTTTTAACATAAGTAATTTTTGATGGCTTGAAAAATAGTAAAATGTTTTGTTGTTTCTTCCACCATTCATTTTGAAACATGCCAACCGTCAAATTTTAAAAGTTTTTTCATCAATGGTTGTATTTTAATCATTGACAGGGAGATTTTTATAGCATCTAGGCCATCAACAATCATGCTTTTTTTTGTGGAAGATCTAATCTTTTCCATGTGGGTCAACACTACAAGTGTATAGAGGGGGGTTAACACTACATGTTATCCCATATTCTATTTTTTAACAACATCATGATTTGATCCCTTGCAACCACCACATATTTCCAAGGGTAATTATTTATTGTTGGGTGAATTTTGGAGCCTTCTTCCATGATGCTAATGCATCTCCATGCCTCTTTATTACTTATAAGGATCAAATATTTTAGATTTTTCATTTTGTTTTCCAGATACTTTCCTTTTGGATTTTCCTATAACTTCAAATGGACAAGTTGCAATTCATAATCAAATTTCTTTCTAATTTCTTTATTACTCACCTCTGTAATTTAACTCTACCATGGTTGGGGTTTTAACATCAAGTTGTATTTGAGTTATCCTTGAACTCTTTAAAAAGAAAAGTTATAAATATTTGATGGATTCTCTGGTTTTTTTACAACAACATTATTCTTTGTGGTTGTCTATTTCTCCATTTTCCTTACATTAATAGAAACCCATGTTTTCCTCTTCTTACATTATAACTATCTTGTGCATGTTTTACCTTGTGTTGAATGCTTCTATTTTATCACTTAAGTTTCTATGTTGTGTTTATCCTACTCATGGATGTTTTATTGTGAAAGTTTCTTTCCTTGCAACATTTTTGTTGTTGTGATCTACATATGAGTCATTGAAGGAAAAATTAGAGTTAAGATATGTCTACTTTAGGGCCTTTTATTAATGACATGCGCATCTATAGGCAATGATCAACCAAAGTATCAGTCTAGTACATCACTCCCTGTCCCTTTCATCATTTAAATTTATGCATTCCTTCTCCTTTCTTGCTCAAAGTTTTAGTTTAGTTCAATCTTGATTGTAAGGAAGCTGAACTTCTTCAAAGATTCAACCTCAGAGCACAAGTCCCACAGTTGGAGGTTATTTCCATGTTACAGAAGGTTTCCTAGGGATAACATGTCATGCATGGGTGTAAACTCTTATAAGTATTGTATTAGTTTGAGAGTAATAAATCATTTATATTTATAAATATTGGCATGTTATGTAGCTCATTAAAATGCCTGAAGAGGGATAGTAATACACTATTATAATTATGAAAAGAAACATTCATTGTTAAAGATGAGTGAAAGTGTCATTATATTATAGATCATATGGATAAATGAATTATGTCCCCAAATTGCATGTTCACCTTGATCTCTTGAGAGACTATGTGCTTGTGGATTTGAAACATACTGTAGAATTATTACTTTTAATGTATCTAGCATTTTATTGATGGTTGCATTCTATCCATGTTACATTGAATATAATGAGACCATAGTGGCCATAGAGAGAAACCATCACTTGTGTGTATTTTAGAATGTGACCATACTATTGTGAATGTTGTGCTCCTAGTGAACTTGTGTTATGTATTCAATATATTTTTTGAGGATTTTCTGAGACCTCATTCTAGTTAACACCTTGCAAATTAAAACTAGTGTGTCAGATGGAAACTATAATAGAATATTGATTAGAAAGGGATATTATTTCATTTATTAGGTTTATAATGTTTTACATTAATGGAATCATAGACAATTCATTATTTGGAATTTGTGGGTATGTTCTCTAACACTTTTGTGATGTATTCCTTGGTACTATGAAAAAACTACTCACTCTAATGTGACTAATATTTGTCACAATATTTTGTGAATCTATTTCATTATTAGTGATTTATTTTATTCCTTGGTGGATAAACTATATCTTTAGGGATTATTTTATGCATCCCTAAAGATACTGTTTATCTAATAACATCCCTAATGATATGGTTATTGTGCTCCTTCCAAATACCCCATCCAAAATGAGGCAAGGTCCTTTTACTTATAGTTTCTAACCCACATCCCTGCCAAGAATTATCCCATTTCTTGAAGAATTCAATAGTCAAGTTAGGAGCACACCAACTCAACCCAAAAGCTTGACTGAAAAAAGACCAAACCTCTCTAGTAAAGGAGAAATGTATAAATAGGTGGTCCACAGTCTCAACCTAGTTTTTGCAAAGGGAACCAGGCCTTAGCTTAGTTTGGTCTTGAATCCTACCTCATAATAGCTTGGTATCCTAAGGCCACTAAATAGGTACCATTCGAAGTATTCTCCCAAATAAGCTTGTCCTAATCCTCATTCATTACCACTGAGTGAAGAATATTCATTAGAGATTTTAGGTCTTTTGATATGGAAGCAAGATCCCTCCAACCTTGGCCTTGTTTGTAATTAGTAACAAATCTTCCAAACTGTTGGATGCAAATGTAGGCCCATCTTTCAAAATTAGGAATGAAGATAAGAGGCCCCTAAATCACCCAATTGTCCTACCAGAAAAGGGTATCCTCTCTATTCCCAACACTCCATTTCACCCTACTATTAGCAACTTCTCTGGTGCTAAGAAAATTGTTCCAAATATTAGATTCTTTAGGAATTGACTCACCTAAGAGAAAGTTTCTAATTAAAGGTTTTTGAAGGTATTTGTCTTCCAAGATGGCCTCCAGTCCCCCTTGCTAGAAAATATTGTCCAGACCTGTTTATCTTAGAGATATTTGTTGAAAGGTCACAATTTCCTTATCCCCAATCCACCATTCTATTTTGGGAGGCACACATTATCCTGCATCACCAAGGGAACCACTTGTTATCTTCCAATCCTAACCAAAGAAAGTTCTATTGTATCTTCTTGTGAGATCTACATACTTGCTTGAAATCCCAAAGAGGCTCAACACATAGGTTGGAAGATTCTTAAGGGTAGATTTGACCAGTTGAATCTTGCTAGTTTTGCTAAGAGTGACTCCTTTCAAGCCAACAAGTTTCTTATTAAACTTGTCTAAGGTTATTCCAGAAAGAGTTAGGGGGTCTCAAGCCCATAGGGAGACCCAAATATTTAGAAGGAAGGCTTCCCATTTTATAGCCCAAAATAGGAGCAATCTTCCTCTGACACTCAATTGGATTATGGATGATGAAAGTAGAGCTCTTGTTCCAATTAATAAGTTTCCATGAACCCCTAGAGTAAGAGTTCAATATCTTTTTCACCACCCTAGCCTCACTAGAAGTGGATTTCTCCCCCATTATAGTATCATCAAAAAATTGTTGGTGGGAGAAAACTAGGGGACCAAAAGAAGGTTTGATTCCAGATTGAGTACCCAAAATTCTATTAGAAGACACCATATTTCCAAGATAGTCAGCCAAAATAATGAAAAGAATGGGATGTTAGGATAAACCACAGACAGAAATAAAAACTACATGCAAATATAACCAATAACAGAAAATAATAAAACACATAGAAATGAACACAAAGCGCCAAGATTTAATGTGGTTCACCCAATCCCTGGGCTACATCCACCAAACAGCAAGTCCGATCTTATTACAATCCAGTGATTACAACCTGATTACAATCTGTAATCCCTTACAGCTCAATACCGCCGCAAGAACTAATTTTGTATCACAACATTATGAAAAATACCCAACCCTAAGCCCTTTTATACAAGTATTAAACTGCTTTAGGGTTATAACATGTCGGCCATAATATGTCGGCTACCATGTCGGCATGTACAGTACTTTCCTGATCAGTTACCACAATCTAACAATCTCCCACTTGAGGACTGATCAGGCTCCACACTAAACAACAATCTCCCACTTGGAGACTGATCCTGTAGCAATACCACTACCACATGGGGCTCCCACTAGATCAAACCATCCTAGACTATACTGTTCTTTTATTCATGTTCAATCTAAAAGAACAACCGAAGCTGAAGAGGAGTTCAGCTTCTCTCATGTTACAACCTTTGTCAACAGATCTGCTGGATTGTCATTGGTATGTATCTTCTCCAGCTTTAACTATCCATCCTCCAAAACTGACCGAATGAAATGGTACCGCAACTGTATGTGTTTGGTCTTAGAATGCAGAGCTGAATTATTAGCAAGATGAATGGCACTCTGACTATCTGTGAAAAAATAATTATCCTTCTGAGGATGTCCCAATTCTTCCAAGAAGAACTGAAGCCATATCATCTCTTTGGTTGCCTCTGTAGCAGCAACATACTCTACCTCTGTAGTGGAGAGAGCATTAATCTTCTGTAACCTGGAAACCCAACTCACGGCTGCCCCACCAATAGTAAAGACATAACCTGTAGTACTCCGCCTGGTATCAATATCCCCAGCCAAATCTGAGTCAACATAGCCTTGTAAATTAGTAGTAGAGCCCCCAAAGTGTAAACACTTATTGGATGTTCCTCTCAAATATCTGAGAATCCACTTGACAACATTCCAATGCTCAAATCCTGGATGACTCATATACCTGCTAACGACTCCCACTGCATGTGCAATATCTGGCCTAGTGCATACCATAGCATACATCAAACTTCCTACAGCTGAAGCATAGGGTACCTTGGACATCTTATCCTCCTCTTCCTGTGTCTTGGGACACATCTCCTTAGTCAATTTCAAATGACCAGGTAAAGGTGTGCTGATAGCTTTAGCATTCTCCATAGAGAAACGTTGCAACACCTTCTCAACATAATCAGCTTGAGATAGCATCAATGTTCTATTCTTCCTATCTCTATAAATCTTCATACCAAGGATTTGTTTTGTTGCCCCCAAATCCTTCATAGCAAATGCATGTGCTAATTGGCATTTCAGCCCCTTAATATGATCCATGTTAGACCCAGCTACAAGCATATCATCAACATACAAACATAAAATAATGTAGCTATCATCATCCAACCTCTTAAAATAAACACAGTAATATGAATGACACCTATTATATCCATGCTCATGTATAAAACTGTCAAATTTCAGATACCATTGCCGAGGTGCTTGCTTCAAGCCATATAAACTTTTCTTCAATTTGCATACTAAGTTCTCCTTACCTTTGACCTCAAAACCCTGTGGCTGAGCCATATATATTTCTTCATCCAAATCACCATGAAGAAAGGTTGTTTTAACATCCATCTGCTCTAAATGCAAATCTTCAGTAGCCACAAGACTTAAAATAGTACGAATAGAAGTCATTTTAACAACAGGAGAAAATATCTCATCAAAATCAATTCCCTTTTTCTGTGCAAATCCTTTTACAACTAACCTGGCCTTAAATCTTTTCTTACCTCCTTCCTCTTCTTTCAACCTGTAAACCCATTTATTCTGTAAAGCCTTTTTACCTGCAGGCAACTTACACAAATCCCATGAGTTATTTTTCAGCAAAGAGTTCATTTCATCTTTCATTGCAGACTCCCACTGAATCTTAGTATCCACCTGCACAGCTTCATCATAACTTTCAGGTTCACCAGCATTAGTAGGTAAAATAGAATACAAAGAGGGAGAAAACCTTTATGGAGGTCTAATTTTCCTTGTTGACCATCTAACATTCACTGGTGTATGTGGTATTTGTTGTTGCAGTTGTTGCACATCATGAGGAATGGCTGGAACATCAGCTTTTGGAGTATCATCCAACACTACATAATCATCGTCTTTCTTCTCATGTTGCTGCAACAGATCTTTGTACAACACTTACTCATTGAATATGACATCCTGACTTCTAATAATTTTAAGATTTTCAAAATCCCAAAGCCTATAACCAAATTCATTAATGCCATATCCAACAAAGACACATTTCTTTGATTTAGCTTCTAGCTTGGTTCTATTTTCAGAGTCTATATGAGCAAAAGCTTCACAACCGAAGGTCTTGAGAAAAGAATAACTCACCTTCTTACCAGTCCATGCTTCCTCTAGAATACCACAGCCCAAAGGAGTAGAGGGACCTCTATTAATCAAATATACTGCAGTATTGACAGCCTCTGCCCACATGTGTAAGGGCAGCCCGGCATGCAACCTCATGCTCCTTGCGCATTCCATTATAGTCCTGTTCATGCGTTCAGCCACTCCATTTTCTTGTGGAGTCCTTGGAATAGTTTTTTGTCTACGAATACCATTAGTGGAGAAATAATCTTCAAATTCATAACTACAATACTCACCACCATTATAAGATCTATGACATTTTAATTTCTTACCAGTCTCATTTTCAACCAAGCATTTCCATTTCTTAAAAGTTTGAAATACATTAGATTTTTGTCTAAGGAAATAAACCCATACTTTTCTAGTTGCATCATCAATAAATGTAACATAATAATGAGAGCCACCAAGGGAAGATACCTAGGCTGGTCCCCATACATCTGTATGCACAAGCTCTAATTTCTCCTTTTTGTTTTCCTTCCCTGTCTTTACAAAACTCACTCTCTTTTGTTTTCCATACACACAACTTTCACAGAAATCCATATTCACACATTTTAGACCTAGTAAAACTTTCCTTGAATGAAGTATTTTCATACCTTTCTCACTCATGTGCCCAAGTCTATTGTGCCACAGCGCTGTATCAGAATCTACAGCAGCTATTTGTTCTCCCTGCTCAATTGCAGTAATTGTTCCTAAATATTCATTTTTCTCTGAAACAATCAAAGTAGAAGGAACAATATGACCTATACAAAGATATAAGGTGCCTACTTTCACACCTTTTGCTACTACAAGGGAACCTTTTGAAACCTTCCAATTTTTATCATTAAAAGTAACTACACAACCCTCATCACCAAGTTGCCCTGCTGAAATTAAATTTCTACTTAGTTTTGGAACATGTCTTACCTCATGTAGTAGCCAATGATTCCCATTCTGCAACTTAATCTTAATTTTTCCCTTTCCAACAATCTGACAGGGTTCATTATCCCCCAAATAAACAAGCCCAAAATCCCCTTGGACATAATCAATGAAATAACCTCTATGAGGTGTAGCATGAAATGAAGCACCAGAATCTAAAACCCATGAATCATCAACACTCTCTAAAGACAAAAGCAAAGCATCCTCTTCGAATTTGTTACTTACCACATTTGCCTCCTTGTCTCCATCTGATTTATCTCCTTCATTTTTCTTTCGATTCCAGCAATCTTTCTTTTTGTGCCCTGGTTTCCCACAGTACCAGCAATCATTTGGTCCTCTCGATTGAGACCTCCTCCCCTTTGACTTTCCTCTTGATTTCCCACGATTTCCAAAGTTACTTCCTCTTTCAGTCGTTCTGCCCCTGCTTTGTGCATTTAAAGCACTTCCTGATGTAGATCCACTTGAGGATTTTCTACGAGTTTCCTCACTTAAAATAACACCGATCACATCATCATATTTTAGGGTACTAGATCCAAGAATAGAATTACTCACTGCCATTACCAAGCCATTCCATCTTTCAAGCAAAGAACACAAAATCAAGAGAGCCCTAATTTCTTCATCAAAATTGATACCTACAGAAGATAATTGACTAGTAATAGTATTAAACTCATTTAAATGATCTGCAACAAATCCACCTTCTGCCATTTTCGTATTAAATAAATGCTTCATGAGAAATACCTTATTTAAAGCGGAGGGCTTTTCATACAGTGTCTCTAGGGTTTTCATCAAATCTTCTATCGTCTTTGCTTTTGTAATATTAAATGCCATCGATGGTGCCAAGCATAACCGAATGCTTCCGAGTGCCTTTCTGTCCAAAAGATCCCATTCAGCCTCTGACATAGTTCCCTAATTCTTGGCTTTTCCTTCCAACGGCTTCCATAAATCCTTCTGATATAAATAGTCTTCCATTTGCATCTTCCATAACTAGAAGTTCTGCCCATTAAACCTGTCAACCCTCAACATACCCTCATCTTCCATCGCTCCCACTCAACTGTGAGACTCCCACTTAACCGTGAGACTTTCCTACAGAGGATAACTGAAAGACAACCTTGCTCTGATACCACTTGTTAGGATAAACCACGGATAGAAATTAAAACTACATGCAAATATAACCAATAATAGAAAATAATAGAACACATAGAAATGAACACAGGGCACCAAGATTTAACGTGGTTCACCCAATCCCTGGGCTACGTCCACCAAATAGCAAGTCCGATCTTATTACAATCCAGTGATTACAACCTGATTACAATCCGTAATCCCTTACAGCTCAATACCGCCGCAAGAACCAATTTCGTATCACAAAATTATGAAAAATACCCAACCCTAAGCCATTTTATACAAGTATTAAACTACTTTAGGGTTATAACATGTCGGCCATATGTCGGCCATAATATGTCGGCTACTGCCCAAAAAAAAATTTTGGGCCGATGCCCCAAACCCCACTATTTATGAAGTATGTACAGTACTTTCCTGATCAGTCACCACAATCTAACATGGGAGAGATCGGATCACCTTACCTAAGACCTTTGGAAGGGTTGAAAAAAGCTAAGGGGGAGCCATTGACCAGCAGTGCTAGGGAGGTAGTTGTAACAACTGGATAATTAGTTGGATAAACCTAGAATTAAACCCAAAGGCCCTAATAAATTTGAAGAGAAAGGCCTAGTCCACTCGATCATAAGCCTTTGACATGCCAAGCTTGATGAGGAAACCTTCTCTCTTACCTTCTTCCAAAGAGTGGATAACTTCATGGACATTCATAATAGAATCTAGGATTTCTCACCTCAGGACAAATTCAAAATGTTGAGGTGTTATAATGGAAGGGAGAACCTTGATGATCCTTGAAGCCAACACTTTAGAGATAATCTTATAAAAAGAAATACACAGGCTAATAGGTCTGAATTGGTCCATAGAATCCACCTTAGCCACCTTTGGGATAAGCACTAAGAAAGTGGCATTAACCTCCTTAAGTAGACTTCTTGCACAACTTTAGTGACATCATTTTGAACTACATTCCAAAACATGTAAAAGAAAAAATATGGGAAACCATCTAGGCCCGGGGACTTGTGAGCTACAAAAGAAAAGATAGCCTACTCAACTTCTAGAGGGGAGGGAATAGCCCTAATTATCACATTCTCCTTGGGTTGGATCAGATCCAGAATATTTGATAAGATTTCCAATTGATCTTGATCCACTGGATTTTGATATTTCAAAAGTAGATTAGTGAAGAAGGAAATATCCTTAGCAACTATTTCATTTTCTTCTTCCAAAACAGCTTCCCCCTTCTTGATTTTGATAATTCTATTATTAACTCTATGTTTCAAAGTAGAGGTGTGGAAGAACCTTGTATTCTAGTCCCCCTCTTTCAACCAGACAACCCTCGATCTTTGTTTCCAATAGGCCTCCTCTTGACTAATTACATTGTGAAGTTCAAAAAAGAGAGATTTTTCCACCTCCAGCCTCTCTTCATTATATCCCTCCTTCTGAATAGCATCTTGAATGATGCCAAGGTCCTCCAAGATCTAAGCTTTGGAGTGAAAGATATTACCAAAATCAAACTTGTTCCACTTTCTAATGTTCAACATTATATTTCTTAGTTTCTTAGCCACTTTAAGCATAGCAGAACCCTCTATGTGGATATTCCACCAATCCAAGATACAAAGAGAAATATTTGAGTGGGAGGTCCACATTTTCTCAAATTTGAAGGGGAAGTGACACTTGATATCACTAAAGTAAGAGAAATGGGCAAGTGATTTGATCTAGTCCTGACCATTAAAGAAAGATTGCAATTTTATGAAGACATCTAATCGAAAGATATGAGAGCCTTGTTCAAACAAACCTTAATGTAGTCTCTACCCATTCTTCTATTTGACCAAGTGAGTAGACCTCCCTGAAGGTTAACGTCCAGAAAAGACAAATCATTGATAAAGTTAGAAAGGTCCAACCTGCAGTCTAGACCAGGATGCAAACCTCCCTATTTTTCATCATCCCTTAAAGGGTTGTTGAAGTCCCCCATGAAAATACACATTCCCACTTGGAATCTAGATAGAACATTCTTAATTTTAACCCAAAAGTTCCTCCTACTATTCTTAGTATTGGGAACATACACATTCAAAAGAAACTAGGATTCTTTTTTTCTAATATTATCAACTTGAATGAGGAGAATATTACCTTCACCATATAGAACTTGAGACTTGAAAAGATATGAGCTACAGAGAGTAAGAAAACCTCCCAAAGCCCCTTCCAAATTTGTTGCAAAGCCCTCCAAACTTCTACTAAAAGAGATTCTTTCCACCACCTCCTTTCTCATTTTGATTTCTTGTATAAGAATGAAATCTGGCCTATGATCCCTTATCATATTTCTTATTACCTCTTGTTTGTGGGCTCCATTTAGCCCACAAATGTTCTAGGATATGATCTTCATTTCTTCTTTGATATCCACGTCTCTTGGATGCTCCTTTGGCTCCCATCTGCTAGATTCCTTCTAGTCTCTTCTTTCCTGTTCTTACTATTACTATTTCTTCCAAGAGTCCTAGGTTTTGCTCCAACATTATGCTTTACTCTGCTTCTTTTTACAGCTAGGGAAACTTGGGAAGGGTCTTAACTCTTCTTTTTATTTGTTACAGATGTCCATTTCCCTTGGCATTCATCAATACAAGTCACAAACAGAGCCTCCATACGAGTAAGTTTCCCTAGCAAAGAGGATCTAACCATATCTACCACTCTTGAGATCTTCTTGGGAGAGGCAATCTTCATCTTGATATTTCCACCTCACTTGAGGATTAAACTACCTAAGAGAGCTACCTCCTCCCTCTCACCCATGACTTGGGTCATGGGTATATTAGATATATCCCTACCTAATTTTGGGTCAGGTCTCGCTTTCTTAGGAAGATCCTCTTAGATTAATTCCCTTGTACGACATGACTACTTCAAGTTTTCTAGATCATCTGGCTCAAACACCATCCTCTACTCCTCAAACATGGGCCTTTGTGATTCCTCACAAAAAAATTTGGTACCTACAGGTTCTACCCTTGGGACTTGTTAATGTAGTTTTTTATTTCCTAGTAGGTTATTTATTTTTTCCTATATTGCTAGATTTTTCCTACACTTTTAATAATCTCACTTAGGTTAATAAAGCATGTCTTATTAGGTGAATGGTTGAGGTGTCACCTTCCTACATGTGAGCATCCATTAGTTATCTTGGGAAGATACTTTGCTATCTTTAGTCTGATAGATGGTTGCTCCTCATTGGTCGGTGTTGCCACCTCCTCCCTCTTCCCAGCCTATATAAGCATGATACCTAACTTGTATTTGCATATCTTATTTTTGCATCCTCTTAATATTATTTTACTTCTAGCATTTGCATTACTCTCTTGGAGACTAAATTTGTGTTGTTGTTTTGATTTTGTATCATTTGCATTCATAGTTTAGATTTCTATTCTTTGCACTAGTTTTCTAGGTTATTAATTTTTTTCAGATTCTAACATGGTATCAGAGCTTTTCTATGTGCAAGAGTAGATTTTAGTTTCATTATTTGAGAGATTCGGGGGGGGGGCTAATAAATTTTATTGTAAGTTTTTGAAAATCTCAGTATGCTCTTCTCTTGCATCTTCGGATGATCTTGAGAATCAGAAAAGTTTGACAAAAAAATTTTTAATCTCTGGGTGATTGCAACATTTCTGGTTATACTGGAAACATTTTTGGTTGTTCCAACACATCTAAGAGGCTTGAGAAAGTCATATTTGGCTTTCATTTCACTGAGAACAAAGATTGTCATACAAGTTGCAAAACTAGGGTTTCAATCTCAAATCTGACAACCAACTTACATATTTGGTGTTTTCAATCAATATTGTAGGTTCTAGAATACCATTTATTGACTTAGGTAGTTGATTCAATCTTTTCATGATGTCTTTTGGTTGCTAGGGTCAGTTTTTGGTTGTTGGGGTTGTTTTTTGTTGTTAAAGGCATCTGATTTACACTACAACTACATGTTTTGTACATCAGCAAAAAAAAACAATTTTTGGGTTTTGTTTGCAACTCTAAAAAACCATCTGGGTATCTTTTAGTTTTTGCATGCAATATGTATATTTTGCAGAATCGAGCACAAAAAGCTACAACCATACCTCTCTCTATTGGCAGTCGCAGTTTTGAATGCAATTTTCAAATGCCTCATTCTTCCTCATATGGACTTTGATTTCAATGTTTCTTGTTATGATCTTGGCTTTTTTTTTGTGCTCTATCTACTAGTGTAGTCTTTTTTTTATTTTCATGCATAAATTTTTCAGAAATTGCAGATTCTTGGTAGTGACTTTGCACAGTTCTCATTTTAGAAACTTTGGAGGATCATAACTTTCTCATACAACCTCGTATCGAGGTGATTCTTTTTCTAAAAGTGCATGATTTTTCAATTAGATTATAGTGGTTCTATTTGTTTCCTTGAGTATTGTGCCCAATTTTCACTTTTAGCATATGCTCTTCATGAGGGATTTTGTAATGCATTGAAATCAAGACCACTTAGTATTTCTTGCTAGTGGTAGTTGTAAATGCACTAAAATAAAGTGCCAAATCATATTTCTTTGGGGGTTTCTTTGGTTGAGTAAAGCGGGTGGGGGGCGGTGCAGGAGGCGGGGGGCATTGTTGTGGTTGGGTTCTCTTATTTTTAGCATTTCTTCATCATGGATCAAACAAATATGCCCATCCTAACTCCATAAAATTACTTTGAGTGAAAATCACACATTAAAATTCACTTAAGGAAAGATGGATTAAATAGGATAACTATGGGACTTGGAATCGAACCTAATAAAGATGAAGATAAGCCTAAGTGGTTTAACAAATGTGATGAGGCATATGGAACAATATGTTTGTCTGTTTCTCCTAACTTGCAATTACACATTGAGTCTTTGGATACACCAAATGAAATATGGATAGAGCTAGAAACACTATTTGGCACACAAGATTCAATGTGGGGTCATATGTTGGAAAATGAACTAATTAGTTTCAGTCTAGGCAATTTCAACATAATGTAGGATTTCTTCACCAAATTGAAATCACTAAGTTGTAGTTAAAACAATGTGGAATTGAAAATAAAGATGAATAGTTGATTCTTAGTATTCTCTCTAAGCTAAGTTCAGAATATTTTGTGTTTGTCTCTACCTTCTATGCTACTAAGGGTGCAGTTGGTACTCAATTCACCGTTCCATCTTTAGATGATTTTACTGTTAATCTCACTTGAGAACAGGACAAGCTAATCTAGATGGGCACTCTTAAGTCCTCTAAGTCACATGCCTTGGCTTCCAACCAAGGCACAAAAGAACAAAAAGGACAAAGTAGTAACAAAAATAGTAAGGATGAGAAACAAAATAATAGAGAGGAAAAGAAGGATCAGCTATCATTGCTTCAAAAGCAACTATTGATACCCCATCTTCCAAGGGTGATAAGCCTAAGAAAGAAAAGGTCAAATGTTCCTATTGTAAAAGACCTAGTCATGATGAACATAAATGTTTAAAGAAACAAATTGATCACTTGATATACATTCTTGAGAAGAATAATATCAATGTTCCTGAGTCTATCAAAAAAAGTTCTAATGAATGGTCTAACAAGGCAAAATAAAATATCAAGGGGAAAAGAAAGGGCAAGGCTCTTGTTGCAGTTGCTTCCTCACCATCCACTTGGGTTCTTGATTCGGGTGCTTCGCACCACATGGCTTCATCTAAGGAAGAACTTGTATCCTCAAAGCTGTGTACTATGTCTTCTATTTTGATGGGTGATGACACTCTGGTTGAGGTGTGTGAGAGAGGGTCTATTGATTTAGGGGATGGCACATTCCATGATGTTCTTTGTGTACCCTCATTATCAACTAATCTCCTATCAGTATACCAGATCAGTCACATAGGTTTTGGCAAGAAGGTTGAGTTCACTCCTGATTCAGTTGAGATATGTAAGTTGCATAGTGATTCTACAGTTATAGTTGGGAGAGTAGATCATCAATCATGACTCTATCTATTTTCTCACTTTGTTCTTGATCCTCCTTTGATTATTTTTCTTAGTCACTCTAATGATGCAAGTAAATTATGGCATGAGCAGTTTGAACATCTAAATTTTTTCTATTTGTGTCAGCTCAACTAGCAGAGCATGGTCACAGGGTTGCCTTCGGTTCAGTTCTTAGGCAGTGTTTGCCAAGGTTACATTCTTGGTAAGCATCCTAAGGAAAAGTTTGACAAAAGTAAGGTATGGAGAGCTTCACAGATGCTAGAGTTAGTTCATAGTGATTTGGTTGGTCTATTTCAACATCCTTCTTTTAGCAGGGCTTATTATGTCCTCACATTCATTAATGACATTTCTCGATATACTTGGGTGTACTTTCTCAAATAGAAGTCAAGGGTATTTGATCATTTTTAGGACTTCAAATTTTTTGTAAAAAATAAATCTGGGAAGCCATAAAATTTTTGCGCACAAAAAATGTTGGTGAGTATGTCAACCATTAGTTTGAAAGATTTTGCACTTCTGAGGGGATTGATTTATAACATACAGTTCTATACAATCCTCAACAAAATGGTGTTGTAGAATGGAAGAATAGATCCTTGAAGGAACTGACAAACTGTATGATTCACTCTAGATCTCTTGCACCACAGTATTGGGCAAAAGCCATTAACTGTGCTTGTTACATCCAAAACCATGTTCCTCACCAAGCCTTGAAGGAAGTTACTCCTTTTGAAGCTTGGAGTGGTCAAAAACCATCAGTTAAGCACTTTTGAGTTTTTGTCTCTCCTGCATGGGCCCACATTCCTATAGAAAAATTCAATGCCTTGGATCCGTAGAGTAGACCTTGCATATTTGTAGGTTATCATGATGGTGTGAAGGGTTATTAGTTGCTTCACCCTACTACACATGAGTTGTTCATTGAGAGGAGTGTTTAGTTTGAGGAAAATCTTCAAGCTCACTTTCTATCACTTCTCCAACTCCTTCTACTTTGACATTGGAGTCACTTGGAATACATGATAGATCTTCTAATGATTCAGATTCACTTGAATAGTCTTCTACTTCCACTTCTAATGCAAGGAGTGATTTAGAGAACCTACCTCCTTCCTCTCCTAGTAATCATTCAAAGGTTAATGATTCCCCTCCAGATTCTTCATCTTCCAGTCATCTTTGGGCTAGACAGATGTTGTAGTCTTAAGGTGATTGGGTCAGGGATCCATCACACACCAAGCAGACTTGTTCATGATTCCAAGATGCTCCATGTGTCTTCATTCTGCCTTAGATCCACATTCCTTTCATGAGGCTTTTGGTATTCCTAAGTGGGATGCAACTATGTAGGAAGAGTATAATTCCTTGATGAGGAACCACACTTGGGATCTTGTCCCTCTTCCTAAGGGAAGAAAACTTGTTCGATGTAAGTGGATCTATCAGACAAAATTTGCAACAGATGGGTCAGTTGACAAACATAAGGCTCGCTTGGTAACCAAAGAATTCTCCCAGGTTTCTGGGATTGACTACTTTGAGACTTTTGTGCCAGTTACCCTAATGAATTTCATTCAACTTGTTCTTGCTATTTTTGTAGCTAATCGTTGGGAAGTACATCAGATGGAAGTGAAGAGTGTTTTTCTTCATGGTGACCTTCATGAGTAGATCTACATGGAGTAGCCACAGGGCTTCCTTCAGGATTCTTCACTTGTGTCTTATCTTTGGAAGTCTCTTTATGGACTCAAATAGGCTCCTTGAGCCTAGTATGCCAAGATGGACTCCTTCCTTCTATCAGTTGGGTTCACTTGGTGCCATTCTAATCCTAATGTCTACATTTTGCAATAGGGTGATTCACTTCTATTTTTGGTTTTGTATGTTGATGACTTGTTGATCACAGAAAATTCTTCACCCACCATTAAGGCTATCAAAATGGCCCTTCACGATAGTTTTTTGTTGACTAACTTGGGCTTGTTGCATTACTTTCTTAGGATTAAGATCTTTCTGTCTCCTTCCAAGATCATCATCACGTAGTCCAAGTATGCTCTAGATTTACTCTAAGGTTTCATATGGTTGACTATAAGCTTTCTCTGACTCTCTTTCTTTCTAGAGTTAAACTTGAGGCTCAATGTTCTTCTCCACTTGTCGATGGCACTTTGTACCACCAACTTGTTGGGAGTCTCATTTATTTGACTCATATGAGACCTGATATCTCATATCTTGTAGGCATGGTCTCTTGATTCATGTAGGAGCATCATGAGTTACACTGGAAAGCAGCCAATCGGATCCTTCACCACATTTAGGGTTCTCATAGTTGTGGGATTCACTACACAATAGGCATTGAGCTTGATTTGGTGGGCTACACAAATTTTGATTGGGCAAGTGATTCTCAGGATCACAAGTCTACTTTAGGTTAAAACTTCTCACTTGGTTGAAGTCCTATTTGTTGGTCGAGAAAAAAATAGTCTATTGTTGCTCTATCTTCTACTGAGGCTAAGTATCGGGGGGCTGTAAATGCCACCATTAAGGCCATTTGGATTCAACATCTTCTCACTGAGTTTGGTATCCAGATTAGATGGCCATCAATCATGTTTTTTGACAACTAGAGTGCCATTCACATCTCACAAAATCTAGTTCATCATCAGCAGACCAAACACATAGAGGTCCACATGCACTACATCTAGGAGCTCATCCATGGTCACATCATTGACCTTCTCTATTTTCTAACTTTCAAGTAGGTTGTTGATATTTTCACCAAAACCTTTACTGAGAGCAAGTTCCTTCATTTGTGAGCATTTGGGGGTGTGGAATGCTTAATCTTTTGGGGGGGAGCTCTTCCTCTCACTCGAAGTCCTGAATTTTTTTTGGGGGTCTCTTTTCTCTCTATTTTGGAAGAATTTTATGTACATGGGTACCTCATCAGGCTTGACTTGCCAGGACCCATTTCTACATCCACCTAAGCTTTGCTTATGGGGGGTGTTAGTGTAGTTTTTTATTTCCTAGTAGGTTATTTACTTTTCCCTATATTGCTAGGTTTTTCCTACACTTTTAATAATCTCATTTAGGTTAATAAAGCATGTCTTATTAGGTGAATGGTTGTGAGTTGTCACCTTCCTACATGTAAGCATCCATTAGCTCTCTTGGGAAGATACTTTTCTATCTTTAGTTTGATAGATGGTTGCTCCTCATTGGTTGGTGTTGCCACCTCCTCCCTCTTCCTAGCCTATATAAGCATGCTACCTAGCTTGTATTTTCATCTCTCTTTTTTGTATCCTCTTAGTAGTATCTTGCTTCTAGCATTTACATTACTCTCTTGGAGACTAACTCTATGTTGCTATTTTGATTTTGTATCATTTGCAATCATAGTTTAGATATTTATTCTTTGCACTAGTTTTGTGGGTTATTAATATTTTTAGATTCTAACAAGGCTCCCTTATCTTCCAAAGGAGGAGAAAAATCTATTGCCTCCTGTTGCTTCTCTGAAACTAATTCCTTATTAGTTATTTGCTTTAGTTTCTACACTTTCTCTCCCTCTTTAGAGCTATCAATTTAGTCCTTTGTTTTTCCATTGGACTTACTTTTATTCTGCTTCTATTTCCTAGCTTTCTCCTTTAAGACCCTTGGGAAAATCTTAGCCACATGGCCTACCTTCTTGTAATGAAAACAAGCAAAAGGAACACTTTCAAAATCTAGCTTTTGAATATGCGTTCCCAGCTTAGAGTGGAGGTACACCACCTCTAGCATATCTCTTCCCTCACTAACTCCAATGCATATTCTAGCATAAGTTAACTGAGTCCTTGACACCATAACGAGATCTATGGATAAAATCTCCCCATAAGATTTAGCTATGCCATCAAAAACATCTTCATACTAAAATTCCATTGGAAGTGTAGGAAAATAGACCCACACAAGTGCATGAACAAATAAAGAATTGTCGAGATCCATCTTTGAGCATACTTCTATGAGTCATTATATCCAAGATTTCTCAAGAATGAGGTCTCAAATAATGGCTCATAGCTCTCTATTCATGGAGTGCAAGGGTTTGTGATGGAGGCCCTTAGTTTGACCTAGTTTGTGCCCAGGCAAGCACACCATAAAATGAGAGATTCAAAAACCAAAATATGAATGCAAATGAAGATGCAAGCTAATATAGATGATGACAATGCAAAGAAATTCAAGAAAGGAAATCTAATCTATGAAAGAAAATAATAATGCAATATTAATCTATGAAAACAAACATGGATCTAAGCTAATATGAAAATGAAAGTATGGATCATGATGATGGAAGCCATGGATGCATGAGAGAAGAACACAAGAAGATAGAAGTTCTCCAAAAAAAGCTTTAATGCTCAAACTCCTCCAAAAATTGCTCTCCAAACCTACAACATAACAATAACATAATCGTAGATGTTAGAAATGAGGAGAGGGCTCTCCCTTATAAAGAAGAATAGACAATTAAGATTAAGAGGCAATAAGATTTGTGTGAGACAAAATTCCACCAATGAGAAAAGAGGAGGAAAATTAAATGGAATCCCACTTAGAAATATGTGCATTTAAGTGTAGGGAAAATTAAAAAAAGATTTATTTAATTTTTATTTAGTTTATTTCCTTTTTTTCAAGTGGGATTTTATTTATTTAATTAAAAGAGGGATCTTCTTTTAATTCAAAGGGGATTTTATTTAATTAAAAGGGAGCAAGATCTTTTAATTAAATAGGAAATATTTAATTAAATTAAAAGAGGGGTTTTTTCTTAATTAATTAAATGTGGATTAATTATTTAATTAAAAGAGAGGTTTTCTTTCAATTAAATTAGACTTAGGATAAAAATGATCAAACCTTAGGAAATGTTGAAAAAATTGAATTAATTATAATTTGATCAAAGAAATTGATTTGAATTGATTTAATAAAATATTGCAAACTATTGATTCAGAAAATTTGATAAATTGAATAATGGGGGCCCATAGTCTAGGCGACCATTTTAGGATGCATATAGCTATTCCATAAAAAAGTCCTCATACTAAAATTCCATTGGAAGTTTAGGCAAATAGACCCATGCAGGCACCTAAACAAAGAAAGAATCATTGAGATCCATCTTTGAAGTCCATTTCTACAAGGCTAGCATCGAACATCCAAAGGACTGGGATCCAGCACACAAAATCCTTGTGAGATCATCCATACATGAGAACTCAAAGGAGAGGAAGCCCTTTTCCATAGCCACTATCTCCACATGGCCTTTTAGGTCCCATTTGTTTCTCACATGGGTCCTCACAATGTCTATATTTGGCCTAGGGCCAAAAAACTTCCCAACCAGAGAGGATGCCATAGAAGTAGTGTTATCATCTACCCATTCATCAGGGATTCCAATAGTGAACATACCTTTTTCTTTATCCAAGATGTCTTTTATCTCTAGGAAGGAAGACTTACCTGTAGGTTTTGTCCCAAAGAGAGAAGACCATTTACCTCGCAAACTCGAGCTAGGGACCTTTCGAGCATTTTGCAGGCCCAACATTATTTGACTAGATTTCAAATCCTCCTTCCCTAGGGCTTTCCTTAATTCCTATGGGTCTTCATTCCTTGACAGAATAATATTCCCCTGCTCTTCCTCCTCCTGGCAGGCCCCAAAACCCTTCTCTGCTCCATCTTGGACAAAACCACCTAATGTAGAATTTAAATTTCCTATCTCTCCAATTCCCACTTTGACATATGCTCCCTTACCATGCACCATCATTGAAAAACTATAAAATTTTTAACCATGACTCTTACAAACTTCCCTTTCCACTTTAAAGTTTTGGGGAAAAGTCTAGTCCTATACCCCAGGCTAGTGCAGCAGGTACTTGGCATGAAAGTCTTGTAAGGGAAACTGGCCTACAACCTTTCTCCACTATGAAGGGGAGTCAAACTTGTGACCTCAAGGAAGTAAACCTCAAGGAACATACCAAATCACCAATAAGTGGCGGTTAAATTTGAGAATTAGTTAGAAACATGATATTATCATTATTTTCTATTAATATCAATACTTATTTTGTGTGGTATTAGTTAATCAAGATTTCTTGTTGTGATTCTGATTGCTTCCTTATTTTGATATTGATATCTTGTGTGTTCTCATGCTTGGATTTTCTTAATTTTGATGATTGTGTGTGATCGAGTCTATCTATGAAGTTTAATCTCAGTTGTGGATACTTATACTACACCTTCCCTTTGTCCTTAATTATTTTAGAGTGATTATGGAGGTGTTTCATGAACTACTATTTTCTTTAAAAAATTTATCATTAAGTGTTCTTTGGGCCACTTCTATTATGGGTTCCCTAACTTTTCTATTTTGCTAGCATGGTGTGCGGATAATAGAGTTTCCTATTCAATTCTTTGACACCCTATTGGCCATAAATTTAGATGAGCACATATGTGTGTGTGTGTGTGTGTTATCCCTCCTTGCGATATTCTATGTTGGAAATATGTATGATTGAATGAACCATAACTAGGTATTATGCCTAGCTTCAAGCTAGAAGAGGAATCAATCTACTTGGTCTTGTAGTGACTTCTTGAGCTTAAAGATAGATCTAAGTGTAGGATTATGATCATGCTTAAGACTCATTTTTGCCTTATCAAATGCAAGACCATGGTCTAGTTAGGTCGAGTAACCATTTTATTACCTAAAGTTGACCTCTCTATATTCAAGTAGTCACATTAGATCATATGCTTGGTGTTTATTTGGCATATGTATGTCCCTTCACATGGAAAGACAGAAATGTTGAGCCTTTACATGTGGCACTCTTTGGCTTGAGAGGAAATAACTTGTGATTTGTAATGTTCCATCTTTAGATTCACACTTAATTCATATCTAATTCTCAACTTAAGGTTTAGAATATATCCTATTTATATTGTGAATAACTTATAAGAATTACAATTACAATTTTCTATTGGAAATTTATAAGAATTTATTTCCTAACATAATATGTTTATCTCAAAATATACAAGTTTATTTGTATATGAAAGCTAAGTATATCTATTATTATACTCTTCCCATAATAATAGTTTAACTTAAATTGGTGTTCCTATTCTTCCTTGCACTTTAATTAATTCCTTATTAACCTTCTTTAATGCTATTTCTCCTCATTAATTTTCTTAATTATTAATTTTTCTAAACTTCCATTCAAATCTCCTCTATATAACATAATTTAATGGAAGTGGTGGTAATAATTATATTATTATTCCTTATTGATATCTTATAATTCCTTTCTTATCTTAAATCATTATCCCTTAGTCCATTCCCTTTCATTGTCTTATATCTTCTTATTTATCCCAATGCTTTTTTTGTCTTACGAAAGGCTTCTCTTAATTCTACATGTATTGTTGCTCATATTTAAATTATATTTGTCATTTTCTACTTTTATATTATCCTTCACACTCTTCAATGCCCCCTCTTAGATGAGATATATACTTAGTAAATTTGGTTTAAATCAATATCTCATTAGACATGGGCTTCCGACCTAAAGGGGTGACACCCCATTCATTGGAGTATGATCAAAATAACTAAATATATATTAGAATTATTTAATTAGAGATTATTAACATGACTATTATTGAGCAACATATGTAATTTTAGAACATTACTGACTTGAATAAAATATGAATTAATAATTAGATTGAATAATTACATATTTTATCCTATTAAATCGATCATGAATTTATGCTTGTATTTGTTGGAGATATTATTCAGAATGACTTAAATAATGGTAAAAAATAATAATATATCATGTCATATTATTCTTATATATTTATTTAATATTTTAATCATTTATAATAGTTGGGTTCCATTCTGGGAGGGGTCGTGATAATTCACCCTTCCCAAAATTGTTTGTCCTTAAGCAATGACAATTTATATAGATCTTACCACACACACACACACACACACACACACACACACACATATATTCCCAAAATTACTTGTCCTTAAGAAATATAATTTATATAGATCTTACCATATGTATATATAGACACACACACACCACCCTATGCATATATGACAGGTGAAAACCAAGATTCATCTTCTAATCCAAGCTAGATTAACACAAGATAAAGTGTCATTGCACAACCTAATGCAAAAGGGTGAATTACTCGGACTTCTCCCTCACCTCCATAAAGAGAGGGTTCTATGTATAAAATTTGAATGTAGAGAAACAAAAATGTGAATTGAAATAAAAAAGGAAAGAAGACTCGCCTTGTATAATGAAAACTTGTAAATGAGTTGTTAGTGATCTTTGAAACTACCAAAACCTACAAGCTAGACATGAAATTGTGAGATCTACAAAATCCAAAAATTGTTTGGCTCTATTTTAGGGTTGAAATGGAGGGAGCAAGGTGATTTGGAGCAAAAAAAATGTCGCACTACATCCCTAATTTTTAGTGTTTGAAGTAGTTTTTGAAACTCTAAAGTTCTACGAAAAGGGTATTCAAATCCTCTCTTTGTTCCATCTTCAAAATCTACAACCTACAAGAAAAATTGTTTTATTTTTTTGGTTGGGGGTTTTCCTTGGTCAAACCCCAATTTAGGAATTAACCTTGAAATTGAAATAATTTAAATGCTAGAAATGTAAAACAAATGCACGAATTCACCTTGCAATAGTAGGATTTCTCAAATCAAATGAAATGATCTCACTTTACCAATTGAATGGATCAAGAGGATGTGAATGTAGAACAAGGATGACTATAGAAAACCTTTCTTTATGACAAGTTCCACTATCATGTATGAAGGAAGCTAGATATTGAAAGGTTGCAACATGAACATATAAGAGATGACAAAATCTCCAAATGAGCTCCTTGAAGCTCGTTGAGTTCACCTTGAATGAAAGAGATCTCCTCTCCAATGATTTTATAATGGGTATCCTTAAATCCACTTGAATGCTTGAGTTCTTAATAGATGGGAGGATGCTTGGAATGCAATTGATGGATGTGTGGATGTTTGAAATGCGATTGAGTGATGTGTAAATGACTAGATTCATGGATTCTTATATCGACCCTAACTTAGGGCCTAAGAAGTGGACCAAAAATAGGTCCTTGTCAAGGATGCACTACATCATCAAGGAAACATTGCATCATTAGAGATGCATTTCATCCCTAATTCCCAGGTCCAAAAACCCTCAAAATTCTCTCAAGGTCCTATAATAGGTCATGACTTTAGGAAATCGAATCCAAATCTTGAGAAAACCTAGTTTCAGTATAGAAAATAAATTGTAAGTGATTGGAGGAAGGGAAGATATGATCAAGTGGATATGTACCACCTCAAGTTTTATGTCATGAAATATGAATACCAAGGAGGATCTATTTGGTGCTACCCCAATTTTTTCTAAGAAGAATGAGAAGAGATAAAAAGAAAGGGGAAAATATAAATTAAATGCAATTTATAATGAAACCACATTACAAAGTGCTAAACAATCATTAAATTGAAGTGCTTCCAATTTAAAATGGTACATTTATCCTCTAGTTAGTGATAGTGGAATCAATCCAAACTCTTGGTAAAGTAGAGCACAAGGCATGCGATTATCTTATCATAATGAAGGAGACAAAGAATCCATCAAGACCCAAAGGGATTGAGTCTTCACTAACTCTAGATCATAATACGAGAGAAATCAATAACATATAGAAGTAGAGAAAAAAGGGGGGCGATTAATTTTACCAATGAGAAGTATAAATATAATTGTGTCACACAAAAATAAAAATAGAAAATGTGCTACCAATGCATGGGACATAGCATGTTGAATTTGAAAGGATAGGATTCTATGGTCTAACAAGTTTGTGTGCCCGATATTAAATCCTACAAATTTTTGTACCTACTCTTATACCATAAGGATGGGTTTTAAATGTGATATGATATGTCTAATGGAATAAAATGTGTGTTTATAATGCTAGTCAACCAATCTAATACATGTAAAAAAAGAAGAGTAGTTGGCCTTAACAAGTTTTGTTATGCTAGTATACTCTATATGTTATTCTTGAAATAAATAAAAACATATGAAAACAAGGGAACCATGTATGCCTCCCCTTAAGATGGAAAATAATTTCTTATTTTAACATATTAAGGAAGTGATGAAAATGGATAAAGAAATTTCAACATCAAGATAATATCCAAAAGAAACACCTAGTCCAAACCAAAGAGGTCACAACTCCTATGAGGTCATGGAATGGTAGAATGCAATGAGATTATGTGTAAGAAGTGCAAAATTAAATCCTTTAAAGGGATAACACACTATTATAAAATTATATAAGATTTAATGTTGCACAATAAACAAATAACACACAACAAAAGTAAATAATGAATCCTTAGAATAATGAGAAGAATAGATAGGGATCCATTTCTCCCCAAGTGTAGGAATAAAGGGAAGACATGACCTATTATTCTACTCAAAAATTGAACCATGTATGACAATGAGCCCCCAAGAGATAGGCTAACAATGTTAAATGGTGTGGAGAAACATATTAGGGTCTTGGATTTCATTTAAAGAAATCGGGGTTGAAATAAAGCTCAACATAAGGAGATATGTGAATAACCTCATTAAATAATTAGTTGTTGAATCTTATAATGTAAATATTGACAACCATTAGTAGAGTGATCATCATAATGATGATACATGCAAAAGGAAAGATTAATAAGTTTTTGACTATGTTTCTTTCTACATTGAGGTCTTGTAATTCCCTTAGTACAAAGAATTTAGGCAAAACAATTTCTTCATTAGTAGGAGATGATGTGGACAAAGAATGAGATTCAACACTTTGTTGCACACATCCTAATGTATGATTTAAAATAGTGTGAAAACAATGCCTGTGACCCTTAATGCCAAAGGTCATACAATTGTCTTAATATTGTTTACTAATGCAATTCTTATTGAATTCATAACAAGAAGCCATATCACTAGTTTTAAGAGATTACTCATGAGTGGAAGTAGCAAAAAAGTTATTAGAAAGTGGATTTGGTCGATATTTCATGAATGAATGGTCATTAAATTTATATTCTCCAATAGAAGTTTGCATGAAATCTAAAGATCCCCAATCATCTTTGGATAGAGAAAAGTAATAAGGTTCTTTATTTTTAGGTTCATGTTTAGTCTTAGGTTCCTTCACTTCCTATGTAGGAGGGGAAACTTGAGCATATTTCATGTTTAAACAAGGCTTAGGTGTGTCATAAACATGATGTGTATATATAATATTATTATATATACATAATATTATTATAAATAAATTTGACCTTGTAATGAAGAGTAGAAGATGAACAACATGCATATAATGCACCAAGGTCTTCCTAAGGGAAGGTTAGAGTTGAGGGGTTGAGGCATAACATGCATAGGAATATCCAATATCAACAAACCCACTTTAATAAGTAGTGTTATAATTCCAATTCTCTCTTAGAAATGTTATCAAATCCTCAAATAGGAATGTTATTGGGCTAAATAGATGTAAGATCAAATTTTTATAGCCTTTAAGATAATCATACTACAAAAATTCAAACCTGACCCATTATCAATCAATATCATGTGTATGTAATTTTTATTAATAGACACAACTATTATAATAAATTCATAATAATATTTAACTCCTTGGGAGAAAAATCATCATAAGTAAACATAATTGAAGGGGGGACAAGTGTAGCATGCATGCATGTTAAAAGACATTAGTGTTATTTTGATTAGGAGGTGGAATTGAAAGCGTCACTAGATATTGTTTCATGAATTCATGATATGTAGGAGATGTTTGAAGAAGTTCCCAAAGATAAATCTTGGTGGGGTATTACATAATTGTGATACCAAATCATAATCCATCCCAATATTTTGATAAAGATGAGCTAGAGGAGGAAGGGAGTTGAGAAAGTGGGAGATAAGTAGTAAGTTGAGGATTATTCCAAGTACAATATGTGTGACACAACACATGATAATCCAAATGATTACTAGTATTCCCCTTAAAGACTATTTGAGGAAAACCTTTAAGGGTGAGAAGAGGTTTATTTGATGAAGGGAAACCCTTGAAAATGAAGACAGGTCAATCAACATTAACTCCAGATTCAGATCTTTCTTCACCATAGACTCATCACTAGAAGGGATATCATTAAGGAGATTTCCATTATCCTTTATTTCTAAGGAATTGTTAGAATAGGGTTTGTGGTTTTTGATTAATGGTTCCTCTCTGCTAGGATCACCAAATATTGAAGTCATGGTCACATTGAGGAAAGTATTTATAATGCCTTTTTCTTTCTCTAAATATCACTAAGAAGAGGATATGTGTTAGGAGAAGAAAATTCATAGAGCTTATCATGTTCAAAAGAAAATGTATCAATCATCATCTTATCTTTTTCATGAGGAAGAAAGTAGTCACTATCATTATTGAGAGGTTCATCACAAATAGTGATTATCGATGGAAGGAACACATGTATCAAAATATCACTATAGAAGAGGAATGGTCATGAGTTAAAGTGAGATCAATAAAGGCAGAAGGATCGAAAGAAGATATAGAGAAACCTTGAACCAATCGTATCCACATTATCAAGATGTAAATTAAGAGAAGGTAAAATATTAGATTTTTGTACTTATCTTCATAAAGATTGCATGATAAAGATAAGTTGATAGGAGGGTGGTGTTTTATGTCAAAGAGAAGAGAATTATGTTTGGAAAATGTTGTAAATAACTTGTGCAACATGAGGGAAAATTAAGTACATGTAGAGTAGATCTAACTAATCATATTTTTATTGATATGTATGTAAGATCCAATGAACCATCCAGAAAGAGTACATGAAAAGTACATATACAATAAAATTAAAAGAGATATAAATACTACTAAGAGTAGATACACCAAGAGGAAAACTAACTCTAAAATGAAATAAATACAAAGAGGAATATAACACAAAAATAAAGAGCTAATGTAGTCAAGTTCACCAAAATGCGTGGAGGGAAAATCAATCCACTACCCCATGTAAAAATGAAGGGTGAAAACCAAGATTCGCCACCTAATGTATGCTTGATTAACTCAAGGTAAAGTGTCAATTTGTATCCTAATGCAAAAGGATGCATTTCTTGGACTTACTTCTCCCTCACCTCCATAAAGAGAGGGTTTTATATATGTATAAAAGATGAATGTAGAGAAATGGAAATGTGTATTGAAATAGAAAAGGAAAGAAGTCCTACCTTAAAAAATAAAAACATGTAAATGTGTTGTGATATGGTCTCCAAAACTACCAAAACCCACTATCTAGACCTTAAAGTGCAACATCTACAAAACCTAGAAATCATAGCTCTAGGTCAAGGTCAAAATGGAGTAGGGTAAAAATAGAGGAGTGGGGTAAAAATAGAGGAGCAAGGTCGATCTAGAGTAAAATCAATGATGTATTGCATCCCTAATTTTTAGTGTTTGACTACGAAACAATTATTGAATTGCTAAAGTTATGTGAAAAGTATATCTAAATTTGCACTCTATTCTATCTTCTAAAATATGCAACCTACAAGAAAAATGACTTCTCTTTTTTGATGGGGGGTTTCCCTTTGTCAAACCCTACTTTATGAATTAACCTTGAAATTGAAATATTTGTTCATTGCTGGAAATATAAAGTAAATGCATGAATTCACCTTATAATAGTAATATTTATCAAATCAAATACAATAAGCTCACTTTACTAATTGAACATATCAAGAAGATGTAAACATAGAAGAAGGATGAATGTGGAAACCCTTCCTTGATGACAAGCTCCACTATCACCAATGAAGGAAGCTAGATCTTGAAAGGTTGTGGCATTAACATTGAAGAAATGATGAATCACCAAAATAAAATCCTTGAAGCTCCTTGAAAGCATCTTGAATGAAAGAGATACCCTTTCTAATGGTTTGCAAAAGCATCTCGTTTGTGTGAATATTTGAATGCTTGATTTTTTGAAGAATTCTTGAGTGCTTAGTGGATGCATGGATGTTTGGAATGCGATTGATGGATGTGTGCATGATTGGATTCACAGATGCTTGGAATGTGTATTATTGATGCAAAATGAGGCAAATGGATAGGCTTATAAAGGGATCAAAAAAAATATTCTCGTTAGTCGACCAAACACAAAATTATTGCTTTGGATCAACCCTAACTAAGGGCTCAAGAAGAGGGCCAAAAATAGGACCCTAGTAGGGATGTACTGCATCATCAAGGACACAATACATCATTAGGATTCACTCTATCCCTAATTCATAGGTCCAAAAAACCCTAATATTTCCTTAGGGTCCCATAATAGGCCCGACTTTAGGAAATTAGGTGTAGATCTCAAGAAAACCCAATTTCTATGCAAAAAAGAGATTCTAAGTGATTGGAGGAAGGGAAGAGAGGACCCAAGTGGATAGGTCCTACATTGATATTTTCACCATGAAGTAGGAATACCAAGGAGGATGTATTAGGTCCTACCCTAATTCTGTCTGGGAGGAATGCGAAGAGATAAGAAGGGAATAATGCAAATTAAATGTAATTTATGATGAAATCACATTAAGTGGGTGATTAACCATCATTAAATTGAAGTGTTTCCAATTTAAGATGGTATAAATAGAAACATAAAGCATACATGAAGTATATACACTAATGCATGAGGACACGAAGAGAACATGACACAAAGCATACATAATGTAAACACACAGTACACATATTTTTCAATTCCTTGATTAGAACCTATAATTTACATTTTTAGGGTTAGACAAAGGATTTGCAAAATTTTACTTCCTTATCATACTTTCTAATTGTGATCACTACAACCAAAAGGAAATTATTAGTGTGTGTATATAAATATACATATATACACATATGTATATATTTCAAAGAAAAGGTGTGTCATTATAAACTAGTCCAAGTCAATCCCCTACTAAGCCCAAGAGTAAAAATTAGGGTAAACTTTAAGAAAGCCACCTCCAAAAAAAGATATAAAATATTGGTAAATCTTTCATTATTTTGAAAAAATAAAATTATTTCTATTGGCGAATCTCTCAATTTTTTATTCTAAATATGATTAACATTGGTGATTATTTTTTAATCATAATTTTTTTGTATAAAATATTGATGAATCTCAATAATAATAGGAAGTTCATTTATCACTATGGAATATTACAAATCAAAATTGATCATTATTTTACCTCATGAAATATTATGAAGATCGTTACATATACTTTCAATCAATAGTGGAAACTAAATATTGGTGATATATCCCTAAAATAACTAATAATTATGGTATTTATTGGTCAGTTCAATTTAATTTCTCCAATAATATGTTATATTTAGGTGACTCAAATCTTATCATGTAGCGAATATTTGAGTTAAAATTTTTCAATAAAATACATTATTGAGCAATTTTAAATATTCTAGAACTAAATTTTATAAAACTATGGTGATTTAGGTTGTATCAAATCTTATATTATTAGCCAAATTAGTAGCTAAAAAAACCTAAAATTAGCCAATTTGCAAATATTAGCCACTAAAATATACCTTGGTAAAAATTTGTCTCCCTTAGCCTTGGTGGTAGATATTAGCCATCCATTTGAGGTGGCACATACTTAGCATGATACTTGTTTTAGTTCTCTATTCATGCCTCATCTCAAATGGTAGAAATGGTGAATTGTGGTGGGGTTATGAACTTAACCAATCTAAGCCCAAGAATGAGATTTTGGCCCTCTTGGCCTTAGTGGTAGGGGTTTAGGCATCCACCAAGGTGGTATACTTAGATAATTAATATATCCTTATTTATTTTATCTAGTATAAGCCTAAGGGTAGGAATTTAAGCCCCTTGGCCTTGATGGCAAGTGTTAGGCATCCATCAAGGTGGTCTACTTGGATGATAATTAGGTTATCAAATCCTAATATTCAAGAATCCATCTCATGGTGCCAAAACCAACCATCAATATTTATACACACTTCCAAACATGTCTTATATCCATCTTGCACACCTCAATTTTATAATCACAACTCTAAAACATTTCATTGATCTCTTATAGCCTATTATTATCATCCTTAAACATGTCATCCTAGAACATAAAAGTAAACCACATGACTACATAAATCTTCTTGAATTGTCTATCTACACACATGTAATCTTCAAAATCATCAGGTACATAATCCTAGATCATCCTAAGGAATCATTAATCTCAAATAAATTATAAAATCCATAACACCTTACAGATTTGTCAATTATTATTCCCTAGCTCAAGAATACTATCACCCTTTACTAAAATAATCAAATCTTCCTTGTGGATTATCATAAACAAAAACCCCATCTAATTGTGATACATGATCATGTTTTTAACACATTCCCATATGTACAATGAAGTATCTTCTTATATGTTCAATTATGTCATTGTCAAATAGTAAACAATCAATCTTTATCTAAGATGTCATTACTCAACCAAAACATCATGTAAACATCTAAAATTATACATACAACATGTAGAAAACATCTACATCACTCGATGATGTGTGAAAATCCTCACCTTCAGTAACAGTCATACACAACTTATCAAAATACTCCTAGTCACTAGTGAAACAACATAACAAATATTTATATTATATAATAAACATGTAATTTATATGAATAGACATCCAAACTTTATTAAAAATATTTTTTCATAAAATATTAAATATTTTGACATTAATGACATCACATCTAACTTGGCACAAAGCTTTGTTGATAAAGCCTGAAACTTGGTGGTGGAATCATGCACCTTTTGGTCTTTTTCTGTCATAGTAGTTTCCATTGAATGCATTTTTTTTTTCATATGTTTCTTTAGGGAAATGTTGTTTATTTGGTGAATTCCAAAAAATTCCTCCATATAGGATTTCCACCTATTCTTCCATCCAATTCTTCCTATTCGTATATTATAGGGTTGTCCTTCTTTAGGGTAAGTTTTTCTTCTCGCAAATACTTTACATGTGCTTCAACTTTGAGGAGTGCAAACTTTATCTTCTTAACATTTAAAATTTATTCACAAATAAATATCTATCTAGCTTTGTTAATCATTTTTTCTCAATAAATAAATCAATTTGACATTGAGCATTTGGGGTATCAAATTCACCCATACCTTGAAAGGAGTGTGATTTCTAAATAGTTTTCCTTTCATATTTGATTGCTTGGTATGTTAAAGAATTTGAGATAATTTCCTTATCATATCTTCCCTGTGTTTATTTAGGGCTTCTTCCACCATAGTTTTATAGGTGATGTATTTGGGTTTGACATCTTTGGCTAACTATGTCTCAATGGGAGATAAATTGATGGGTTATGTGTCTCTAATCATAACCTTTTGTAATTAGACCATGTGTGATATAACATATAAGAGTGTCCCTACTTTGATAACAATGAAATAAATTCAAGAGAGAATTTAAGAATTTGTTAGATAATATAAGGTTTTAAAAAACTTGGATGTATTTTTAAAAATGGACAATAACAAAACTAAAAACATGAGTTGTTGTTGGTAGTGTGCTAGCATCCCTCACAGGATAATGTGACATGGTTTTAATGCCTTATATGGACTCTATAATTCTAATGATTGTAACAAATATTGATAAGTAAATCTTTTGGTGCAATGACAATCACTTCTTCTAAGGTAAGTGGTATTAGGGCTTTTTGCATCAAAAGTCTCATAAAATTATTCAAGATGAGCTTTTATTCACATATAGAATCTCAAAAGTCCCAAATTTCAACTAATTTGAACTAAATATATTTGAAGAATAAATCAATGAACACAATTATAATTTTTTAGAAAACTAAAAAATTGGACTTCCCATCTTGGCAAGGTCAAAACTTTTTACTTAGCCCTTAGAATTTTAAACTACTCACATTGTTGGAGAGGTCTTAAACAAGCACAATTGAATCCCTTAGAGACATGTATTTTTCTATAAATTTTAGGGATTAATGACACTTCTAATGCCAGATTCTACAAACCTACAAAAATATGATTTACTAGAAAATACAAAAATACAAAAGAAAAAAAAAAAAAAAAAAAAAAAAAAAAAAAAAATATATATATATATATATATATATATATATATATATATATATATATATATATATTTGAGTTTTCATAGTTCTATCATCTTTGGATTGCTTTGGACCTTTCCCAACATGACTTGGATAATTCTCAAATTTTACTAGACATTATTTCATGTTTTGGATCATCCTCATATTGCTTTAGACCTCTCTCGACATCCTTTAAATCATTTTATTATTAGAATTTCTTAATAATATTTTGACATTTTATTTTTCTAATAAAAAATTGTATGTATTATCTCACAACCAATAACTTTATCCTTCCATTAGGCTCTTTGAGATCATAACCTACATGTGATTTAATACATCTTAAAATATAACATTAGTGTAATATGCACTTGCATCCAATAAAACTTATACCACATTATCTAGTGTTTCATGATAATAGAATATAACAAAGATATGATGTATAAATAACAATTTGACCAAAGAAAACAAATGCCTATATTAAAATTGACATATTTGTGATATAAAAAGAAAATATTTATCAACATGAAAGTAGGATATGATTCTAAGCACTAATAATACCTTCACGGTGATTGGGTGATTTAATTGTATTTATGTACTTTAAATATAATAATATCTTCCTGAAAATGATTATTTACATGTGTTTTGGTGTATGTATTAATAAGTTTAGTTTGATTCAAGTTTGTTGGTACAATGGTTTATGTTGCATTTAGCTTACACATTTTTAATTAATGTTGACTTGATTTTTTCTTTATGTAATAGTTAACTTACTTATGATGTATTTTAACATAAAAATTAACATGTTTTTTAAATCTTTAACTAATCTTGACATTGCAAATTTCAAAACCATAGGCTTATCTTATAAATTATCAATTCTCACCTTTAATTGAGATTGTGATATAAAATAAAATAAATTTCAATTCTATGATATTGAATTGGCCCTAGATTTAACAATTGGGGTTTACAACATTGTTGAAAATAGATTGAAGAAGACTATTATAGAGAGAGATTGTTGAGAACAGATTGATACAAGTATGATCAATATGCTTCAATCATTGCTTTGTCATTGATGTCAAACCTGCTATTTGCTAGTAAGATAACTGCTTATATGATTTAAGTACTATCACTTATTTGATTGATGAAGAGGATTTGAGCAAAAGATGTAACAATAGCACCTAGAGGAAAGGTTGAGTTATGATTTTGTAAAGAAGTACAAGAATCAGTTAAGAAAATGATAGCATGATGCATTGATCATATACTTAAGGTTACAAAGGCTAGTTACACTAAGAAAGTTTAGAAGAGCAAGTTACACAAAGTTTGTCTACAAAGCTTGACATAGTGGATAGTAGGTGTTGAGCAAAGTCAATGCAAGCCAAGCAAAAAATCAGTTGGAGCTGAGAAAAGGTTTACTCTAGTATATGCCGAGCAAAACAGTGGATGTCGAGTAAAGTTTAGTTGATGTTGAGCACTAGTAAACTTTAGTTCATACTGAGTAATTTCATAGAGGATGCCAAGCAACACAGTGTGTACCGAGCATCATAAGCTAGCTAATGTCGAGCAACTGCATTATTTAAAAGATTGTGAATTCGATGGATCTGAGTTGACAAGTTTGTTTTCTTGGAATGTGTGAACCATGTGGAAGATAAGGTTGATGAGCTGGTGGCACAGAATTTAAGGTAACTTATTTTTAGGTGAATTCAAAGAGGATTCAAGAAGAAGTCTCTAGAAGAGATATGGAATGTGGGGTAGATTCATTGTATCCTACCTAATCCGTCCTAACCCTAAATTGGACGATGGAGATTGAGCGACAAAATATTTTAATTTTCTATTTATAGGAATGGGTGGTTAGAAGAAAAGTGTGTCATGTGTAAGAGCCTAAGGAAAACAAGGAGTCAAGGGTTTTGCTTCATCAAGTGACCTAAGAGAAGAGTCTGCATTGGCATGTTAAGCAAGAAGGCTTAAGGATATCAATGATTGAAGGGTGAACAAGCTATCAAAGCTGAATGTATGAAGGCCAAGTAGAATAGAGGACTGAAATAGAGGTCTATAATCTGCAAATGGATTTGTAAGTTGTTATCAAATCAAGGGCCTTATTCTTAAATTGTATCAGTCTAGGGTAAATCCTTTGGATTAAGGTTGACCTAACAGTCATTTGTAAATCCTTTAACCAGGTGATATTCCAAGTGAATGGTCTAAAGTCCTCTAACAAGGCTCACTCCTAATAGGGTGATTGAAATCCTTTAATAGGGTCACATTTAATAGTGTGTATTTTAACCTTTAACAGGGTTAGCCTTTCACAGGGCATCACTTCAAAAGAGTGAAAAATAGTAGCATATTATTGGTGGTTTTTCCTAAATTGGGTTTCCACATAAATCATTGTGTCAAGTGTGTTGATGAATCTGTTATGTTTCATGTTTACATTTCTGCAAGTTGATTTGACAGTAACCTATAAGTTTTAAGTGATTGCATAATCTTACAGATGCATGCATGAAAATAAATGTTTATGGGTTCACTAAGTTGTGAAATTTTTTACTTATATATCTGGACCTTGAACAACTGATTCCACCCCCCTCTTAGTTATTCTAAAAGAATTCCAACAAACGTTTCATTCCAATTACTCATAACCACTAAATGTGAAATATTTGAAATTACATGCTAGGAAATTGTATTTAAGGACATAGGTTCCAACATTTAGTTTGAAGAATCCTTATTGTGAAGCACATAATCATTCTAGGAAAAGCACTTAATTGCATTATGAAGATTATACTGCCTCTTCAACTAACAATATAGTAACAACTATACATGGTTGTTTGCTATCTTTGATCTTTGTTCAAAAGTTGTTAATTCAATCCAAACAAGGGTTTGACAAGAGAATAATCACTTATCTAGCATACTCTTAAGTGATCTTATAAACACCATTTTTCTTACAAATTTATACGCTAGTTAGGTGAGGTGAATTATTTTGAGGGTGACAAAACTTCTCAACTCAAATTTGTGTACAAAAGATCAATTCCATAAACCATGATTGAATATTCTCAATCATGATCAATTATGACTTATGTTATCAAGTCTACGACAATTCCAATCTTTATCAAAAATTTAGAATGTCATGATTTAGATTTTTCCTATTATTCGTACAATATATCCAAGAATGAGTGAGTTTATAGTACACTTCAAAAGTTATAGAAAAATAATTAACAACTATTTATCACCTATCAAATTAGCCAAAAATGATTATTCATGTTAAATTTTAAGTATTGAGAAGTTATTACATAATATATCACAACTAAGGGAAGACTAGACCTTGTGATCTTGTGCATATTACAAGCTCTCGAATTAAATATCCCAACCCTATATTACTAATTATATTAGTATTTGTCGAAGAGTTCTTCTTTAAAAGATCTTTAAAGTAATATAATGCCATTCATACAAATTTTAAAACACCAAGGAACCAACATCCAAACAAGCATACAACTCTATTCTATTTGTTAATGTTAGAAACAAAAAGTCCAAGTCATTCAAAGAACCATCATCCATTCAATAGGAAATATTTTTAAATTAATTTTAATATCAATTTTATTTATTTTTTAAAAGTAATATTTATTTTATCACATTTAAAAATAGAATTAAAAAATATATTTTAGTAGTGAGGCTTTGAATATTTATTTTAGCCAATAGACTTTATGAGAGAACTATGTTACCCCTCTTCAATTATTTTTTTCTTATTTTCTAATTATTTTTTATAGATTAACATATATTTTCTTCAAATTTGATTTTAATTTTTAGTTTATAATTTTAATATATTGTTTAAAAGAAAACTAGAAGCAAATTGAAGTGCATGACTATTCAATCCTCTTCAACAGCTGTCATAGATATCCTTAAATTTCTCTACCCAAAAGACTTCCATGAACCCGCATGACCTTCGTTACTACCGATTTAAAATATATAGAAATCTTGCCGCACAGAATATTATTGTGAGGTTTAGAACAATATTGTAAAAGTTTATTCGATGCTAATTTTGGGGTCAACTGTAGCGAAAGAGGAAGGTTAATTTCACTATGGGTATATGCTCGTAGAAGTTTGTCAGACTTCTCCCTAACTTCTCTGTTTTAAAATTCATGGCCGCTCAAGCATTTTTATCTTCTTCACATATGATATTTTAGCTGAAATATCTAAATTTCTGTCCCCATTTCGGCCTCTTGCAAAAAAAATCCGTTCCCTGTGAAGTTTGGGAAAGCATCCCAAATTGTTTCTACCAGAGGATTTCAAATACTACGGATCCAGGCTTGAGTTTCTTTCATGGATCCTCTATCGGTTCTTCGTGATTACACCATCAGGGGAGATTTGGACAATGTAAAAGCTTCAGGAGATGAGTTCCACTTTGGAGAAGACTACAGATTCCCCTGCAATATCGACACAGCATACAGATCCAAACAGGGTAGTCTCTACACTCTTGAATGCCTTGTTTTCTTTGTTAAAAATGCTCACCTCAAACATACTGAGTATATGCAACAAGCCCGTGTACAGAAGCTGCAGATTGTGACATACACGGACAGGAAGCCGCTTTTAGACTACCTTGAAGGCAAAATCAATACGACCGACGCCATTGAATTTGTTGCCCCTGCCGGGCCTCATGTTCCCCCTGAAAAACCCATATGGGATTCAGCGGACCATGTGGAAGAGTATAGGCCGGAGGATCCTAGTCTGGGGTTCTTTGATAATGGCAATAATAAAAGGATTAGGATTGATGGAATTGAAGGTGGGGAGATTGGGGGTATTGAGACGGATCAAGTTGTAACGGAGACGGGGCCTCTTATAGATCTAGTTAGGGCTAAAGAAAGACCGCTTAAAGACAGGGAGTCCTTATTGGAATGCCCTAATAGAAATTTCCAGGCCGTTTTGTCCATGGCCACTAGAAAAGATGAAGAGAGGCGGAAATCTGAGGATCTATATAGAAAACAAGGGAGGCCCATGGAAACCCCTAGGAAAAACCATTACGGAATCACGGAGGAAAAGAGGTTTTGGAAGGATCATTTGGGTACGGATACTGATGAACTCGGTATTGATCCCACACAATCATACATTGGGCAGAAGGGTTTTGCAAAGAGGCCACAAGTTCAGGGCACTCCCAGGAGTGGTTTTGGAAGTGGTGGTGGGGGTGGTAAAGGGAAGCCCGATGGTGTGCCAATTATTTTGGTTCCGAGTGCATTTCAGACTAGATTGAACATTTACAATGCAAAGGACTTTTTGGAGGATGGAGTCTATGTTGCGCCTGATATTAAGGCCAAGCAAATGCCTCAGAAGCCCGAGTGTGTTACCATACAGAGAAAGATTGGGCGTGAGAAAACGCCAGTGGCGTACCAAATCAGAGATAAGCCCTCGGCTTTGGCTTCCAGTGATTGGGATCGAGTTGTGGCTGTTTTTGTGCTAGGGAAAGAGTGGCAGTTTAAAGACTTCCCTTTCAAGGAGCATGTTGAGATCTTTAATAAGAGTGAGTTTATTTTGCATGAACCACCATTGAAGGTCCTTATGGCTTCTTCTATTTCTTTATGGGTTTTAGCCTCAGAATGTAGTTTATTTGCATCAGGGGATACTGCTGTTTAAGGCAAATCAGGCTACAGATTTAACTCATAAGATGGGAGTCTAGCATAAAATAGTGGGGTAGGTTAGAACCTTGAAGGTCATTACAGCGCAGACAGATGTTCTGTCCTTTATACAATCAACAGAGCTCACTGAATCTGAATGAATGATTTTAATGACATCTACGAGATCAAGCAGTTTAAGGGACTAAAGGAATGTAGTACTAAGCAATTTATATATCCCTTCTTATTTCCAATCTTCTGCTATGTATCTTAACCGAAATCCAGCAGTTTGGTTGATCTTCTCAACTTCAAATAAGCTATGCATGCTGTCCACTTCCAGGATGACATCATAAAATAATTTGATCCTACTCACCATTGGCGATTACTTCACCACAAGATATTAGGGTCCTAAAAATTGTCACCGGGTAGATTACACTAGATTGTGGGTATTATCTCATATATGCATTTTTCTACAGACACCCACAGTTTTGAGGGTCTATCACATAAATGCATAATAAATAAGAATGCCTTTCCATTGTAGGGTGTCCTAGTAGCCCTGCCAAAGTCAGTTGGCCCACCTTTCAGGTAACCCAACAGATGAAACTTATATAAAAAAAATAGTTTGCAGGCTTCAGATGCAATTGCTCTGTATAACTTACAATGTGGATATAATTGATGAGTCTGTTTTGAAAATCCATTAATTGCTATATATAACTTACATCAAAAAGGGATGAGACTGGGATCAAGTGTGAGTGAATTTGGTAGAATGGATATCCTTTAGTCCTTAACTCTTAGCCAAAGAGGTTCAGACAGGCTTATACTCCGTACTAGGTAGCTAAACAGATTTTGTAGAGGATCTCCATCAAAAAATAATAATCCAGTAATGTGGCATATTGTTTACCATCCTACTCCCCAGTCCATTGACTTTGTTTGGCAGCTAGTGTTGGCTAAAAGGGTTGGCTGATTGAATGTATGCCGTTGAGACAAAGAATCTGAAAAGTAGGCATTGTTTGCTATATTGCACAATTTGCTTTTCTGGTTCTCCCAATCCACGATGCCCACTTTGTTCTATAGATGACCTTTTTTAAGGTTTTAGTACTGTAGGGTTTTCTTTGTTCCTTCCCATATACACACGTAAAACAGCCATAACTTCTTATAACAATCACATTGATTTACTGAAGTTGGGTAATGTAATATGTGATTTTGTATGACTTTTACATATTTGGCAAGGATTTGATTAAATGACCAGGATGGTCAGAAGGCCAGCTAATTTGCTGTTTATTTGTATTTGCAGTCAAAGGATACTACCTTCGTTTTGAAGATGAGAGTTTGGAGTCTTTGAAGGCAGTGAAGCAGTGGAATGTGAAAATCATCTCGGTTTGTGCATAATCTATATATATATTTGGCATAAAGGCAGTTTAAGCTTTAATTTTATTCTGAAGCAAGGCTTCTTGAATTAGAGTTTTTTAATAAGAGTTACACATAGTTTGTTGCATGCATGTTACTAAAACACATTCCTAAATTTTTACTTCGTTGTTATCTGCAGATTAGCAAGCACAAGCGACACCAGGATAAAACTGCTGCAATGGAGTTTTGGGATAAGCTGGACGCTTTTTTAAGATCACAAAGACCCAACATGGCTTATTAATCACCATGGATTTTGTTAAAACTTGAAATAAGACTAAATATATCCATCTATGCAATAATCACCCTTCTAGAGTGTATCATTAACCACCACCTCAAAATTGAAGGTAAAAAAAAGGGCTTTTGATAGGGCTCACCTATGTATCATTGGAACCATGCGAAACAAATGGGACATTATCTTGGAGATATATTAATTTAAATTTTCTTAGAAAGTATTTCGGCCTGTTGTAGCATCAGGGTTTGAGCGCTGATTGTCTTGTCTTGTCAGTATAACATTGATAAATACCGAGTCTTTTCTGAGTAGCTGGTGCATTTTAAGATTATCCAGCAAGTTGCAGAAAATAACATTCTGCCATGAACAGTATTGAAATTGAATTCCGGGTTTTTTCATATATTTTTGCTTTAAACAATTTTTTTTATGAAGGACTTCTATTCATTTTAGCTATTTGATGGGAACCAGAGTCGTAGACTGAAAATCTTCTGCTAAGAGTGAAAAACAAAAGGATATCCATTTTCCCTTAATTGACTATGAAACGATCTCTGCCCTATCCCAACATGCTGTAGTACATGAATCCAACCGATATGTTCATTTCCTTGTGGTTTTGTAATGACCCATCTTGATTCAGCTTGGTTTAAATGAATGTACTACTCAAGAGGCTGTAAAAGATCGTGTACTAAATAGTTATTTAGCATATAAGTTGTCATTCCACTCTTTCTCGTTAAGAGTGGGTAAAGTTGTTTTTTTCTGTGTTAAAGGCAAGAGCATATATGTTCATCAGTTCATTTCCCTTTTCATAAAGCAATATTGGAATTTCAGTGAAAGACAAAAATTGTTCAAAAGCAACACCAAAAAAATGCTGTCAGTGTTCGAGAGAAGATATATTTCCACGGCTTCTACAAGAATAGTATATTTATTCTAAAAACAAGAATGGGCAACCACCTAAATAGCATATTTATTCTAAAATGGTTTATTGGTAGAACATGTTACATAATAGCTAAGCAAATAATTTTGTTATAATTAAATATATAACTGTTAAATAATAAATAATGAGTGTAATCTGTATTTAAATAAGTCGAGAGGCTTTCTACAGTGGCAGCAATCTTCAATGTAAATATTTTCTATTTTGAAAAAAATTTGACATTCATTTACATGTCAGAAAATAAAATAGAAATAAACTAAATATAATTATAATTGAAATTATGAAAATTACAGAGAGGAAATGAAAGTAAAAATGAGGCAGATCAAGAGTCTTGAATCATTTCTTCATGCCTCTTCGACTCACATAATATGGGATGATAAAAATTATGGAATTATGAAAATAGCTGCCTCGAGAAGGATATCTCTCGGCTTATATATATATATATATATATATATATATATATATATATATATATATATATATATATATAAGCTAGTTAAAAAATGCACAATTTATGAATAAATATAAATAAATTTATAAATGTTAAATAATAAGTAACAATGACTAAAATTTAACTTAAAATTGTTTAAGTAATTTAAACATAAAATTATTAAAGTCTTGTATTAAAATGTCTTTATATGTTCAACAATATAATTATATTGATATTGTCTGAATTTATACATTTATAAAACTCTATTTTCCATTAAAAAACAAAATTATAAGCAAGATAATTATATAACTACAAATTTAAAAAGAAAAATTATTTTTTTCTACATAAAATCTAAGTTGATTTTTTCATAGAATTCTACAAAGCTCTCTTAATAATCAAAACAAAATTTATAAATCTCCTCTATAGTTTTCCAAGATAATTTTCGCATTTGTAGTTCCAAAAAGGAGAAAAAATGATTTCAACTTATTATTAATTTAACTTGAAATTAAGGCAAATTTCTATATCTTAACATTCAACTAAACTTTGTCATATCTAACTTAGTTGTTTTCAATTTTGTGTATTTGTAATTTTATTAGCCCCTCGATTTCAACATAATGCATATACAACAAACACTTGTCAAACAAGTAAAAAACCATTTGTAATGCTCTCATCCTTTTTCTAATAAAAGGTAAAACTAGCTTTGAAGGGGCAAAAGCCTTTACAAAATGATTGATGGAAAATCTCACATTTATAATTAACCAACAACCATAGGTTTTGAAGGGCTCTTGATAATATATATACGTGGTCACAATACTCGAATTCCAATGAAATACAACAAAGAGATCTCAACTCCTCAAACCAAACAACCATAGGTTTTGAAGGGCTCTTGATACTATATATATGTGGTTACAATACTCGAATTCCAATGAAATACAACCAAGAGATCTCAACTCCTCAAACCAAATAACACAAACATAGTATAATGTCGTACTTAATCCTATCAATCATCACCTCCTTAACCTTTGGATGATAGTTTGAAACCAAGTTACAAAACCCCCTCTTCCTTCTCAAGATGATGGTTCAAGAGATATCGTCATCTAGATCAACCAAATGGAGAGAAAGGACGTCATCTCTCCTAGCACCACCTCCAAGTAAATTGTATGTGAAGTGGACAAAGGAAAATTCAACAACCTTATGTTTATTGCTTTGAGTTTCTTGTCATTGGCATTATTTTTGTGATTGTGTATCATGGGATGAATACATTGCTCTTGCATGTGTTGCCTTGAATTCTTGTTAATGTTTCAAATTTATATTTTTATTAATAGATTTGGTTATGGTTGTTGATTATGCATTGGTGGATTGTGTGATGCCAGTCATAGGTGTTTGGAAGGATGTGTGATTATTTGTTATCATGTTGAGATATTTGTGCATTAAGTGGTGTGGTCTACATATTAGATGTATTGTGTCTCTCATGTCATGTGTTTAGACAACTTGTGATGCCCTCGTCAAAGATTTAATAATAAATAGGGATTAAATAAATGAATCTTTAATAATATCAAAATATTTTAATTAAATAAATAATTAATAATAAAAATATAATTACAATATAGCTAATAATAATTTATGATATTATAATTTTTATAATATTATAAAATATATATATTTGATAAATACAAGATAGCCAATAATAAAATCACATATAAAAATAATAAATAACTAATAAATAATAAAAATTATAATATAATGTTTTAAGGATAGAAATCATAAAGTGGGTATCCTAAAAGAATCAACTCTACCATATAACTTAGAGTGATTTTTTAAAAAGAATTATTGTAGTTGGAGTCCCTACTCGATGCAAAAAGAAAAAGAGTAAATGTTGATTTGAATGTGCAAATAAAGTGCATCTTGAAGTTTGAAGGAACAATGATTGCTTAGTATAAGCAAAACTACCTATGGTACTAGCCTTATTTCTCGTATATTGTTGAGTCTCGCCTTATCTCTCCATCACTAAAAATCTCCTTACATCTCCCACTAACTCCTTATCCCTTTGATAATTTTCCCTTATCACTCCAAGGACAACAAAGAGGTAACAATGATTTGGCAAAAAACTCTATTGCACACACTTACATTGCAAGGGTATCACAACCACATACATTTCTAGATTCAATACTAAATCTTTCAAGGTAAATCAAGTAGTGATTAAGCTCTACCCGGTCTTATTAAGCTTAGTCTACTGGAACTGTAGAGGTTATCCTTGGAGATGAGGGCCTAGGTTAGGACCTATTGCTAAAGGTTAAGGCATTATTTATCTCATTGAGACTTGTGTGTATGAAGGATGCAAGACCCTTCTTCTTTAGAGCTATTCGAAGTTTGCAATGTGGAATGGAGTGGCTTGTAATGGGAAAGGCTATGGTGGTATTATGGTTTTAGCCAAAGAAAAAGTTGGGCATATAATTCAGCTAGAAAAAGAAGACAACAATAAGCAATTTATTTGGTTCAAGGTCTCAGAAAACAACAACATGATCAAATTTGTTGCTTGTTTCTTTGAGCCTCAAGTCTCATAAATATATAAAAAGTATGGGTTAGATGATAAAGATCATTTTGCAGCCTTACAAAGGCAGTTGTTGTGTTCTCTAAGCAAGGTGATGTTCTCCTCGTTGGAGATTTTAATGCTAGGACAACAAGTGAACAAGCTCGTGTCATCTACAATAATGACAATCTTAATCCTATTTGGCTCATGGAGGACCCAAAACAACAATGGAACACAATTTTTCAGGGCACAAAGGGTTGCAATCATTTTGGGGAAGAATTGATTAGTTCATGTGGAACTTTCAATCTAATTATTTGCAATGGTTTAGATAAGTGGGCAAAGTTAGGTTTTTTCACTTGCAACTCTTATAATGGGGTAAACATGGTTGACTATGCTATATGTTTGCAAGATTTGTATGGGAGAATCAAGGTAGTCACGATGCAGGACCACATATGGAATTTGAGGACATATCACAAACCTATTCACACTAATTAAATGTGGATAGACAAAGAGAATTGTGTGAGGGAAATAAAGTGTGCCCAATAACCAATTTCATAGGGAAAAATTCTTTTAACTCAGAATAATGGTAGTACTTTCAAGTTCAATCTTGAGAAGCTCTTTATGGAAAAAGCATCTCATTTACATATTCTCAACAATCACGAGTTAACAAATTTGATTCATGGAGCTCTCTCCAAATTTAAATAGTCAAAGAAAATTAAGTTTGATTCTTTTTGTTTTCCTATGAATGTTTGGTTTGATGCAGAATGCAAAATGACTAAGAAACATTTAAGAAAGTCAAACAAAGAGGATTTCAACATAAAAGCTATAAATATATTTTAAAGAGAAAAAAGTTGATTATCTAACTGCAAGGCAACAAGATTTAATCTTTCTTGGTAAAAGTAACCCCAAACTACTTTGGAAGGGAGTTCATAAAAGAAAAAAGAAAATTGTTAATAATATTTTAGATTTATAGTGGTTTGACTATGCAAGGCATCTTTATGAACATGATTGTGTGGTGGACCCCCCACCCTTAGTTAAAAATATAGAAGATATTTTCATAGTTTAAGAGGTTGAGATAGGCATTAAGAAGTTGGGAGGTGGTAAAGCTAAAAATTTAGGCAAGCTTGAAGATAAGTATCTCAAATGGGGCATACATGTGATTGCACCTCATATTATGAATATCTTCAATAACATCAGCCAATAGGGCTTTCTTAAGGAGTGGGCAACTAGTTTAGCAATTCCTCTCATTAAAAGTGGGGAGGTTAGCAATTTGTCCAATTATAGGATGATTATGATCAGCCCTTTTTTTGCTAATGTTTTGGCAATATGATTGAAAATAGGATCAACAAAAGGGTGGGAGGACAACATAAGAGGGCAAAAGGGAAAGCTAGTTTTAAACCCAAGCATTCAACAATCAATCATTGCATAACTTTAAGGTACATTATTGAAAAAAGTCAGGAAGTTAAGTGTGAATTATTTTGTTGCTTCGTAGACTTTAGAAAGGCTTTTGACACAATCCTTAGGGACAAAATGTGGCTCATAATGGAAGAACTTGGGATTCCTCTACACCTTAGAGCTTTTATTCATAGGTTGTATGATTAGGTCAAAGTAAAAATCAAGACTTCTGTTGGTACTTTTTAATGATTTAGGAGTGACATCAAGATCAAATAGGGTTGTCCCCTATGACCTACTTTGTTTGGTTTTTATATTGACAAGCATTAAGAGTGACTAAACACACAAATGGTGAGGACATTCAGTTGGTGGAATTTTTTATTAGGCTAATCCTTTATGTCGATGACCTTATCTTGATTGCCAAATCTATGTGAGGTTTGAAATAACATCTAACCACTCTTGAGAATTTTTGTACTATGGTGGGGAAGTAAGTCAATATCAACAAAACTAAAACCGTGGTGTTCTCCACCAACAAAAAGTAGAATCAACAAAGTTTTATTTTAACGGCATCACTTTTGAAGAAGTTATGGATTACAAATATCTAGGTATAGACTTTAACAAGCATCTAATATGGGAAAGCTATAGGAAAAAAATATTGTGGGGAGTTGGAAGGCCTTTTTTTCCTTCAAAATAAATGTAGAGGCTAAGGTTTGGGATTGGAAGACTACTTGAACCCTTTTTAGTCTTTTGGTGGTGTTGGTTGTCCTTTATGGTAGTGAGGTGTGGGCTAGCAACACTTCCATTTTGCAGTGGAAGAAAATTGAGGGTATTCAAAAGTGTTTGATCACTAGCAAGTTTAAAATCAAGTTCATGTTCTAGTATGATATCATGCTAAGTGAAACAAGATTTTTCCCCATTGAGGCTATCACTATAATTCATCTCCTATGCCATCTTAAAAGATTCCAATAAATAGAAAATGGTAGATGGTGTATGATTTCCTTTAATTATGTTTTGTGCAAAAGGAAGAGGACATGGATGTGGTAAAATATCAAATGGATGAGTAGATGGAACATACATTCCAACACATGTCCCACTAATAGAAAAAAAATTAAGGTCTTCATTCTAGATAAATTTTATAAGAGGAATTGGGGTAAAGGGATAGACATGAAGAAAAAGTATTATATCAACAAGTTTAATCCCACAGGTGAGAAACTTCAAAAGCATTACATTGGTGCCAATATTGCTTGGAAAACTAAACTTTTTATTTCTCAGTTGAGAACTAACTTGCATAAACTCTGTAGTGAGTCTGGGCATTGGAAAAGGCCTAAAGAGGCTTCAAAGGATAGGGTCTGTACCTTTTGCAACTCTAGAAATGTGGAAACTAAGCACCATTTTGTGGTTGAATGTGCTACTTTTAATGACAACAAGGCTAAATTCATGAATTTTCTAACTACCTTTTCCTGGAATAACCTTTTAAAAAGAACATTGAGAAGCTTGGGACCCTCATCATCTTTTTATATAGGAAAAGACTCAATATTTTGAAAGTGGCAGGCTATCTTATAGACCATGTTTAGTCTTGTAGACATTATTTATTTATTTTTCTTTATTTCTTCTTTCTCTTCAAGCGCAAACCCATTATATCTCCTTCTAAACTCCTTGTAGCTACCAAAAATATTGAAAATGTGGATTAGAACTTCTATAGGATATTTTTTCTCCTTATAAATCACAAATTTTGTACTACCATTGAGACACCTTATGACTCTCACATAATTGATAGTGACCCCTTGAATGACCTATCCGCCATGGTTGTCAAATAATGATATCTAGAGTTGGCAGCCTCTACAAGTAACACAAACAATAAGAACCACCATCAACACCACCTTATCACTCCATCTATCCCTTATCTCTCCAATGCAACTCCTTGACAATAATTAGACCCTCTACATTGTCAATTCCACATCCCCAAACAAGTAAGGTCCACTATCAATGGGTCCTTTCCACCCTTCAACATATGACACTAGTAATACTTTGATAATCTCCTCAAATCATTCCACAATATGATGAATTTATGCTAAGGTTTGAAACAACCTTTAATGCTAAGAAAATGGATGATTGTGCTTCCATTAATAAATGATAAAAGATAAAAATAAATCCTCAAAAAATTCAATTCAACTAGGTTATAAATCCATTTGAAGAATTAGGCTCTCATCAATTAATGGAAAGTAAATCAATGATTTTGAAGGCCCTCTAGATGACAATGATATTGACCTAGAATTCCTATTTCAACCCTCAAAAACTTCAAAATAATATTTGAAATATCTTTCTTTTAAAAAATTAATTAGAAAATAGGCCAAAATCCACATAATAAAGGAGATAAATAGAATGGAAACTTACCAAGAAACTAAACAGTTTAAGCATCCATGCTTGCATTTATGAGGGAAAATGCTAGAAAATGGGAACTATTAGAATTACAATTGGAAAGATAAACTTCTGGTGGGGGGGGGGGGGGGGGGGGGGGGGGGGGCGCAGCGGGGGGGGTTGGGGGGTGAATTAGTAGTTTAAACTTGGACCCATAAAAACTTTCATCACATGTCTATCTCATAGATTCAGTGAGTAAATTGAAATAACATGTAAAGCATATATATCTAAATCATGTAAACACATACCCAATCACACATATGACACCAAATATGATTCCCTAGAAATCCTCCAATGAGAAGGTAAAACTAGGGTGGGGATGACACCCAAAAATCTTCAATACTGCAGTAATAAAGTGTATCCAATGAAGGTTACAATGTTTTGACCATGAAACATGATCTACCCTATGAAAGGTCTACCCTGTTAAAGGCTTACAAAGACTATTAGGTCTCACCTTGTTAGAGGATTTTAACACCCTATTAGAAATGTGCCTTGCTAAAGGACTTTAACTCACAACTAAGTAAGCACCCTATTAAAGGATTCCATACAACTGTTAGGACTACTTTGTTAAGAAATTTTGATTGAAATCACCTATTAGAATGTCTCACCATTGATTTTGAGGTTAGCACTTTATTGCCTAATAATAGATCACCTCTAAAAAATGTCTTCTTGATCACTTCATAACTTCTAAGCCACCATGAATGCTCTGTTTGTGCATGCAAACTTATCTCTTAGCTCCTTCAATTCCTTACACACTCATAAAGAGTTTAGGGCTTCATCCTCCTTAAGAAGACTTAGGTGACTTAGGGTTAGGTATGAATCTAGAGTTGAGATTCATCCATTTTGCCACTTAATCCTTCCCATTTTTTGATTGGTTGCATGTAATTGCATAGGGAATCCAACTTGATATTTGTCCTTATCTCCAAAATATCAAAATCTAATCCTAAGTCAGCTCAAAAATGGTTTACATAGTTGTTTGTGCCATTACAAACAAATATGTCAAAACTATGTTACTCGGCACCTGAAGTCTCTGATGTTTGGCATACACTAATCTCTCTATTGTGACTCGACATCTGTATTGCTCGACATCCACTATTTACTCAGCTCCTGTGTCACTTGGCATATACTATCTACTCAAAACTTGAGTGACTTGGCACATGAGTGGCTTCACACTCACTATGACTTGACATGGTTTAATATATACATGTTGTGCTCGACATGTACCACTTGTTTGACATGAACTAAGTAAATAACTTAAGTGTGTTGACACTCAATTGTCAAAACCAATCTAAAATCAACAATCTCCCCCTTTGACATGAGTGTCAAAAACCCTTGAGTATACATTAATATCTTGAATCTCTCAAGCATAACATATCTATAACTCAACTTATATAGAAAACTTCAAAACTTCAAAATTTTGCAATAACTTGTATAACTCAAAATTTGATAACTCCCCCTGAGTTGATATGTGTATTCTATATCCAAAATTTGGTATTCCTGCTAGTGTCTTTGTTGATACACTTTGATCATGATGTTTTGCTGATACTCTTTCATTTGATACTTCTGATATTTGATTCTGGCTTTTCTCTGTTCCTCTTATTTCTTACTCTTTATTACTCTCAAAAGTAATATCTCCTCCATTTTCTTTGTCTCAATTTCTCCCTCAAAAATATGTCTCCCCCTTTTTATCTTATTCTCCCCCTTTTTGACACTTATGTCAATGGGCTATACACTTATAGTGTGTTTGTCCAGAAAAGATTTATGGACATCTAATATCATCTTGAGAGTTGCATCCCAGTTATCACATGCTACATCCAATGAATTGATTTGAATTGCTAGCTCAGAAACAATGTGAACTAGACCATCTAAGGTAGAAATATTTGGGTCTTTCTTCATTAAGGTTTCAACATAGCCTAGCTCCTTGTGCAAAATTTCCATACTAGGGGTGAGAGTTGCTTGGATGCTAGTTAGTTTGGCCCTTATATTGGCCTCATCTACTGTCAATATAGCTAACTAACTCTGTATTTGGAGCAATGTCCTAAAATGATTCATTGGTAGTTTTGTACCTGATGCAGTAATTTGGCTCTCTAGACTTAGAATGTGACTTTTGGTCTCTTGGGTGAAGTGTGAGGGATTGCAAAATTTAGTGTACAATGAGAATATGTTCTCAAGTACATTCTTCACATCTTCAACCTTAGTTGCCAATGCAACTTGTGGTAGTGCTATATCACTTGATATTTTCTCATTGACTTTGCTTTGAAACTTCTTTTTTGACCATTCAAGTAATTTGGCATTTGTATCCATGTCTTCATTACTGACCTTCTCCACTATGTCTATCAACTGTTCCATTAGTGGCTTGGTCTCATCAGGAGTTGGTAGACTAAATGCATCTAAAATGATGTCTTTGATATCTTGTAGTGCCTGTTTCTGCATGTGCTCCCTTCTAAGCATTTCTTGATGCTTTTTCCTTGCTAGGGCCTACTGCAATATGCCCATTTGTTCTATAGTCATGGTATCATAATCATACTTGAGAAAAATGATCTCTTCATCAAAGTTCACATCTCCATATTGGATCACTTCCTCTGCCAGCCATTGATGAACTTGGGCTCGACACTAAGATCTGCAATGGAGTAGCTTATGTGCTTGGCTTTTGAAGAGTTTGAGTAGAAGGAGTGCCAGATGCTGGTAAGGTTACCAAGGCTTGGATGGAAACTTGCTCCTTCACCTTTGATGTCAGCTCTGTCTCTTCATGCTTTCTTTATTCTACTACAATGACTTGACTTTCACCTTGTCCTTGTGTTGTAGGTGCATATAAGTCTATCTAACCATTTTCTATAGTAGCAACTTGTGTTTCCACTATACTCTTCTCTACTGTGTCAATCTTAGCAATTGTATCAACCTTGTTAGATGTATTTTTTGGAACTTAGACCAAAGGTTGTACATTAGTGATTGGAGGGATGATGGAAGGTGGTTGTTGTGGATTCACCTTTTCCCTTTCAATATCAGTCACTATCTTCTATAGTTCATCTACACTTACCAAAACATGATTATCAAAAACTTTGGCCTGCAGTGTAGATTGATCTAATACCTTCTTCAAATCTTCCTCAGTAAGTGGATTGATGTTCTAAGCTAATAGATCAGAAACATCCTTGATAGTTATTGTCTTAGTAGTCTCACTTGTGACATGTTGAAGAATGACACTCGATAATTGTGTGTCTTGCACACTCTGTTCTTCTTACTGCTATTCCTCAACTGTTGCCTTGTCATCTATTGTCATTTCTTCTCCTCCCTCAACAATGTTATCTTTTTCATCATCTTCTTCATCATACTTTAATTCAATGGGTTCTTCCTCTCCTTCCTTTACTCTTGTCAACCCATAAGTATGTTTCCACATTTAAGTGGTCTTCTTGATAACATCCTCAATATTATTTTGTAAAATGCTAAATGCTTTGTATTTAGGTACAAACCTAACTACATACTTCTTCACAACCTTAGCAATTTGTGCCTTAATTAATTTAGGCATCACTTGGGCTAGAGATGTTTCTCTAATTTGTCTCTCCAAGTTTAGGTAATAGTGCCATTTTTGCTCAACTTTATCATATAGACTCTTTGGCATTGAGTTGGCAAGTTCTAGTGGACTTGTCTTGAATTTTGCCATCATAGCATATATGGCTTCTTCTACTTGATTTTTCTCCACTTTACCCAAATTTTCAAAATCTACATGACTCAATTCTGATAAGTCTGCACTATTCTTAACATTTTCACATAAATTTTCTAGCTTTGAAAGAGGATTATGACTCACCAACTTGAATTGGCTGTTGTCATCTGATTTTGTTTTCTCTTCATTAGACTCGACTTGTGCTACATACTTTCTTCTTGGCCTTATCTATAATTAACCTCCTTGCTCTGCTGGTTTGGTCTTCTCCTTGGATTTTGTGTTGTTGCACATGTACTAGCCCTTGTAGTAGGTGTAGTGGGCTTGGCTTGGCTTGGTTTGGAAATTTTCTTAGCCCTTGCCATAGGTTGTGCCTTGGCCTTTCTTTTCTTTGGCTTGGCAAGAGTAGGTGCTTCCTCAACTTCTTCTCCCTTGGCACCTTCAATTTCCTCCTCTTCCCGATCTTCTCCCATACCCTGAGTTAATGCAAGAGGTTCTTGTGCTTGGGTTTCTTCTTCCTCTTCATCCTCTTGTTCTTCTTCTTCTCCTTCCTCCTCAACACCCTCTCCAAACTTAGCTTTCAGTTTCTTCACCATCTTCTCCTTTTTCTTCATGGTAGAGGTAGTCTTCAATTCCATGGTAATTTTGGACTTTACCATCTCATAATTTCCAAATATTTTATCTATCTCTTTTGATAGTAAAGCTGTAATAGCTACAGTGGCTTCATCCACATTGATTTCATAGCCTAAGGGTCTCAACCATCTCACCTTTGGTGTAGCAGCTTGTACAAAAGTGTAATCAACATCCACAAGAAAACATACATCATCATAGTGTTGCTCAACTAAGGATATTCATATTCTTATTCTCTTCTTCATTGACTACTTGAAGTCTTCAAAATAACTTGTCATCAAAGATTCAAAATTCTCACCTAATTGCTCAATATACTCACCAATTTGTACTGCTACTAATCTATTTGTTTTCCATCCCACAGTGCCAAATGAAGGGAATGTGTTTTTCATATAAAAGAATATACAAATCAAAATTGAACCAAATTTGCACTATGCACTCTTAGTTTTCCTGATTGCTCCAAGGTTCTCCATCATTTGTTGCAATTGTAGCTCTACAAGATCATATGTGTCATCTTTCTTTACAATTTTGTATCCCACATCCACAGCTATATAGGGCACACTTTTTATTCTATTAGATTGATAGAACTTGTGTGATATAACCCTTACAACAAAGTCTATTAGAGGATTAGTGATTGTGTCTATTGTCATACCTCTTTGTTCCAGACAACTCTAGTATTTTTCTCAATCACCTCCTTTGAGTCACTTCTCAGTGTCTTAGGTTAATCTAGGGTTGGGTAACCAGTAACCCTATGGATTATTCTCTTAGTAATTTTGATAGGTCCATTGTCGAACCATAATGAACCATCATGTATTCAACTAAGCACTATCCTAATCCACTCTGTCTTGAATACATTCAAAAAATCTAAGGCTCATGTTAATCCCTTCCTCTCAATGATTTTGAACTCTTCCTTCAAAATACCATTATCACAGAATTTTTTGTATGCTTCCCTAATTTCTATGTCACCAATTCTACCAATTTTACAGTTATAGCATTTTCTTACATCTTGCACCATTATCACATTTAGTGGAATCATCAACAATGCACTAGAAGGGTCTTGATAAGTAGGAGATGATTTCCACAGCTAGTCAAATTGTGATGTGAATATCAGGATTTAACTGTGTGATTTTGAGTCAAATTCGATGACCCATGTTTCATGAGTAGTGATTCAACATGAATCCATCTCTCATGAGAATAAATGGAACACTTAGCACTCATTGGATCTAGGTGATGCTCACAGGGGTGAAGCACCGAGACTTCCCGGGAGGTCACCCATCCCAGTACTACTCCAGCCTGAGCGCGCTTAACTACGAAGTTTCCTCCACAGTTAAACCCAAAGCTTGCAACCCCATTTGCAAAACCTTCACCAAGTGTTGTGCCTTATGAACCATTCATTAGAAAGCCCCTTAAGCTCATCAATTGATAAGTAGGAGATGATTTCCACAGCTAGTCAAATTGTGATGTGAATATCAGGATTTAACTGTGTGATTTTGAGTCAAATTCGATGACCCATGTTTCATGAGTAGTGATTCAACATGAATCCATCTCTCATGAGAATAAATGGAACACTTAGCACTCATTGGATCTAGGTGATGCTCACAGGAGTGAAGCACCGGGACTTCCCGGGAGGTCACCCATCCCAGTACTACTCCAGCCTGAGCGCGCTTAACTACGAAGTTTCCTCCACAGTTAAACCCAAAGCTTGCAACCCCATTTGCAAAACCTTCACCAAGTGTTCTGCCTTATGAACCATTCATTAGAAAGCCCCTTAAGCTCATCAATTGATAAGTAGGAGATGATTTCCACAGCTAGTCAAATTGTGATGTGAATATCAGGATTTAACTGTGTGATTTTGAGTCAAATTCGATGACCCATGTTTCATGAGTAGTGATTCAACATGAATCCATCTCTCATGAGAATAAATGGAAAACTTAGCACTCATTGGATCTAGGTGATGCTCACAGGGGTGAAGCACCAGGACTTCCCGGGAGGTCACCCATCCCAGTACTACTCCAGCCTGAGCGCGCTTAACTACGAAGTTTCCTCCACAGTTAAACCCAAAGCTTGCAACCCCATTTGCAAAACCTTCACCAAGTGTTCTGCCTTATGAACCATTCATTAGAAAGCCCCTTAATCTCATCAATTGATAAGTAGGAGATGATTTCCACAGCTAGTCAAATTGTGATGTGAATATCAGGATTTAACTATGTGATTTTGAGTCAAATTCGATGACCCATGTTTCATGAGTAGTGATTCAACATGAATCCATCTCTCATGAGAATAAATGGAACACTTAGCACTCATTGGATCTAGGTGATGCTCACAAGGGTGAAGCACCGGGACTTCCCGGGAGGTCACCCATCCCAGTACTACTCCAGCCTGAGCGCGCTTAACTACGAAGTTTCCTCCACAGTTAAACCCAAAGCTTGCAACCCCATTTGCAAAACCTTCACCAAGTGTTGTGCCTTATGAACCATTCATTAGAAAGCCCCTTAAGCTCATCAATTGATAAGTAGGAGATGATTTCCACAGCTAGTCAAATTGTGATGTGAATAGAAGGGTCTTGCTTATAAGAAATATCAGGAATAGCTTTGAAAATGGGTTGCCTGACCTCATTACTTACTAACTAAACATTCAAAACTTCTTTCCCCTGTACATTCTTCAAACTAGATGCTATAATGTGAAACTAGGGTTTACAAAAATTAAACTGCATAGCTCGACTCTTGATAAATACCTTATGAATTTTGTCGAAATGGCATATAATCGTAGCTTGAATCTTCTGCAATCACTTGGAATGGATTTCCAGATCGCCTTATGCTCTACTCGCTCTTTCTTAAATTTGAAATGATGAAAAATGAGCTAAAATCGATCAAATACCCTTTGAAAACCCTGCGATTAATGTTGACTTCTTACATAGCTGTAAGCTCGACATCAACCAATTTTAGGCTCACTTGAAATCCATTGAAATTTCCATCACTTGACAACCACTATGAGCTCGGCATCAACTAGCCAGTTTGTAAGCTTGACATCTTCTAGCATTCCACTCGGCAGATAGAGGAAACATTTTCATGCTCGACAACAACATGAAAAACTCAAAGATTTATCCTAGATTCCTAATCAACATCTTGCATCTTTATTCATGCTAATGTAGTATTTTTAGTACTAGATTCCTTTGGAATTGATGTATGATATAGCCTTTAGATATCAGTCCCACATACTTTTTGATTGCCAAGTTTGATGAGATGTGATCACCTAACCCATTGGGTGAAGTGATCCCTTCTCCATTTGATGTGTTGCAATCATCTTTCTTTTTCCATGTCTTATTCATATCATCTCTGATGTGTTCAACATCTACCTTGCCTTTGCTTTTATCAAATTCACAACTTGGTGCCTTTGACCTAGTTGGACAATATCTATTGATGTGACCAGTCTTCAAACAACTAAAACATGTGGTTTGGCTTAACCATCTTTTGTAGTTACCACTGAAGTGTGTCCTAATATAATTCTTAGGAACATGTCCATATTCTTGATAATAATGATAGCTATATCTTGTATTATAATCCCAGTTATAAGAGTTACCATTGTTGCTTACCTTTATTTTCCTGTTTGATGACCACATGGGTTTGGATCTACATTCAAAAGCTCTATGTCCATACTTCTAATAGTTGTAGCAATATCCTTCAAATATTTGTGTATACATGGTCTTGGTTCCACATTCATGTGCCTAATGAGCTTGCTTGTTGCACTTATGGTAGTGAACCATGCTCTTAGACTTGACATTTTGGTTTGTAGTCTTGCTCCTACTTACATTAGCAGTATGTCCTTTCTTACCAAAATTATGACAAGTAGGTTTGGACTTCTTAACTTTTTTGTTCCTTTCTTTTGTACTTGTGGATGACTCTCCTTCTTCAGTGCTTGTGTATCCTAGTCCAGATGTATCTTTGTTAGATCTAGGGTGTTAGTTTGTAGTGACTAATCAGGGAAGTACTGTACATACTTCATAAATTCTTTGGGGTTTTTTAAACCTATAGTCGACGTTGTGGTTGACATATGGAAAACATGTTGTAACCGTAAAGTGAATTAAAATACTTGTATAAAAGGGTTTAGGGTTAGGGATTGTTTCATTGTGAGTGATGCAAAAATTGGTTCTTGTGGCGGTATTGAGCTATAAGGGATTACAGATTGTAATTAGGTTGTAATCACTAGATCATAATAATATTGGAATTGTTGTTTGGTGGACATAGCCTAGGGTTTGGGTGAACCATGTTAAATCTTGGTGTCTTGTGTTCTTTTCTAGTGATCTATTATTTTTTGATATTGTTTATATTTGCATGTAATTGTTATTTCTACCTGAGGTTTAATCCTAACAAGTGGTATAAGAGTGAGGTTGGTTTTTTTAGTTGTCCTTTGCAAGAAAGTCTCACAGTTGAGTGGGAGCGATGGAAAATGAGGGTAAGCTGAGGGTTGAAAAGTTTAATGGGCAAAACTTTCAGTTATGGAAGATTCAAATGGAAGACTATCTTTATCAGAAGGACTAATGGAAGCCGTTGGAAGGAAAATCCAAGAAACGACAAACTATGTCAGATGAGGACTGGGAGATGTTAGATAGAAAGGCACTTGGAAGCATTCGATTATGCTTGGCACCATCAGTGACATTTAATATTACACAAGTGAAGAAGACATAAGAGTTGATGCAAACCCTAGCGAAATTGTATGAAAATCCCTCCACTTCAAACAAGGTATTTCTCATGAAGCATTTATTTAATATGAAAATGACAGAAGGTGGATCTATTCAGATCATTTAAATTAGTTTAATACTATTACTAGTTAGCTATCTTCTGTGGGTGTCAATTTTGATGAAGAAATTAGGGTTCTCTTGATTTTGTGTTCTTTTCCTAAAAGTTGGAATAGCTTGGTAATGGCTATGAATAATTCTGTTCTTGGATCTAGTACCCTAAAATATGATGATGTGATCAATGTTATTTTGAGTGAGGAAACTTGTAGGAAATCCTCAAGTGGATCCACATTAGGAAGTGCTTTGAATGCACAAAGTAGAGGCAAAAAAATTGAGAGAGGAAGTAATTTCGAAAGTCGTGGGAAATTAAGAAGAAAGTCAAAGGGAGGAGGTCTCAATCAAGAGGACCAAATGACTACTGGTACTGTGGAAAACTAGGGCATAAAAAGAAAGATTGTTGGAGTCGAAAGAAAAATGAAGGAGATAAACCAGATGGAGACAAGGAGGCAAATGTGGTAAGTTACAAATCTGAAGAGGATGCTTTGCTTCTATCTTTAGAAAGTATTGATGATTCATGGGTTTTAGATTCTAGTGCTTCATTTCATGCTACACCTCATAGAGGTTATTTCATTGATTATGTCCAAGGGGATTTTGGGCTTATTTATTTGGGGGATAATGAACCCTATCAGATTGTTGGAAAGGGAAAAGTTAAGATTAAGTTGTAGAATGGGAATCATTGGCTACTACATGAGGTAAGACATGTTCCAAGGCTGAGTAGGAATTTAATTTCAGCAAGACAACTTGATGATGAGGGTTGTGTAGTTACTTTTAATGATAAAAATTGGAAAGTTTCAAAAGGTTCCCTTGTAGTAGCAAAAGGTATGAAAGTAGGCACCTTATATCTTTGTATAGGTCATATTGTTCCTTCTACTTTAATTGTTTTAGAGAAACATGAATGTTCAAGAACAATTGTTGCAGTTGAGTAGGAAAAACAAGTAGATGTTGTAGATTCTGATACATCATTGTGGCACAACAAACTTGGGCACATGAGTGAGAAAGGTATGAAAGTAATTCATTCAAAGAAAGTTTTACCAAGTCTAAAATGTGTTAATATGGATTTCTATGAAAGTTGTGTGTATGGAAAACAAAAGAAAGTGAGTTTTATGAAGACTAGGAAGGAAAATAAAAAGGAGAAATTAGAGCTTGTGCATACAAATGTATGGGGAATAGCTCATGTATCTTCCCTCAGTGGCTCTCATTATTATGTTACATTTATTGATGATGCAACCAGAAAACTATGGATTTATTTCCTTAGACAATAATTTGATATATTTCAAACTTTTAAGAAATGGAAATGATTGGTTGAAAATGAGACTGGTAAGAAATTAAAATGTCTCAGATCTGATAATGGTGGTGAGTATTGCAGTCATGAATTTGAAGATTATTGCTCCACTAATGGTATTCATAGATAGAAAACTATTCTAAGGATTCCCCAAGAAAATGGAGTGGCTAAATGCATGAACATGACTATAATGGAGCATGCAAGGAGCATGAGGTTGCATGCTAGGTTGCCCTTACACATGTGGGCAAAGGCTGTCAATACTACTATATATTTGATTAATAAAGGTCCCTCTACTCCTTTGGGTTGTGGTATTGCAGAGGAAGCATGGATTAGTAAGAAGGCGAGTTATTCTTTTCTCAAAACCTTCAGTTGTGAAGCATTTTCTCATATAGATTTTGAAAATAGAACCAAGCTGGAAGCTAAGTCAAAGAAATGTGTATTTTTTGGATATGACATTGATGAATTTGGTTATAAGCTTTGGAATTTTAAAAATCATAAAATTTTAAGAAGTAAAGATGTCATATTCAATGAGAAAATGTTGTACAAAGATCTATTGCAGCAACATGAGAAGAAAGAAGATGATTATGTAGTGCTAGATGATACTCTAAAAGATGATGTTCCAACAATTCTTCATGATGTGCAACAACCACAACAACAAATACCACTCACACCAGTGAATGTTAGATAGTCAAAAAGGCTAATTAGACCCCCAGAAAGATTTTCTCTTTGTATTCTATTTTACTTACTGATGCTGGTGAACCTGAATGTTATCATGAAGCTGTGCAGGTGGATACTAAGATTTAGTGGGAGTTTTCAATAAAAGATGAAATGGACTATTTACTAAAAAATTAGACATAGGATATATGCAAGTTTCCTACCAGTAAAAGGGCTTTACAAAATAAATGGGTTTACATGTTAAAAGAAGAGGATGGAGGTAAGAAATTATTTAAAGCCAGGTTAGTTGTAAAAGGATTTGCATAGAAAAAAGGCATTGATTTTGATGAGATATTTTTTCCTGTTGTTAAGATGACTTCTATTCATATTGTTTTAAGTATTGTGGCTACTAAAGATTTGCATTTAGAGCAGCTTGATGTTAAAACAACCTTCCTTCATGGTGATTTGGATGAGGAGATATATATATGGCATAACCACATGGATTTGAGGTCAAAGGTAAGGAGAACTTAGTGTGCAAATTGAAAAAAAAATTATATGGCTTGAAGCAAGTACCTTGGCAATGGTATCTAAAATTTGACAATTTTATGCATGAGCATGGATATAGTAGGTGTCATTCAGATCATTGTGTTTATTTTAAGAGGTTGGATGATAATAGCTATATTATTTTATGTTTATATATTGATGATATGCTTCTAGCTGGGTCTAACATGGATCACATTAAGGGACTGAAACGCTAGTTAGCACATGCATTTTCTATGAAGGATTTTGGGGCAAAAAAACAAATCATTGGTATGAATATTTGCAAAGATAGGAAGAATAGGAAATTGATGCTATCTCAGGCTGATTATGTTGAGAAGGTGTTGCAACATTTCGCTATGGAGAATGCTAAAGCTATCAGCACACCTTTACCTAGTCATTTGAAGTTGACTAAAGAGATGTGTCCTAAGACACAAGAAGAGGAGGATAAGATGTCCAAGGTACCCTATTCTTCAATTATAGGAAGCTTGATGTATGTTATGGTATGTACAAGGCCAGATATTGCACATGTAGTAGGAATCATTAGTAGGTATATGAGTCATTTAGGAATTGAGCATTGCAATGCAGTAAAATGAATTCTCAAATATTTGAGAGGAACATCCAATAAGTGTTTACATTTTGGGGGATCTACTATTGATTTACAAGGATATGTTGACTCAAATTTGGCAAGGGATATTGATACCAGGTGGAGTACTACAAGTTATGTATTTACTATTGGTGGGGCAATAGTGACTTGGGTTTCTAGGTTATAAAAAATTAATGCTTTATCCACTACATAGGTAGAGTATGTTACTACTACAGAGGCAACCAAGGAGATGATGTGGCTTCAGTTCTTGTTGGAAGGATTAGGACACCCTCAAAGGGATAATTATTTGTTTAAGATAGCCAAAGTTCCATTCATCTTGCTAATAATTCAGCTCTATATTCAAAGACAAAACACATTTAGTTGCAGTACCATTTCATTCAGCTAGTTTTTGATGATGGATAGTTAAAGCTGGATAAGATACATACAGATGACAATCTAGTGGATATGTTTACCAAGATCATGAAAAGGGAGAAGTTGAATTCCTCTTCAACTTCAGTTGGTCTTTTAGACTAAACATGAATAAAAAAAAAGTCCAAGGTCATTTGATCCAATGGGATCCCCATGTGGTAGCGCTATTACTACAAGATCAATCTCCAAGTGGGAGATTGTTGTCGAGTGCAGAGTCTAATCAATCCCCAAGTGGGAGATTGTTAGTTTGTGGTGACTGATCAGGGAAGTACTGTACATACTTCATAAATTCTTTGGGGTTTGGGGTAGCGGCCCGAATTTTTTTTGCCCATAGCTAATGTTGTGGCCGATATATGGCTGACATGTTGTAACCCTAAAATATAATATAAATACTTGTATAAAAGGGCTTAGGGTTAGGGATTATTTCATTGTGAGTGATGCAAAAATTGGTGCTTGCGACAGTATTGAGCTGTAAGGGATTACAGATTGTAATCATTGGATCATAATAATATTGGAATTGTTGTTTGGTGGATGTAGCCCAAGGTTTGGGTGAACCACATTAAATCTTGGTGTCTTTTGTTCTTTTCTATGATCTATTATTTTTTGATATTGTTTATATTTGTATGTAATTGTTATTTTTGTCTGAGGTTTAATCTTGACATAGGGGATCTGATTAATTGCTCAAAGTATTTGATGGCTTCACTTGGTTTGTTGAAACTTTCAGAAAATTCCTTTTCTCTCTTTAGGTCATTCTGCAATTGCTAATTCTGTAGTTTCAATGTTGTTATCTCAATGTCCTTGGCATCCAATTCATAGTTGGCATTCATCATTTGACTTAGAGTATCCAATTGCATGTTGGAAATCTTGGTTAGCTCTGTTGACTTCTCTTCCAATTTGTTGGCCAAAATTCTTTTGTCCTCTTCAATCATGGCTTTTTCTTCTATGGCTTTCTTCTTTTGTTCAACCACTTCACATACTAGTATAACTTGTGATTCTTTCTCTAACTTGAGATTTTTTATTTCTTCAGCTTGTGCTCTATTCTTTTCCATTAGATCTACAATTGGTGCATCGAATTCATTTGATTCTCCATTTGCAAATAGCTTTGTAGTGTCTATTTCTTTGTATTGTGTGTCACTCTCCACAATAGAAATTTCTTTCCTTCTCTTCAAGGAATTCTTTAATGAGATGTATTTCAATATGCCGATTCTCAATAGTCTTTCTCAACTTGTAGACTTCCATTTCAAGATCTTTCCTCAAAGCTGCAAGGCTTCTCTTTCAGAGAACAAGGCTCTGATACCAATTGTTAGAATTATAATAGGAAAGGTAAACTTCTGAGAGTGAGGGGGGAGTGGGGGTGAATCAATATTATAAACTTGGACCCATAAAAACTTTCACCACATGTCCATCTCATACATTCAATGAGTAAACTGAAATAACATGTAAAGCATATACATCTAAATTATGTAAACACATAAGCAATCACACACATATAACACCAGATATGATTACTCAGAAACCTTCCAATGAGAAAGTAAAACTAGGGCAGGGATGACACCCAAAATCTTCACTACTACAGTAATAAAATGTATCCAATGAAGGTTACAATGTTTTGACCATGAAACATGATCTACTTTATGAAAGGTCTATCTGTTAAAGGCTTACAAAAATTGTTAGCTCTCACCTTATTAGAGGATTTTAACACCTTGTTAGAAGTGTGCCTTGCTAAAGGACTTTAACTCACAACTAAGTATGCACCCTGTTAAAGGATTTCACACAGCATGTTAAGACTAATCTATTAAGAGATTTTGGTTCAAATCACCTATTAGAATGTCTCAGCATTGATCCTGTGGTTAGCACTTGCTTGCTTGATAAAAAATCACCTCTAAACAATGCCTTCATGATCCTTCTTGATCAAATGTCTCTTTGTTGTATCCTTTTCTCTATATTTGTTCTACTTTAACTGATTTTGTAATGTTGTTTCACTTTATAACTTCTAAGCATGCAAACTTCTCTCTTAGCTCCTTCAATTCCTTACACACTCATAAAGAGTTTAGGGTTTCATTCTCCTTAAGAAGACTTAGGTGACTTAGGGTAAGGTAAGAATTTACAACTTAGATTCATCTATTTTGCCACTTAATCCTTCCCATTTTTTGATTGGTTGCATGTAATTGCATAAGGAATCCAACTTGAGATTCATCCTTATCTCCAAAATATCAAAATCTAATCTTAAGTCGGCTAAAAAATGGTTTACATAGTTGTTTGTGCCATTAGAAAAACAAAAGTCAAAACTGTGTTACTCAGCACCTGAAGTTTTTGATGCTTGGTATACACTAATCTCTCTACTGTGACTCGACATTTGTATTGCTCAACATCCACTATTTACTTAGCTTCTGTGTCACTTGGTATATACTATCTACTTGACACTTGAGTGACTCAGCACATGAGTGTCTCAACACTCACTATGACTCGGCATGGTCTGATATATACACGTTGTGCTCAACATGTACTAATTGTTTGGCATGAACTAAGTAAATAACTTAAGTGTGTTGACACTCATTTGTGAAAACCAATCTAAGATCAACAGGAACGAATTGAAACAAACACTATTTACAAGGATTTCTCTCTCCAATTAATCCTTAATTTGAAAAGTTCCATGCTTTTAGAGTGAATTTTTCAATGCAAAGTGAATTATAGGGCTCAATGTAATGTATTTAGATAATAGAGACTTTGACATTGAAGCCCTTTGTGATATAAGAAGAAGTAGGAGATTTTTTCTCTTAGATAGGGTGAGTTGATGACAAGATATGAAATGGAGAAACACAATCAAGCCATCTAATTTTTTTTGCCCATTTTCACATTTTTCCATCGTCTCTTGTATACATTACATGTACTGCATTGTGTATTGCATGCATAAGGCACATCTATGGAGACAATTTTTCTAGAAATATTGCATCTAACATTATCATGTTGTTAAAAGTATGGAAACTAACAAATGCATTAGGAAAAACCTAAACATCCAATTACAAAAATGAAATTAATGTGAACAATATCAATTTAATAGAACAATTTGTAAAGACCATAAGGTAAAATAGTTACACACAATTTTGAATAAATGAATTAATTTGAAAACCAGGATAAAAATATAAGTCTCCTACCTTAATTACATGGAATAACACTACTAGGGATGATCTATAAAGTGGTAACATCTAAGAGAAATTAATGATAACTAATATTAGATATGTAGTAATGGGCATCAACTTGATCATCATCTTGGATGGAAGAACAACTTGTCAAAAAAAGGAATTTTATTATGTACCCAAGATACAACAATAAATAAAGAAGAAAAAAAGTAGGGTATTGATCATACCATGCATGGTGATTATTTCATTAATAACATCAATTATCATTCATATGGGAAATTAAGTGAATTGATTCTCCAATGCATTTGAAAAAAATAAGGACATATCTTCATTGAAGCTTCACAAAATGACTTGTTTGGAAAAAGTACCACAACTCACATCAAAACCACAAACCTAGGAGAAAATGATTTGTTTTTGAAATTTGAGAGACCCAAAATACACTAATCCTTCAAGAAAAATAACTCCACTTAGATCAACGAAAGAAAAATAAATCTTCTTTGTACCATAGAAGGGCCCATAACACTACCCACATAGCAAAGAAAGACCCACAAATGCAAAAAAATGTTTCCCATTCAACAAAAATACACATCTCACACCCTTGAAATAACTATGCCAACCTCATAATGGTAATCAACAAGAATAAATGCCTCTCAATGACTTTTGATCACTGTAAACATTGAGAGACAATATCACTAAGGCATAAACCCTAGTCCATGGAATAGAAAATACCTCCCTTTATCACATTGAGTTTTCTTGAAAATGCTCATTTGGAGGGTATTTTACTCATTCGAGAAGTACATGAAGAATATAAATAACATGTATTGAGAATAATTAAATTAATAGATCATAAAATTCTTTTTTTAGTGAAAGTGTAAAGACACTAATATATAATATCAAATCATGAAATTCATTATCTATTTTGATCATTGATTATCTATAGCTTTTTTTTTCATACCAAATATTGACTTATAGGATTGTAATATTCATTTTGAATTACTTATATATAGATATAAACAAAGGCATTTCTACCCTAAGACCTATCTAGGTTAGTCATAGGTGTACACTGTATATCAGGTTAGAGAAACTAAGTTCCCTCTTCCCCGAAAGTTGATAGCACACGAAGCCAAAACTTTCTTCTTTCTTGAGTGAGATTCATGCCCCTTCCAAGTCTCATATAAATGATGTTTATAACATTTCAAGGGGTGGTTTCCAAACCCTCACACCCTTTCATAAATTAATTACTCAACCTTTCTACAATGTTAAATTAATCAATCCTCTTACTAGAAAATTTGAGTCCTTCATCAAATATTTATACACTTAGTTTATTTTATCAAGGACAAGAGATTGGAGGAACATGATCTCTTGGTGAGATTTGATGTTGTCTCAGTCTTCACTAAGATCCCTATTCCTGACGTAACTGAGATTATAGAATAATTTTTTAGAGATGAATTTTCCTCCCTTGTCGATATTTTGCTAAGATTTTTTTCTCTCCTTCCAAGACATTATATATGACCAAGTTGATGGTGCAGATACAAGTCCTCTCTCTATCCTATCATTAGAAACCTTTACATGGAGATCTTTGAAGAAGTGGCCCTTTTCTCCTTTCCTCTCAAGACAAAGTGGTGGAAATGTTTTGTGGATTACACCAACACTTGTTGGCTGCATGATATTGAGATCTTAAAGTAAATTCATGGCCACCTAAATAGCATAGCCCATTGCATTTCATTTACCAAGGGACTAGAAATTGATAACCAATTCTCGTTCCCTGAAATTATTCTAAAAAATAAACCTAATATATCTCTTGATCATTTGGTTTATTGCAAAGCTATCCAAATTGATCTTTACATTCACTTTTCTTCTCATCACTACCCTAGCCAAAAAATTGGCATTCTTAAGACCATGACTTCTTATTATATTTATAACGAGGAAAATATTGGCCAAGAGCTTTCCCATCTTTGATATGTCTTAAATTTGAATAGGTACAACAAAAATAATATTTATATAAATTTCAACCAACCCAAGCCTTGGTTTCTCTCTATTGCTAAAGCCCCCCAAACCTCATGTCCTACCTAGAGCTTCCATCCATTTCATTGAAGGTATTTCCCATAAGATCACCAAGATTATATTCAAGAAAGGTCTCTATTTCTCATTCAAGCCTTTCTCTTTGGTGAAGAATCACATCCCTCCTCCAAAAGACCTAAGGGACATCCTTCTAGAAGTTGGAGTCTACAAGATTATTTTCTCTTGTAGCAATCCCTACATAATAGAAATAGATCGTTCAATTTGTAATAGAATTAAAGAACATATTCCAGACATCAAACATGAGCAGACTCACAAATCAACTCTAGCCTACTATTCATCTTCCACCAAACACCACATTTTCTTTGACAATATCCAATTTGTGTGCAAAGAAGACAAGATATAAAATTAAAACTATTAGAATCCATAGAAATCTTGAATCACATGACCAACCTTAATCATGATGATGGTTGGAATGCTACTCCTTCATGAAACCCACTTTTATCCAATCTTAACTATTTTCTCCATGATAGTTAGTCCCTAAGGATTATGTGTTGGCATTCCTTTATAGTATATTTCCATTAGGACCTTGGATATAGATTTTTTTTGTCTCCTCTCCAATCTCTTCACACTTATCTGCCATAATTTTGATAATCCTAAAATTTTGCCTCATCCTTTCCTTAATTAGCGTTATTCAAAATATTGGACTTCATCTGATCAAAGGTGATTAGAGTGCATAAGTCATGCAATATTTTCTCTCTAATCCTTTGGTCTTATTCTAATTTTTTTTTTTCTCACATATAATCTCTCAAATAATTTATCCAATATAGTTAGTAGATTCCTCTTAAAATTCAATAATTAATTAATGACTGAATCTTCTAACAATTTATAATCATCTACCTCATACATGTGGTAGTGCTTCTTTAGTTGAGTGATTCATCCTTTTTCAATTCTTTTTATTATCTTCTTCATGTTTGGATTCCATTTCTTATTATCACCATCCTCCCCTTCCCTTATTTTTAATACCTTTGTTGTGGATGGTTTCTTTTCCTTCAATGGTTCACTGGTCTATGTGAATTTTTTCTTCTTTGGAATAGGCCCCTTAGCCTTAGCCTTAGGTCTTGGAGTCCTAGAGGATCTCATTGTTAGTTTTCCAATTGATTTATTAACCTTTTCAAGTGGACTAATCCTAGATGATTTTATTTCATCTCTTTGAGGCATAGGGGTAACCCTAATATTGGTGACCACCTTTGATGGTACATCAAGTACTTCTAATGGGTGTACATCATGTGTAATATCTTTAATATGTTCCTCTACAATAAGTGCATTAATATTAGCTTGTCTTTCTTTCTTACTCTCCTTTCTAAGATTGACCATTCTCTCTTTAGTAATGCCTTCTTTTTCTATAATTTTGTCAACTAACTTCTAAAGTTTCTTCTTTCTAGAGCCTCTAGTAAGCTCTTCTCTATAGTTATTGTACTTCTCTTCATGGGTGCCCCATCCCTTTTCATTAGGGTATTTTCTTGATGCAAGAATCACATCAACATTTTGTAGAATGATGAAGAGGTCAACTTCATAAACCATGGGAGGGGTCCATTGAACACTTGGTTCAACTACCTCTATGCAAGTGTTGTTTTTCTCTACCATAAAAGGCATGGATTTTGTATAATTCTCAACAATGCTCCTACCTATCCTCACTCTTTGTTGTATCTCTCCTTGGAAACCTTTAAAAAATACAAAAAAATTACCATCAATCATCTTCTTATCATGCATTCTATAGTGTGTAGTGATCAATTGCGCAGTAGGAATGTCTTCTCTCCATGTGAGCATGCATGTTAGAAAACTTGTAAATTATATGGGAAAAAAAATTATGTATTAAAGAATTAAATCTAAAGACTTTTGATTTATCATGCTCTATCCTCTTATTTTTGCTAAGAACTATTTCCTTAGGATTTCAAAAATATCAAAATTCTCATATTTAATAAATATTGTGTAACTTGTATGTATAACTCCTATTGATACAGAGTTGTATCTGTTGTTTTAATGCATTTTGTAACCCAAAAGACTGGTAATTAACCTTGCATGTTGTTGCCTAATGTCTAAGAGAGTAATTTTTTTCTTGTCCTATTTAGATCCCATGTTCTTCTCCATTTCCTTCTTCACTAACTTGATCATAGTGGGAATAACTCCAACATTATTAAATCTAGTACCTAAATGGATATGCTCCTTAGTTATCTTAACTAGTTGATCTCTTAGCCAAAAGAATTTATTGTGAAATCTACTTAACACAATATTTATCTATTCCAACTCATAAAATTCCTCAAAATACATGACATGCATGATATTTAAGTTTTCTAGATGTTATAATTCATCCTTAAAGGTTATGTCCTCATTGTAAACGTCTTTCAAATCACTCCACATATCTGCATTCCTTATGGTTTCACATTTAAAATGAATGTATGCCCTTATATCCTCCACAAAAGCATATGATTGAGGGTTTGTGGGAGTGCATCCTCAAGATAATCACCCATGGACTCAAATAAATGTTTCTTAAAGTGATAGCAAGTTCTCTCCTTAACATCCTAAATTTTTAGATTGTCCATTCCATATTCAACACTACTATATTTGGACCCAAATTGTGACAACAAACCATTGCAATTGTGATAGCTACCCATCACCTAAGGGATAGTATCAAGAATTGGCTCTCGTTGGATGAGAATTAGACTTTTGGAGTCAACATTGCTATGAAAAATTTGTCCATCCTAATTGCGATGCCAAAAGTCATCACAATTTGGAAGAACACAAGACCAAGAGTTTATCATCACAATGTCGTAATTGCGACATGCAATCGTCGCAAGTATGACATCTTAAAATTTTAGATGGCTATCTCACGTGCAACAACATGCGACAATAGCATTGTGGGTGTGATGACAATTCATCATATTTATTTGTTGCAACAGAGATGTGTATGCGATGATAGTGTTGTTGGTGCAAGGACGTTCTGTCAGATTACGCCATCACAATTTCAATGACCAGCTGAATTTTTTTTTTTAAAATTGAGATTAGGAAAGTGGATGGGCATGGGGGAAGAGTCATGTATTGTACTGCAGGGTCCCTCTCCAAGTGCTACATCTTACATTTCTTGTTCCTCTCCAAGTGCTACCTCTATTTCATCGAGGTCTCTGTAGGGTCTTAAGATGGATTGTTCTTGTGATCTTGGAGATGTTATTTCTGCTTTGAGGAATGTTGATTTGAGTCATGGTGATGAATTCAATTACAATGTTGATAATTCCTCTCTACAAAACCATGTTGGTGGGGATTAGTGCATCTTAGAGAGGTCATTGGAAATTGGGTTTAATTGTGGATTCATAGGATTAGACACAACAAAGGAGCTTAGGGCTAAGATCTTCAACAAATTTTGAAAAGACCAACTAAAGTAGGAGTATAATTTTTATGTTGTTGTTGATCAACCATATCTTGTGGTTTTCAAGGAGCTGGTTGAGGAAGTATGGATTAACCTTTGCATGGAATAAAGAGGTGTGTTATTACTACATTTTATAAGGATTCCAACTATTTAAAGATTATATTTTTATGGCTAGGAATTGTGAGGATTTTCTTAAAGGGTCTTGGATGATTTATTAATGCATCAAATTAACAAAGTCATGCAGGTTTGTTATGATTTGGTGGCAGATACTTTAGGTTCTAAAATTTCATAAAATTTTCTATGATTGCAAGAATTTTAATGGTGGAGATTTCAAAGTAACAATACTTTGCACAAGAGCATAGGTTGCATGCAAGCTTCAAGTTATGGCCCCTACAGAAGACACAAAAATTTAAATAATGATGTGGTATATATTTATATGTTTCTAGCGCTAATCAATCTTTGGCAAAGGAAGGTCATGAGAGACATGATCATGATTTCTATCATATTATGAGCTTTTTATTCTCAAATTATAGTAATATGTGAGAACAATATTAACCAGAGAACAATATTAACCATTGTCTTTAATATGGTGTATATATTCAATGGATCACAGAGAAACATTGTTGATATACTTCAATGTCAAACAACCAAGTAAATAGAAAAAAACCACATAAGAAAATCTCTATTATATTAGTAAAAAGAAAGTGAATATATTGATTGCTTCTATGATAGATGTTTCTTATTATTATTAGTTGTACTAGAGTTCAATAGATGCCATTGTATTGAGGAACAAACATTTCATGCTAACATTATAGAATTATTTTCATACATATGTTCAAGAACAAGTCAATGCAATTGTTCTAATCATAACACTCTCTTGATTTACTCATAAACAAAAAACTATTAGCCAAAACAACATGTTTAAAAAGTTTCCTTGTTGCATATATATTCCATTGTATGATAACAATTGAACATAGAACAGAGAGGTAGAGTAATGTGTTGAAGTATAGCATCAATTGCAGTGATATACTCATTACATTGAGTATTTGTATTCATGATTTATATGAACATTGTTTTATGTCTCATATTATTGATAAGAATATGTATGTATGTATGTATGTCTATGACTTACATAAGCTATGGGACATGACTTTGTTGTCACCTTTGTTGGATTGATTTTACTAAAGCTACCTAATTGATGATAAATTATCCTTAAGATAAGTATCTTATATATATAATATATATGATATATGTAATATAATATGTATTATATATATTATGCGTTATATATTATTATATAATAATATAATAATATTATATTATATTACATATATGGTTAATATATTAATATTATATATATGTTAAAGATGAGTTATGCATATAGTTATTTATAAACTAAATGATGATTAACTATATACATATTTCTCTTTATATCTCTTGAAGAGACATGTCTCCTCCTCTATCTTATACATATATGAGATCTAAATCTACATTTGGAAATAATCAATTACAATGGCAATGAAAATGCATTTGCAGATACAATCTTAGTTACTTTAACAGGGTATCAGAGTAAGGCTGCAAATGTAAGAAAAACCATCAAAGACATGAGAGAAACTACCTATACAATAGATGGGTTGCAAATGCATGGAAGAGATATCTGAAATCGAAAGTTTGATTCAGTAGTAACACAAAAGAGGATGTATAATATCCTCTATAGATAGCATTGAATAACACATTGCACTTATAAAAGTCTTCAGTCTCCCAACTACATGTGATTAGCATCTCATTCATTGGTTATACACATTATAGTTAGTCTCTCCCATCAGAGTATGATCTATTCACATGTACTGAAAGTGTGGGAAAGAGTAGAAAGAGTCTGTTGCCCACAATTATATACTTGATTTTGGTTGCATGATAATAGGACTTAATATTTATTCATCCATCCACTCCATCGCTGCACTCTTGTTGGGAGACATGCTCTACAAATCAAAATTATCCATGCCAATCATATTTCAACACCAGAATTCGTGAAGGCCTTGAATACATTGGGCACCTGTTTGAAAATCTTGTATTTCCCAATTGTATTCCTTCAGCAAAGATACCATCTTTTCTTATGGCTGAATACCATTGTAGGTGTTTTCTAAAGTTGAAGGCACAGATATCCAGGAATTCATAGTGGTTTATCTCTCATTTAGGAGAAGCAACATGGATTTTGAGTTGCATACTATCAATTAGTGATTTAATACTTATGCAATAATAACCATCTAATCTTCCTTTAAATACAATGCAAATTGCACAAGGAGGATTCCAGATTGAGTGGAATGAATGACATTTAATAGTTGATCATTTAAAAATGAAAGCTCTATCTTAATGGTTTTTGATATTGGTGAAGTTCATATTATGAAGTATGCATAAAGGATGGGCCTATGTAGATATGTATTCAGATTTCCAACATTTTTTTGCATACGTGAATGACATAATTGGAGATGACTCATGTGATTCCTGTGACAATGAAGATTTCTATGGAAATAGCAATTTTATTTTAAAAAATGCTTGAAGATAAAAATGATAGGAGTAGTTACCTAAGTTTGGTCAAGCATAGATATGGTGGACTAAGGAAGGAGGAGAAACCAAGAACCAAAATTAGATAAAATATATGTTTAAAGGACTCTCCTATGTCAACAATGAGATGGGCTTCATGGATGTTGACCGGTAGCATTGGTCCTTTTACCATCAAGGTTGCTCCAAACAATAGAAACTAGCAGACATAGATTAAAGATATAGGGAGTATTACTTTCCCTAAACATTGAAGGAAACATATTTTTGTGAAAGACTTGGACAATAGTTTGACAAAAAGATTGAATAGTAATAATTCTCCTTCCAAGTACAAGGTGATTCAAATGTGGGACACGTAAGCATCAAGCTTGTGCATTAAGATTCTTATTGGGTATGAGGTAAGTAGAAGATAACATTATAAGACTCCATTTGAGCATTCACCTAAAATCAAGTGTCTGCTTGTATGTCCTGTGTAATACATTGATCGTAGAAAGGATAAGTGTCAAACCAATTTTTGGTGAAGGTATGATATATTTTGTGTTTTATTCCAATGTTATAAATCAATTAATTCATATTATATAAATATATGATAGATGTTATGAATTAATTATTATTGAGTATTATGTTATGAATAAAAATTAATTATTATGTTATCTTGATTGAAAATATAAAATAAAGAGTTGTATTATAAAAATTTATGTTGTTAGTAATAGATATGAGATAAATTTACTAACATCCTAATCAATATTTTATATATATAGAAAATGGAAGATATACTTTATGTTCAGAGTATATAAATTTATCTATATTATATTGAGACGATCTTATATAATTTTGTAGAATTATTTATTATCCTTGAGTATTATCTCTTATTTCTATATGAGCTATGTGCCTTGATCTTTTCCTCTAAGATTGTTACTACAGGAAGATGGAGATTGAGATTTAGAGGGAGTCTGACATTTCATTAGAGAAAACTTTAAAAGAGAGGGAGTAGATAGGGGATGTGATTTAGTCAATCTTCAATGATCTCAATCATATTGATTCAGAGGGAGTAAACCATGTTGTGATAGAATCTTCAATGATCGATAACTGTAACAGTCAAGAAGACTTTAATTCATGCAACTATGTGATCTTAATGGACCTATCCCTCATGTACATCATATGAAAGTGGTGAGTTCATTTGAATCATCTATGATAAATGATAGAAAAGAGCAAGTTGGAACTTAGGAAGAAGTCATCAAATTTGATGTGATGTATAAGTGTTCAATTATATAAGAGTGGGAATTTTACATTGTGGGGGGGAATGATAGGAAATTTTTCATTCCCACTTGAACCATCCTTAGAAAAGGAGATATTCCATGACCTTCATGTGCAGATAAGTATTCTTATCTTTTGCATTTATCTAATTTGTAGTTTCTCTCTTATATGTAATTCTATACATACTATAAGGATTATTTGTTTTGATCTTTTCCTTTATGTTTTGAAGATGTTCTTATAGGAAAAGAAAGTTGTTACTTTACATATGCTACCAAATATTGTGCAAACTCAATCTAATGATAGTAGCTCCAAAGACCCTGATGATCAAGATGGATAAAGTGTGGCTCTTGAAGCAAGTACGTTTGATGATTGAGATTATGAGATTCTTCTACATTAAGAAGGAGTATGACACTTCATCGAAGGTTATGCTAGAGCTTAGAATATTGATACTTAGAGGAAGTCTAGAAATCCATGTGGGTGATTGCATGATGTTGATGGGCCTACTCCTACGTATATCACAAGGGAGTGATGAGTTTGAATGGCATCCTTGGGAAAAGAGAGTTTCTGAGGAAGTAACAAGAGGACCTGACTTCCCAGGATCGATGTTCAAAGGGAGAAATTTTGAGATGAAATTCTTTGTAGATAATATCTTCTCTATGAGAAGTTCTAAGGGGAATCCTTTATAATAAACTCTCCCCTATGAGAGAAGTATGAGGTGAAAACACTTTGTACCACTCTTTGATTTGGTTCATGGTGGTTACTATTTCACATATGATATGTAATGAAAGGTGAAAATATTTCATCGACATATATAAATAGAAGGTAACCATTATAAGATGACAATCTTGTAAATGGTAGACCTATTATCATGGTTCTTTAGGCCAAATTTTGTTGAACACCATGATAATGAACAAATAAAAGGTAATTGTTTGTACGGTGATGATCTTGCAAATGATAGGCCTGTTATCATGGACATCTCTAGATATTTCTTTGGACAATTAGAGATCATAGATAACGAAAAAACAAAAGGTAATTGTTTGTTAGGTGACGATCTTGCAAATGATAGGCCTATTATCATGGACATCTCTAGACATTGCTTCAGGCAATTATAGACATAGATAACAAACTCATTTTTTATGATCATGGACATCTCTAGACATTACTTTGGGCAATTAGAGATCATGAGTAAAAATTTTTCATGTTATTACTATGGACATCTCTAGACATTGCTTTAGGCAATTAGAGATCATAGATAACATTTTCATTATTACTCTAGACATTGTTTCATACAATAAAAGATCACAATATATGTTATAATAGTGTTCATAACATTGTGGTTATAGTTATTTGACAAGTCACTATTTTAGAGTGTTAAAATTAGATAATATGTTGTGTATAGATATCCTTGATCTAATGTCTCATAAAATATTTTTTTTACTTCTTCCTTGCTAAGAGGGAGTGTTGAAGTATAACATCAGTCGAAGTGATATACTCATTACATTGAGTATTTGTATTCATGATTTATATGAACATTGTTTTATGTCTCATATTATTGATAAGAATATATGTATGTATGTCTATGACTTACATAAGCTATGGGACATGACTTTGTTGTAGCCTCTGTTGGATTGATTTTATTAAAGCTACCTCATTGATGATAAATTGTCCTTAATATAAGTATCTTATATATAATATATATATTATGCATTATATATTATAATATAATAATATAATAATATAATATAATATTACATATATGGTTAATATATTAATATTATATATATGTTAAAGATGAGTTATGCATATAGTTATTTATAAACTAAATGGTGATTAAATATAGAGACATGTCTCTTTATATCTCTTGAAGAGACATGTCTCCTCCTCTATCTTATACCTATATGACATCCAAATATGTATTTGGAAATAATCAATTACAATGGCAATAAAAATACATTTGCAGATATGATCTTAGTTACTTTAACACAATGCAGAGTCAATTATTTCACTTAATTGAACTAAGCAAATAAGTTGAATGTTATAACCATGCAAATGTATGGTATGATCATATTCAATGGAAACATAGACAACATTAAAGTATTAAGAAGCTCTTTTAAGACACATTAAAATATGATCTTGCACAAAAATTTACAATAGATGTTGAAATCCTTCCATGTCTATATAACTCCAATGTGTTTTGAAGCAACTCTAGTCTATAAACAAGATAGTCACACCAGTTTTCCAATATAAGACTAAATATATCCAAGGTACTAAAAAATCAATGCACTAAGAATCTAATTCAATTGAATTAATAGAAATCTCTAAAATGATCTTAATAAAGATTCTTTTTCTTTCATTATATTTTCCTTTTTATGTAAGGTGTATTACATTATTCATCATACATGTTTCAATTGAGAAGAGATTGAATCCAATTTTAAGTTGTGAACTTTTAAAAAACTCTTTTTATAATAGCTGGTTTCAATAGAAAATATTTAATACATAGCATTATATAAGTATCCCCTAAAATCAATGAGCAATGAATGTGATTTTGTGGAGTGTTTTCCAAGAGTCACTTGCCTCTAAATAATGTATACTAACATATTGTGAGTATGATCTTAAAATCATGCTTAATAACTCACAACAATATATAGAAGATCGCATGATTCAAGAACCCATTGTGATGGTTCCAGTTGCTTTTGTCATAGTTTGAGTTCCTCTTGTTGATGGTGTCACCAGAGCTCCTTTCCTTGGTCCTTGCAATGTTGTGTCCACTCAGCCTATTGGTGTTTCAATGGGGGATGTGTGTCTTCGTTGCATGTCTCTTAATTGGAGGTTCCTCTTTCTCATATTAATCTACATAAATTTCAATGATATTAATTTGCATTTGAGGTTGCTGCACCACATTCTTGTGATCAAGATGTTTAATGATCATGGACAATAGCAAATGAGTAGAATGGCCTGCAAATTGACCAACAGAAAAGCATGAAGTATCATAAAATATTAAAATGAAAAGGCGAACTTGGCATTTGGAAATAGTAATTGAAATATAAATGTTACATGCTTTCTTCAATAAGCATTGCATATCATGTAGAACACACATTATGAGTCCATTTTGAAGGGACTAGTGTTTCCCACTATCAAAAAAATGAAACATAGGTTCAAGTACAAGACGTATTGTGGTGGCATCCTTTTCTACATTTGACCATGTTTTGAAGACAAATATTTCACTAGACTTTAGGATCCTTAGCTTCCTCCCTATAATATTATTCAACATATCAGCACACTCAAAAGAAATAATGAGAATAGTTAATGATTCAATGCATACTTTAGAATGATCTAATATCATTTGTTTCGGCTATTCAAATTCTTCTTCATGTCTCCCAATTTACAAAAAAAGTTATCAAATGCAATCAAACATGATTGTAGATAAATAGAAACAATAGAATACCTTAGAGAGGAATAATTTGAGGCCATCACATAGAAAGCCATTCTTTCGAATACTTCATACACTGCAACTAAATTTCATAAATAAATAAGTTTGACTATGGCATCCTTCTTCATTTTTTGAAACCAAGAGTTTCACATAGTTAGTTTTCATGCAATCATAGATTAATGTTGAGCTTCACTTGGTTTCAAGAATAGTTTAATATTCTCTACTAATTAGGGCCAACCACGTGAAGGTGGAAGCCCATTTGGCCCCACCCCCCACCTAACATCTAAATTCCCCATTAACGTCTAAAATTCATTCATTCTATTAATAAAATATAACATTCATGAATTATCACATGATAACATTCATTAACACATTAGTTTCATTAGAACATTCACATTAACATTGAAACATAAAATTCATTATAACAATCACATGAACATTCAATAGAGCATAAATAAAACATCTATACATAAACATCAGTCATTATCAAATAAGTTACATAAGATCGCATGAATCTTTTTTTTTTTTTGTCGTTCCCTATATTGTTGTAGAGGCATATCCATGTTGTCTTTGATATTTCTTCTCACCCGTGAAGATGCACTCATTGTCCTTTGCAAAAGAAAGTCCCCTTCAATAAAAAATAAAAGGGTTATATTTTTTTAAAAACAAGACTTTAAAGATTTTGAAGAAAATTGTAGTGCTCTTTACCTTTTCCAACCACATCATCTTGCCCATCGGCTTGGACCTCAACATGCTCATCAGGAACAACCTTTACATCCCCTGAAATTGCAATAAAAGATGTTTTCTTAATCCCAAAAAAATTATATTTAAATTTTTATTACTACACTGAATTCAATTTAAAATTTAGAAATAAAAAATCAAATAGAAAATATATACCTTGAGTACTAGGATCCACATTTGAATTGCTACCTCCACAATGCTCAGCTGATGTATCAGGATTGGTAGGCTACAATCCAATGTAAATAATTAGTGAATTTATCAACAATATATACATATAAATACAAGAAAAATACTGAGAAATCTTAATCATTCATTTTAATACATATAAATATATTCACTTTAAAGTTTTGAACAAATATATAATCATTATTTCCTTAAAACAAATATAACGACTTATATTTTTGGAATTTAATATTAAATACAATTTGCTAAAGTATTCAATTTGAAATAAAAATCAATTGACATATTTACCTCATTGATAGATCTAGAAAAAGAACCTTGCACACTCATTGCTCAGAGTCGTTCAACCATGACTATACAGCCTTTTGTGAAGCCTAATTTTTGTCCTCTTCAGAGATTATTTTTTAAAACTCCATGACCTACATTTTTGCTTGTTATCATGAATATTTTTGTAAACAATTTCATCAAGACCAAATTGTTTACAATTTATAAATATTTGCTTATAATTTTTCATTTTCTTATACTTACAACTCGTGTAGTAAGTTTTGAATCATGCTTTTGTTTTCTTGCTTCAGTTGCCTTTGATGTGTCAGGAAACCTATGTGAAGTTTGAAATATGTTAGATCACATAAGTATTAAGAGTAATTGTTACACAATTTCATTCTTAATATTATGACATACCTTCTTTCCTCGGGTGGTACCGTTTCTCCATTATCTAATGTTTTTTTCTCTATGGCATCCTTTTTAAGATTCTCCCACGCAATAATGGGAATATAGGGGGGCCACTCATAACAATGGTTTTTTTTCATTTGGGTCCTATAGTTGTACCTAATATACTTCAAAGCTTGGTACCATTTCTCAAGGAGCCTAAGTCTTTGAAAGATGTTGGATCCAAAAAGTGTTGTCATGGCATCAATGAATTGGTCCTTTAACTCTTTCATTTGCAAATTTCACTTTTTAAGAAAATAAAAAAGTTGTTAGATTCATAAATGAATTAAAGCTACCTTTTAATTTACTTGAAGAAATTAATCAAATTAAAGAAACATGATTTAGCAAAGAAATCAAAATATGATACCTTGTGCATATAGTCGGCCCAAATATATGCAAACATTCATCATTAAGTTTTTCATAAAATATATTATTCCCTACAAAATAATAATGTGATTAGTAGTTATTGTAAGGGACTGCATCAGAGGTTAGTGCATTTTATTATGAGTATAATATTGTAAAGTAAAAGAAATGATCAATCTTTAAAGTACCTCGAAGTTGGGGTACTTTTAGGGGAAGACCATCTTCATTGCTAACGAGCCATTGATCACAATTTTTTATTACTTTCATACATCTAACATGGGAACACCCAAGAAGGTCCTCATCACCTCCTACATAAAATGAATGAAATATTAAAAAATGCCCCCTAAGAAATAATAGTTCAAGTGAAATAAACACTTGAAAAATGAGAGAGAAAAATAGGAATCTACTTACCAATAGGCAGTGCCACTACATTTGTCACCAAGCTAAGTGTTGCCAAATTTGCAATCAATAGTGCCTCTTCAGTTCTGTTCATTATAGTAGGTGACATAGTGAATAGAGGATCAATGGTAGGAGTTGAAAAATGAGATTGTTAAAGCTATTAAAAAAAATATAGTTCAAGAAAAACACAAGTGTAGGATAGAATGACATGCAATGTACTTGAACCACCTAAAGTATCACCCTTTGGGGGATCGTCCATCAACATCCTTGACATCCTCTAAAAAAATAACATATAAGCATTTAATTTAATGAAACAAATAAAAGAGTATACTATAAAAACTATTATTGAACTATTGTTATAGTTAAAAACTAAATTACGTGCAAACTAGGTTCACCAAACTATCAATCTGATTTTGTAATGCAGGAGTCTGAGGTTGAGTTAATGCCAATTGTGATAACTTTTTTCCTATATCATTAATAAAATTTTTCAATGACAATGTAGGATCATCAGCTGAATCAAAATTATTAATAAATTTAGCTAGGTCATCATGCGGCTCCTCATCCTCATGGACTACTTTATCCTTTCTCTTTTCATGATTAGCACTCGTTTGCAAGAGAAATATTATTAGATCTATATTTAAAATCAATCCAAAATAGTAGTGAAGAATAAAACATAATAAAGAAATTCATCAACATATTTGTTTTATTTAATTTGTACAACAACAATGAGTTTTTCCTATTGAGAAGAAGATCCATCGCCACTGTGCATATCCTGTGGCTGTTGATCCATATTGTAGCCCTGCATTAAAAATAATAATTATTGAAACATGTTAAAACATGTGTTATTATTCTATGTTAGCAAAAAATAAAATTTAATGGTGTGTTGGATTCATTGATTGGAGTTGATTTTAAATGTGCATAATGCGTACCACCTCACCCATGATAGTGGCTTTGTTTGTATCTACCCAATTCAAATTGTAATCAATAAGAAGCTCTTCACCTCCATGTATTGATTTTATCACAAATACAAATACATGATTTCCCTTGTGTGCCTCAAATATGCAATTGGGTCACTTCTTAGTTGATGCATGTCGTGTACTATTAATGAAACCTACAATATTCCCTGATGCTTTTGGCCTTCTGTCAATGTATATAGCTATTTCTTTACCTTGTTCACTAACTTTTTTTTGTATGTAATTTTCCGCAAGTGCATATCTACACATACTTTTTTTTATATCTAACAATCTGCATCCAACTACTATAATCATAGCAAGGTCTGAGATACTCCATCAATTCAACAACCTTGTTGTAAGAGACCTTTATGCCATCCATGGGAAATAGGTCCAAACCATGTAATGCAGATGGTGCTATGCAATATATCCTCTCTTGAACAAAAAAATTAATGTTTATTGGAGGAAGTTCATTGGGGACCCTTTTTTTTTTGTAGATTTTTGTACCTAAAGGGTACATTGGAGTTGCCTTCACTCTCATCATCATAAGAACATGATAGCAAGGAAAAATTTCATGTGCTTATTGAATTTCTTTCTAATATTTTTACCTCAAATTGATCTCCTTGATTTAGACGTACTAAATATCTCACCTTCTTCTTCCATTCCTACATTTTCCTCACTTGAGGAAGAAAAATACCTATTTTCTAGTACTTGCACTCCAAAAAATACCAAATGACCCATGAGACTATGGGGAATGCTCATGAAAGGGCTTTAGGTTTCTGTAATAGTAAATCAATTGTCTTATGTTAGCTAAAAAATTCATGATACATATACTCAAAATTACATCAAATATTAGCATGACATATGAATTATAAATAGTAAAAGGTACATGACACATTAATCTATCAAGAATTGAATATTGAATATCATAGGTATTGATTACATAACTATATATTTGATTCTTCTCATTGATAATCAAATCCACCTCCAATGTTAGCTAATCAAGCACCCCCGTCATTGTTATTATTCTTCATTCATCTCATCATCAAGATCATTGTCATCGTCGACATCATCACCACCACTATCTTGATCATCGTCATCATCATCATCTGCATCGTCCTCACCATCATCATGATTAGTAGCAACATCATTTTCATCAAGAGCATCATCAAATAACTCTTGATCTTGATCCACTTCTTCCTCTTCCTCAGTATCTTCTTCTTCCATCACATTATACTTTATCAGCCTTCCCCTTGGATCATGTCTAACAACAAATGAACAACCCAATTTATGTGGAACCTCTGAGTAAAATACCTTCTCACATAGGGATCATCCCCAACTAGCTCAAACAACCTTATATTGATCATTGGAAATTCATTCTCATGCTCAATAAAAGTTCTATCAAAATCATTTTGATTGAGTTGTAGTCTGTATCATTTGATGAAAAAGAGAACTAATTTGAAGGAATTAAAGTCACAATCAAGTATATCAACCAAAATGTCATAGTATCAATTTTGAGATTCCCTAGGATGTAAGTCATTTCTAGATAAAATATTGGTCACCTGGAAGATTGTAGTTATCCCAGAATCAAAAGTTCTCTTCATGTCATCTAAATCTTTGATGTGAAATTTATAACCATTGCAAAACATAGGCTTGTGGTGTTTCATCTAAAATAATGTCAAACATGTATAAATTATTCCATCATGAGTTCAAAAACGTACGATTGATTAACAAAATTATAATGACCTAGAGATATCTTAAACCATATGCTAAATCTATTTCCTTTTTTGTAACATTGTGATCTCCATTACAATGAGCTTGTTTAACCAATGAAGACATAGATTCCCATTTTAATCCATGACTAGAATGTTAACATCATTCAATCCATACAGTCACCTATCAATCTACAACAAAAAATATCAGTCATTAGTATAAATAATCTGAGTGGTACATATTTCACTTTTTATAGACTATAATGACGTATATTACAAACCTTAGCATACATGACATTGTTATGTTGGATAAACCATTCATAACCTTTAAATTCACCAATAACAATACAACAGGGAGAAGAGTTGATTGGGATCCTTCATAAAGGGCCATGCTTTCCTTCTCAACTAGAGGTATATCATGGATGACCTCAATGTCATCCTCATCATAATCATCATCATCGTCAGCAACACTAGAAACACCAGTACCATATGTGTCATGGATCAATGCATTTGTACCATCATCTTCAAATGTGTTTTCTACCGCATGATCATCATCTTCCATCGGATCATGATCTTCTCCTTCAATACTCACACCTCCATGTTCCTCCATATTCACACCTCCATTTTCCTTTAAGATGTGTTGGTCCATATCACGTACTACCTTGGGGAGATTGACCTATATAAAAATGATGATAATCAAAACCCCATTCTGTGGTTCATATGTATGTTAATTACAAAAACAATATAACAAACAACTTACCAATGGATGATAATCAAACCCCCCTTTAGTGTGACCATTCTCCCTTGATGTCTCTTAGCTATTTAGATTTTGATTCTTCTTGTCTTTAAGCCGTAACAACGCTTGCAAGGACAATAAAATTCATCATCGCCTGCTCTTTGAAAGTTAAACAACAATTTAGAAATTGTCTTCCTATTTTTATCAAACTCCCTTGTATTATTTGACATGATCCTTCTTCATGGGAATAACTTATTTGTGTACCATTATTGAGTTGGTTGTACTTAATGTTTATATTTGCACATATGGTTTTGAAAGAAAAATTTGGTGTAATTAATATGTATATCTACAAAAATATTGGACATGTTGTACTTGATATTTATATATGCAAATATGGTTTTGAAAGAAACATTTGGTGTAATTAATGTGTATATCTACAAAAATATTGGACATGTTGTACTTAATGTTTATATCTGCACATATGGTTTTGAAAGAAATATTTGGTGTAATCAATGTTCATATTTGCAAAAAAATTGGACATGTTGTACTTAATGTTTATATCTTCACATATGGTTTTGAAAGAAAAATTTGGTGTAATTAATGTGTATATCTACAAAAATATTGGACATGTTGTACTTAATGTTTATATCTGCCAATATGATTTTGAAAGAAAAATTTGGTGTAATTAATGTGTATATTTGCAAAAATATTGGACATGTTGTACTTAATGTTTATATCTACACATATGGTTTTGAAAGAAACACTTGGTGTTTAAACACTATAGAAAGTTTTACAAAATTATTTTTTTACAAAAAAATGCACCTAAAGAACTGTTAGCTCAGAAGCAAGCACATGGTGTTGAAATAATACAGAAAGTGCTTGACATGAGAGATCTACAAGCGAGGGTGTTGACCAATCTTGAAAACTTGAATATTGAAATGAAAGCTATCAAGGATCAAACACCTATTCCAGAGTTACAACACAATGTGAAGTTGAAAGCTATTGAGGATCAAACACCCATGCCCCTTGTCCTCTATCCCCTTCCTCTCCATTCCTCTTGTTTCTAACTCCTTGTCACTCCCTCCATTTTTTTTTGGCCTTCTTTTTTTCTTGAACATTCAGGGAGTTGTTCATGTGATTCCTCATTAGTTCATATTTCAATCAAATTCTTTTTTCCTTCAACTTAGCCATCTATTGGTTTATCCATGTGCAAGTGAATGATGTTAAACATGAGTCATTATTGTGTCAAAACTTCATCTTTGTTTGACCAAACTATAACAGGAATTACATTCTTTCTTGTTCTGTCATGATCTTCTTGGAAATAACATCTACATTTTCTTAAACTAACATATCCTAATATCTTAAATTTTGGTTTCTTAGATTTGTTCATTTGAAACATTTTGTTGGTTTTTGTGTATTTTCTTTATCTAGTTTCTCCTTTAAAAGTTTATGTACATGAGATCTTTAAAGAAAACATACTTCTCACAAGATTCTTACCCTCCAATTCATTGTATTTAAGATATTAAGCTATTATGATTTGTCATGATCACCTTGGAAATAACATCTGATCACCTTGGAATTTGTCATGTATTGCATCTACATTTTCTTTGCCATTGCTTATAAGAGTGTTTCAAGGTTGGAAACCACTTCAACATCCTTTGCATGGTTTAGAGGTAATTTCATTATGGCAGAGGCTTTTGCAATGGAATGAGCCTCATGATTATGGAATTTACACAAAAGTAGAACTTTCTTCTTCAACTCCTTTCACTCCACTCTTCATTGAAGTTATTCTTCCAGCAGTGAGAATAATTTCTTCAAATTCCTGGAAGCCAAGGGACCCTGAACCTATGCTACATTTTCTAGAGACATGAGAGAAGTTACTATCGGATTCAATACTTCATAACATTTTGGATCATACAGTGATGCCAAAATTAACAACAACAATAGATACTTGGGATCCTTATAGGGAGACTATGCCAATACATGCATGGTTACATTCTTCATTATAAGTTGGAGAATGCACTTTATGCCTGACATGCAAGTGATGCATCTACATATGCAATTTTATCACCTTGAAAAACTATATCTGATCCTGCTAGTTGGGAACAAATGATTGTTTAAATTATTTTCAATTGAAAAATTATTTCTCCATCTTCAAGTAACCTAAATCCTTGCTTCTCCCAGTTGTATTGTTTCTCTATTGTTATATATTCTAGAATAGATCTTCAATTTCTTTCTCCATATTTTTATGATGCATAGAAAAACCCATATCATCTTAGGATAACACTAAGGAAAGTGGTTGCAAATATATGAATAAAGAACTCAAAAAGGAGTTCAATTAAATAAATAATTTGTGTGTCCGATGTTATTTAATTAAATACTAAACCAACTATCATCATATACTTATAACAATCAAAGTATGCACAAAGTAAGATCTTGGTACATAAAATTCCAGTAGAAAATAGAGGGAACAAAATTCAAATAGGGAGTCATATAATATCTAGCTATAATTATGAATTAAACATAATATCAATTACAACCTTGTTTACAATGTAATCTCATTTTGTGAATTTTGTTAGTCCACACCAAAATCAATAACATGACACTGAGAAAGAGAATATCATACTATTAATTTGGGCCAACCATGGTTGGGCCAACATATGGAGCCTTTATGTCCAACCATTTGTTATAAGTTGGGGAATGCACTTTATGCCTGGCATGCAAGTGATGCATCTGCACATGCAATTTTATCACCTTGAAAAATTGTATTTGATCCTACTAGCTGGGAACAATTGATTATTTAAATTATTTTCAATTGAAAAATTATTTCTCCATCTTCAAGTAACCTAAATCCTTGCTTCTCCTAGTTTTATTGTTTCTCTATTGTTATATATTCTAGAATAGATCTTCAATTTCTTTCTCCATGTTTTTATGATGCATAGAAAATCCCATATCATCTTAGGATAACACTAAGTAAAGTGGTTGCAAATATATGAATAAAGAACTCAAAAAGGAGTTCAATTAAATAAATAATTTGTTTGTCTGATGTTATTTAATGAAATACTAAACTAACTAATCATCATATACTTATAATGATCAAAGTATCCACAATGTAAGATCTTGGTACATAAAATTTTAGCAAAAAATAGAGGGAACAAAATTCAAATAGGGAGTCATATAGTATCTAACTATAATTATGAATTAAACGTAATATCAAATACAACCTTGTTTACATTTTAATATCATTCTATGTATTTTGTTAGTCCACACCAAAATCAATAACATGAAAATGAGAAAGAGAATATCATACTATAAATTTTAAAGATTACGTTAGTTTTATATGTATCTCATTCACTCAAAAGACTAACTTGGAAAACCTACGTTCTGCATAAAGTTTTGAAAAAGGAAGGACACAATATTCCAATATCTATAACCATACGTCACGTGAATTTTCCAGTACAATACATGTGGAAGTCAATAATATCACCAAAAATAATATAGAAGAAGATACAGACAAATATTATTTAAATAGGAGCAACATAAATGCAGATGGATATACTCCATAATGAACATCAATGAAAAAAAAAGAAATAAGAAAATGATTTAAGGGAGATAATGTGAAAGAGGAAACCAATAACGAAATAGGTCATCCCTACACCTAAGCTCATGTGGCTATTGGATAAGATAAAATGGTACCCACATCAACATATACGAATTGTCAACAAAAGCCAAGGTAAGAAAGGTGAATTTATTTAATTATTTATGAATTTTTGTAAATAAATCATAAGAGAATGGTAGATATATCTAAGATTTAGTAAATAAAATAAGAGAAAGCTCAAGTAAATATTATTGTGAGATAATCAAATAAGGAAGTAAAATATTAAAATTTAAAAAATAAGCAAGAAGCATCACCATTTCTTTTGAATTTCAGTTCTAGGAATAAATCTATTACAAAAATGGAAATAGATTATGTTTGTAATCTATTATAAAAATTGAAATAAATTATGTTTGTTTGAATTGTGTAAGTGCCTTGGAAGTTATTATGAAGATGATTGATAGAATGAGTGTACAATCATAAGCAATGGGAAACCATTCTTGGAATTTAGAGTTCCCTATCAAAAGATGGTTTAAATATGTTTATTACTTCTATTTGACATTTTAGTTATTCATGTTGAAACTTAGATTATTTCGAGTTTGGTTGATAAAAATTGAGATATTATTTTTACTAATAAAATATAATGTATTAGGGTATTTGATTTTAAAAATGATAATACTATTTAATATTTGATGTTCATATAATGTATAATCTATTTGTTAGGGCATATAAAAGTGATGTTCATGAATGCAATTCTGATAAAATACTTACAAATTTTCATGTCCATTAATCTAGTAGTTTCGTTTTGAACTTGGGTGAAGTTTGGATCTATTTTGTAATGTGTAAGAATAATAAAAATAAAAATTAGACTTTGTATATTTTTTCATTTAGAAAAAAGAGAGTACCAATGCTTACAAACCATTACCTTCAAACCACATTTCAAAATGAAACCACCCATAATTAAAATTGGAACTAGATACTTGGGATGCTCATAGGGAGACTCCAATACATGCATGGTTACATCATTGGCTTCCATTGTTGGGCCAACTTAAGGAGCCTTCATATCCAACCATTTATTATAATTTGGGGAATGCACTTCATGCCTAGCATGCAAGTGATGCATTTGCATATGCAATTTCATCACCTTCAAAAATTGTATTTGATCCTACTAGCTGGGAATAGTTGATTGTTCATTTTATTTGACCTAATCTGATGACAGTTCTATAGGAAATTGTAATCAACCCACCTAATTAGCAATTAGACCAATTTAATTGGGTTATGGCTTGTTTCTTTCTAAAAATATCTGCTATGATATGTTTTTGTAAAATTTCTTGCAAACTCTGCCCATTTTTTGTGGTTTGCATTATTTTTGTACAAGATCTTGAGGTAAGTCACTTAGCATGGGTTGAGTGAGTTTTATTGTTTTATTATTTGGATTCCAAAATATGTATGCAGTTGGATCATTTTTTCTATTGTGAGATAATATGTAATAAACACTTTTAAAAAGATCTCTCTGAATATATAAAGAGATACATGTTTAGAAGGAAAAGAAAAGAACATTTGCATATGTACCTATTCTCTCCCTAAAAGAAAATTGTAGAGCAAGGGCACAACAACCAAATGCATTAATCACAAGGGCACAACAACATTCACAACTCTCCACCCTTGTTCGAAGCTCTCCACCTCTTTTGCGTGCAACTCTTCACAATAAAAATAGATAGAAAAATGATTTATAACATAATGTTTTTTTTAAAAATTCTCATGAGGGTATCACAACTATGATGCCAATGTCTATATTATGACAACGTCGAGGACAATTGCCAAAAAAACATGAAAATCACCACAAATTACACTGTCATCACAATTTGAACCCAAATGTTGTAGTGCAATCTAATATAACTTCAAGAAACTTCAAATAAAGCTTGTAGGATGAATAAAATACCTCTTATGTCATTAAAGTAGTTTTTTCTTAAAATCCTCTAAAATCTCTTGCACAAATGCTCAAATCACCTTTATCTATCTCTATTCAAACTATGGAAACATAAAAGGTGAAGAAAGAATCTAATTTACATGTTAAATCATTGCCAGTTTTTCTATAATTAATGCATTAGGTTTGTGAGTCCTCGCCCAAATCCATCATAGCATAGATTATACATTCTGACATTGCATGACTTGATGTTCTGACACACTTGTGATCTAGATAGACGAAGACTTTTACGGTTATGTTATTTTAATATCTGCATTTTGATAATCCACACTTATGTTGTGTATTAGGACCTAATCGATAAGTTTTAATGATTCAATTTAATGTTCTCAACATTGTATTTGTTTTGATAGAAACTGAATTGTAGAAATGCTTGAAATGATAATCGGTTATGTTTAGGTGGGAATTGATGTTGATGATATGAATTGCATGTGATATTGTTGGTAGGAAAAGTTAATTTAATCAATTGAATATACAAAATCTAATGTTAAATGTGATTATGTAATAATGAGTTACTGTACGTATTATATATTAATTATATAATTTTCTTGGACCACTGATGCTCAATTTTAGTATGTAGGAAATTAACCAAGGAACTAGGGAATCAAGGCTCAAACCCATGTGAACACAATATAGCCAAGGTTGAGTCTGTGGAAAGATTCGAACCTTGTTGTAATGTGTTTTATTTTGTAGACATGAATTGTATGTGTGTAAAAGATTTTAATTCATTTATAATTAGAGACATATCATTATAAATGTAATGTCTATCTTTTTATATGTTACTTGACACTTGTGTTGTACATGTGGAAATTGCTTGTCATTTAGGGTTTTGGGCAAGAGTAACTTAACCTAAACCTAACCCAATGTAATACCCAAGTTAACCCCTCATGAAAGAGTGCTAGGAGAAGTCTCCATCAAGGGAAATTTGAATTCCAACTTCCCAGTGAGTTTAGGGGACCTAAGAGTAATCCTAGGATGTTATTTTGGTGAAGAATAAGTGCTCACATGAGAGTAGTATGGGTTAGGTGTCTAATTTTAACCCTTAATGGGCCTAGATGACTTTGGAGATCCTCTAAACAACTCACTTTCTAAGCATTTTGAAACTTGAGTATTCACATGTTTTCTTCAACCACCTCCTACCTAGTCAAGGTTACCATTTTAGAAGGAAGCAAGGATGGAAGAAAAGGGAGGCATCTTATTAGGGCCATTTTTATCTAGTGGGAAGTTAGAGGCCTTTCTAGAGGCCTTGGCGGAAACTAGTGAGTTGTCTATTCACTCTCTAACTTTAGAGACACTTAGGGTTTTGGAGGCTTGGAGGGAAGGAGAAGGAAGCTCTTATACAAATTTTCATTGCCATTTGCAAAGGACCAAGGTTGGTGCTTCTTTCCTATGTAGTTATTCTTTCCTAAAAATCTTGCATAATGGTATTTCATTCATGAACATGAAGTAGTGTGATTTCATATTGTAAGTAGATTGCATTTTGTTGTGTTGTATTATGCATGAAGATTGGTTGTACTGGTTTCTTGTCCTTTTTTTTCTTTTTTTGTTACATGAGTGTTATTCATGGGTGTGAGGACTTCACTCACTCTTTGGGAAGGGAAGATAAGTCTAGGGTGAATAACTTAGTTGGGCTTGACAATGTAGTTGAGAGACTTAGAGTATGGGATCCATTGTAGCCATAAAGATTCACGTCTTTCTTTGGGAGTGATAAGGGAAGTATGGTGGAGAGAGGAAGTTTATGGAGTATGGGCTCCAAGAAATTTGTAGTTGATGGTAGTGTGTTTGGGAATTTATTGTGAAGAGGAGGATTATTGTGAAAGCCTCGAAAGGGCATGAAAATTGCTGATTGTGAAAGCCATGAAAGGACATGTAAATTTCTGATTGTAGATATTGTTTGATATGCCAAGTCTCTTCTTTGAGAATCCCACCTTCACCCTATGTTCATGGTTCCATTTATGAACCATTGTTAAAATACCTTGGGATGGGATTGTTTCAAGTATGTTATTGTGGTGTCTATGTATTTACAAGACTGTATGTGGTATCCTATGTGAGACTTGTTTCCCCTAGCTTGGGGTGGTCTCTTTGAAGGCCTATGGTTGGGAGGAGATTTTTCATGGTTCTTGTTTTAAATGTATTTGCAGATTTTGTGCTTAAGGGATCAATGGGAGAAGCTTTGATTTGGTCAAATGTAGCAAGAAGAAGAAAACATATCATTGCACATTTGTAATAGTAATGGAAAACTCTCCATCTTATTCATGTTATTGTGATGCATGATTGCATGGTAGAAATGAGGGAATTGTGAAATATTCATATGTAATTGTATCATTGTTTTAGTAATGTGCATTCATATGTAATGAAATGAAGACTTGAATATCATTTAAGATGTAGTTGAAATGTAGAAAGAAATCATTCCAAATAGATAATCTATTGTATTTTATGGAAGTAATTAAGTATATGTTAATTTATGTCCATCTTCTTGTAAAAGATTTCATAATGTAGTTAGTTCAAGATGCAAGTGTATTATAAGCTTCACTACAATAGTGAATAAATGAACAAGTTGAGTTTATGAAGGTTCATGTCTTAACATAAGATTGAGTTTTTTTGTTGTGAAAAATGTAGAATAGATCAATGAGTATTGTAGGATTCAATAAGTATTCAAATTAATGTTTTATGTAAACTACACTATGGGAAAGCTAATCTTAATCTAAGCTCAAGTATTTAAAATCAAACTCATGATCCTAATACAACAATTAGTGGAAAATAAGCTAGGTGGAAGTTATTGCACAAGCACTCATGAGCCAAGCAAGTTTTGGGAGAGTGAATTTCACTCTAGATTTTGTATCAAGAAGTGAGAATTAGCTCATCTCCTATATAGACCATTAAAATAATCCCCTTCCTAGAAAACAAGTAAACTAAAAATAATCACCTAGCTAAAAACAAAACTGTTGGATACAATTGCTAATTGTGTATTGTCTTTGATGTTACACAAATGTCATATTAGTCATCAGACAGAGTCTACCAAGCTCAGATGATTAGCAAAGCAATTAACAGTGTCTATCAAACATTCTTGAACATTACTTAGTAAAGTTAATTTCTACCGAGCTCCCAAGGTTGACAAAGGAAAGTTAATGTCTACCGAGCTCCCAAGGTTAACAAAGGATATTTAATGTCTACCGAGCTCCCAAGGTTAATAAAGGAAAGTTAATGCCTATCGAGCTCCCACGGTTAACAAAGAAAAACCAGTGTCTATCGAGCTCACTCGGTTATCAATGGAAATGCGGCAAAAAGTTAACTTTTACCGAGCTCCAAAGGATTTTTGCAGGGTTTGCAGTGTTTATCGAGCTTCATTTGGTTGACACTAGAAAACCATTCTAGAGCAGTGGTTACCGAGTTGGGTCGGCCAACAAAGGATTTTACAGTTTTGATATTAAGTTTAATTGTTTCATGCGGCCGACTGATGTAATGATTTTCAGTTATTGTAACCTATATTTAAGCCGACTTGATAATCTGAAAGGTATATATATAGATGCTCAAGTTGTGAATTGGTGTGAGAGCGAATACATAGATAAGGATGAGATAAGCGAATATTGAGAAAATTCTGATGAAGGATTAGATATCCTGGAGGAGCTGCAAAGTTGTATTCGGTCAATAAGGATTCAGTAAAGCAGAAAAGAGATCTATAATTAGCAAAAGATAAGTTGCATATCATTCAGGTCACCTCATTGTTGCTTTCTAATCATTGTAACAGTGAATCTAGAATCTCTTAACAGAGTTGGTTTAACAACCATTTTGTAAATCCTCTAACAAGGTGACAGTTTAGTTGAATTGTTCTCAAGAACTCTAACCAGGCCACTCCTAACAAGGTGATTAAATCCTCTAACAAGGTCACACCTAACAGTGTGTTTTGTAACCTTTAACAAGGTTGGCTCCTATCAGGGCTCACTTCAGAAGAGTGAAAATTAGTGACTAGTTACTTGGTGTTTTTTCCCATATTGAGTTTCCACGTTAAATTTGGTGTCTCTTGTGTTCATTTATTTTAATCTTTGCAAGAATATTAATGAATGCTAGATAATCAGTAATTAGTTACAGTATTCCTGCACTGTTTACTGAGTATCAGCAATAAGTAAAGAAATATAAGGGATTTATTATTGGAATTGAATTTTATGGTAACTGATTCACTCCTCCCCTCTCAGTTACTTCATCTATATTTCAACAATTGGTATCAGAGCTTTTGGTGCTTGCAGGACAAGATTTCAAGAATCTAAGCCAAAGATCAGGATGTCTTATAAGAGGGAAATTCCAAGACTTAATAGGGACAACTTCTCAGCATGGCAAGGGTTGATGAGACTTCATCTAGCTTCTACTGGAGATACAGGACTAAAATACCTTGATGAAAAATATGCAGAACTAGCTGGTACACTATCTGTTAATGATATTGCTGAAAAGAAGGCTCACAATATTATGATGATAGATATAGCATTTTCTCTAAGTTATGAAGAACTTGATGACATCAACGACTGCAAATCTACTTTTGAAATGTGAAAAAAGCTGAAAGAAATCTATGGAGGAGATGATAATGTAAGAAGAGCCAAAGCAGAAAGTTTGAGAGGACAATTTGATCAAATGAGGATGAGAGAGGATGAAAACATTGCAAAATATGTTGAAAGAGTGAAAGCATGTGTCAGTGCAATCAAAGCATCTAGAGGAGATATCAAAGAAGAGATAGTTATAAGTAAAGTTCTTAGAACTCTACTTCCCATCTATGCAATCATAGTTTCTGCAATTCAAGAAAGAAGATGTGAAGCAAATCATAAGATAAATCTAGAGGCCATAGTTGGAAGATTAACTGCATTTGAACTAGACAACTTTGACAACTATTTTCCAGCTTCTAAAAACATTGAGTCAGCATTTGAAGCCAAGCTTTCACTCAAGGAGAAAAGTAAAAAGAAAAAAAATCTCAATCAGAAAGTGAAGATGAATTAGACCAAAGTTCAGACAGTGATCTTGAGGTAATTGAAGCTCTACTAGCAAGGAAATATTCTAGAGGTAGAGGAAAATATAAAGGTAAAGTTCCTCTAATCTATTTTTCATGTGAAGAAGTTGGTCATATTGCTGCTAGGTGCCCAAACAAGTAGAACACAGATGACAAGAAAGGTTACAAGTACAATGGCAAGAAAGACTTCAAATCATTCAAGGATAAAGGTAAGAAAACATGTTTTATGGCTAAAGATTCTAATGATTCTAATGATGAAGAAGAAGATGAAATTGTCTACATTGTTGTGAAAGATGAGTTTGATAATGATGAGGAAATGGTACTCATTTCTCATATGAGAAAAAATGAGACATGGATCATAGATAGTGGTTGTTCTCATCACATGACTGGTGATAAAACCAAGTTTGAATACTTTGAAGGCTATGATGGTGGCAGTGTAAGATTTGGTAACAATGAACCTTGTTGTATAAAAGGAAGAGGAAAAATCTCTCTAACCAAAGGAATTATATGTGATAATGCCTATTGAGTAGAAGGACTAAAGCATAATTTGTTGAGTGTGTAACAACTACTCAATAATGGATTCAAAGTAGAATTCATGCATGGAAAAGCAAGACTGCTGAATGACAAAGGAAAACTAATTGGATCAAACACTCAAACAAAAGGTAACCTATTTTATCTTGAACTTGGTGAATGTTCATGTTTTATTGCTCAGATTGAAGAAAGTTGGTTATGGCATAAAAGGTTGTGTCATGTAAATTTTGATAACTTGGTAAAGATAAGAAAATTCAAGAAAGTGAGAGGCATTCCTAACATAAAGAAACCTGAGGTCGGTTTATGCAAGAATTGTTAGATTGGTAAAATGGGAAAGACTAGTTTTAAAAGTAAAAACTATTAGTCTAAAGATATATTAGAAATTGTGCATACTGATTTATGTGGACCCATTGGAATTGAAAACTATACTGGAGAAAAGTTCTTCATTTTTTTTGTTGATGATTACTCAAGAATGATGACTGTCATGTATCTAAAGAACAAATCAGAAGCATTTGAGAAATTCAAATGGTATTTGGCCAGAGTAGAAAAGAAAATAGGAAAAAGATTGAAATTCTTGAGGTCAGACAAAGGAGGAGAATTCATTTCACATGAGTTCAATAACTTTTGCATTGAAAGAGGAATCAAAAGACAAGTATCAGCCCCCAAAACTCCTGAACAAAATGGAATAGCTAAAAGGAGGAATAGATCTATCATGGATTGTGCAAGAACCTTAATGATTGAAAATAACATTGCTATCAAACACTAGAAGGAAACTATCAGCACTGTAGTTCATACCTTGAACCGAGTATAGCTTAAAAATGACTCATTTAGAACTCCCTATGAGCTATGGTATGGCTATAAACCTAATGTAAGTTATCTAAAAGTATTTGGAAGTAAATGTTACATTTTGAAAGAATCTAGAAAAGAAAAATTTGATGTAAAAGGTGATGAAGGAATATTTTTGAGATACTCTTGCAAAAGTAAAGTATATAGATGTTTGAACTTGTCTACTTACAAAGTCATAGAAAGTGCACATGTGAAAGTTGACGAGTTTGCAGAAAGGACTGAAGAAGAAAACAAAAAGGAACCAGAAGATTATAGAAGTTTTGTTTTCACTGAACCTAATACAGTACCAGTCAATTAGGAATCTTCTACTCTCAAGTCATCAGTAACCAAGTTACAGGTAGTTCAAACCAAGCTACAACAACCTGAGTTATATTCAGATGCTACTGAGCAAGTGTCTACCGAGTCTGAAGGACCCGAGCCAATATCTACTGAGCCAGAATAACCAGAACCTAAAATTGAAGTACACAAGGATAACAATGAAATTATTTCAAAAGGCAAGGAACCTGTATTAGCAAAATATGTCAGGAGACATCATTCAACAGATCAGATCATTGGAGACAAATCTGAAGGAACTATGACAAGAAGCAAGTTGAAAGGTACTTGTTTACTTGCTAATTTTGAACCTAGAAATATTAATGATGCATTGGGAAATGATAGTTGGATTGAGGCTATGAATGAAGAGATAAAATAGATAGAGAAAAAAACAAGACATGGACTCTTGTACCTAGGCCTAAAGATAAAAATGTGATTGAAACTAAGTGGGTATTCAGAAACAAGTTGGATGAAGATGGTAAGGTATCGAGAAACAAAGCAAGACTAGTATGCAAAGGTTATGCTCAAGAAGAAGGAATAGACTATGGAGAAACTTTTGCTCCTGTTGCAAGATTGGAAGGAGTCAGAATCTTACTAGCATATGTTGCACACAAAGGATTCAAAGTTTATCAGATGGATGTCAAGTTAACATTCCTCAATGGTATACTAGTTGAAGAGGTTTACATTGAACAACCTGAAGGTTTTGTTGATCCAGAAAAGAAGAACATGGTCTGCAAATTACACAAGGCATTGTATGGTCTGAAACAAGCCCCTAGAGCATGGTATGAAATATTGCATAACTATCTTATTTAGATTAGTTTTCAAAGAACTAATGATAATAGTAGCTTGTATATAAAGGAATGACCAGATAATGAGATTATTTTGGCAGAAATATTTGTAGATGATACTGTTTTCACGAGAAATGATGATCTATGCAAAGAATTTTTAGAGCAAATGAACAAGGAATTTGAAATGTCTATGTTTGGTGAAATCAAATTCTTTGTTGGTCTTCAAATTCAACAGAATAAATATGGTATCTACATCACTCAATCAAAATACATCAAGAAAATATTGAAAAAGTTTGGTATGAAAGATTGTAAACCAGTTGGGACTCCTATGTGTACTAGATTAAAACTTACCAAGGAAGATGAATCAAAAGAAGTAGATCAAACATTGTATAGATCTATGATTGGAAAGTTGCAGTATGTAGTTCATACTAGGCTAGATATTGCCCTTGCAGTTGGTATTGTAGCAAGATTTTCAGCAAAACCAAGAAAAAATCACATGATGGAAATCAAAAGAATAATGAGATATTTGAAAGGAACTGAAGATTATGGTTTATGGTACAAATTTGGAGGTAATTTGGATTTAAAAGTTTTTACTGATGCTGATTGGGCAGGAAACTTTGATGACAGAAAAAGTACAAGTGGAGGAACATTCTTTCTTGGAAATAAGTTGGTTTCTTGGACAAGAAAAATGCAAAATTGTACATCCCAATCTACAGCAGAGGCAGAGTATGTTGTTGCAACAGTAAATTGTTCTAATATTGTTTGGTTTAAATAGTTGTTAGGAGACATGAAGGTAGAAATCAAAGAACCAGTTGTTATGTTCTATGATAATACAAGTGCAATCAACATATCTAAGAATCTAGTGATGCATTCCAAAACCAAGCACATTGCAATAAGATATCATTTTGTTAGAGAATTGGTGCAAGACAAGGAGATCATATTGGAATATATTCATACAAAGGAACAAATTGTTGACATATTCACAAAGCCATTACCTAAGGATGCATTCTTGTATCTAAGAGGTAAGTTAGGGGTCACTCCCCTATCTGAAGTTCACTAAAATAAAGTTGTAGTGATGCATCAATGCATACCAAGTTGAAGATCTATCAGTTGATGTAGTATAATCAGGTAATATTGCATATGAATCAGTACTAAAGTTACATTAAAATCGATTTGAGTTGTGTTGTCTTTGGCATGTGTTGTCAAAGAGAGAGAGTTTTATTGTCATATCTTTCTAAAATTTATTTGAGAGGAAGAGTTTGCTATGGAATTCCTTCACAAAAGGAGATTACTAAAAGAGGGAGAGTTTGCTATCTAATAAAGAAAGTTGTCTTGACAGAAAGACTTGTTAGACTTGTTTTCAAATTCCATTCTACTATGACATGTTGTGTTGCCATCAATGCCAAAGAGAGAGATTGTTGGATACAATTTTTAATTGTATTGTCTTTGATGTTACACAAATGTCATATCAGTCATCAGACAGAGTCTACCGAGCTCAGATGATCAACAAAGAAATTAATAGTGTCTATCAAACATTCCTGAACATTACTTAGTAAAGTTAATGTCTACCAAGCTCCCAAGGTTAACAAAGGAAAGTTAATGTCTACCGAGCTCCCAAGGTTAACAAAGGAAAGTTAATGTCTATCGAGCTCCCAAGGTTAACAAAGGAAAGTTAATGTCTATCGAGCTCCCAAGGTTAGCAAAGGAAAGTTAATGTCTACCGAGCTCCCATAGTTAACAAAGAAAAACCAGTATCTACCGAGCTCACTCGATTATCAAAGGAAATGCGGAAAAAAGTTAGCTTTTACCGAGCTCCAAAGGTTAGCAAAGGAAGGTCAATGCTAACCAAGCTCACTCGTTCTCCAAAGGATTTTTGTAGGGTTTGCAGTGTTTACCAAGCTTCATTTGGTTGACACTAGAAAACCATTTTGGAGTAGTGGTTACCGAGCTAGGTCGGCCAGCAAAGGATTTTACTATTTTGATATTAAGTTTAATTGTTTCATGTGGCCAACTGATGTAATGATTTTTAGTTATTGTAACCTATATTTAAGCCGACTTGATAATCTAAAGAGTATATATATAGATGCTCAAGTTGTGAATTGGTGTGAGAGCGAATACATAGATAAGGATGTGATAGGCAAATATTGAGCAAATTCTGATGAAGGATTAGATATCCTGGAGGAGCTATAAATTGTATTTGATCAGTAAGGATTCAATAAAGAAGAAAAGAGATCTGTAATCAGCAAAAGATAAGTTGCATATCATTCAAGTCACCTCATTGTTGCTTTCTAATCATTGTAACAGTGAATCTAGAATCTCTTAACAGAGTTGGTTTAATAGCCATTTTGTAAATCCTCTAACAAGGTGATAGTTCAGTTGAATTGTTCTCAAGACCTTTAACCAAGCCACTCCTAATAGGGTGATTAAATCCTCTAACAAGGTCACACCTAACAGTGTGTTTTGTAACCTTTAACAGGGTTGACTCCTAATAGGGCTCACTTCAAAAGAGTGAAAATTGGTGACTAGTTACTTGGTGGTTTTTTCCATATTGGGTTTCCACGTTAAATCTGGTGTCTCTTGTGTTCATTTATTTTAATCTTTGCAAGCATATTAATGAATGCTAGGTAATCAATAATTAGTTACAGTATTCCTGCACTGTTTATCGAGTATCAATAGTAAGTAAAGACATCTAAGGGATTTATTATTGGAATTGAATTTTATGGTAACTGATTCACCCCTCCCCTCTCAGTTACTTCATCTATATTTCAACAAAAACATGACATGGGGAAATTCCTAAAGGAGTCGCGTGATGCCATGTTAACATGTGATTAGGCTTTTCATTCAAAAAATAATTTAAACAATATAATATGCAAATACTTCATGCCCACTCCTTGTACCATACATATGACAAAGGGATCATTTCATGCATGTCCCATCCACATAGTCCCCATTGCTATCAGAAGGGAATGAAAAATGTTTAAGTTAAATATATATATATATATTTAAAACAAGTTTGATCCCCTTGGGTCCCTCCTAGAAATTCACATCGTCTCCAATCACGTGAATAGATTAAATAAATTAGGAAGAGGAAATGTAAGTAGTAGTTAGTATTAAATATATGTGTTAGCAATTTGATTAATAAATTAAGTAGGATGTTAGCTCATCTAGGTTATTTTTCTTTAATATGCAGAATAGGTTAGTTTATTGTTGAGTTGTTAAATTTCTTTTATATTACACACACACACGCGCGCGCACGCGTGTGTGTAATCCATTCCATAATCTATCATCAATGAACTTAGTATATAATAGGAAATGTATAATATGATATACATAAATATGTAGACATTTAGATGTTATTGAGGATTCATGCATTTTTATCATTTCATCCATTAAAAAATTTGTAATATGTTTTCATATTCAGATCTTAACATCATTAGAATGCAAGGAACTGTATGGTGGTACCAACCCATATAGGATTCAATATTGTCCCTCTCATTAATTAAATACCCATCAGGTATTGTCTCCATATCTTAAGACCACCTTTAAGTTGTTAGTTCAAATGCAAGGTTACTTGGCTAGTAAGTCATCTATTATTTCACCTATATGGATTTAGATGGCATTCACTAGGCTCCACATAGAATGTTGCAAGGAACTCAAATGGAAAAAACTTCCACAATCCAACAAGCCATATATACCATCACCATTATTGAATATAGGTGCATATGCAATATCAATTCAACTTAGACCTATTGTGCCCTAGTAAGTGGGATATTGATCTTGACTAAAGTGAGAATACCTTGAAAGATGTAATTGATATTTTTGTTTTATTAAATTGATTCATTTAGAACCTATATTTCACACATGAACTTGACATAGGACTTGATTGTGTTAATTTGATATCCATTATATGGTACACATAATAACCTTTCATATTTTCACATATATAAGGTTACATTATATATGCAATAAGGTTGTGATACTAGGTTTTTGAATGAAACCCATGGTACCTAAGGCATAATTGGAAATGGTAATGCAACATGATATCAAATATTGTTAGGTATATTTCTCCATGCTTATGCAAAAATTAAAGAGCTTTCCATAGATTAGTCACAAGTAGTAAATACCAATACGTTCCACACCTAATGAACATAACAGTCACTTGAACGCCTTGAGTAGATTTTCCTTGAACATGTAACTAACTGATAACCTAAATGAAACATGTAAATGTCAATGCATGAATCCCTAAGTTTACCTTTCAAAAAAAAATTGTGCCCCAAAAATTGGGCATGACAAGGTCTTATTTGTGCAAAAAGTTCCTTCCAAGATAGTAGCCATGAAATCTCATAATGATATCTCATATCATGACAACAAGGTTCACAATCAGAGATATCAAGTCTATCTACCTTGATACACCTCCCTCCTAGCTTGCAATACTTAACTTGGAATATTAAAGGGTTGTATAATCTTTTCACAATTTCTCTTGTTAAGGCTATGGTATCTAGTTGAGCTGATGATGAGGGTTTAGTGCTTGGCATTGATTCTCTGTCATTCGATGTAATAGTCTTCACATTTTCCTTCGAAACCTTCTCATTTCCACATTGGCTTTCCTTCACAAGAGACTTATTGATATTCTCATAGTTTGTCTAGTTTACACTATTATTCCTTCTTCTAGTATAATTATTCCTTTTGACATTAGACTTTTTTCCATTGTTCCCAAATCCATTAAATTTTTAGTATCTAATTATGTGTCCTATATTATCACATTTGAAACATGTAATAACTGAATTTCTATACCTTAGTCCATTATGATTTACTAGCAATTTATAATCTCTAGCAATGTGTTGAAAATTGTTGCATTTGAAACATGTCACTCCAAGAGATATAAAATTATCATTCCCAACAGGTATTTTAGCATTAGGTCTAGTATTAGATCTCTCATTTATCCTTTTATTAGAGTTTTCTTGCCATTCATGTCACTTATGCCCACAAAGACAACAACTAAAAAAATAACCAGTAAAAGGCTAAGTATTAATTTTACCTTTACAATCTTTCTTCATGTTTCCATACTTGTTGCATGCATATCATCTACCTTTGATATTCTTTTTCTTCTCCTTAGATTCTTCATTCTAAATCATTGACCAAATAATATCTTATTTCTTCTACAACTTTAGAGCATTCACCATCATATATCCAATTCCAATCATGTCACCTTTAGGTTTCTGCTATTGCAATTGCTTGTCAAATTTATAATTGCTTGAGTTAATTTTTTCAAGACGTAGCTTTGTTTCCACAAGTTCACCTTTGATAATGTTTGTATAGTTCTCAAGTTCATAGTAATTAAATCTTGAATCTTCAAGTTCCACTCTTACTTGTCTAGGTTGACTACTCAAACTATTACATTCAGTTGTTTTCTTTTTTAGATATGTTCAAGCTTTTCTCTTTGTATTTTTTCATCTTTAATCTCTTTAGCCATTTGAAGTGTTGTAATCTCAAATTCATGTCGAAGTGCTTGTTTTTCCTTTTGAATTTGCTCAACATATTTGATTCACCATCATCTAATATGGGTTCATTAATCTTCTCAACAAGTTATTTCCCTTTTACTATTGAAATGACAATCTAATGTTTGAGTTTCTTGATGTAATCTTGTGCATAACTTAGTTTAAAATTTTAAACTTTCCTTATTTGTATTTTCTCTATCCAATTCTTCAAGTTTCCTATCAAAATTACTTTGTAAGATGCTTGCATCCATCCAAATCATCGTCAACTTGTAAGACTTCTTCTAAGGAACTAGGCTCTAATACCAATTGTTAAAATCAAGAAACACTAACAAGTTTGGTGGGTGGGGGGGGGGGGGGAGGGGTGTTACTATTGGAATTTACAAATGGGAAGATTTACTTCTGAGGGGGGGGGGGGGGGGGGTGAATCAAAAGTAACTAACTTTTACCTTTAAAAGCTTTTAACTGAGATTATTCACATGCATCTAACATATCTAATAACCACGAAAATAAAGACATGCATGAAAATAGATAATAGAAGATTTTAGTCACCTAGAATCCCTCCAAAATGAGAAGGTAAAACTGGGGTGGGGATGACACCCATAAATTATCACTATAGCAATATGTAACTATTTAAGGTTACAAAATTTGACCACTTCCAATGGTTTTCCCTGTGAAAGGCCTGCCCTATTAAAGGCTTTACACTGTGTTAAAAGTGACCTATCTAAAGGATTTACAAACACTCACTTGGAATGTTACCTTGTTAAAGGATTTAGCACCTTGTTGAAAGGCTTACAACATGGCTATTAGACCAACCTATCATCATAGGATTTTCATTCCTAATACAATGGCTAGAAAGTATTAGAATGTATTAACTTGATGACTTACAATCTTGAATTGCTAATTCCAGATCCTTTTTCTGCTCAGTCTATTTTTATCCTTCCTAATTTGATATGTCTCTTCTCAAAGTGTTGATGCTCTATTCTAACCAACTAAATTCTACAATGCTACTCTTCCTTTAAGTCCCTACACCCCTCTGAACTTCACTAACATTATCCCATACGACTTTCTTTCATATATATGAATTATGGGCTATCGTCCTCCTTTTAAAGGCTTCAAAGTCTTAGGGTTAGGTATGAATATATGATCAATATTCTTCAATCTTTTTGGCTCAATTCTTTCACTTTTCCTATTTGTTGCATGCTTTCCCCATTTTTTTTATTGGTTGCATGTTGATTACATCGGGAATGTAAGAGATTCAATCTTATCATTTTGGATCCTTCGAGATTCATCTTGAGTTGGCTCAAAAATAGTTTACATTTGAGTTTGTGAAGGCACAAACTCATATGTTGATTTTGGGTTACTCAACACTTATTGATTGTTGATGCTCGAGACATATAGGGATTCTATCTTGCTTGGCTCCTATAGTAACTCTATCTCGCTTGACATCTATACTTTTCTTGGCACCTATGGTGACTCGGCATCACTTGTCACTTGACACTTGAATCTTCCTCGACACTTGAAGTTCACTCGACACCTGTTAAATCTCTAGCTCGACACATACTATAGCTCTGCATCTATATTGTACCAGACATCATCTTAGAAATTGGTTAACTATGTTGACACTCAATTGTCAAAACCAACCTGAGACCAACAATCTCCCCCTTTGACATGAGTGGCAAAAACACTTAACTAAGCATTATGAATATGATCTCTATGAGTATAATACACATCATGTTCGACATATGTACAAAAATTCAAAAAACTTGTTCAAAATTTTTTAGAAGACTATATATCTAAAAAACTGGTAACTCCCCTTGAGTTGATGTGGCATTTCTGTATCCAAAATCCCTTTATGCTCTGTTTTCTATTTCTATTTGCTCTATTTCTGCTCTGTGTCTGCTCCCCCTTTCACACACCTTCCTTGCAGTTTGTGTATCCTTTTGGCTATATCTCCTTGTTTCTCCTCAAAGTTCAAAATTCAAAATTTGATTATCTTCTCCTTTGGGTCTCATTTATTATATCCCCCAAAATATTATATCTCCCCCATTCTTATTATTCCCTATCTTTATTATATCTCCCCCATTTTGACACTTATGTCAAAGGGTCCTAAGAATGAATGGAATACTTAGCCAAAAAGGTTTTATTTACCTCCATTATAATCTTTAGAAAAGCATCCCAATTGTCCAATGCTATTTGCAATGCTTTGAGTTGGATGGTTGTCTTTGCTGCAAGGTGTACTAGGCCTTCTAGTGTAGAAAGATTTGGATCTTTCTTCAAAACATTCTCTGCATAAACCATCTCTTTATGCAATACTTCCATGTGTGGGGTTCTTGCAAACTGGATATGTATCAATTTGGCCTTAATATTAGCCTCATCTATTGTTAATACAACTAGCTCATTTTGAGTGTGAAGTGTTGTGTCAAAATGCTTCTCATCTTGAGTTGGATCCTTTGGTAGTTGCATGCTTGATACCTAAAGGTTCCTCTCCAAGCTCAATATTCTCTGGATAGTTTCTTGTGTGAAGCATGAGTAATCACACAACTTGGCATACAATGAGAATATATTCTCAAGTACTACTTTCACTTTCTCTATCTTCTTAGCCAGGTCCACTTGTGATAGTGCTATTTCACCAGATATCTTCTCATTCACCTTTATTTGAAACTTCTTCTTATACCATTCTAAAAATTTAACATTAGTTTCTAGGTCTTCATTTTGTACCTAGTCCACTATGTTGGACAATTGCTCCATGATGGGCTTTGTTTCATTAGGTACAGGTAGGTTGAATGCATCAAGAAATATGTCTTTGATTTCTATTAATGCTTAACTCTACCTATACTCATTCCTAAGTATTTCTTGCTTCTTCTTCCTCTCTAGTGCCTCTTGTGCTTCATTGATTTGTGCTAAGTTCATTGTCTTGTAGTCATAACTTGGTATGACTATTTGTTCATCAAGTGTAGGGTCTCCATAATGAAGTACCCTTGCTACCTTGGTGGAGCTTGAGCCTGGTGCTGATATTTGCAGTCGTACTGCATCAATGCTTGACTGCTTAGTAGGAGTCCCTATAGTAGGCAAGTTAACCAACGTTTGTATTGCTTGTTATTCTTTCTCCTTAGGGGTTTTCTCCTCTTCTTGTCTTCTTCTATTCTACCTTGATCAATTATGGTGATTAGAGGAGGTGCACCTTGTCTTTGTGTTGTAGGAACAGAGGTATCCTTCTGTCCCATCTTCTCCTTAGCTTGCTCCTTAGTAGTTACTATGGCTATAGTGTCAACCTTAGAAAATGTGTCTTGTGCTACTTGAAATTGCATAACTTGGCACTAGTATAAATACCTTGGAATCGATGAAACTATGTTGAATCACTATAGAAATATTCTCAAATGTTGGATTCTTTGCTTGGAAATTGTTTTGCACTCTTCTTCATCTTTTCTCTTTGTTCGTGATGATTCAAAATGTGATCATATACTCTTATTTTGTAGCATTAAATTCTTAGTGCGTTTATAGCTATCCACTTGGCTCCTTAAGCATTTCTACATTACTCAACTTCCATTGATTTCCAATTACTTGGCATACACTGGAGTTTCCTTTACTCGGCTTCAACTAAAATTTCCCTTTGCTTGGCTTCCACTACCAACTTAGGTGCTACTAATCATTCAACATCTATTGACTTTAGCAAGAAACTTGACATGTATTGGGATTTTACTCATCATCTAAAGGAATCTTTACTTACTTGGCAATACTGGTGAAAACTTGAAGTTTTAACTTTGCATCTCTATTCATGTTGATCTATCACTTTCAGTACTTGCTTGTCTTGGAACTGATGTATGATAAAGCTTCGTATATCAGTCCCACATACCTTCTTTTGCTTAGTTGGATGAAGTGTGACCACTTTACTTTTTGGGTGAAGTGATCCCTTTATTGGATGTTTTGTTTCCATCTTTCTTTTTCCAAGTTTTATTCATTTCTCCTCTAATGTGTTCAACATCTACTTTTCTTTTTCCTTTGTTGAACTCTAAGTTGGGTGCCTTTGACCTTGTTGGGCAATTTCTACTAATATGATCAGTCTTCAAACAATTGAAACATGTGGTTTGACTCAACCAACTATTGTAGTTTCTACTAAAGTGTGTTATGCAATTTTTAGGGATTTGTCCATATTCCTAACATTAATGATAGCTATACCTGATGTTATAGTCCCAATTGTAGTGATGTCCATGATTGTTTTCCCTTGTTGGTTGATTAGGTGTCCACATAGGCTTTGATTTTCACTCAAAAGCTCTATGTCCATACTTCTTGTAATTGTAGTAGTGACCTTCAAATCTTGGTGTTCTAATAGTCCTAGTTTTGCAGTCATGTGCTTGATGTCCTTGCTTGTTGCACTTGTGATAGTGACCCATATTCTTAAGTTTTTCATGCTAATAGACATTTTTGCTTTTGTACACATTAGAGGTATGTCCCTTTTTACCACAAAAATGACAAGTGGGTTTAGAGTTCTTAACTTTTTCACTTCTTTCTTCTGCAGTCTTAGATGATTCTCCTTTCTTAGTGCTAGTGTATCCTAGTCCTAAAGTGTCATTACTGGCTCTTGGTGATTTCAGTAGTTGTTCAAAGTACTTGATGGCCTCATTGGGTTTATTGAAGCTCTCTATAATCTCCTTATCTCTTTTTAGGTCATTTTGTAGTTGTTCATTTTGCATCTTTAGTGTAGATATCTCAATGTCTTTGACATTCAGTTCATGATGTGCATTCATCATCTAGCTTAGGGTGTCCAGCTGGATGTTGGAAATTCTTGCAAGCTCAATTGACTTTTCTTCCACTCTATTGGCAAGGTTTCTCTTGTCTTCTTCTAGCATAGCCTTGTCTTCAATGGCTCTTTTCTTCTGTTCAGTCACTTCACAAAGCATCATGACTTGTGATTCTTGTTCAAGCTTGAGTGTTCTAATCTCTTCTGCTTGAGCTCTATTCTTCTCCATCAAATCTACTATTGTTGCATCAAATTATTTGGAGTCTCCATTTGAAAACACTTTTGAGGTATCAATCTCCTTGTACTGTGTATCATTCTCAGTTATTGCAATCTTTGTTCTTCTCTTTAAGGATTTTCTCAGTTCTTCTCTGGCTTCTTCTAAATTATGTAGAATGAGTTGTATATCAATCACTTGATTCTCTATGATCTTCCCAAGTTTGTAGACTTCCATTTCTAGATCTTTTCTCCAAGTTGTGAGGCTTCTTGTGAGAACTCAGCTCTTATATCGATTATTGGAATTTACAAATGGGAAGATTTACTTCTGAGGGGGGGTGAATCAAAAGTAACTAACATTTACCTTTAAAATTTTTTAACTGAGATTATTCACATACATCTAACATATCTAATAACCATGGAAATAAAGACATGCATGAAAATAGATAACACAAGATTTTAGTCACCCAAAAACCCTCCAAAATGTGAAGGTAAAATTAGGGTGGGGATGACACCCACAAATGATCACTGCAGCAATATGTAACTATTTAAGGTTACAAAATTTGACCACTTCCAATGGGTTGCCCTGTGAAAGGCCTGCCCTGTTAAAGGCTTTACACTCTGTTAAAAGTGACACGTCTAAAGGATTTACAAACACTAACTTGGAATGTTACCCTATTAAAAGATTTAGCACCTTGTTGAAAGGCTTATAACATGGCTGTTAGACCAACCTATCATCATAGGATTTTCATTCCTAATACAATGGCTAGAAAGTATTAGAATGTATTGACCTAATGACTTACAATCTTGAATTGCTAATTCCAGATCCTTGTTCTACTTAGTCTATTCTAATCCTTCCTAATTTGATATGTCTCTTCTTGAAGTGTTGATGCTCTATTCTAACCAATTGAATTCTGCAATGTTGCTCTTCCTTTAAGAACTCACACCCCTCTAAACTTTACTAGCATTCTCCCATACAACTTTCTTTCATATATATGAATTATGGGGTATTTTCCTCCTTTTAAAGGCTTCAAAGTCTTAGGGTTAGGTATCAATCTACGATCAATATTCTTCCATCTTTTTTGCTCAATTCTTTCACTTATTGGTTGCATGCTTTCCCCGTTCTTCTAATTGGTTGTATGCTGATTACATCAGGAATGTAAAAGATTCGATCTTATCATTTTGGATCCTTCAAGATTCATCCTGAGTCGGCTTAGAAATGGTTTACATCTAAGTTTGTGAAGGCACAAACTCATTTTTTGATTCTATGTTACTCGACACTTACTGATTGCTGACGCTTGACACATATAGGAATTTTGTCTTGCTTAGCTCCTATAGTAACTCTATCTCACTTGGCATCTATATCTTTCTTGGCACCTATAGTGACTCGAAATCACTTATCACTCGACACTTGAATCTTTCTCAACACCTGAAGTTCACTCAGTACCTGTTAAATCTCTGGCTCGACACATACTATAGGTTGACATCTGTATTGTACTCAACATCATCTTAGAAATTGGTTAAGTGTGTTAACACTCAATTGTCAAAACCAATCTGAGATCAACAGTTACATCACTTTCAATCTAGTTAATTACTTTGCTACTTAACCATAAATATGCATATATAACAATATAAGAAAGTAAAGCATATAAAATTCATAACACCAAGACTTTTTTTTTTATGAAACCCTAGCTAAGGGAAAACCTCAATAGGGATGATACCAACAACTATGCACCAATTTGAAAGTTCTCTATTAAAAGTTTCAACCTTGTTTAAAGTTGTTATATAACATTTGGTGCAGGAGTCCTTGTTAGAGGACTAGACCTTGTTAGAGATATGTAACTCTGTAACAAGTTGATAGAAAAGAAGAGCACACAAGCTCAAGAATTAAATTTAAATCCACCTTCTAGATTCATGTCCAATTACAATGGAAACATTACAATAAAAAGAGAAATCACTCAACATCACAATGCCTAATTAGTCCTAAATGAAGCTTACATATGATTTGATCCAGCATCAAGGCTCATACATATAATAATACCATCATCATAACATCACATCACATATCATATATCATATTCACATACAATTTTTTTTTTCTTTTATATCCTTCAATATTCTTTATTCATCCAACTTACAAATCCTTTTGCAAAATGTGTAGCAAAAACTTCAATAAGAAAAATAAAATTGTGCTATCCAAGGGTTAGCATCTAGGATGTCGTCCCTACATTACCAAGCAACTGAATTGTCCAAACAATTCAATTTGCTATGCCAATTTGTCCATTCACTCAATTTTTTTTGTACTACTATTATGTGTCGGTTTCACTTAGCTCTATCAAAACATATGGGCACGTGCAGGATCATGGTCAACCAAACTATGACCTTAAGTGGCAGTGAAAACCAAAAAATCAGGGTTATGTTAACTTGACATGTAATTTTAAAGTAGTTATGGGCTTTATATCAAAAATTTGTAACAAAAGAATATGTAAGAAATTGAATGTAGTTTCTAAACTCCTAGGCCTTATTTGGAGAAAAATTTATTTGATTGGTCAAAATTTTGGATTTTAATGCAATACAAAAAAATTTTTAGGGTGAAAAATAAAAAGTAGGTGTATGTATGACCACCTTAATCAAAATCAAATGGTAATATTTTTAAATATAATTATAGATATTAAAAGTAGACTCATGCTCGGATGTGACACATATTTTTGAGTATTTTTATTCTAAATAAATAATTAAATATGAATTTTCTACTATAACTTTTCAAATTAAAAAAATCCTATGTCTGACCACCTTAACTAATTGAAAACTTTACAAATTTTTTTTTCTTATACTAGGTGAAGCATAGAATGTGACACAACTTTTGGATTTCAAAAATGTTATACTATTTGAAAGTTATAGCTACTTTTTAGTTAGTATGTCAATCAATAGTTTACAGACATCTTCATTAGAAATTAACCACTAAATACTTATTGAACTTATAATTTGACAACAATTATATCAATGGAATCTTGAGTGTTACCAGAAAACTCTTTTCATTTCATTGAATTTGGATGAAAAAAATATTATCAAATGGCCAGTCAGAGTCTGAATGTCAGGGAAAAATGCCTCAAATATGATTTTTGAGTTGACCAAAGATGTTTGGTAAATACCAAGCCTAATCAGGTGCTTGAAATGTGGTAGCAAAACACAAATTTTTTAATTTGAGATAATGGGAACCAATTGTACATTTTAAACCAAAATGCTTACAAACATATTTAAATAAGTTTTCACATCTAAGATATAATGATATTTGAATATTATTATTTTTTATTTTATTATTATATATTATATAACAAATTTTATTGTTATAATATTATATATGATATTAAATATGATTAGATAGTATATTAGGATCATACTACTATATATTATTATTATATAGTGTTATATATTATCTATAATATTATAAATATTATCTATATATTATTATTATTTATATAACATTAAATATATATATTACATATACTACTATAATATATATTTTAATATAGTATTAAAAATTATTACATAGTATTATATAGTTTATTAAATTACAATATGATCCATTACCATATATATCCCGAAGGGTCCTAGGACCCCTAGGGACACATGTTGTGATGAGATGGGTCGAAGGGGTTTGTAGGTTAGCCTACGACCCCCTTCGACCCATACAATTGAATACCATATGTCTCTTGGGGTCCTACGACCCCTAGGGACACATGTTGTGATGAAACAGGTCAAAAATGATAGTAGGTTAGCCTACGACTCCATTCGACCCATATGATCGATTACCATATGCCCCTAGGGGTCCAAGGACCCTTAGGGACACATGTCACAATGAAATAGGTCAAAGGGGGTCATAGGTTAGCCTACAATCCCATTTGACCCATATGATCGACCCCTAGCGACATATGGTAATCAATCATATGGGTCGAATGGGATCATAGGCTAACCTATGACCCCCTTTGAGCCATCTCATCATGATCATATGGGTTGAATGAGGTTGTAGGTTAACCTAAGACCCCCTTCAACCCATTTCATCATGACATATGTCCCTAGGGGTCCTAGGAGCCCCAAGGACATATGGTAATTGATGATATGGGTTGAAGGGGGTCATAGGTTATCCTACAACCCCCTTCGACCCATTTCATTGTAAAATGTGTCCCTAGGGGTCCTAGAACCCCTAGGGACATATTGAAATCGATCATATGGGTTGAAGGGGGTCACAGGTTAGCTTACAACCCCATTTGACCCATATGATTGATTACCATATGTCCCTAAGGGTCCTAGGACCCCTAGGAACACATGTCATGATGGAATGGATGAAAGGGGGTCGTAGGTTAGCCTACGATCCCCTTCAACCCATGTGATCGATTACAATATATCCCTAGGGGTCCTAGGACCCCTAGGGACACATATCATGATGAAATGGGTCGAAGGGGGTTGTATGTTAGCCTATAACCCCCTTTGACCCATATGATCGATTACAATATGTCCCTAGGGGTCCTAGGACCCCTAGGGACATGTGTTGCGATGCAATGGGTTAAAGGGGGTTGTAGATTAGCCTACGACCTCCTTTGATCCATATTATTGATTACAATATGTCCCTAGGGGTCCTAGGACCCCTAGGGACACATTTTACAATGAAATGGGTCAAATGGGGTCGTAGGATAACCTATGACTCCCTTCAACCCATATCATTGATTACCATATGTTCTTAGGGGTCCTAGGACCCCTAGGGACGCATGTCGTGATGAAATAGGTTGAAGTGGGTTGTAGGTTAGCCTACAGCCCCCTTCAAACCTTAACATGGATTACCATATGTCCCTAGGGATCCTAAGACCCCTAGGGATACATGTCACAATAAAATGGGTCGAAGGTGATTGTAGATTAGCCTATGACCCCATTCAACCCATATGATTGATTATCATATGTCCCTAGGGGTCTTACAACCCTAGAGACATATGTTATGATAAAATGGGTCGAAGGGGGTTGTAGGTTAGCCTACAACCCCCTTTGACCCATATGATTGATTACAATATGTCCCTAGGGATCCTAGGACCCCTAGAGACACATGTCTTTAAGAAATAGGTCAAAGGACCTACGACCCCCTTCCACCCTTAACATCGATTACCATATATCCCTAGGGGTCTTAAGACCCCTAGGGACACATGTCATGATGAAATGGGTCAAAGGGGGTCGTAGATTAGCCTACGTCCCCATTCAACCCATATGATCAATTACCATATGTCCTGAAGGATCCTTGGACCCCTAGGGACACATGTCATGATAAAATGGGTCAAATGGGGTTGTAGGTTGGCCTACAAACCCATTTGACCCATATGATGGATTACCATATGTCCCTAAGGTTTTAGGACCCCTATGGACACATGTCATGATGAAATGGGTTGAAGGGGTTTGTAGGTTAGCTTAGGACCCCATTTGACCCATATGATCAGATGACATATGTCCCTAGGGGTCTTAGGACCCCTAGGGACACATGTTGTGATGAAATGGGTTGAAGAGGGTTGTAGGATAGCCTACGACCCCATTTGACCCATATGATTAATTACCATATGTTCCCAGGGGTCCTAGGATCCCTAGGGACGCATTTCATGATGAAATATGTCAAAGGGGGTCATAGGTTAGCCTACGAACCCATTCAACCCATATGATCGATTACAAAATAATATATAATAAATCTATATAATAATATATAATATATAATAACTATATTATATAATAATATATAATATTAAATTCTATATATTTATATAATTGTTCTCAACTATATATATGATTATATAATAAATAATATATATGATTATAAATACTATATTATATAGTAATACTATATATTAGTATTATTATAATATAATAAATATAATAATAATACATTACTATATTATATAATAATAGTACTATATTATTATATAATAATTACATATAATTGTTCTCAAGTAAATAATATATATGACTATAAATTTCTCGCTAATTGACCATAGAGCCCCTATAATATTTGTGACTAGTACATACTAAAACGTCTCGTAAGACCAAAGATGGGCTTCTAAGACTAAATTGGCCATGGATTTTTCTAATTGTAGACATCTGAAGGGATTGTAGAGATCATTTAAAATTAAACAGATATGATATAATTTCAAATTAAACATTGCACCAAAATTTGATAATAAAGGTTGTTAAAATGTTCTTAACAAATTATTGCATTTGAATCAAATATAAAAAACATGATGAAAATAAATGATATTTCATAAACATGAACAATACACATGATCCACGATAAATTGAACAATACTATACTAAATTAATACGTATATCCTTGTGCACATAAATGATAAAAATATATATCAAAATACATCTATCCATAGACAACTTATGTAAATATATATCAAAGTTCATGTATCCATAGACGAATTATGCAAATATATATCAAAATACATATATCCATATACAAAATGTGGCTGATCATGCCATCAAAATGTGAATAATATCAATGTTTCTGTATACAATGTGGCATATGCCATTTCAAAATATCTCATAATGCATCTTGTGAAAACTATATTATCCTATGCTGCTGGTGGATCATCAAAATGCAAAATCTTCACTAGACTAGGTGGATCAGATGCCTCCTACATAAACAAAAAAGGAAAACCCAAAGTTAGACTACTATTTATATGATTCTATGTATATAACATTGAATTACTCAAGTGCATAATGATCTTTTTTTAATGAAGATTTATAGTTTTAAACTTTCACCATAAATACGTCTCTCATCGACCTCCTGTGGCAGTCAAGAGTCCTCTCATATGTTTGGAATCTGGTTGGTTGTGGCCTATATATGTTCAAGTATGTTTGTCAAATGGATCTACAACTTAAAATATAACATTATAATTCATATCAATACTAAATTTATAACATATAATCAAGAATTCAAACTAAAACTTACCTTTGTCGACTCCTCTAGATATAATGGTTGAGTGAGCAAAGATACAAAACTTTGACATCCAACCTCCTGCGCACTAGGTGTTTCCTATGAGATACAAAATTCTAGTTGTTAATATCACGGAAATTATTTTTGAATTTATTTATGAAAATAAGAAAAATAATAAATAAATGATATTTATACATACGATGGGGCTCTTGCTGAGAATAGAAATGCCAAAGGGTTTGCGATGCTGAATATGCCTGGTCTCATCACCAATAGCCATGCCCTATACAATAAAGAATGTAATTAAATTTCATTAGCACAAAAAATTTACAAGAATGCATCGATATGTAATCACTTTAAAAGCACCTAATTACCTTTCCCTTGGCAATGGGTTGTGCCTCACCCCCTGCACTCTACCCCACACTAACAGGTGATACCTACAAGAGAAAAGAAAGATTAGAAACCATATATGTTTCAATATCAAATAGAAAAACAATGAGAAAAAAACATAATGTACCATATATATCTCAAGGCCAAATAAAATAGCCTAGAGTGTGTCATCATCAACCTGTATGATCTCCTCCTCACTCATCAAGTAAACATGAATGAAGATCACATACATGTATAAATTAGTATGGGTTAAAATTACTCTATTATAAACATTAACTTTAAATCACATATTCTATAAAAAGATAATTTATACACATACCAACACAGAAGGATCTCATGGCTCTGCATACCCCTCCTCTCTCACGTCAATGTGTGTAGTCTCTGTAGGCACGTTTGTTGTTTCATCCTCCTCAAATAGAAATTGATACTAAACAAGATCACCTATGGGACATTGACAAATATTCTTGCATGTTATGCAAGTATGGGGCACTGAAATGTCCCTTTTCTGATTTTACATGATATTTCCAACCTCTAATCAGATCTTTAAAATCAAACAGCTAATATCCCAAAGATCCACCAAATTCCTCAAGAAACCCCAAATCGGGTATGCTGAAAATAGTGCTAAAAGCTTCACAACTTCACAAATTATTAATGAATCTGAAAATGAAATTTTTTTACAGAACTTTCAGCAGCATAACAGCCTACAAATTGACATTTCTAGATCCATATAGCCTTTACACAACAGCTCAAAAATGTAGGACCAAAACTATGCTCATCGGGCTCCCGAAATAGCACACAATATGCCCGAAAACACCACAAAAACACTAATAATCTATCTCAAAAGTTTAATCACGTCCCAATATATATATTCAGCTCTATTTTAACAACTTAAAGTCTGATATACAACAGCAACCCAAACTGATATGAAATACTCAACTGTAAACACCAAACTCATACAAAAACACACCCGGAAACTCACAAATCTGCACTGTTCAGCACAAAGGCATACTCTGTATGAGCATGCACATGGAATGGCTTCAAACTCCCGTCCTTAGCCTTCTTGGAAACCTGCAAACTCCCGTTCTTGGGTCTCCCTGGAAACCTGCAAACTCTCGTTCTTGGGTCTCCTTCTCCACAGGTTTGGCAGCCTCTGAAGAATAACAAAGAATGAGCAAAAATCAAGTTTTGGAATGAGCCCAAAATGCCTCCAAACCCCTTAAAAGAGGGCATAACTGTAACTCACGTCTAAGAGAGGTTAATGAAAATTATTTTAATAATAATTTTCATTTATTAGTCCAACGGTTTTCAAAGATTAACCCCCTTTTTCCGAAACTTCACTTTCTTGGGCCTGCCTGCCTTAGCAAAGATTTTCTTTTTTAATTATTTGAAAAGGGGACATGACAAGTCCTCCCCTCCCAATCATTGCTTGTCCTCAAGCAATGGCTGAACAATAAACCAATCAATCCACCTGGATCCCAAATGTAGTCATGAACTATACTACTAACAATTAACACAGGCTCCTGTAATATCCTCTGCAATATGACCAAGAGGAATCCATCATCAAATTGACAATTATAGCTCAACCAAACTCCGAAATCACCACTACCACAATCAAAAACCCATGAGGCACAAACTCTTAGAACATCAGAACCCAAGTAAAGTGGACAAATCAAACTACCAACATAGTAAATACCATCAACGCATCCCACTGGCCTATATGGAATGTACAATCCAACTCTGCAACAATGGTGAACCCTCTCGAATGAAACTGTACCAAGTATGGAGAATCCACACACTGTACAACTCCTGCCATCAACACAACTCTGCAAATCATCGACCACTATCTCATAACCATAACTCCCATACACTGCTGATGGTGAAAAGACATTACAAGATAAAGAGTAAGAAATGGAATCCAAACCAAATTTGTCTGCCATCAACTCCTTAGCACAAGGATCAAATGCTAACTGATGTACATACCCTCCAATATAATGTTGATAAAAAAAACCAACCTCAGTCAACAGCTCACCATGAAGAAGTGATACAACCCACTGTGACTGATCACCAGCTAGGTCAAGAGATGTCATAGCCAAAGGAGTAGAATCAATAACAACACTTGCTAAAGCATCACTCCAAAACTCCTGCTCTAAGTCATGTATTATCAACCTATCAATTGCAGGACCTATCACCATGTCATGCCCATCACAACTCTCATCCCGAGGCATCAAACTATCCCATAACTGATGATAAGCACTAGGAACCAAAGTACATCTCTGTATCATCATCTCATCAACATGGTCATCAAAGGTAGATAGATGAGCATACTTCACAGTGTAATGCCGATAGAATGCACCATTCTCAGTCAGTGGCTTAGACTACAATCCAGATGTAACTAACTGCAATCGATCATTAACCAAGTTGGAACTGACTACTACCTCTGAAGACATTGCGAAGGGAGTAGTATTACTAGTAGGAACCATGCCAACTATCAGCTCACTAACATCACACATGGTCTTTGATACAACATCTCTAGTCTTCATGCCATTAGTACTAGAGGTCACCACCATGTCAGGCACACCACAAAAATCTGCTACAGCACCCAACTCAATTGAACCTGACTCTAGTGGGAATGAACCTGATATGCCAATGTTAGTATCAAGGATGGATGCATCCCCATCTCCACTATCTCTAACAATCTCAGCCATGGACATCCTCGGATCACCAAACACCATAGCTTGTGACTGTATAGAATCAAGTAAAGACTGTAGTCGCTCTAACTCCATGGTCACCTTAGCCAATTGAAACTGTGACTCCTTGAGAGCCAATTGTGTACTCTCAAGAATCTCAGAAGTCACCTCAAGCTGCTCAGTAAGATCACTCACCTCATCTTCCTTGGCCAACAATGCATCATATGCTGTACTGCCCCACTCCATAAGATAATCTCTATCGGCTACCAACTGCATATAATTCTGTGTCAAAATTCGGATAGCCTCCCATAAAGAGTGGATCTCTGTCAAGGAAAGATAACTTCCTCCCTGCTCATCACTAGTAGGAGAACCCCATCCATAAACTGCTAACAACTGACGAGCAGCATCGAAATGTTGGCAAGTGATAGCAATGTCTTGGTCACTAACTCTCAACTGATTAGACACATGATGGCACTGGCTTGACTGTCTCCTACAAACCTCCTCTGATGCACTGTCTGAAGGAGTGTCCTCAAAGTTACTAGTCTCTAGAGTATTACCATCCATATCCTGTGAATCAAATCTAAAGCTCATATCAACATACGGAGTATCAAAAACATTAGCATTGCTGTCCAACTCCTCTATACCCAAGGAAACTAAGTCTTCAAAACTGCCCATTGCATCCTTCTGGATGTCATCAATGCCAATATGATCCTGGGACTCATCTATACACACTGCCAAATATGAAATATCATCAACACATTCCAGCAAGTATGGCCGACTGGATATATGAACAAAGCCCAACATTGGTGTATAAAAACTAATACCAACATCAGACAAGATACTGGCACAAGAAAAGACAACACCATGTAATCTGCTAATCAAATCCATGATAGCACCCAAACAAACACTGCTACCAAAAAGTGTTAAAGATCTCCAGTCAACTGAATCCCAAATGCCAATATAACAATCTCGAGTCCATATCCGTAAACTAGAATCAACTGGTAACTCAAGCAAACTCCTCACCTGAGTAATATGACCAATACCAACTAACTCCACATACCTGTCATGATGAGATAATGAAGTCACACTACTATCTTTGTTCACCTTCAGCTGGCTGGACAAATCATGTGAAGTACTACCAGCCTCAACCTCATGTAATGAAGCATCTAACTGTGTCTGGTACTCTTTCTCAGCAAAGTCATGAATCCTCAATGTCTGCTCATCTCTACCAGGTATCTCACCATCCTACACAACAACATCCTCATAATCATCATCTGAGCCCACTACACTGTAGTCACTGCCTATTGTAACTATACCATCCTGAATACCTGTGGCATCACCCTTTGACGACCTATAAACAATTGTCTCAATTTGAGTATCAAGTTGACCGTTACTATCAATCTGTGTAATATCCCTTCCCACCACCTCCTGTGGCAGAGTAGAATCTGAGACCTCTACTTGGCTATCAGCTAGTTTCTCAAACTCCTCATGCAAGTTCTTGGGAATTGTGTCATCTGTCCTGTGAGAAAATTTGCGAAATAGAAATCCAGTCAACTTATCCACCTTAGCTGGGTCAGATAACATGTCATTCATTATACGGTGGTGCTCAACCAACTGTTTAGACATGTCATGGCTTATTTTCATAAGTTTATCTCGAATGTCTAAATAACCATCCTTTCTATTGTTTTGACTCTGGCTATCAATTGTCCAAGATCGTTTCCTCTGAGACTCTGTACTATACCTGTCCATTCTGGATAAAGTAGAGTGTAACCCCAATAGGATATAACTTCTTCAAACACCAAGAACTAACATGCAAATGATTAGAAGTAGCATGCAACCATAGATTTGGACATGCAACTGATTAGAAGCAACATGCAACCACCAAATTATGACATGCAAGATCTGGGTAGTTGTCAGAACTGACATGCAAGATCTGGGTAGTTGTCAAAACTGACATGCAAACTTCTACAACCACCAAATTCATCAAGAACTAACATGAAAATGATTAGAAGTAGCATGAAACCATATATTTTGACATGAAACTAATTAGAAGCAACATGCAACCACCAAATTATGACATGCAAGATCTGGGTAGTTATCAAAACTGACATGCAAGATCTGGGTACTTGTCAAAACTGAAATGCAAACTTCTACAACCACCAAATTCACCAAGAACTAACATGAAAATGATTTGAAGTATCATGCAACCATAAATTTTGACATGCATCTGATTAGAAGCAACATGCAACCATAAATTATGGCATGCAAGATTTGGGTAGTTCTAAAAATTGAAATGCAAGATCTGGGTAGTTGTCAAAACTGACCTGCAACTTCTACAAACCCTCAGGCTGGAAAGATCATGGCTCTGATACCACTGAAATGTCCCTTTTCTGATTTTACATGATATTTCCAACCTCTAATCAGATCTTTAAAATCAAACAGCTAATATCCCAAAGATCCACCAAATTCCTCAAGAAACCCCAAATCGGGTATGCTGAAAATAGTGCTAAAAGCTTCACAACTTCACAAATTATTAATGAATCTAAAAATGGAAATTTTTTACAGAACTTTCAGCAGCATAACAGCCTACAAATTGACATTTCTAGATCCGTATAGCCTTTACACAACAGCTCGAAAATGTAGGACCAAAACTATGCTCATCGGGCTCCCGAAATAGCACAAAATATGCCCGAAAACACCACAAAAAAACTAATAATCTATCTCAGAAGTTTAATCACGTCCCAATATATATATTCAGCTCTATTTTAACAACTTAAAGTCTGATATACAGCAGCAACCCAAACTGATATGAAATACTCAACTGTAAACACTAAACTCATACAAAAACACACCCGGAAACTCACAAATCTGCACTGTTCAGCACAAAGGCATACTCTGTATGAGCATGCACATGGAATGGCTTCAAACTCCCGTCCTTAGCCTTCCTGAAAACCTACAAACTCCTGTTCTTGGGTCTCCCTGGAAACCTGCAAACTCCCGTTCTTGGGTCTCCTTCTCCACAGGTTTGGCAGCCTCTGAAGAATAACAAAGAATGAGCAAAAATCAAGTTCTGGAATGAGCCCAAAATGCCTCCAAACCCCTTAAAAGAGGGCATAACTGTAACTCACGTCCAAGAGAGGTTAATGAAACTTATTTTAATAATAATTTTCATTTATTAGTCCAACGGTTTCCAAAGATTAACCCCCTTTTTCCAAAACTTCACTTTCTTGGGCCTGCCTGCCTTAGCAAAGATTTTCTTTTTTAATTATTTGAAAAGGGGACATGACAGGCACACAAACATGTGATGAGCTTGTCGATGATGAACTCATGACAACATCATCAACATGGGGAGGCAACACTGACCTAGCTTGGTATATCAATAGGCTACTCAATCTATGGATGACTCTAATAGTTTGAGAGCTAGCCTCTGCAATGATATCATAATATTGCACTAGAGGAGGGGGGGAGACACCAGTAGGAGGAACAAAAGTGTCATTCTTCTTCCACTAGGAAAAGAGTCTATCTTAAGGAGCTCTTCCTCCTAAACCCATATTTGACTTCATGCTCCCATGGCTCACCTTGAGGCCCAACACAAATTCAACATACAATTTTTTAATGAAATAGAATGACACCTCTAAATTGTTGTGTGGATGTTTGTAAAAAACCATCCACCAATGATCTCAAAATTTCACATGCATAACCTCATTTGTGCACCATTTAATTGATAATTTGGGCTTTTTGTGGTCTCCTATTTTACCGGTTTTTAGGTTCGCAAAAAGGTTAACTATATCATCTTTACTTATGTTTAGGACTGCAACCTCATCACAATCTAAGCCATCATCAAACATGGCATGCATTTTCTCAAGTTAGTGAAGAGCAACATTTTATTCATCGGTAAGTGTTTGAATGTTATCCACTATGGTGTTTAATATGGATAACATGAGAGCCAATGTAGGTATAGTGTTATATGTGTTTTGCAAACCCCTCAGTTCGGTAAGATTTTTTTGTATCAAATCTTCAATTCAAGGAGGGTTTTGAGGGGGAAGGGGATCATTTGGTGGATGAGTTTGAGGGGGTACTGGATCATTTGGTGGAGGATTTCGAGAAACATTCTTTTGTGGCTCAGTGTCATCAATATAATTCGGGTCAGCCATACCTATTAAATTGTAAAACAACATTTTAAGTTTTTAATTAAAGCAAAACAAATCAACAATTTCTATTAAAAAACCTAATTTTAAATAAAATTCATTGAAAATCATCAAATAAAAAAAATTGCTTACCTCAATCGTATACCCATTTTTGTATCTTATTCCTGAAATGGAAGGAAAAACAATGTTGATCGAAAATGAATGATCTTGCTCTTAGTTTTTTAATTCCTATTCATAGGTTTCGGGTATACGATATCATATCAGGTACTCGATATCATATCGGATACCCGATAATGGATCAAATACCCAATAAGGGTTGGTCTAACCGTTTTGGCTTGGTATCAAGATGGGTGGAAAAATGTCAAAGTGGATTTTAAAACACTTTTAAATGTTTTAAAACTCTACTTTTTTCACATCGCCGCTTTTTGGCAGACCATGATCCCATAGATACCCATATGTCAATTATCACATAAACATAGGAAACCATACCTGAAACATATATACACTATATATTTCATCTTTCTGAAATTGTAACCACATCTAATTACTTTGTTGTTGTCACTGACTAAAACTATATGTTTGTATCCTAAATCCCTACTCTAGACTTAGACATTTTTCATGTTCAACCTTGAACAAATTTGATTGTCTAACCAAGTGACCATGTCAATAATATATGTCAACATCAATGAAAACATATGTACCTTTATCCAATGTCACTTGCCAACAACTCAAGTGTCAACTTTATACATTTTCCTTGTGCTCTCTTATGCTCATCCTAATGATGGATCATGGGGTGTGGTTCTAAACATTAATGTAGAAAGTTTAAAATATAATCAAATCCCAAAACTCTTCATGGTGAATTAAGTGATATTGGAACTACATTTTTAGATCATTGTTAATTATTACAACCTATTTGGCCAATTTCTCATTTTTTGATTTTTATGCAGTCCTTGATTTGAAATTGATAAATTATTCTCTAAAGGCCACTAATTATAAAGAAATTTCAAGGCCTCTAGATGTTGGATTTATGATTATGGATATTTCACTTTTATCCTTAGGCTATTACTTAGAGCTTAGGCATATTAATTAAATTTATTTATTTACAAGGAAAGAAAAACATTATGAAATTGTTATTTACAAGATAATAACAACTTTTCATAGCCTTGATATTAATTGGCTTAATACTGAATGCTAAGACACTTGTCTCATAGTGTTAGCTATGCATATGAAATGAAATCAATATATTAAACATTAGACTTGCAATCATTTACAAGAGTTAGTGTTATTGAACTATATGTAAATGACCAATATAATCATGATATGTAATAACTTGTCAAAAATTATAAAACCAATTGTTAATAAGTTGGATTCAATGGAGACATAACCATATTATCACCAAACTCAGATATTACAGTTTTAATATCTTTTATCAACAATGGTTTGCAATACTTGTTTGTATTGAACACTTGGAATTGTCATTCTCACTCCATACAAACTTTAGTAGTATGGACCATTATAGTTATGACACATTAAAGAGGAGTGTGCACCATGTCACTCTACACAACTGTCAATTCCAATAGAACAATGTGTTGGCGAGTTTATTTGTTTTTACAATTTCTCCTTTAATCAGAAGAGAATTCCTTAATGTTGGCTTTGCAGTGTCCTATGTATCAGAAAACCCTAATTCTAAAATAACCTAGAGAGAGGAAAAGCCTTTGTTCTATGTGTTTTACATTAGCTTTTAAAAAAATTTATTCATTACTTTTTTGCCTAGGCCGTGGGGGTTCCCTTTTTCTTTTTTAAATTGCGCCCCTTCATTAGGTTTAATCACCTTAAGTTGTGTCCTTGCATGTTTTATTTCTTTATTTTCCTAACCCATGCTCCTTGTGTTCCTCCTAAGACTAAGTGCCTTGGTTTGACCCCTTTTGTGTTTTATAAGACCTAAGATCAAACAACTTGTGTTTAGTGGTTGATCTGACACATTCCATGGCGAACATACGAGATGCAAAAACATGGAGGCATGCATGACCACTGAAGAGGATAAAGGGGATAAGATCTGTGGTCCACGTTCATTCCTTGCAAGACCTTGGCTCATAGAGAAGTAGTAGGATTGTGATGCATGTCTCAAAGGGTCCGATGTCTTCTCTAATGTAATAGAGGAAATTGATAGCACACGTTTGTTCTCTATTGTTATAGAACATCTTGTGACTAAGTGCAATGATGACATGTGGACCTGGGTGAAATATGACTTTCAGTGGGACTTGGTGTTGTTATCAAGGACCTAAGATATGATTGGGCCACATAGCTGCTGAAAAATATTTTAATGACATGTTTCAACTACAAGACAAATACTAAGGGTGATTGTACAACTCGTGTTCCCTCACAAAGGATCTTGAGTTTATAGTGAATAAACAAGATGTAGCCACGTGTCTCATCTCTGATGAAGATCCTTCGCACTGTTTAAGTAATGAATTAAGCATGAGACAAAATCCATGGTAATAATTTAATCTCGTGATGCATTGGAACCATTGGTTGTGTTTCCTTTTAAAGTAGGATCGACGGCTTGTGTTGCATCGCTTGACTGACACATGAAGTTTGTTACTATATGAGATGTTGACGCATGAAACTCCTTGAATGAGAAATCCTGGCAGTGGGACCTGATGAATCAACAGACTTGAGTGATAATTAGGTCACATTTACAAACTGTCAGAGGGACCCATACATAAGATGAAATAAGGTATGATAGGCATATAAGAAATCAACGAATTGTGTTATCTCGTAAGCCTATAAGCTTTTCTTTGAGATGAAGCATGATTGTGCCATGTGTCTTGCTTAGTGTTAAAGGTTTTAAGCGATGATTTATGCAAGAGGATATTTTAACAACACAAATATAATCTGAGATAAGTTGTAGTCATCCATCCGCTCACCAGATGAATAGAAGATCAATGACCACATGTTATCTCATAGAAAAGACAGTTGTATGGTGATTGAATGAGATGGTGACACGTGTCCTGCTCTTCTCAGCTTTGAGGACTTTTCAACAGTTGTTGTTTTTGTTCCTATTCGCTAGGAGCTAGGCTTAGAAAGAAAGGTGGAATAGAAATAACATTCATTGGCATTCCAGCAAGATCACATCTACGATCAAATTTCAAAATTAGAATAACATATGGAAAAAGCTTGCCAATTCGATATTACAGACGTTGTATCACACGAATTGATGAAATAAATGTTGTAGTAAAGAATATAATTCCTCATAAATGGATAAATCCTTTTGATTTTGATATCAATCATGAATAATTCAATCTGCAAGGTAGTCAAGTTTGTTGGTGCAACGAGTTGGCGAAAAATTTGAAGAAGATAATTGTAGAGAAATAACAAGAAAGTTGACCTCTGTCATTTCCTTCCTTCATATAAGAACTAGTAAATTATGCATACTCATTTTTGAAATATTTGGAACTCAAGTTCAAGTGAAATCTAGAAGGAATAAAAACCCTAGGAGTGTGATTAGATAAAACACAAAGACAATGCCTCTTAGAAAGTATTTTGGTAAATTTAATTACGAAGATAGGAGGTTGCAAGATGATTTTCTAGAGCAATTGCCCAATTCTAAGGAGGGTAAAGAGGCAACAAAATTTTGGAAAACCTTGGGAGATGAAACCCGTTCTAGTTTAAAAGATAGATTTGGAAGCATTTCTAACACTCACATGCCAACCAAGGGTTTACAAATTTTCAAATAGTGGTACAACCAGGCAAATGTGGGGAGTCCACTAAGTAATGTATGGCAACATGATTTAGGGAAATTGGTAGTCCCTACTATGTTTTTAAATATTGATTTACTTCTTGACCTAGTGGAGAAGTATGACCCCATCACACATGAGATCAGAGATGTAGATGGAAATGTTTTCCTTAAAATTGATGCAAATTCAATTAGGCAAGCTTTCAACTTGCATTCAGCTGATGAAGTAACTGATAGAGTTGATTTCAAAATGCTTGAGGAAGCTCTCAACCATGCAGGAGCTGAAAGACAATAGAAATTAATAATGTCTTTTGTTAAAGAGGTGGATGGTGTAAAGTTGTCACATCTGGCTATTTCATATAGTTTGGGAAACTATGAGCATTACAATGATGCCTTTGTGAATACACACACAATTGTGTATCAAGTTTTAAGGTTGCTAAATAATGGGAAATTCAATAAGGCTACAACGTGGATGTGTTTTGGACTCCAAAAGGATGGAGAAGTAGTGATCTTTGATTTCCCTAGTTATTTAGAGAAAAACATCAATGAGGGATTGACAGTTTTGAAGACAGAAATCCCCAAACTTCAGATGGTTTTCATTATTGATGCATTTAATTCTTTTTCATAAAAAATATTATTTTGCACAATATATGGACTTAGAATTTGAAAGAGATGGTGAACCACTACCAGTTCAATTGTGGACTACCACTTTGTCTTCTAATTGGAAGGGCAATGTTGTCCTTTTTGAAAATGAGTATGGATCAGTGTTAAGGAAGAGAATTTTACAAAATGTGAGGAATTTCCCTCAAGCCTTAAGGGTATATTTTAGACCAAGTGACTCTGATGTCAAGCCAAAGATGTGTCCTCAATGGGGGGATATCTACTTTTACAAGCACACAATAGTTATCAAAGTATATGGTTTCCTATGAAGACCAAGTGTGTTGCCCAGATATGTTCCTTTGAGGATGGGATTTTTGGAGGTCATGAGGCAGATTGCAATGCTACAAGATATTGATTTCCCACCAGCTAAAGCAAGAAAGGGAGCTTTCTTCCCTTAGCTCACCTTATTTCACCACTATGCAATAATAAAGGAAGGTAGGAATGAATTGGTTCATCTGCTAAGGCCATACAATCTGGATGTCAGTTGAAAGAGGTTAAATAATATTGAGGGTTTTTATGCCAAGCTAATGCGAAAGATAAACATGAACCCTAGGGGTGACCATGAGTTTGATTTTCCTGAAGATATAATAAAAAATGATGAAGACTTGGAGTCTCAAAGGAGGAAAAAGATTGGTTGGCATGTTTATTAGGATATGTTAAATGAGATCCATAAAGAGGATCCTAGTTATGACCCTCTCCCAAATTGAAAAATTTTGGAGAAAAGATTGAGGATAATCTTGAATAATTTCACATAAATATATAACACAATGAATGAGAAATTGGGGAAGAGAAAAAAGATAAAGCTCACAGTTGTGGATAGTGAAGAAAGCATTAATGCATTATTACAGTCAATTGATATAGTCCTAAAGGAGAAGAATGGACAAAGGAGGGACATAGAGGAAACACCAACTCCTACTACTAAGATAGGTGAAGATCCTAAAACTCAGCCCAATTTGAGAATATATCAGAGAAGATGATTGGGAGAAAGGCATGTTGATCTCAACATAGTTGAAGTTCCAAGCATGGAAGCTATCACAATAGATGATCTTGAAAGGAGATCTCCATCCCCTAAATCTCCCAATCCACCTCCTATAGCTTCCCATACATTATAAGAACATGTTGAAGATGTAGCTAAAGAATAGGAAGTAAAGACTTAGGGAGGGAAGCTTACCATAGAAACAAAGCATACTTAAGAGGTAGAACATCCAAGGGGATTAAACTTGCCTTATGATGATGGTGAAGAGGAAGAATATATCTATTCCCTTGAGGAATTGTTGAGGGTGATAGATCCTCAAACCCCTATAGCCCATGTTTTTGATAACACCACAGAAGAGATAAAAGGGATTGTCCCTAGAGAACTGAAGAAAGAGGCTTGCGATGTAAACGTGGAAGATAATGAATTTGTAAAGTCAATGACATTCAAGCACTTACTATGGAAACATTACAAAGAGGATTCTCTAAAGAAAGTTGAGGAAAAGCGAAAACAAAAGCCAGATGCTGACCCAAATGATTTAGAACAGGAAGTAAACAATGAAATGCTGACTATGTTTGAGAAAATCATTCTAGAGGAAGGGAGACAGATAGTCAAGAAAGAAGGGGTCTAGTTGGCACCTAATCTCAAAATTGTTGATGCCATTGCATTTGATTCAATCATAAAGAATATGAGATTGAAAAGACCACATTTAAAGGGACTACAAAACATTTCAAGTGACACATTATAGTAAAGACTTGGGTGCCCTGACAACATGGAATTTTACTACATCTGGATCAGAAAGAGGAGATGGGATAGACACTAGGGTCAGGGGGAACATTATTATACAAAGGGTAAATGATGGTAAGCTCTCTGATTCAACTATGAATCTACAAGAACACGTTTCTTATCTCCATGATGTTGCCCTAGATAAGGAAAAGATTTATGAAGATTTACAAGAACAATACAGACATGTGTATTTTGGTTATGAGAAAAAGACAAAAGAGACCATTGATCTACAAAAAAAAAAAAAAAACTTGTTAGAAGGAAGAATATCTAAGTTGGAGGTGGTTAAAATCCCAAGTACCATTGAGCCATCTATCAAAAATCAAGAAGGTCCATCCAAGCAGCTAAGCATTGTGCCATTTTCCCAACAAGGTTAGTTACAACAGACCCATGATAAAAGAAGCAAAAGGGATGATGTACTAATAAAGAAGTGGTAGACTTAAAGATGTAGTTAGAAAATAGTAAAGATAAACATGATTTTGATAGAGAACTTATTGTCAAAATTGCATTGATGATTCTGCATGAAAAGATAAATGCAAAATTATTCAACCTCTATGAAGCATACAAGATATTATACTTGGCAATTAGTAAAATGGGAGATGATAGGACATTGGTTAAGCCAACTTATCAAAAATGGATAAACCGGGTGCAAAAAATATAAAAGGTAGAATTATCTGCAAGGATAGATCCTAATGCTTCCCAAAATGCCATGCCAATCGCAAAATTTGTCAAATCACTAAATAACTTTTCAAATTTTCCTGATCACATTGAAAATAGATTAATGGAACTGAAAGATGCAGTAGAGAGTTACCAGAACACCTTGGTCCCACCACTTCTAGATACTAATAGAAATATAAAAGAATTCACTAGTTGGAAAGCAAAAGCTATTATTGATATGGTGAAAATTATAGTGAGTGATATGAACATGACACTTTTCCAAGAATGTATCTCCAAATTGGTAAATTCTGGCACTTTTTATGATAATTTTGAAAAGGAGGTTACTCAGGCTACAGTAAAGTATAATTCCTACAGACAAGTAGCAGATCAAATCCTTGAGCACACATGGCCAACCGATGATGAATATCATGAGTGGATAAAGAAATGTGATTGAGATGATGATTCAAAACACAGGGACCCACCAAAATAGCTAATTGTGAAATCAATTTTCTCTCATAGGTGGGGAATATTTTGTATAAAGGTGGTTATATCTCACATTTTACACCAGTCTTGTTTGTAATTTTGGGAATTGTTTGTATACTAATGTAAGTCATGTGTTTTAGTTGTAACAAGTAAAATTGTTAAATCAATGGATGACATGTGTCCTATTGTTGCTTGAAGCTTGTTTGCAGCTCACCTTTATAAGTGAGTTTCCAAGGTTGACAAATGGTCTAAGAATAATTTTGTTGAACTAGATTGTTCATTTTTTGAGTCGGTCCATGTATACTGTAAGGTTTTTTCTTCCAATGAGCATATTGTGAAACAATTTTTTTAATAGAAATTTGACCATTATACACAATTGCTTTATAAAAACTAATTATAGAAAATATTGTTTTCGTTTTTGAAGTACTCTTCTTCTTTTGGGTCATTGTGAAGTGCTATTATGTTTTTAAAAATACCATATATAGTTGTCATTTACAAAAGAGTGAAAACATATTTTAGATTATGTTACTTGCTCATAAATAAGAAAAAAACTCAAAACTTTTTGGAATATGATCATGTATTGTAATAACTTATGAGGGGCCTAAAGAGGAGGTCAAAAGGTAGAGGCTCATTCACATTTCTAAATAGCTTCATGCACAGATTACACATTCAATTTTTTTTAAAAATATTTTCAATGTGACATAATGTTTAATGTTGTATTCCTATGATGGTTTCATATTTTATGGGAGTTTTATTTTGAGTTTTGATGAGTGATTTGAGAAAATTCCTAATCTCTTTTCCCACTTTTGACTTATAAGGATGAGTTAATTAGTGATGTGATTTTATATATCTAGAAAGTATTGCTTATGCAAAAGGGCCTAAGTTAAAGTATAACTAGTTGATATGTGTGTGGACAAGAAATTGAGCATCAATTGAAAATGTTTAAAAAGGGTTAGATATACATATAAGTGCATCAAAAGAATAGCCATTGTACTTGAACAATGATTAATTAACACAGTACAAGATAAGAAAATCTCCAAAAGAGATGTCCTAGCCCCTGGTAAATAACCACACAGCGAAAACACAACACAAGATACAAGATCTGATACCAAACACAACTCTTTATTCACAAAATAACTGATTATATGCAATGTGTCAGGTTGTAAGGTCTTCTGAGTTACGGCAAAACACAAAGCAAGTAATAGTTATGCAAGATCCCTCAAGATCCAATCCAAACCCTAGCAAGTCTAAATCCACACTTTGGTAGAAACCTCTAAGAAAGATCTAAACTTGTGCTCACAAGCCCACCAAGCAAACTTTTTGTCTCCCAAGCCTCAACTACTAGCTCTTTTCAAACTTTACCCAAGATTCAGGTGTAAACTACCTCACATTCAACACTCTATCCACAAACTTCAGAAAACTTCGCTCACTCAGCTACTCCATTTTCTCCATGTTGGATCCCACATTGAATAATGACTCAAAACTCCACAATACCCCTACTTATACCCAACTAAGCAACAGGTTGGCCTAGTATGTTACAAATTAAATAAACCTTTGCATTAAATGCACATTTAAGCCACAAGTCGGATTACAACATAAATTAAATACATACAACCAAATTAAATGCCAAGGTCGGCTCACACTAGAAACTGAACATAGACAACTTGGGCAAAGATGGAACCAAGACATGATCGAGCATCAGAAAACCACTTTCGACTATTAGTAACAATCAAGTTCACTTGACACACGAAAGAACACTTGGTTAACACAAGAACTCTGTTAACATTGAACATAGTTAACATTGCACAAAAAATCGATGAAACTACCAGACACTTTAGGAACCTTAGATGCCCTTGCATCATTAATAATGCTAATATCACATACAAACCTACCCTTTTATTAGTTAATATCAACATGATCATTTCAAGTACTATCAAGAAGAGTCAATAGACTTTTGACATACAAGAGACATTGGTACTAGCACTAAATGTCAAAAAAATAAGATTTGCTAAAAATGAATGTAGTGGAAAGCATCACACATCAAGATGATATATACAATTATTGTTGATCAATACCAATAAAATAATATTTGAATTTTAATGATAACAAGATAAAAAAACTCAAATCTTCATGATTTCCCCTTCTAAAATAAGTTTTAAATTTTTTATCAACTTCACAATTTAAAAATATATTTTATATATTATACTTATAACAATATTATATTCTAACTGATAGTTCATAGGATAAAAACTTAAATTTTTAACTTGACCCTACTTAATTTGGTAAAAATTGACATAAAATATCAACTAGCACTCGCATGCTTTTGTACATGCAACGAGTGCACCGATAAGAGATGAGATTTAAGAGAAAAATGTAGAATGAACATTAAATAATGTAAGTATAAGTTTTTTTAAAATGAAAATACAAAAATAAATAAATTGAAGATTAAAACATAGATATAAAATTTCCAATATTTAGGAAATTTGAATATTGCTTAAGAAACGTGTTCAATAATTTCAAGATTTTACAATTAAATTCAATTTATCAAATATGAAAAAAATAATTATTTAAAAAACAAACCCATCAAAAAATTAATAAAAGATACCAACAAAAATAAAAAAATAAATTATAGAAACTAAAAAAAAATATTTAAAGAAAAAACTAAACTAATATATATAAAAAAAATAAAGTAATTTAGAAACTAAAATCTAATTCAATTTAAAAAATCAAAAGTTTAATAAATAGAGATTCACAACATAATCTAATGTAAAGATCACAAATAATTATTTTTTAAATTAATAAGAAAAGAAAAACAATAGTTAAAAGTGGATATTTAAAATATAATCTTATGTGAACAAATTAGATTATTAATAATTTTTAATTTAAATAACATAATATTTAATCAATTTTTTAAAATAGATTATTAAATATTATTTATTTAAATTAAATTTATCAAATATGAAAGAATAATCATTTTAAAAAGCCCATCAAAAAATCTATTATAAAAAATTAATAAGAGGAATACAAAAAAAAGTCTAACAAATATTCTATTGACTAAATAAATTATAAAAACTAAAAAATAATAATTTTTGCAAAAAGAGGGGTAAAAATTTATTAAGACAGAAAGGAATACAACAAGGAGAGCTCAACAAGGAGCTTGATCCTGAGCAACACAATCATCAAATTCTTGCACCATCTCAAAGGACAGTTGCCTCCTATCCCTAATATTCCAACCCGGATCATGACTAGATGCCCATTTGGCTAAACAATCAGCAGTTCTATTCCATTCACGAGGAATATACGTGAACCTAATGAACTAAAAAGAGGAAGAGAAGAAAAGAATCTGCTTAACAACAGTAGCCAGCTGCCAACTAACATCCTCAAGCTCTTGCGAAAAAAGCATGTTCACCACTACCTGGGAATCAGACTCACAGATAATCTTACTCCATCCCCGCAAGCAACACTATTCCACAACATATAAAATAGCCTGAGCTTCCATGAGATTGTTAGTATAATCACCCTTATGAACTGAGAAGAAAAATTTAACATCCCTAGAACTACAACGAGCCACTCCGCCAATACCAGCCGGACCAGGATTCCCACAGGAAGAACCATCAGTGTTAATTTTCAAAACTCCACAGGAAGGAGTCCAGTGCCCATCCCGGTTAACCCGACCCTTCCTCTGATGATGAAGCTGCCTAGACATAGAAGGAAACCTATGAGCTGCAACCCCATCCTACAAATGAAAATTGAGGCGATTACAGATAGCAAGATCAACTGGATCCATACCCCCATCAAGCTCACACTTCACAAGAATAGTTTCCTGAAGAGAATGTGATATTTTCCACCAAAGATGCAAAACACCAAGCCGAACATCTTGGAATATGCGACGATTCCTCTCCAACCAGATATTCCAAAGCATGAAAGATGGGCCAGCAATCCAAGCAGCATGGACAAAAGAAGACTTGGAGGGAGCAGTACCCAAGCGAGCCCAAAACTCAGGCAAAGAGGAAGCATGCCGACAAGAGCAACCCCAAGCGCGCCACCAAAGGTGCCATATCTGAGTAGAATAGGAGCAATGGAAGAACAGATGGGAGATAGACTCCTCTCCATTACCACACAAAACACAATAAGAGGGGCCCTGAAATCCATGTTTACAAAGATTATCCCAGGTAAGACAACGATTGTGAGCCACTAGCCACATGAAAAAATTGCACTTGGACCAAGAAACTTTATTCCAAACTTGCACTTCCACCAAGGGACCTCAGCATCCCCAAATAATTGTCTAGTTATCTCCTGATACCCAACAGAAACATGATATTTATCAGACAAGGTACCGCCCCAAGCCAAAACATCTGGACCAAGCAAAGAAGAACACTCTCTAGAGGCCAGAATTTGAGAAAGCTCCTGATGATCCATGTTTGTACCTCCAGCAGGCCAATCAGAAGAATGCTTCTATCTGTAACCAACAACAGGTCCCAATTGATAAGGAGTCTTGTAATGAGCCACTTTATCCCATCCAGCGGCAAGAAAAGAGTCACAAAGAGGCTGAAGATGAGGGTATATGGATAAAATGGAAGGGAATCCATCCCAAGCATCAGACCAAAACAAAGCCTGAGAACCTCTTTTACATATCCAAAACAGACCCCTCTTTACCAACATCGCACCTGTCTTGAAAGTATGCCAAACCATTGAGCCACGACCTTCAAGAGGAAGTGCAGAAACAGAGCAAGGATCAGCACCATGAAAATATTTATGAGTGATAATACGAGCCCAAAGTTGATGTTGTCCAGAGCACCATCGCCAATAAAGTTTAGCAGCCAAAGCTTGACTACTCAATAGAGCAGATCGAAGACCAAGACCACCCTCCTTTTTAGGCCTACAAACAGTTGCCCAATTAACCCAGCTCCATTTAGTACTACGCAAATTACCACTCTAAAGGAATTGTCGAGAAAGAGCATCAAACTCCTTGAGAAAGTAAATAGGTGCAGCGTGAACCATGCTTCGATAAGTAGGAAGAGCTTGGATAACAGCTTGAAGAAGAGTAACCCGGGCAGCAGTAGAAAGCCATCTATGAGTCCAATGATTTACCTTATCCTGAAGCTTGGTAATCAAATTTTGCCAGAAGAGACGTGGCTGCCTGGAAACAGTAATAGGGATGCCAAGATAAGTCAAAGGAAGTGATCCTATCTGAAACCGTAGGATACCAACAATCCTGTGCTGAATAGAATCAGGAGTGTTAAAAAAGTAAATGGAAGATTTGTGCTCATTAACTTTCTGGCCTGAAGCTGCCAAATAAACGTCCAAAGCATGTTGAGAGGCTTCAGCTTCCTTGATCCTAGCAAGACCAACAAGAGCAGAATCATCAACAAATTGAAGATGGGAAAGAGAAGGTAAGCCATTACCCCACCGCCAGCCTTGAATAGAATTCTGGGACACCTGATGCTTAATGAATCTGCCCAAGCCTTCAGCCATGATGATGAATAGATATGGGGAGAGAGGGTCACCCTGGCGGAAGCCTCTAGAAGCACCAAATAGTTGAGAAGGTTGACCATTAATAAGAACAGAAAAAGAGGCAGAAGTAACACAACTCATAATCCAACTCACCAAGTCAGAGCTAAATCCAAAAGAAAGAAGAATACTCCTTAGAAAACTCCATTTAACTCTAGACCTTAGCCATATCCAGCTTAACAAACATGGCTCTCTCCCTTGAAGTAGCCATAGAGTGAATAGCCTCAGTAGCAATAACCACCCCATCCAAAATTTGTCTGCTAGCAACAAAACCACCTTGTTCTTTAGAGATAATAATGGGAAGCCACCTTTTCAATCTCTCAGCAATCAACTTAGTAATAACTTTGTAAACCACATTACATAAGGCAATTGGTCTAAAAAACTCCAATTGATTAGCACCCTCTCTCTTAGGAATAAGAGTCAAGAATGTAGAGTTCAAAGCTCGAAGCATCTGCTTGCTAGCATAGGATTCTTTAACCACTTCCAACAAATCATGATTAATGATGTCCCAAAATTCCTGAAAGAATTCAACTGGAAAGCCATCAGGACCAGGAGCCTTCCCTTTAGGCATGCCAAAGACCACCTCCTCCAACTCTTCCAAAGAAATAATCATTCATTTCCTGAGTGATAAGGGAAAGAATACAGGACAAAATAAGATTTTCTTCATTATCAGCAGGAGGAGAGTCCTCAGAGAAGAGGGTAGAGAAGTACCAAATAGCCTCCTGGAACAAAGCTGGCAAGGAATTCAGTTGGATACCTTGAGAATTAACCAAAGAAGAGATAGTGCTCTGATTCCAGCGAGATTGCACTGTTTTATGGAAAAAGGCAGTGTTGCGATCACCTTCCTGGAGCCAATCAACTCTAGCCTTTTGCTTTCAAAAAATTTCCTCTCGAAGTTCCCATTCTTCTAGAGCTCTAGAAGCAAGGGATTCAGCCTTTCCAAGATCCTCTGAGAAACCTCGATCTCTAATCTCCCTTGTGATGACATCAAGATCTTCTTGAGCAAGCCTCTTCATAAAGTGAAGGTTCCCAAAGCATTCCCTATTCCATATCTTGAGCTGCCTTTTAACATATTGAAGCCTTTTAGAAAATGAGAACATTGCAATACCATATGCAGGAGCACCATCTTTCCACCAATAGAAAACACAATCATGAAGAGAGGAGTCCCGAAGCCACATCAACTGGAACTTAAAAGGAGGATGCTTCAGAACATAAGCCCCTATAGTGAAAAATTTGATTGGCCAATGATCTGAACCCCTCCAATCAAGGATTTCTGAAGAGATAGTGAGGGTGCCACTAACCCAGAAGCAAGAAACAAGAAATCTATCCAGACGTTCTGAGATAGCAGCAACACCAGTCCTGCGATTATTCCAGGTATAGAGACCATTAGAAGGCTTAACATCAGAGAGATGCAAAAGAGATATATGTTGCCGAAAAAGAGCAGAAGAAGGTCCCAATCTAGCCAAACCACCATGCTTCTCCTCCAGACTTAAAACTGAATTGAAGTCCCCTGCTAACACCCAAGGATGATAAGGATGACAATTTCTAACATATTGAATATGTTCCCAAAGTTCCTCCTTTCCCACAAGATCAACAGGTGCATACACATTAGTAACCATGATTACCTCTCCTGAGTCTAGAGCAGAAGCTACCATAGAGAGAGCTGAGCGAGAAGACATCCAACCAAGAGGAGAAATTTTTTGAGGATCCCAAAATATAGCTAAACCACCCGCACTGCCTGTTGCCCCAACACACTGGCATTGGCCACGAGACCAAATACTAGAGGCATGTTGGACCATAGACTCCACAGAGAGCTTAGTCTCTTGGATACAAAAAACATCAGGGCTATGATCAACCACCAAGTTATGAATAGCCTTTTGTCTAGGGATGCTATTCAACCCCCTTACATTCCATGAGAGAATAATCATCATTGGGTAGAATTGGGAAAATGAGAATCCAAAGGTTTCACTGAACCAGACTCAATCAATATATCTCCTGTGAGTTTAATCTTCTCTTGGTCTGTTTTGCGCCCACTCTTTAGAGGAGTAGAAGAAGCCTGCTTAAAGGGTCGAGACATCAACCCCAAGGGGAGAGGAGAACCCTTGCCCTTACCTGATGGTAGCACATCCTTAACCAAATCAGCTAAAACAACATCATTATCCTCCAACACTGCAGGAGTCACCAGAGCCTCTGTTACAGGAGCTATAGGGACCTCACAGTTCTGATATACTACAACTTGGGATGCCCCACAAGCATCATTAGGAACAGATCTCTCATTTGGGCAAACTGGATCAGAAGAGATAAGAGGAGGAATACCCTCCTCTAGAACCATACTATCTAGAACCTCAAAGCGGTAAAAACTTGAATCAGATAATCTTTCTTTCAAAGGCCTCTTTTGACCACGACCCTTAGCACGAGGGCGAACAGGGGTAAATCCATCCTTATCCTGCATTTGAGCCTTACCCTTACCTGTAGCATCTTGCGGATTCATCCCCTTGGTAGTATTAGCCATTTGAGATTGTCCTTTCCCTGTAGTATCTGCCAAACCACCAGTATTGCCAGCTGTAGAACCATCCACTCCTTTGAAACTTGAGTTACAGAGGCACTGACGCAGTAAATGACCATACTCATGACAAATTCGGCAACGGAAAGGGAGAGATTCATAATCTAATTGCTGCACTCAAGAAAAATCCCCCATACAAATTTCCAAAGAATCTGGTAATGGGTTATTCAAATTAATTTCAACACAAATTCTAGCATAAGAAATAACCTTTTTATTGAGGGATTGATGTGCGATCGCAGCCGGCTTCCCCAACAAAGCAGCAATTTGTCGAAGGATGTCTTCACGCCAAAATTCCAAGGGAAGACAAGGCAAGCGAACCCAAACTGGCACTATTGAAGGGAGATCCTCAGCAGAATTAAACCCTGAATGCCAAGGTTTGACAAATAACCCCACATGGTTGTAGAAATAAGGGCCTCCTTCAAAAACACGATCCCGATCAGACATGCAAGAGAATACAACAAAAAAATAACTATTCCCCGCCAACATGATCTCCATATCGCCTTCCACCTGCCATGAGCAGCGGATCCATGCCTCAAGAGCGGATAGGGAAATCCGGATTCCAAAAAATTTGCATATCAAAGCATGCTTGGTCCAATAATCAATGTCCTCCATTATAGCCGTTGGAGGAATAACCAGAATAGGGCGATCATGGCTACGCGGAAAACAACCATTAACTTTTTTCAGCTTGGAGCTCTCCCCTGAATAAAACGATTCAGATCACATTGCATGCATAGTTGGAGAAGAACGATTTGTTCTCACCAACGGAGAAAAAATCCCAGGCCCTACCATGCAAACAATAAAACCCCAATCTAAAATTGACTGCAGAAGATTTCCAAAAACACCGACGCAAATTAAAGAAAACCTTAAACTAATATAAAAAAATAAATTAAAACAATTTAAAAACTAAAATCTAAATCAATTTTAAAAATTAAAAGTTAAATGAATAGAACACAACATAGCTAAGGTGGAAATCACAACTAATAAATAGAAAAAGAAAAAAAAAAGTTAAAAGTAGAGATAACAACTAATAAATATGAAAACAAGAGTTAAAAGTGGAGGGAGATAAAAATTAACCTATAAATAATTAACCGAAAAGATTTGCGAATTTTCCATCAAAAATTGAATTTCATAGCCTATCGGCTAAAATGTTCCATAGAAACTTTACATGTTAGCTATGAAATCAAAAATTGGCTCATATCGCATATATCAAAAACATTTTGAATATGTCTCAATTCTTCTGCACCGGAGCAACATTTTAGCATAAAAAATGGGGAGGTTTTCCAATGGCAAATTTTGTGGCAGACCATCTTACATAAAATTTCCGATGTCAACACAAAAACTTGATAATATTACAGATCTACATTGCTTCTATAATCAGATAAGAGATTATATCTACTTAAATAGGTACAAAATTGCAGAAGTTTTCTGCATTTAATGTAACTTGCCTGAAGGGTCCAAGATTTCAAAACTGTGACACAACTCAGATTGATAATATCTGCTGCAACCCTTGAAAATGTAGTGTTTTATTCTATTCTTCTACTAAACTCGATACAAAATGCCTTAGAAGGAGATGCTTCTTCAGATACATTTACATTCACATTAATGTTCATGACAATAAGATTCAATCTTTGGCACTGCTGCAAGATCCACAGATTCCAGCGTTTGTTTCCTACCATCAAATTAGATTTCTTCTTTTTGAGAAACAAATCGACTCAGGAGAAAGCTGCTACTTTCTAGCCATAATGGGTTATTTACAGATTTCTCTTCACAGTCAAACTTCAATCACCAAAAGAGTTGGAATGGAAGATTCCAGCATTTCTGCATTCTTTTACTTAATTGTTCCAACGAGAAATCCAATGAACAAAATGCTGAAATGACAAGAGCCGGACTTCTTTGTGATACACGCCTTAAAATTATTCTGAAGTAATTCACAACTGTATTAGGGTATTGTACAAAGATACAATGCAAATTGATCTGCAGCGAATGAGAGTCAGGAATGTTTGCTTCTACAGTGCCATCGACTCATTCTTTTCTAACATCCTCATATTCCCCAGTGACCCTGCATATAAATTGTGAGAATATCAACTTTGTTAAATTTAAATATACGTCCAATCTATGCAATCACAGAATCACATAATCACCATTTACTATACTGTGCTTATTATTGGATATAAAAAAAACTTTGAAGTCAATCGGCATAGAAAGTCATATATATGATCTCAAAACAGCACGTGGTGTAATGAAAACATGAAAATTACAAAGAAATAATAATTGTAGACTGTCTCACCACCTCAGGTATCTCCAGTGGGTGATGTATACTGCAGTATGAAGTTAACTCATGATTTCCGCACGTACATAAACGTCGAATGTTTAAACCAACAATCGAACATACCAACATAGAAAGTACTAGTAGTTTGATAGAACAATTTATTGTAAACGAGTAGATCTACATCCAGACTTAATCAAGGCATCATGACCTATTTTTAACTTAAGAAAATTTATAGATTATAAAGAATCATTCTTGGCAATGGACAAACAAATGGCAAATGATGCTCCAGTTGACAAAATGATAATAAAACATTTTTAGCCTAAAATGGATACCTACAAATCCTTCTAAGTTGGACGTGAAAATAATAGCATTGCTCTAATAATCTTAATACTCTTGTAAATATTCTTATTAAAACTTGTTGAGGTTTCAGGATAAAATAGTCTTGTAAATATTTTTATTAAAACTTGTTGAGGCTTCAGGATAAAATAGTGCCTGTGCTCTATGTCACAAAATTCATGTTCATCAACGATAAATTGAGATCAACTCTGACAATGAGAAAATTTGCCAAAAATATTCATGAATAAATTCAACTAATACATGTTAAAATTCAAATATAAATATTTAAAACGATTAAAACCATTTAAGATTAAATATATTAAATTTGAAAACAATTTTTTTTTAAATAATAAGGCTTCTAAAATAAAGGTAATGCAGCAAAGAAAATAAATAAAACCAAAAGGTCATTCAAAGCCAACTATAAAAGTTAGGAGCTTCCATCCTATATGCCACTGATCCACGCAAGTCTTTGAGGAGAGTGGAAAAATACCTTTTATTTTACACTTCATATTGTAAATAAATGAGAAGTATTTTAAATTTTTTAAATTTTTAAAGAAGATGTCCAAAATGATTAGCTTGAAATGGATAGCTATAGTTATAAGGGAAGGGTGATCGAATAAAAGGAAAACATTTATTTATCATTGCTGTACTCATTTTTCTGGAATTTAGATATTATGTTCAATTATTTTATACAAGGATGAAACCTTTGGTTTCTGAAGTATAGGAGAATAAAAACCCTCTTGGGCTCCATTGTCACATTTGAAGGCAAAACCACACAACTCCACCTTGGGTGATTACATTCCAGAATTTCTTCCTGGACGAAAAGATTGACATTTTCAAGCAATTTGAAAATCTCAATAATTCTGAGAGATTGACGCTTCTCAAGGATTTCAGTGCAGTTGGATTTTGTGGATAATTTCAGATGAATAAAAGACTATCAATATTCTCAAGTTAAACTATTTGTTGTACCAATTGGATCATATTGATGGAATTATTGTCATTGATATCAAAAGGTTTAATATTTAATTAAACTGTAATTGTGATCAATGTCATAGGTACGAAGGAGAAGTTGTAATTGAAGCAAAATATAAGGAATTGATTAGTGATGGAAAATAGAAGTATTACCATTTGCTATATCCAAAGAAGTAACTAATGAATAAGTTGACATAAGAAGGATATAATAAAACAGTTGCATATATAAAGATTTCAAGCCTAAGATCTACAATATAAGTCATCTATAACAGTGAAGATACTATATGAAGCCAGTCCAATTGAGCGATGCAATGTAAGTCATCAATGAGTCAATTAAGCTATCATAACTATGAAGACCATAAAAGACGGATAAAAGTAGCAACCATGCAACAATATATTTATGACGGCTATTCTGGAAATTATATATGATTGAGGCAAAGTTATTTTGCAATACCAGATTCAATTAATATACGAAGCCATACGATAATATCATGATCAGAACCATCAGACAGAGCCACCGAAGTACGATGAACAAAAGTATCGGGTTAATGAAAGTGTCATCTAGAGTTATTAATTTAGTGAAATGAAATATGCAGAGCAACAAATCAGATATGATGTCGCGTGCCAAAGAAATAATTAAATTCATAAACAGTTTTGGCCTGCGAAAATCATACATATTCAGCAATTATATGGAAGTCGGGAGTCTTCATAAATTGAAATAAATATAATAGGGTGGTGCCGAGAATATTGAAATAGGTAAAATCAATTACAAGCCAGGACACTAATAAAAAGATTGGTCATGTGTGTCGATGCCGTCCAAGGAAGTATTAAGACAAATAAATGTCAGGATGAGAACACGTCAGTAAGACCAAGACAAAGGCGGTAATCATATATATGCACTGACAGGTAAACAGGCATGGTATCGAATGAATCGTGGAGCAAGGAAATTAATATTTTAAAATAAATATTGCCCAGATGTGAGTGGAAGACATGAGTCATACAACAGGCATGAGAAATGAATAAATGGATATACTTAAGGACGTCAAGCAACACGAAGTTCTGCCAGGTCATCATAAAGATTTGTGCGATGCAATATATGAAGATTGCATTCCAATATTAGAAAGTATATTGTTACTATTTGATGAAGCTGTGATCATAGTAATAGATTCAATTAAATCAAATGAACTAAAATTAGAGACTGAAAAAGTGCCATTCAAAATCATCATTACTTATTAAGGCAGCGGTTATGTTTTGGGTGCAACTTAATTCTGGAAGAGACTGTGACATCAGAGGACTCCTCCACAGAAAAGGCCAGATGGTGTTGACACTGTATGCCAATGCATTGGGGTAACTATCAGAAGCTTTGAATAATTAAATCAATTAAGACGCCATTTAATTACAAGGATAAATTTAATCATATGATTATGATTAAAGAAAGTATATCAAAGAAAAATAATTAATTATGTTTTAAAGAAGAGAGATGTCTTTTGAGACATGATTCTTAAGAAATAAAACATATAAAGAAAGAGTTCCCTTTTGAAGATTTAAAAAGTAAGTTAATATGTTTTGAAGGACAAAAACCCTCTTGGGTTCCATCACCAGATTTAAAAGCGAAAATTCTCAAGTCCTTGGATAATTTCACTTCGGAATTGTATTGTGCACAAAAGGATCAACACATTTTGAGCATATTAAAGATCATAAGATTTTCCAGATGTCCATGTCATATTATTTTCTATTGTTATAGTAAGTTGGATCATTTATGGACAAGCATAACATTCGAGGGATTGATTCTATTAACTGGTCATTACAAAGTTCTATACATCATCACACTTTTTGTGGATATTCGTGTGAATAAGGTATTTTACCTAACTAGTTCACCTAATAGGTTCTATTCACATGTTAAATTTACTTAAGTCTTAGAAATCTTAGTTGTCAAGATTTTATCTTTGTCTTAGTCCCAGGTAATTTAATATCTGTTGTGCTAGCTGTCTCATGTCATAGAATTTAGACACATCACAATCTTGTCTCACTCCTATCTCTCATCTTCCTACACAAGCAAAGGCCTCTTGTACGTTTGCATAATAAGATTATATCACATCATCAAATCATATGATTGGAGGTGTAGATCATAAGGGTATATACTAGAATTGATCCATTGTTGAATGTTGACCATTGTACATAACTCTACTCTCTTGTGAAAGGATATTTTTGTCTTGTAGGTGATCTTTGGGTGTGCTAGCTAATTCTTAACTCCTATAGTGGAGTATTGTCACGGAGGCATCACTTAGTGAACCTAAAACATGGCATGTGCATTTGTGGCATACTAAAGAATTCCTCTATTTTCAAAAAATATTGCCCGAAACTTCTTTTTTGTCCCTCTCCTGCCCCAATATCCACCCAGTACCCCTTGTACTATATTCCTATCTAACCCCCCCCCACCCCACCAGAGAACGCTTCCCCTTTATTAAGGTAACATATTGCCCCCATTTTTTGCCTATTTTAAACAACCTAATATGAACACACATGATATTGTATTGCCTTTTTAGTGAAAACCCCATGAGTATCATACATATCTTTGGTCTATTTACCATGCTTACACCCAAAAAAGATGATGATAAAGTCACTCTCTTTCTTCTGTCAGCCAGTAGCACTCGTTTTTTCTGGGGAAGCACACACAAATTGGTTCCCTACAATTCTATGGGATGCGGCCTTACCATTATATGGGCAACTAGATCATTTCACTCACTAGTGCAAAGTTGATGCATTACAAATACACTATAGATGCACCATGAATCAAACGCCACCTCTACTGAGACACTATTTATACAATTCAAGGACATGAATTATGGCAGCAATTCCACCCATTTAGTAGCTATGCAAGCAGGGGAGGGAGGCCCATAGGGGGGTCGGGGCCTTTCATTGATTTTAAAATCCAAGCCCTACAATTCTATGGATGCCCCACCCACCCCAACTATAATTGGAGCTCAAGATAACTTTGCCTCCAACTAGAATTGCCCGCCCCTATTATAAGGTAAGGTACCTTCAAATTATAGGGCTAGGCCCCCACTGCACTACCATTTATATAGGCTGATCCTTTATAGGTGAATAGGGCAGGCCCCTGCACTATCATTTATATAGGCAGATCATTTTATGACTTCATGAATTGGGTATTCTCTATACCCAACCATTAAAAAATGAAAGAAACATAATCAAACCAGACCTAAGGGCAATCCCTTATAGATAGTAGGGTTCTCCAGGCACCTTCTGCATGCACAACCACTGTTTCAGAAGTTTCGTATAGGGGTATATTACTACAATGAGCGATTACATGTTAACCCTATAACATTGTAGGCATAGAATTGTAGGGTCAGTTGTGCTTCAACAATGAGTAGAAGCCCAACCGAGGGTAAAGGGATAATTGGAGCCCAACAAAGATAACCTCAAACTGAGCTAAAGTAGTTAGGTCCGACAAGGTTTCATTTGTCAAATGCATGGCATCATCTCGCCACTATTGTCAACCGGATACAAAAGAAGGATGTGACGATAGGAGCACATATGATGGGCCTTAGCCCCCCGCCATAGCCATATAAATTATAGGGCAGGCGCACATTTCATGAAGATTACGTGCCCTAGTATCTATAGGCCCAGTGTATGCGGAGCCCTTTACTATAGCCTAGGTTGTTTATGCAAGGGCTACCCTTCTTAATTCTGATCAATAAATAACCCCCCATAACAGGTAACTTTGTGGCAAATTTGAGTGAGCCAATTCATATAACTTTGCAACTTTGAGCTCAATCCCAATCATACAGTCTAAGGCCAGCCACATCATTAGTGTAGATCATAGCACATCTAACAATCATATGCTGAAAACAAAGATAGTAAAACAATTATTATTAAGGGAATCACATGCCTTTACATACTATATCCTTCCCAATAATGTCACATGGTGTATTTTGCTACTGTACTAAATATTGAAGGTAGACTTTCTTGGGTGGATATTTTGCAACTGACAATTTTGGGTAAAATCCAATCGCAAAATAGGATGACTAGCCACAGCGTGTGAGACAGAGTCTCTCCTACCTTAAAGGGAAGGCTCCTCCTTCTCAGCGTTCCTTGGATCAACTCAAGGTAAGCAAGAAGTTGAGAAATTTTGTAAGGGGCGTTACCAATATTCTTTCTTCTTATCTTTCAAAAAAGAATCCACTTACCCATGGAGTGAACAATGGGCAAGATGAAACCTCAAACTACACTTCTATCTAAAGTTGTAAACAATGATACTGATAAACTAACACTAACTCAAAGGTTAGCTGAAAGCGTACCAGTTTGGCTCTAAGTCCTATTTTAACCTATTCTATAAGAATAACCTCTACCTTTGGGGCACAAAGACTTCCAGAAGTAGGGAATTCTAACTATTTTTTTGTGAATTTGAGATGGTAATACAAGCTACAGTCAAAGCTCCTAGTCTATGTATTATCACAACAGCTCCTAGTCAAAGTTTCGGCTCTGATTGCTTCTTACATCACTATGCTCTATTATTGAACACACAATAATAACATGAATCAAAGACAATAGGCACTAATTACAATCAAGGCTTCTAATTCGCACTATCACAATTGCTTCTAGTCAAAGCTTCGAATTCAATTGCTTCTTTTATTCACTTATCTCTCAAATTCATACTACAAAATCAAAGTTATGCTTGCACAAGTTTGGCAGAGCTTTCTTGTATACAACAAAAGATGATCTCCTTATATAAGCAAATGAGTTGAGAAAAAGATGGAGGAAAAAGTGGGAGCAACTCAACCAACTTTGACCTAGTCTAAGTAAAAGAGAAATTATTGGGTTACATGTCATTACACATGTAAGTCGTATTACATGTAATCACACATTTTTATGTAATACATCATCTTCAATTAAAAACATGAAAGAAGAAGAAGAAGAAAGACGGAAGAGAATTGAAACAATCCTAGCGATTGTTTTGAAGGGCCTTGTACTTGGCGATGCTATCCCAGATGATCACAAGATCGGAAGTTCTTGTATTTCGTGCCATTGCATTTACCTTGATAATCATGGTGTTACATCTTTTGATAGCCTCTGACTCTCTTTGATGAATTGTTCGATATCATTTGAAATCTTGATGTGATCAAACTTTTTCTCGTTCGAGTTGTTGTGAATTCTCCTTTGTAGATTGACACATTCTAAAGTCTCTTGGCACTTAGAAGACCTTCTCAACGATGTTCGTATGTAACTCGGAACAACTTTCCACCAACACCTTTAACTTTTCTGGTGTTTTTTTTGAAGTAAAGTGCTTGGCGCATTCCACCACGAACTCTAGTTCTCAGACAAACATTGGAAAAATGGTGACCAGAAGAATTACCACTTCTTTGATTTGAAGCACGTCTTCTTGACAGGATGCCACTGTTTTTTGAAGAAATTTTGACATATCTAGAAAAGCGTGCTGCAACATAAAGACAAAAACATCTTCCAATGAGATTACATCCATGAAAACTTTTGGATTTGAGTTATAATGACGAATCCATGAGAAGTGGGTATTTGAAGTGTGGATTAGATACTTATGGAACACATGTAATGGCTGGAAATAAACCGGAAAGCATATGTATTTGGGCAAAAAGGGCCAAAGTCGGACTTGGAAATATGGATTGCATGTGGACAATGATGGGTTTTTGTGGGTATGGCCAAGAATGCAAATTGGGATGCATATGAATGTGTGCAAATGACGACTTTAGTGTTTAAAAAGTGACTTGGGCTTTCAAGATGTCATTGCATGGAAAGTGGATTACACGTATATGCAACATGTAATGAAGAGGGTGATCCCACAATATTGGGTTCCACTTTTTGACCAATTTTGACATTGAAATCAATATTTTTGCAACAAACGTCACGTTCAAGTGACTATATCTCCAAAACTATAAATAATTTCAAGATGACATAAAATAGTGATTTTGAGTACTTTGTTCCTACTTTGTAACCATATTTTTTAATCTAAAAAAAAAAATTATTTATGTCAATTTTTTTAATCTCCTCCGAAAAGTGGTACATAATAAAATTCAATATTTTAAAAAGTGACAGTCCATTTGACACACACAACTTTTTTTCTAGAAATGATAATGAAGTAATTCTTTCGATGTTAGATTTGTAACATCAATATCTAGAGAATGCATTTGGTTTGATTTATTTTGGTTGAATATTGTATAGTTTATGAAGTTTTGAAGTGACATGAACCGTAATTCAGACATACGTTCCGTTTGACACAGATAATTTGAAGTCAATTTATCATAAACCATTTTTTTTTTTTTTTGAATAGAAAGGTATCTCAATAAGCTAGTGCCTCCATATTTTTCAAAAAATTTTTGACCTAATTTACTAATTTCCCTGAGGTGTCAAATTCGGTTGATGTTCAATCGGTAATGAACCTATAATGAGTTAAACTCATATTTGAAAGTCTTAATGATTAAATTATGTAATAAAACTATAGTCATTGGAAAGCTTGCTCTGAGCAGCACATTTTGACATTTTTAATTTTACAATAGGAGATCATTCTCTTGCAATTATGGCAGTCAAAAGAGCAAAAAAAAAAAAAAAAGGTTAAAATTTTTGTGATTTTGCATGTTCGTGCGAACATGGCATTCGCGCGAACACGTTTACCATGTTCGCATGAATGTATGTTCGCGAGAACATGCAAATCATGTTTGCGTGAACATATTTATCACATATGTTCATGCGAACATATGGTAAACTCAATTTCTCATTTTGCAAGTTTTTTCATTTTTCTTCGTCTCACTAAAGTGGAACCCATTATTGTGGGTTCACCCAAGAATGGAAAGTGAGATGACATGCGGATGCGGATGGAGGATGAGCTTACATGTAAGTGCATATGAAAGATGAGATGAAATGCTTTATAACATGGAATGATGGAATTACATATATTTTGCTCATGAAGTGTAAGTGCATATGGAAAGAATGAATGCAATGTGCTTTGAGGCAAAGTGAACTTTTATAGACGTTTTTGAGGAAAGGTGACGTCCAAGTACATGGGAAAACATGCACATGATAGTTTTTTAACCTTTTAATAAGTGACTTTCAGTCAAAAACGGGTTCTAAAGATGTAATTACACGTAAGACTTTTCATGTAATCATCATGTGCGATTGGATGTGGAAAGTGAGATGAGTGAAAATGGAAATGGAAAATGAGATTACATATATGTGCGGATGATGAATGAAAATACATGTAATCGCATGTAAAGAATGAGATGCAAAGTGTTGTGACATGGAAAAATGGAAATGGAATGTGATGGTGCTCTTGCATGAAATGGAAGATGGAGTAAAATGAAACATGCTCAAGTTCTTGGGAAAGAACTTGCAACTTCTTCAAAATGAAGAAAACCAAAAAGAAAACACACAAAACACAAAAACAAACTTCAAAAGAAGAACGTACTTTTGGAACAAGACTCAAACATATAAACAAGCAAGTCACTTCAACATGCAAATTCGAATTTGGAGTTTGGGAAAAAACCAAAAACATGAAAATGAACCATTTCATCATATTTAAAGTAAAAATGCACTATTCATGACATATATTTGGACAAATGTGCAATAACAAGCCATAATATGCATGAAAATAGCAAGATAAGCATGAATTGATGAGCAAGTTTGAAAATGTCCACTTGTTGGTTATGACCCAAAATAACAAGATTTATAAATTTTGAAAACCAAATTTTCCTCAAATCCGGATTTTCGAACAACTTTTTGACTTCTTCCATACTTGCATTCAACAAATATTAATGAGCAATGAAAGGTTGAATTTGACATGAGACTGCCAAAAACGTCTTCTCCAAAGGCAGCGTCAAGCATTAAAACTCAAAAACAACCCCTATTGATTCAAAGGTATGGGCTGGAAATGCCCCTTTTTGAGTTTTTTCAACAAAAGTGACTTTTTTATGCAAAAATCTGGGCCGTTTTTGCCAAAACGTGACCAAAAAATGCATGTTTTTGAGTCATTTTTTATTTGTGAATGCAAAAACAACTTTCCCAAATGTTAATACATGGATCCAAATGCAAAAGAGTGACTTAAAAATGTATAAAAGTGGATAAAAACCCCAATTTTCTGAGCGTTTTTAGCAAAAAAGTGATTCATAAAAGGCATGAAATGAATCTTTTTAGACATCTAATGACAAAAAGGTGTTCTTCAATATCATATAAATGAATTGAAATGCCAAAACGACTTCTATTCAAGCCAAAACATGACTTTTAAAGGCCCAAATTTGGGTGTTTTTGTCCAAAACGAGGCTCCAAATGAGGCTGAAACAAAACATTTTTATCATGAAAGAGGTTGCCAAATGCATGGGAATGCATGAGGATGAAGAAAAGCCTCTTGAGGGTAAGATTTCAAGTGATTTCATGGAAAAATCTAGAAGAAATCACGAAAATCGGGTTCTTGGAGGCCAATGTCATGAAATGGAATGCAAAACGGATCTTTTTTGTGTGATTACATGTTTTAAATATGCAACATAGACCCAAACACACCTTTTAGAGGCCATTAAAACATGTAATGGGCTCTCCCAGGGCAAAAACACACCTTTTTGGTGCATATGCATGTTTTAAAAACATGTTTTTTGCCCAAAAACGTGTTTGGGAAGTGCAAATACATGTCTTTGGTGCAAAAACTCAACTTTTTAGTGTAAAGACATGTTTAAGTTACATGCATATGCAACTCAAGAAAAAAAGCTTATATTTTTTGTGCATATGCATATAACACATGTAGCTCATTTTTTTTATGTAATTGCACATTTTAAGTGAGTTTACATGCAATGGCATCAAAAAGGTCCATTTCTAAGTGATTTTACACTTTAAATTGAGTTTTACATGTAATGGCATGTATTTGGTCCACTTTTAAGTGATTTTAATAAGCACACGTCAATTTAATTTTGATAAAATATTACTTAAGTGGGATATAAATTATATTTTACATTATTATATTAACAATATAATGTGTAAATATCATTTAATAAGTAATATTTGCTAGAGCATTTGATTTAAATATAAAAAGTTAAATTGAACTATATAGTTAATATAGTCACTTAAGTGAAAAATCAGAAAGCAACTCAACTTAAAAATATAACATATAGTGCACTATAATTACTTTAAGTGAAAATTTAATTGATAAAGTAACTTCGAAAGATAACATAAAGTGAATTTAAGTTATATTTTTCAAAAAGTGAATGTCAAATTAAAAATATAATATGATATTTTTAATTCGTATTGTTGCATCAAAAAGGTCCACTTTTTGGACACTAAAATGGCCATATCTTTTGACTGACAACTCCGATTAAGCCCCAAGTAAAATCAAATCGAAGGGGAAACCGAAAGCAATGAATTGAGCAAAATCGAAGGACTAAAAACAAAGAAACACACACACACACACACACAAAAAGAAGAAAGAAAGGACATTGAAGGCCTCAAACATCAAGCATAGGCTCGACAAACAGAAAAACGAAAAAGACTTGACGAAAGCTTTAGTAAAAGAGTCTGTTATATCAATTGGTATTGATTGGTTGATCAATACTAACCAATTAAATAATGAACTAAACTCAAACAAATGTGAAACTAATTTGAAAAAGTTTTGTACTGTACCTACATTTTGTGGTGACAAAATGCAAGACAACAGACTTTAAAATCATACAAGGTGTCATACCTCTTGGTGAATTTTTAAGTTAAAAGATCATATATTTAATAGAATCTCATAATCTCAATTTCATGTTCATGGTAATGTACTATTATTGTGCCTTCCTAAGAATTAGTTATTTTCAAAGGTTAGCCTATTATCAATGGTCCCTGTAGGCTAATATGGTGATTAGGGGACTCTTTGAGGGAAATTCAGGGTTATTCAGATGACAATTTGGGCATCTATTTCATTACTCTCCATCTTAGTGCATTAGTTTATTTGTGGTTTACACTAACAATTTTTATTAAGTCACTTGGATGTTTCGATCCATAATATTTATATGTCATTTAAATAGTCAGAGGGCACCATGGCTACATTCGATAAGTTGGTAGGATCAATCACCGGATCAATATTTGTCCTTTAATAGAGTTTAATGCTTAATTTAATTAATTAAAGGAACATATTTTTATTATTAAAGGGGATAAAAGGGTCAAGTGTGCATTTAATATATATGAATGTCATAAAGTATTTAATTATTATGTCAAATGGGGTTCCAACTTATGGAGTTGTATGTATACTAAAGTGACTTTATATTAATAAAGAAACTATATTAAGGGGTCCCTTTATTATTATTTACCATATGCAACTTAAATACTTAATTATGAAAACATGAGAATTTTAAATAGGGGTTTCTAGAAACATCATGAGAGGATTATAAAAGGGGGTTTGAGGGAGTCCTTTGATATACTTGTTTTACTTTATTCTGCTCTCTAAGAAGTTTGTGAGCTTGGCTTTCAATACAAGAATTCTAAGGACAAAAACCCTTGGAGGTTCTCAGTGGTTTGGATGGAAACCCAAATCCATCTTTTCTTTTGTGTGTATTCATCCAAAACTCACAATTTTGCTCATTACCGGATTGTTGGAAATCTCTTTGGGGGCTTACACAGGACTTGGCATTGAGGAAGAGTTGGAAATACCAATTATTTGCAGATCTACAGATACAAGAGTTTGAAGGAACTTTCGAAGAGTTCGACATTACCAAATTCCAATCAGCATTGTGTTTCAAACTTTCCAGTTATCTAAAGAAATCTCAAACTTGTTGGAGTGTAGATTTGAGTTTGTTTCATCATCATATGGTCTTCTACATTACTCATCTCATTGCTATTAGAGTTATGCATCTACTGGGTATATCATAATTGTTGAACACTCAAATACTTAGCATCTTAACTAGCTGCTACAGTCTCATAAATACACCATATAAGACTTAATTATTTGTAATCAGACCTCATATTTCACCAATAAAGGGTTCCATTGGTAATGTTAAGTTATTGATGTAATTAAAACACAATCAAACCAAAATGTAAACAACAAACTGCGAAATTCATATAAAACCCAGAAAATTGAGATTCAGATGTTTACATGGCAAGTGTTTGACAAAATGTCAAACATTCAAAACTAAAAAAGTAGCACACAATTAGCAAGGGCTCTGACAGTGGTGTCAGAGTGTTTCTTTTGTCATCTGAGTATAGAAATTAGTTTGCTTCAGCCGCCAATTACATCAATGGCCAGAATTAAGGATAGAAGTTTATTACCTACTTTCCTTCTTGCTTCACTAATGAAGAACAAGGCACCTAGCCAAGAGAAAGTAATGAAAGACATTGCAAAGAAAGTGAAAGCCAATGACAAAAGAATCGGAAATTACAACGTTTAGATGATGTACATCCAGTAAAAACAGGGCACTCCAAGTTTTCATCTCCATCAACAAGTACAAGGAGGCCTCATGCCAAGAAAGCCAATGAGCAGCTACTCTAAGTATTGCACTCTTCCTAAGGAGATACGTGACCTCCTTTCCTTCACAAGATTTATGGGTATATCAGAAGAAGATTATGACGATTTGGTATCTACAAATTCATATCAGCAATGAACAAAGAAAGAAGAATCAAAAGATAGAAAAGAAAACATTAGGAAAGAAGAGCTAAGGGTGCAAGAATAAGAAAAGAAAAAGGAACTACTTGAAGGTCATACGAGCCTACAAATGACCATAAAGAAATTAGAAATTCAACAGCATGTGAAACATCGAAAATTTAGACGGAAGATAGATAGGAGCACATATTATAGAAAACAATGCAAATCTGAAAATGAAATGAAGAGAATTGCAAACAAAATGAAAGAAAACATTTATATAACTTTGCCCTGTGAAATTCACTTGAAATCTTATCTCTTTCCACCAAAAACAAGATAAGTCTTTTCAAATCTTTGTGCAAAATTTGAAGCAAATCCAAGAGATTTTCAGATTTAGAGCATATATAGACTTCAAATCTTGACTCAATCCTTGCGAAATGAATGAATTCTTGAGTCAAAATCCCTTGTTTTACAAGTGCACAAAGTGAGATTAAAATTGCACCATTTTAGCAATTGTTTTGACCAGGCAATGTGCAAAATGCAAACCATATTGAAAATGGCATTCAAAGTACAAGAAGTAACTTGAAAGAGTTGTATGCAAGCTAAGAGTGATAGGAAATACTTTAGAACTTATATTGAGCCAAATAGTGGCTGATTTGACAAAGAGAAATGCTCAAATCTAAGACATTTTTCAGCAAAAATATGCCCTAGATAGGTTGTGAAATGAGCATAATAGACTCCCTTTTTTAGTAGCTAGATGTGATCCTTGGACGATTTTATCCAAACACAACCTAAAGATCTTCAAAAAGCATCAAGTATTGACCAAGATATAAGTGATTCTTTGCTGTGAATCTCGCTTTTCTCAAAACATGCAAAAAAAATTGGAACATGTGCTTTTGGGCTAAAAACTGCCACTCATGCTTGGGAAAACAAAAATGCATGTAAAAGTGAGTAAAGACACATTAGTGCTCAAAACACATACGTTTGCTCTCCAAATCTCTATTTTATGAGTTTATAGTGCAAATAAAAGTAAAGATTTGTTTTTAGAATGCAAAAGCACATTATATTTGTTGTTTTTCTAGGATCGTTTCTACAAATGTAGAATCATAGCCATTGTTATTGATGATCTTCCAAATGTAGATTTGAGAACTCATAAATATGAGAGGAGACATGTCTCATGAAGAGACATGTCTCTACAGTTAAACATCACTAGTTAACATATTAATATAAATAACCATATATGTAACTCATCTTAAGCATATATGTAATATTAATATGTTAACCATATATGAAATATATTATTATATAATAATATATAATGTATAATAAATATAATTAATATTATATTACATATATAATATATATTATATATATAAGATATTTATCTCAAAGATGATTTACCATCAACAAGCTATCTCATGATAAAATCAATCCGACAAAAGCTACAACCTTAACACTCCCTCTTAGCTAGAGAGGATTTATAGAACACATTATGCTCTAAGAAATATGAAGAGATATCATCGCAGCATGATATTCAATTCATTACGAGGCTAAATTTCTCACCTTTCATAACACACAGTTGAAGCAATTTCCATAACATTAAAACATCACCTTAAGTGTGGTCTATAGTGGTAACCGAAGTCATAGAGTTCACCAAATTTTTAGGTTCAAGGTCGAATTTTGGCAAACTCATAAAAAATGAAAAAAGTTCGTTAAAATTCGGCTTAAATTCGTATGGCCAAAGAAATAACTGTTGCTTTCTGCAAAGGTAGGAGTAGGTCCAAAGCAAGCAATTTTTGTTGATTTTGTTCGAGCAGACATAGCTGAGACAGACGTCAAAGATCATCCCCCTTTGTTTATGCCCTATTCGTCATCATTGAGGTCAAATTTGGCGATGTCGATACCTTCTTGACAGGAAATCGAGACTTCTACCATTCGCCCTTGGCTGCTAATAGTAGTGGCTTTATCCTCAGATCCATCCTTCTTGATAGTGAAACCGGAGAGATGAACATATCATTCGCTTATTTATGTTGAAATCTTCCGTTCGAGCAGATGCAGCGGCGGTAGATATTTATTATACTAAGTTTCAATTTATTTAAATTTATGATGTATTTATTTGTTTAACAATATTAAAGCATTCGGGTTTGTTTAGAAATTAGAAAATAAAAAAAAATTATTTACTATATTAATATATATTTTTTGATCGGTAGTATATTGATTTTTTAAATTTTTTATGTCCATTCACTATTATTTTTATTTATTGTTAGATTACTTTATGTTTATATATATTTTAATTAAAACATTAATGTTTAATATTTGGTATGTTTATTTATTAATGTTAATTACTAATTTTATTTCAAATCATTTTGTAATGATAAATTATTTTGATAGTTTATTGGATATACTTAAGATTTTTGAAAATTATATAAGATGAATTTTATGTCAATTTTTTCATCCTGCCGAACTTTATCCAAACTTCATACTTGCCAAACTTGAACTTGAACTCGAACCTTGTAACTTAGGTAGTAACTATGGTGTCCGGCAATATCCGGCCCAAAGAACCATAACAAGTTGGTTATCATGGTGTTCGACAAAATCCAGCCCAAAGAACCATGATAATAGGTCTACTATTTATAAGATCGCCACCTTACAATGGTTACCTTCTGTCTTTTCGTTATCATGATTTCCAGCACTCTGAGACAACAATTTAATGAAGTCAATCATGATAACAGCTCTACCATTTATAAGATCATCATCTTATAATGGTTACCTTTTGTTCATATATGCCAATGACAGATCGTCACCTTTCATTACATATCATATGTGAAATAGTAACCACCATGAACCAAGTCAGAGGGTGGTGCAAAGGCTTTCACCTCAATTCTCTCTCATAGAGAAGAATGCATTACACAGAATTTCACTTAGAACTTCTCCTCATAGAGAAAATATCATTCACAAAGGATTGCACTTCAAAAATTCTCCCTCTAAACAATGATCTTGGGAAGTTTGGTTCTGTAGTTACTCCCTTAGAGACTCTTTTCCCCCAAGGATTCTTGTTAGACTCACTCTGAATCTAATATCAATCTTTTGATTTTCTAGTGATAAGTCAAGCCTTCCTCGTGATGCACTCAAGGGTAGGCCCATCAAAATCATGCAGTCACACACATGTATTTCTAGACTCCCTCTGAATATTAATCTTCTAAGGTCCTGTGTTGCCTTCGAAGAAGTGTCATACTTCCTCTTAATGTAGAAGGATACTCATAAGCTCAATCATCAAAGGTATTTGCTTCAAGGGCCTCACTTTATCCAACCTGATCACAACTTCTTTTAAGCTACCGTCATAAGTTGCCTAATGTGTCATTCTTCTTTTCTTGCAAGATCAACTTCAGATAGAAAGAAAAATAACTCTTATAGTATGTGTAGAATTACAAATATGAGAAAGACTACAATGAGTAGATTAATGTAATACTCAAAGATAATCACACTTATCTGTACATGAGGGTCCATAAACATTTGAGGATGGAACATCTCCTTTCTAAAGATGGTAGAAGTGGGAATGGAACATTGGTTAACATTCTCCCCCACAATGTAAAAATTCCCACTCATAGAGTTCATTGGGTTGCAAATCTATGAACAACTCCAATATCTTCATTGGAATTTGAGAAAACTCCATCATCCAACTTGAAGAGTTACATCAACATCTACCTTAAAGTGATTCATCCATCAACTGAATAAAATACTAATTCTTCACATTATTGTGAATATCTCCAAAGCCTTAACAATATTGCCATTAAATTCCCCACTTAATGAGTTTCTAGTGTTAATGAAAGTAATGGCGTGTTTTTAGAATAGAAAAGCATGCGTTTTTCACTTCAAAAACCCACCATATCCTTTAACATGTTCAAACACCTCTAGTGGAGAAGCATAGATGGGTTTATAAGATGTTCTTTTGGGTTCAAATTCCCTTCCTATATGCATTTAAATCCCAACTCAAGCTAATAAACACATTAATAAACTTTGAAAACACAATTCCCCACTTATAAGCACTTAAATGATAAAATAACATGTTATTATCTTGAAAAAGTCCACTTTCATGGTTTTAGGACTTTTTAACTAGTAGTGGGGTTTTACGACGTGTTTAGCATATTGATCTATGCTTTGAGTGTTAAAAACCCCACCATTATGCATTCTTTATGTTTCGTGTAATTAAAGTTAATAAACTATAGTTTTCCATAAAGTAACATTAAAACATTAAAGGCTAATTTTCATAAAACATTAAAAACTATAGTCAAATCAACTCAAAATGGGTTAAAATTTTAAAATGGATGCCACAATCCACCTTACATATAAAATATAATTTTATTTCATGCTTTTGCCAAAAAACCCCCACTTTTGGAGGTTTTTAAATCATGACTTGCTTTTGGCCTGAAAAGCTTCATCTTTTCCTTCTTAACTTGAGCTAGGGAACTCCGTTTCAGGCCTAAGTTATTTTTTTCCTTTTTGAGAGTCATTAACATAGGGCAAAACCAAGACTCAAAACTATATACAACAAAAAGAAAAACATAAATAAGACATGAATGTTTACCAAAAATCAAACCCCCTACAGTCAAAGAAAAACTCTTCCTTAGAAACATTTGGGGATAAAACTTGATGGAAACCTTCAAAAGAGATGCACCAATAAAGTTACATAGAGTACACTTCAGGCTTAACGACTTGTCTCAATGATACCTTATCCAAACATTAAAAACAAGAGGATATACCTATAAATTCATGAGAAAACTGCGTATGGTTGCCTCAATTTTGTGATGTCAAAATTGAGGACAACACAATATTAGTGTTTACTTTTCTTAATATAAACCAAAGAACCAAAAATCGGAATCGACAAGGCTTACTCGAATCGTGAATCACCTATGAATCGCCGCTATGAATCAGCAAACTGAAAAAACCCTTGAAATTTAAAGATTTTAACAATTCAAAACTTGTTTCATGCACCCTTTACTGAATATAACTAAAAAACACTATAACAACATCAAATAGAAGTTAACATATATAAACAAGAAACCTAATTGATAAATCCATCACATACGTAAAATGTAAATTGTAACTTAAGTAAATAAAAATCATAGGATCATAATGAGTCATGACATAGATATATAGATTGTAGAATTATAAATGTTGTCGATATTTATAAATTTTCATTACATTGTGAAAGATTATATAAATATCTCCAAGTTAATATTAATCTCTTACTTGTAAATATATTCAATTCAAAAAGATTTAATAAAGATCAAATTTCTTTTACCTTTTAAAACATATATGAAAGTATAAATGAGGAACAAGAATGTTTTTCATCATTTTTAATCTCCTAAAGAAATAAATATATATATATATATATATAAAAAAACATTACTCACCAGTTTTACTTACCATTTCGCAATTTCCGGCATCCTCCAATCTTACCCTTGCGATTTCCCGTATTCGCAAGCTCTCAATAGTAGGCTTCATGATGTTGCGATTTTAACTTAAAAATTAGGGTTTTCTGAGAAAAATGAAGCTCCTGTGGATGAATATGCGTCGATGCTACCATAAGAAAATGTAGGATTGATTTATGTTGAAAGGAAATTGCATTCTGATATTCTTCATGAATCGACATAGCTTCTTTAGCTAAATCTAGTGCCTTCATAATATTACATAAATTTGATGGGAAATTATGCTTGTCATTTTAATTCAATTCTCTCATGAATTCAAACATGATATAGGACGAGATTCAATCGTGCATCCATACTAAGTATTTGATGCAAATTCGTCAATGAGATTGTCAGATTTGGGAAATATTTGTCAAGTAATGAAATATTCGCTGATTTTTCGAGTCGATTTCAGGCGATTTTGGGCGATTTTTAGTGAATCGCCATGAATCGCGATTTTGGTGATTTCTGACCCAAAAATCGGCGAGCCAATTCACCAACTCACCATGAATCACTCGGCCTTAGTCGGATCGCCGAATCGCTCGAATCACCTAAATTGCGGCGATTCATGTTACTCTAATATAAACACCATACAAGACATACTTTTAGGAAAATTATTCGAAAGTATTTCTTTGGCATCATTAAAGCTAGCTGATTTAGGATAGAGTGAAACTCACTTATATGATCTTCCCCTTTTGCACTTTTATCCATCTTCAGTCCATAATGTCTTTGCTTCAATGGCATTTTGGCATTTTCTACTTCAGATCCAAAGAGCTTGTTTAATGCTCCCAAATCTAATTTGCAATATTCATGAAATCCACGTGGTTTAAGTATGTTTCAACAAGCCAACAACATAAGTTCCCAAAATATTTTAATTTTTTAAAGTTCTACTTTGCAAATTCTTTTCCTACTAGTTGGAATGACTGAGTTTGGTTTGACAACATCCCAAAAATCTTTTACTATAAGTGTAACTAGATCTATATTTGCCACGTATGAAAATCTCAACCTTCATATTTCTCTATAAAAATTTACCTCTAAAAATGCCCTAGAAAACAATTGAAAATAATGCTTCCTGCAATAGTCTTTGCTCAAAAATTAATATTAAAATTTAAAAGTGTCAAAATAAATGATTGAAAATTGAACCTCTCACCATATTAGACAAGTAAAATCTCAAAATATTATTATTACTCAATTTGAATCACTCTCTTGAATGGAATGAGGAGCCACCAATTTGAAAAATGTTTCTTTCTCGGCTTTGTTTGAAGGGATAAAAACTTAAAAGTCATTCCCTCTACCTAAAATATCTCGACCATAAACTAATGTTAGGAATTGAATGATTGCTCTCTGATTCACACTCCTTATTCTTCTCATTAATCCAACTAGCATCAAAACCTAACTATATAAAAATTTCTTTCTACAAGAAACAACAAAGCCCAATACAAAATATAAAAGGAAACAAACCTCATACCACTCGTCACTTCAATATTTTCCTCAACCATCATAGGGCAGCCCGTGCAGCAATCAAAACCCTTACAAATTTATTGAAACACAATGCAAGGCATCGAAGACGAAGCAAGAAAGGGAGTATTGTTGGAGCAGGAACGTAGGGACATGTATGTATTTATATAACAGGAAAAAAAACATGGTATGAAGCTCACCCGCACAAATGATATGATAACTGCCTAGAGTGGAAGGAAAGGGCAGAGTAGAGTCTAGACTCTAGACAAAACACATTAAGCGATGGATGTTCAGTTTGATTTATGCCTAAAGATCTATAGCCAATTGAGGGTTAGCTCAAATGCTTCATGTGAACGTCCTTCCTTGTCACTGTGCACTTGGTATTACCAAGAAATTGTTATCTTTGAGATTAGATGTCGTAAGCATTTAAGTTCGACACTTGTGATTCCTTTGTTGCAGGTGCAGCAAACACAAGAAAAATACTCCCAGGATTCCTTTATGCCAATTCCAAAAGTTACTATAAATCTCACACAGACAATGCATCCTTCAAATGTTACTCGACACCACTCAGGATGACTTAGTAAGCTCTGATACCATATTGAATTTCAGTGTTAAACACATATTAAATATTGTTTTTTAAATATTCTTCATCCAAACCATGCAATAAAAATTAAATATATTGGAAGGTGTCCTCAAATTCCTCCAAACAATTCAACTCTAGAATTAGCAAGGTGTTTAAAACACTTTGTAACAGTAAAAATTACAAAAAATCTTGCCCTAATGATATATTTCCTAACAACTTTTCTAAACAAATTTCCAGCACCAATATTTTAAATTTCCTTTTCCCTCCAAAGTGCTCACTTAAAAACATTTTAGTAGAATGTTACAAAAGAACTTAATATGTCCCACTTTGATAGTCCACTATTACGATAATAGATAGTTTCTATTATCTTAGTTTAGTATCTAATGGTTATCTATTGTAATCTCGTATAAATATTAGAATGTTTCTAATATTTAGTTTTATGTTTCTAGAATAGAATGTTTCTATTCTTTACGTTTGTTTTTGAAGGAAACATCATCCAATCTCTTGTATATATAGACCTCTCCATCTCTGTTAATACCAATAAAATATTTTCCAATTACTTTGTAATATGGTATTAGAGCCAATACTCTAAAAAAATTCAAAAATAATTATAATTTCCTGGTTGAAATTATCTGCCTTTTATTTTTGAAATTATTTACATGCATATTTGCTTCCAACTCTCTCTATAATCCAACTAGGGTTTCCGTTTTGAGAGATCTAAATCCCCCGACTTCTAGTTCGGTTCTGCAACCCATGTCTGTCCAGATCCGTTTGTTTTTTCTACACATTTCCGCCATTTTTTGTGATTGTTTTGCAGCAAGGCTGTTTTAGTTCATAACCCTATTTTTCTTAACTGGATCAAAAAAATATTACAAATTCTTGGTGGGTTTCTTGAGATCTCAATTGGGTTGGTTTTTTTTTTGGGTGCCTCGATTTTCATGCCAACCAATTAGAAACTGACAACATTGTGTTTCTCGATTTTTCGAGCTCTCTTTTGGGTCACCCTTCAATTGTTTTGGGTCTCTACTTTTTGAGGGTTGCATGTACTTGCATGTTGTTTGCATGTGCTGCTTTACCATGCAAAGTCTCGTGTTTTGCCTCCCTTAAAAATTAAGGTGGGTTTTCATAACTTTTTCTAAACAAAAAATTCTGATGGGTTATTCATTTTTTTTTCTAAAAAAAAAATTTTATGGGTTTCTATAAATTTTCCCTTAAAATTTTCTGATTTTGCAATTCACAAAGTTGTGTGGGATTCCTCTATTGGATTTGTAATTTTTCCCTCAAAAATTTTCTATTGGGTTTTACCGTTTTTCTTATAAAAAAATGAAGCTTTGTATTGTCAAGTTTTGATTGTTTTTCACCTAAAAAACCATGTTGGGTTTTGATTGATTTTTCAACTCAAAAACCATGTTCGGTTTTGATTGATTTTTCACCCCACAAATCGTGTTCGGTTTTTTTTATTTTCTCCTAAAAATCATGGCTTCTTGCAATTTGTTTTGGAGCATTATGCTCATTTGCAAAATTTTGGAGCATTATCCAAAGTACCATTAGCAATCTTCTCAGCAGACATCCTCTGTTCCAGATTCAGAAGGCTCCCTGAAGAAAAATATTCAATGCAACTATTGCCAAAAGTTTGGGCAACTGAAGGTTGAATGTCAGAAGCGCTTAATTGCCTTGTCCAAGCAAATTTGGTTTGCAGCCCACAACGAACAGTGTGGAGCACCTTGAGCAGACAGAATTTGCATTTTACGCTTTTTGACAACTTTGTGCTCTGGATAGATTAACCATTAAGGGAGGGTATTACGATAATAGATAGTTTATATTATTTCTGTTTAGTATCTAATAGTTATCTATTGTAATCTTGTATAAATATTAGAATGTTTCTAATAACTAGTTTTATGTTTCTAGAATAGAATGTTTCTATTCTTTAAGGAAACATCGTTCGATCTCTTGTATATATAGACCTCTCGGTCTCTATTAATAACAAGCAAATATTTTCCAATTACTTTGTAATACTGTAATGTTCCATTACCAATGTCTTCTCTAGAAAAAGATTTTTTCTTCTACTACGTGCACAGAGAAAGGAGGTCATCGGTTTCTGTGGTGTATGGTGTGGCAAGGGGAATGATATCCATACACAAGGTGGGCCGTACAAATGTAATGCTGGCCGTATGGTGCTATGAAGTTGGTCGTATGGTAGCTATGAATGGTTGTACAAATGATGTAGAGGGTGGTGTTGGGGAGAAGATAAAGGTTGTATGGTTAAGAGGGGTAGTAGATGTCGTACGGTAGATGTCCAAGTGTAATGCCACAAATTTAATTGCTTCTTCTTCTGGCATAGGATTAAGCTGGAAGTAAGTATCGGCCTTCATTACCCACGCTTGCGCAGATATGGATCCGGATCCGTCAAATGGAGACAAATTTACTTTACTCAACTTCCTCTCGAGACCATCATTAAAATATCCTCTATTTTTGTCTCCCAAATATCTCATTCTCAGATTTGCGTAATCTTTGTATGATATATCTTCCTCCAAATTCGCATTCTTCCAATCTTCTCTCAGTTGTTCTTGCATTTCTTCAAAGGTAGGTTGCTTCCCTTCGGGTGGTGCCTCCGTCCGTGGGGGAAAAGATGGCATGGAAGGTCAAGAGCGTGCTGGATGAGGGTTAGCTTTACCCGACACCGAGTCTGCGCTAGGACCATTTTTTTCTCCGAATAGTTTATTGTCTGTCAATTTCTTGAGAGTCTCTTCCATGAGTTGTTAAGTATCATTGATTTGTGCCTAATTCCTCGCAAATTCTCTCAATAGTGTCACGAGTTCGACGGCTATGGGTTCTGGTTTGGCAGCCATTCTATCAATGGAATGGGTTCTTCTTCTTTTCCGGCTATAAACTCTCATTCACTGTCCACAAGCTGCTAAGATTGAAGCTCTGATACCATTGTAATTTTCCCTTACCAATGTCTTCTCTGGAAAAAGATTTTTTCTTCTGCTATGTGCAGAGAGAAAGGAGGCCATAGGATTTTGTGGTGTACAGTGTGGCAAGGGCAATGACATCTGTAAACAAGGTGGGCCATACAGATGTAATGTTGGTTTTACAGTACTATTAAGTTGGCCGTACGGTAGTTGTGAATGGCCATACGGTATGTAAGGGATGGTCATACGGATGATGTAGGGGGTGGTGTTAGGGAGAAGATAAAGGTTGTATGATGTAGGTCGTACGGTTAAGAGGGGCAGTAGATGTCATATGGTAGTGTTCTGGCCGTACTGTAAGGGAAAGTACAAATCGTATGTTGGATGGGGAAAATAGCAAGCCGTACGACTAGGTTGTGGAGGGGCATGAAAGGTGTGCTAGGTGTCATGAATAGCTAATGGAGTGCGGACGAAAAGCCAACAACTTATAGATCATCAAATAAACCAAATAGAGATTTGAACACGAATAATCCTTCAATTAATAATTGTCAAAATATGGTGCTCTAATTTGCCAAATCCAAGCGAAGTATTATATACAATGGAATAGAGTAAGGGTTGAATCTCATCGAAACCGAACAAGCCAAGTAGAGAAGATCTTTCACTGCTGAAATAACGAACAACAAAGAACCCCAACAGGAATTCGCAATACAAAGAAGTATAATCAAATCGCATGCCTAATGAGTACCAAAAAGCCATGCTTAAATACCCGTTGGGAAAACTATTTGAGGGTGTACAAAGATAGCCGACGGCAACACAAACTACGAAAACAAAACAGAAATGGGTCTGAGATATATTAAATCAATCGGCCCATTAACAATAGTTTGATTAATGATTTATTCTATAACAAGGACATTACAAATACCCACTTTATTTGGATGATAATAATAATAGTTATTATTTTACAATTTCTTTAATTATTATCCCTGAACTTAGATATTACTCTTAAAACATTTTCCTAACTTTATCCCTTATTCTATAGGAAAAGAAAAGTATCTCCAATTAATTTAACTAGAAACAAGGTAATGACAAGGGGAAACTCTAGGCATCAACAAAGTGTTGAAGAATTGTAATCATCAACAAACCCTATGCATTTAATATCATGGTTGTATAACAACTAACAACTAACATGTGCTTGGTGTCAACATTTTTGAAGCATATCAATTAAAGTGAGATTAGAAGTATATAATGCTTTTCTTGTCACAACTTGACTAATGTTAAACAACATTTATCAGCATGCAACTGTCATGTAATATTAAAACTGTTAATAAAACGTAAGTGCAAAGAAATAGAATTGGGTGAAATAGTAACCACTACTAGAACTTAAACGAAAGCATTCACGAATGAACATTTGAAAGAACAATATGAGAATGATCTTAATCAGCACTTAGTAATTTGCATAAGGATAAGCACTATGTTTACCTGTTGTATGATAAGTAGGCTTCACCAATCCTCCCAGCTAGCTTGTTCCTCACTTTTCTAACAAGAACCTACATCAGTGATTAAAAAATAAAAAATGAGATGGGGAAACATATGGAATCTAATAATCTTCCCTGACAATCAAAATGATCTGTTTCAAGATATTATTCATTATAACCTTGACTTCATCAAGTGGACCAGCATCTGGATCTCGATTTCGATGAATTACAATTGCATTGTCACACTTGTTGATGAAATTAGAACTACCACTAATTTCATAGATATTAGGAGGATCACCAGTCCAGTTTTGTAACTGATTGCAAAGCATATCTAAAGGGTCAGCTATAAATCAAAAAACATCCCTCACAAGAAAGCCTTTAGAAACTTTACTGTGCTTCCTTAATATATATTTTTACAATGCTGATTATGTAGTACATTTATAATATAACAAATAAAACACAACTACCATAACAGAATGGATTAAGAAAAAATGATCTCAATATGATTGCTCAAGATACATACCTGTCTTGGGTGAGCAACAAACCAGACATGGCAGTTATGGCTCTGAGCAAAGCGCTTCACCATTGTGAGCAACTCAGAGACATACTCAGTTTCTGTTCTGTAATGGTTGTAAAAGTACCAAACATTTGTGTTACTTTCTCCTCCACTCTTTATTCAAACCAGAACATCTTATCATAGGCATTTTAAGTATAAACATCACAAGCAAAGCTTGATATTCATAATAAGAGGAACTCGATAGGTCAACATCTTATTATAAGCTTCACACATGAACTGGATAGGCATGCATCTTATTATACAGTTCAATATATAGAAGCTATTTCACCCTTAATAAAAACAAAAAAACAAAAAATACTGTTCAAATAATATTTTTGAGATAAATTATAAGTCAAAATGTAGTATTTTCTTACATTGTGAATCAAAGCAAGGGTTTTGTGTTTGACAGACTTGACCATATAGAGTACAGATCTTAGGTAAGGAGAGAGTAATCAACAAGGGAAAATGAGTAAACATGCATCTGCATGTGTATGTATGAAACAAAAACCTTTAGAATATAGAAGCAGGGTTTCCTAGCTACACCTAGACAAAGACACTCTTATATGTTTAAATTTCATAGGTAACTTGTTCAGCTATAGTTTATTTTACAATTAATCACCATGATAGGAAAATCATCTTCCACAAGGTTTCTTCCAATGCCTCTACCATGTTAGTTTCCAATTCAAATATCTTTCTTAGGATTTTCAGGATACATCAGGTGTGACATAAGTGTTAGTATAGAATGTTGTGTTGAATTCAACTAATTCATAAAGAGCACATGACCATGGTGTGGGTAGTATTTAGATACATGAGCGCTGAAGGGTACTTCCCTTATTCAACCAAACACACACAACATACCAGAGAAATAAATAAATAATTGTGAGAACAGAAATATTTTCTTTCTATTATCTTCACTAAAATAACATTACAACATTTTGGAAACTAACTTGCTACAGCCACATGAGCCTTCTTATTCAAAAAAGTATGCAAGACAGAGCCACAATCTACATTTCTGGAACTTCGTCCCGAAACCCTCCTCCACCCTTGTATATGTAGTGCTAATGTAATGGGCACCCCTGGATGTCCCAAAAAAACTAAACCAAATTGCTGAAAGGAATTATGTCAAACAGTTTGCATTCAACTTCTTAAAACCCCTTATAACTCCGGAAATCAAACGTTTATTTGTTTGTTGTGTTTCGTGCATGGAATTGGTATCATACAACATAAACAAAAAAGAAACTACAATAATATGCAAAGTGGAAATGAATTGCTGCTAATAAAATGTTATTTTCAGAATTCATAAAACCAAATACATGGCAGATTTATCAACTCACTAATTACTTTCAGCAATATTGTCATAATACTCCAGCCCATGCTTACGAACTTGCTGCTACAATACTTTGTCCTCCAATCAGTCCACTACCTTCATAATACCATTCCCTCCAAGCGGCATAAGCGTCGGACAAGTAGTGAAGAAGATATGAGCAAAATATCAAATCTGCCTGTAGCCGGAAATGCAACTAAACTACTTGATAATGAAGCCAATAAGAAAGAATTCCAAAGGCCAAACCCCAAGGGAATGACGTCTAGAATGTTACAAGAGAGGATAGACGTCCTCAAATGCCAAGAACAGAGCTGCAACTCACACACCAATTTCTTCTCATATTCAACCTATCTAATGAAGCCACAAATGCTTCCTTTTATTCTATTCCCACGGGTCCGCTCAACTCATATGGGCAATGTGGGATAAAAGATGTGTAATATAAAACATATATTAAAATACCCCTTATGTCTCCCTTGGGTACACATCACCATAAAATAAATATTAAAGTAACACTTTAATATTTTACAATTAAATTAGACGTTACTTTAATAAAACTTCAGGCATTAAAATGTATTAGCAATCGGACTCCGAATAATGCGAGTGATAGCTCATCGGAAAGCTCTCACCGAGGAGTATCGAATCCAATCACCAAAATTGACCTGCACTGTGTCCTGCCGACTTACTAAAATAGTAAGTATGCCTGAAACTGAGTAAATCAACTTCGTTTTGGCCCAAACTGGAAATGACTAGGCCAAAACACTCCAAGATCCCATTAAACCCTTTGTTAGCCCTCGAGACCATGTAGAACAAGGCTAACGCACATACACTTGGTCAATTGCCAAAATGGGGACATTACAGTCCAGCCCCCTTGAAATTGGTTGTCCTCAAGCAATCTCAGTCCAGCCTGCTGAATAACCTGCTCACTCTCCCATGTAGAATCTTCCTCCGGAAGATCTTTCCATCTGACCAAATACTCCTTCACTATCCTGTTTCTAAGCTTCCTCTCTCTGGTATCCAGAATAGCCTCAGGTACTAGCACAAGCTTCCCCTCCTCATCCAAAGGGGGTAAATCTGCAGAAGGCACTACACTCTGACCAATGGCTTTCTTAAGCCTAGACACATGAAACACATTGTGCACTCGATTGCCCTCTGGAAGCTCAAGCTCATAGGCGACTTTGCCCACTTTGCGAATCACCCTGTAGGGACCATAAAATCTAGGTTTCAACTTTTCAGCTCCGCTCTTCTTGAGCGATGACTGTCTATATGGTTGTAGCCTCAAGTAAACCGTATCCCCTACCTCGAAGCTACGCTCTATTCGGTGCTGATCAGCATACAATTTCTGTTGATTCTGGGCCTGTTGTATATTCTCTTTGAGCACTTTCAGGATGTCCTGACTATCCTGCAATAAGTTTTTGGCTTTGGGCACTCTACTGTCCCCCAAAACTAAATCCATGAAGCTAGGTGCTTCATAACCATAGAGTGCCATGAAAGGAATCATCTTGATGGACATATGATAAGTGGTGTTATAACAATACTCTCCCATATGCAACCATCTGATCCAAGCCTTTTGTTGTGTAGTTACATAGTTCCTCAAATATCCTTCCGCCCATTTATTCACAATCTCTGTTTGCCCATCTTTTTGCGGATGATAACTAGTGCTAGGTGTAAGATCTGTACCACACAACCTAAACAACTCTTGCCAAAAAACACTCATAAACTTACTATCCTGGTCGCTGACAATGAATCTGGGCAGCCCATGTAACCTGAATATCTCTTTAAAGAAAAGATCTGCCACCTGTGCTGATGTGTAAGTGGACGGAATAGCAAAGAAGTGAGCAAACTTCGTCAAGCGGTCCACCACCACATAGATGCAATCCCTTCCCTGCACTCGTGGTAAACTAGTGATGAAGTCCATCGAAATACTTTCCCATTTCCTATCAGGAATGGGCAAGGGCTGTAATAAACCTGCAGGAAATGTGTGCTCTCCCTTATTCTGTTGACAAACCACACACTCCCTGACATACCTCTGAACATCATCCTTGAGCCGTTTCCATGAAAACCGCTCTTGGATCTGCCTGTAGGTCTTGAAGACCCCCGGATGTCCAGCTGTGGGTGCATCATGAAATGCCTTCAGTATCGCCTCTCTCAAATGTGATGACGGAATCAAATAAACCCTGTCCTGAACTCTGATCAATCCATCTATCACCTCATAGCGATCATCCTGTATGGTACCTGAAATCAATCCAGAAGCCCAAGCATCTCCGACATACTCTGCTTGCTATAATCCGATCTCTCCAATCTCCTGAAATCTCTGCCAGAGCACATAAGTGAGGTCTCCGAGATAAGGCATCAGCCACCAAATTTTTCTTACCTTTGACAAACTCTATGTCAAAGTCATAAGCCTGCAATTTAGTCACCCATTTTTGTTGCCGGTCATTAAGATCACGCTGGCTCATGAAGTATTTAATACTGTTGTGATCAATCTTGATCACAAAATGTCCACCTACCAAATATGATCGAAATTTGGCCAATGCATGCATTATGGCCAACATCTCCCGGTCATAGACAGAATAATTTTTCTCAACTCCTCGGAGCTTCCTACTCTCAAATGCAATGGGATGCTTCTCCTGCATCAATACTGCTCCAATCCCATCACTTGATGCATCACAATGAAGCTCAAAAGGCTTTTTGAAATCCGGTAGAGCTAGAACTGGACATGAAGACATTACCTGCTTAAAATGCTCAAAACACCTCTGTGCTGCCCTTGTCCACACGAAGGCTCCTTTCCTGGTAAGATCTGTCAAGGGTGTAGCAATCTGTGAGAATCCCTTAACAAACCTCCTATAAAAACCACATAAACCAAAGAATCCCTTAAACTGTGTAAGGTTTGTTGGAGTAGGCCACTCTACAATAGCTCTAATCTTTTCGGGATCAACCCGAACGCCATCTGCACTAATGATATGCCCCAGGTAAAGGAGCTCAGTCATGCCAAACTCACATTTAGATTCCTTGGCATACAATGACTCTCTCTCCAGAATAGATAACACCTCCTCCAGATGATGTAAGTGCTCCTCCCAGGTCTTACTGAAGACCAAGATGTCATCAAAGAAGATCAAGACAAATCTCCTCAGCTGCTTCCTGAATACCTAGTTCATACAACTTTGAAATGTAGCAAGTGCATTGGTTAGACCAAATGGCATAACCATGAACTCAAAGTGGCCATAGTGACATCGGAAGGCTGTTTTCTCAATGTCCTTTGCTCTCATCCTGATCTGATGGTATCCGGATCGCAAATCAATTTTGGTGAAGAAGCATGCCCCATGCAACTCATCAATCAGCTCATCAATCCTAGGAATGGGATACCTGTTTTTAATTGTTTTCTTATTCAGTGCCCTGTAATCGATGCACATGCGCATCGTCCCATCCTTCTTCTTTACCAATACTACTGCTGAAGCAAAGGGGTTCTTACTGGGCCTGATATGCCCCATCTCCAACAAATCCTTAATCGCCTTCTCTATCTCATCCTTGTGTTTCTTAGGATGACGATAGGGAGTAATCATAACTGGTTTGGCTCCCTCCTCGAGCTCAATAACATGTTCCATCCCTCTGTCAGGAGGAACCCCATGAGGAATATCGCTAAATACTTTAGCGTGTCTATCAAGTATCTTTTGGACATCTAGTGGATGACTCCTTTCTTGTGGCTTTGGTGAAGTTTGCATAATGTGGCACTCTGTCGCCCACTCTATGTCATCATGACGAAAAAGTCTCTGCATTCTCCTCAAGGACACTACTCTGCAACCTCCATCTGAAAGCCCTCTAAGTACCACAGTTCTGGCCTCATGCTGGAATCTCATCTCCAATCTCGCTAGATCCTTAAGTTTGCAGCTTCTTGACCTTGTGGACTTTTCTTTTGAGTGTTGACTCTGATTCTGATTCTGCTCCTAGGTTCGTTTTGTTAATTCTATGTTGTACCTCTGATTTTTCTCCCTTGCAAATTGTAGCATCTTGAGGATATCCAGACAGAGTCCGCTGACTTCTCCCTTCACAATCATCTGTCTTGATGAATGTTTGATCAAGCTTGACCTCCCTTTAATGCAATGACTTCTATGGCACTTTCACTTCAGACTGTCACCTCTAATGATGGCTGCCCTTACACTGACTGTATTTGCATTTATATCAGGCTTGAATAAATCTGATTGCCTCTTGGAAACACTTCCTTGCACCACCTTCTAAGATCACCCAGCTCTCCTTTGTTCTTTTCGACTTCAAACCTTGGTCAACTTCTCTTATTAAAATTTTTTACTGCTGTTTGTAGGCTTTTTAATGAGGTTTTTACTTTCAGTTGCACCCATTAAGCTAATGTGGAATAAATGTTTTTGCCTCTTAAAGTCTACATATTCATGCAAATTTGTTTTAGCTTAATTTCTCTTTAATTTCACTGAGTTTCATTTCATATCCTCAAGGGAAATTTGATCAGCTCAAGGACATCTGAGATTCATTTGAAATTCCATTCACTCATTCTTCTTACCACTCCAAAGGGAGATTTGATAATCAGAACCTTATAAATCGGTTTTACCTTCCACATCCATCCCTCAAAAGGAGAGATTCGATGCTAATAGAGACAGCCACAGTCCTTGTCATTCCTTACATTCATTCCTTCAAAAATATGGAAAATCCACCTCCACAAGGACTGATTTTTTATCACTTTATCCAAAATCCCAGAATAAAATCACTGTGTTCAAGGACTAATTAAACTCCCACACTTTGCCTTCTCATTAGTTCCCAATACCGTCAAGGGGGAAATTGACCCTTGCATGGACTAGGGAGATTTCATGGGTACAACGAAAAATAGGAGTCCTTATTATCCTAAGTGGAAAGCATCGTCATTCAGGGACAAAGTGGAAATTTCACTAGGACAAGGTCAAGTGGAGATTCCTCATTCATAGGGACATAATTCATCTCAAGCTTAAAAAATACTCCAAGTGTTCAAATAGTGGAAAACCACCTTCACAGGGACAAAGAGGAAAATCCCTGTCCATAAGAAGTTTCCACTCTAACCATTTTTTTCAAAATCTTCTAGGCATAGAACTAGTGGAAAATCAACTTGGACAAGGACATTTAGCCTTTTGACTAGGTTTTAATATCTAGTCAGTGAAAATTCGATTCTTATACACACTTAATGTCGTCGGTAGAAATTGTGTATCGGCCAACGGGTCCCTTCAGGAAGGAAATTGTGTATCAGCTGACGGGTCCCTTTGGGAAGGAAATTGTGTATCAGCCGATGGGTCCCTTCGGGAAGGAAATTGTGTATCAGCCGACGGGTCCCTTTGGGAAGGAAATTGTGTATCAGCCGACGGATCCCTTCGGAAAGGTTTTTATGTAACGACATGTATGTGGCCGGAGGACTCCTTTGGGAAAGTTCTTCGGAAAGTATTTATAACCCCTTCAGGAAGCATTGTATTCATCATCACATCATACCATCGAAACATAATGTACTGTTGGTATATGCGAATAATAATAAGAGTTATGTTGTTTGTTGTTCGGTGTTCGTCTCTATTTCCTGTGTGCGTTGCTTAATTAATCCATACGATAAACATTTGGCGCCGTTGCCCGATGGACCTGGTACGCAGGCAGGTGGATATGAATTAAATGCCAAACCAGTTGAACAAAGATAAGAGTAAGCTGAAGGAAAAAGATGACATATGCATTGCGCAGGAAAATTAAATTTTGGCTCAGCAGATAGAGCGTCGAAGGAGGTTTCAGAAGATTTCCGAAGGAAACAAGAGCGCGGAAGGATTGTTGAAGGAGACTCGACAACGGCTTGATTTGGTGGAAGAAGCGAGGGAGGAGTTTCTGAACCTGCATATGCCACGGGAAGAGAATCCTGACGGAAGGAGATTGACTCGCATGGCTCGGAGTGCCGAAGGAGCACGAGCGTGGAGTGACCTCTTCGTCCGACATATACTTCCGGAACGGACAGCTTCAGTTGATGAACCCTCTTCTTCACCAAACAGCGCGGAAGCCGAAAACAGCGCAGGTGTTGAAAACAGCGCGGAAGTAGAAAACAGTGCGAGTGTGCAGAACAGCGCGGGTGTCCAAAACAGCGCAGGTCTGCAGAACAGCGCGGGTGTCCAGAACAGCGCGGGTGTGCAGAACAGCGCGGGTGTTCAAAACAGCACAGGAGCTCAGAACAGCGCGGGTGCTCAAAACAGCGCGGGAGTGCAAAACAGCGCAAGTACACAACAAAACCCTCGACATACAGTCATAATGGCAGGTCCGAAGGAAAAATTGCCTAAATTTGATGGTGATGAAGCAGCTGATTCCATTCGACATTGTAAAACATGTGAAACGATCTAGAGGGCAAATGGCATAACAGATACAAACGAATGGATCCGACAATTTCCTGCTACCCTACGGGGTGTTGCGATTGATTGGTTTACTGATGCTGATCCATAGAAATTAAATAGTTGGGATAATATTAAGGAGTTCATTGCGGAATTTCAACTTTTGCGTGATGATAATGAAATTGTAGCCGAGATATTCAATACCAAACAAAAGAAGAATGAAACAGTACGAGTCTTTGCTAGGAGATTGAAGGACTTAATCAGTAAAATAAAGAATAAATCGGCAGATGGGCTCCAGAAAAGATGGTTCATCGAAGGCCTTCACCCAAAGCTGCGGAGAAAGATGAAGATCGTGCCACCATCGACATACATTGAAGCGTACAATCGGGCAATGAACCTCGAAAGTGACCAGAAGACAAAGAAAAAGAAGACTAGCTCATCGGATTCAGATGACGATGAGCCTTCAGGAGAAGATAGCAGCGACGATGACGAGGGAAGCAGCAAGAAAGTTCGTGCTCTCCAGAAGGACATGATGCAGATGATGAAGGAATTCAAAAACATGAACAAGGAAACTAAGGGCAATGACCTATGGTGCACGGAATGTAAGAAAGAAGGCCATACGAAGGGATCCTGCCCGAAAGATCAATTTTGTGAAATTTGTCAAATCCTGGGACACTCGGTAAAGGAATGCCCTTTCAATTTAAAAACAAGGACACCGCAGCAAGTGTTCCTGTCACAGGAGGCATCCCCGTTAGGAGGGAACGAGAACACCAATACGGAAGGTGCCACATCAGGCAGATATAGAAACAACCGGCGCGGTCCAAACAACAATAGCAATAACAACAATGGTGGCAACAACAACAATGGAGGAAGGGGTCGAATTCAGTACGATGCGAATGGTCGGCCAATTGTTCAATGCCGCGCATGCAATCTGTGGGGTCACTTTGCCCGGGAGTGCACAACGACGAACACACTGAAGCTGCTATGTTGTTGGTGTGGACCTGGAGATCATGATGATACTAAGTGCCCAAAGTCCGAAGTAAACTTGATTACCGTAGGGACAGACGAGGAAGAAGTTCTGGCAATCACTCGGAAGCAGGCGAAGCTATACCCTGACCCACCGGAAGAAAAGAAGAGACTGGAGGAAGCAAGGGCAGAGATCCACAAAGTAACACAGGCAAAAACAACACACCTGAAGGACATGCCGAATACTTCCGTCCGAAACTGTGCAGAACAGAACATTGTACGGCAAATATTGCAAGCTAAGATACCCGTCAGGATAAATGATTTGTTGCTCATGATGCCTCAACTCCGTACGGCCCTCACAAATATAGTCCCGAGTGCTAAGCAACCCGTAGAGCAAGACAACGACAAAGAAGGGGGTACAAGTGCCGAAGATCCGATGTTGTTAGCTCTTTCCTCTAGACGCTATCCGGTGGTTGTTGAAATGGGCATTTTCGGGACTGTGCTAACGGACACGATCGTCGACGAAGGATCCGGTGTCAATGTGCTACCAAAGGATACTTGGAAAAAGTTGGGACGGCCGACATTATGGCCACCTACCTTCCAACTGCTAACGGCCGATGAACATGGAGTCAAGCCGTTGGGAATACTCACAGCGCAACCAGTGACAATCGGAACACAACCATTCCTGTTGGACTTCGTTGTGATTCCTCTCAGGCGGAAGGGGTACGATGCTATTTTGGGTCGGGGGTGGCTGATACAAGCAAAAGCAAAGCACGATTGGACGAAAAATACTTTATCACTTGAAAGCAAAGGCCGGAAGTATGTCATCGATCTGCACACTCAAATGGTCAGGGAAGAAGCCCTATCGTTGGATTCTAAAGGAGAAGACGATAAGAAGAGGCAGAGTATGGAACCCAATCAGGAGGGAGTCCTACGATTGGAAGGAGATGACGATTTGGATTCAGTAAATGGTCTTTACCATTGGCAGATAGAGGATTACGAGCTCTTTTCGAGTTGTAATATGCTAAGGATCAACGAAGGTAAGAAAGGAGAAGGATATGCATGTCCGAAGGAACACAGAGAAGCCGAAGGAGGAAATGAATGTCCGAAGGAACACAGAGAAGCCGACGGAGGAAATGAATGTCCGAAGGAACACAAAGAAGCCGACGAAGGAAATGAATGTCTGAAGGAACACAGAGAAGCCGACAGAGGAAATGAATGTCTGAAGGAACATGGAGAAGCCGAAGGAGGAAATGAATGTTCGAAGCAACATAGAGAAGCCGAAGAAGGAAACGCGGGCATGACTGAAGCTGAATGACAAAACATACAGTACGAACCCAAAAGAAGGAAAGATTCTACTGTCCGACTGCGCCGGAAGAAAGTATTACATCGAACCACAAATATAATAGAAAGGTATTGGCAGCAAGGAAGGCACACGATACGGTCTGCACAGGAAACAAAGTGGAAGGGTCTAATAAAAGTTGCAGCAGTACGGAGTGGACGTGTTATTGGCGACCAGAAGGGGCAACTGATGGAGTCTATGCTACGGAGCTTCGGGAACAAACTGGGCGGTATGGAGATGACACAGAACAGACGTAGCAGGTTTCAACTCGGACAGTGGGTGTTGAAGTACGACAATCGGAATGAGATCAAACCAGGCAAGTTCAAAATTAAATGGCCGTATCAAATTCGAGAAGTAGGGGATAATGGAGCAATCAAATTATGGACTTTGGATGGACACGAAGTGCCTCAGGTAGTGAATGGGTCGAAGTTGAAGATATATCACGAGCAAAAGACTTCTGCGTCAGAAAATGGCCTTCGAGAGACCCCTTCGTCACTGCAGACCGACGGTGACGACGGTCGAAGGGAAAACTGATTGCTATTTATTGTATACAATTAAAAAAAAAAACAGAGAGAGAGAGAGAGAGAGAGAGAGAGAAAAGTTTCACAAGTTAAATATGGGCACCGTACGGCTTCCTCAAGCCATATGGATTTCACAATGAAGTAGCACCGTACGGCGTACGGAATTCACACATCCGCCGTACGGATCTCTCTAAAGATGGAAAGTGGCATACGGTTTTTAAAGAATAAAGTTTCGTACAGTTTTTAGGGGAGAGTACCGTACGGTATTCAGTATATGCAGGAAGGAGCACCACCGTACAGATTTCACAATAAAGAAGGAATACCGTACGGTTTTAACATCTGAAGAATGGTGTACAGTACGGTTTGTGTAGTACGGTTTTTGCAATACGGCTTTTTCCGGACAAGGTACAGGTTTCAAATTTGAAGTACAATTTTTAGGAAATGTACGGTTTCCATCTTCAAAGTTGCTTTGTGCCTCAGAAGATTAACGTATGGTTTCTGGAGCCAAAATTTGTTAATTTTCATTGTACGAATTTTCCAAGACGGCGAGATATTGCAGTACAGTTTTTTTAAGCAGATTGGAATCCAAATTGTGTCAAGTTGGAAGCCGTACGGATTTCATCACAAAAGGGTGACAGGAGGTTTTCTAAAAAATTAAAAAAAAAAAAAAACGACGACAGAATCAAGTTGTTCAGAATGAGTGACAGATGATGCCAAAGGAAAGGGGACACATCCGTGGTTGCCAGAAAGAGTGCAGAATCGGCAGATAATGACAGAAATGGTGTGTTCCGTGCATTTCTGTGTGGGTTACAAAGTGCTAATTTGGTCTTGGCGATGAGGGGCGTTGCCCCAGGACCCCGCGGGGCGCTGCCCCTCGACCCTGCCGAGGGCGTTGCCCCCTGGACCCCCAGTCGTTGCGGATATCAGTCGTGGGAGTCTGACCAGTTGCAAAGACTTGGAGCTGCTGTAGGCATGGAGTGTCTGTGTATCAAAGGCACTGAGAGTAGGTGTTGGCCGTGAGGCTATCTTGGTGGATGCGTAGAGAGCTCGAGAGGAGCTGATCATCCAGTTGGAGGCAGTGCAACGACACTTGGCTCAAGGTACCGAGGAGTTGGAAGCAGAGGAAGCAGCACAGGTGGCTATCAAGGTCAGCTTGAGGAGTCAGTATTGTGTTAGCAAAGGCTATAGATGCAACGGGATGAATGTGAAAGCAATATGGCAGATCAATATTGTTGTATTAGTTGTTTGAGTTTTGTTTTGTAGTCGTCAGGAGACGACTTTTCTTTTTTGGGGGGTATGATGTCGTCGGTAGAAATTGTGTATCAACCGACAGGTCCCTTCGGGAAGGAAATTGTGTATCAGCCGACGGGTCCCTTTGGGAAGGAAATTGTGTATTAGCCAACGGGTCCCTTCGGGAAGGAAATTGTGTATCAGCCGACAAGTCCCTTTGGGAAGGAAATTGTGTATCAGCCGACAGATCCCTTTGGAAAGGTTTTTATGTAACGACATGTATGTGGCCGATGGACTCCTTCGGGAAAGTTCTTCGGAAAGTATTTATAACCCCTTCGGGAAGCATTGTATTCATCATCACATCATACCATCGAAGCATAATGTACTGTTCGTATATGCGAATAATAATAAGAGTTCTGTTGTTTGCTGTTCGGTGTTCATGTCTATTTCCTGTGTGCATTGCTTAATTAATCCATACGGTAAACACTTAATGTATTTTTAAAGGGGAAATTCACCTTCCATCTAGATTTTGCCCATTTTTGGAGAGAAAAAATTATTTTCAAAGGGAAGATTTGAGTACTTTTAAACAGGAAATTCACGTTCCATCTAGATTTTGCCCATTTTTTTAGTGTATCAGTATAATCAATGTTAGCATGGATTTTCTGCAATTTTAAAGGAGAAATTCACCTTCCATCAGGATTTTGCCCATTTTTGAAGTGGAAATCCTATTTACACAAGGACTTTGTGCATTTTAAAAGGGAAAATTCAAATTTCATTCGACTTTGCCCATTTTTGGAGTAAAAGTTCTATTTTCATAGGGACTTCACGTGTTTTCAAAGGGAGAATTCACGAATTCACCTTCCATTCGGATTTTGCCCATTTTTGCAATGGAAATTCTATTCACACAGGAACATTGTGCATTTTCAAAGGGGAAATTCACCTTCCATTGGGATTTTTCTCATTTCTTGGAGAGGAAATTCTATTTTCACAAGGACTCAATGCATTTTTAAAGCAGATTCACCTTCCATCTAGATTTTGCCCATTTTTGGAGTGGGAATTCATTTCCATAGGGATTTTGAATTTCTTATGCGTGACTTCATCATTTTTGCCCGAATTAACAAATAAAATATTAAAATATGTCATAACATCTTTCGGACCACTTGACTAGCTAAAGTATCTCAACATAGAGAAAATTTATTTCAAACCTTTGCAACTTGACCCAATGATCCTAAACCCTTTCACCCCTTGTTTGTACTTGCAGCCTTAATGACTTGTTCTCCTAAACACTCCTCAATTCGTTAAGCTCTGAGTCAACACTTCTACCACCAAAAATCTACAACTAGGCACAAAAAGAGGGGATCCCCATTTGCAATGGGGTGATGTGAAAAGGTCACAATAATTACTTCCCCCCCCCACCCCCCACAAGTAGTCTCCCTAGCAGAACACACATGCAATATTTGTCACAGTGTGGACCACATTTTCTATACCAATCTCTAATAAAACCTCAAGAACACCACCTCAGCTTATGAAACCACTTATCAAGTTGAATAGACTACTATTTCTTCTATGTATTCACCCACATGATAGTATGGTGCATCCAAACTTGCCCCCTTACTTTTTTGGCTCTTTTAGAAGCTTCTACATTTGCCACTAACTTTTACCACGATAACCACACAAGTCATGTGGACAAAGCAACACTCAAGGTTATGAGAAAATCCTTCCATGTGGGCTACTACCACATTATACAAAAGGATATTGTAGTATCGATAATTCCAAAACCCATGCTTCTTGTTCTAACTTGTATCTTCAACTGTAAAGGGAAATAACCCCTAGAACTGTGCTCAGATGGATCTTGATGAAGTGGGCATACCCTTCAAATCTTAAGCCCTAAATTCAGTGATAACAAAATGGAATGTCCAAAGAATCTATACACAATTTTGAGGAGTGAACCCAAAATATTTATCTAGATTTCCAAATTCATATATGTTTGTTTTTGTTCAAAATGGAATCACAAAATACCAATTTTCACACACAAACATTTGTCCAAGTCATTAGAATCCGACACAGTAATAAACAGCTATAATAGATTCCACAATAGATATAAAAGGTGTTAGCATGCTATTTCTAAGAGGACCCACAACGGTTAATAACACTAAAAAACCTAACCTCAGGAACAATAGCAAAATCAGTTAATATTTGAATGCTTAAATTCATCTTGCAAAACCCACCAGCCTATACATAATCCTTACTTTGACAATAGAAGTATATAGCTAAAACACCAACAAAAATAACTAAAAATATATCCATGAGATCTGAGATGCGGAAACAAACAAAAGTATCTCTACATTGACAATAGAAGTATATAGCTAAAACACCAACAAAAACAACTAAAAATATATCCATGAGATCTGAGATGCGGAAACAAACAAAAGTATGTCACCTACTGTGAGGGGGCACGTTGATGATCGAACTCATTGTATGGATCAAGCACTAAGCCATGAATCCCATGCCTTAAAACTGCTGTCTTTGCAAGATTAATAGCCCACTTGATTGATGGGATAACATCATCTTCACACCTGTTGTCACCCCAATACAACATGCCTTAAAAGCTACCACCAAATTGCACTATGAAAAACTAAACTTGGAACTAACCAATTCCTATCAAAATTGTTTGTCTAACTATCAAAATCAATAGCATTAAAAAAAGAAGAAACAAACAAGCTTAAAACTAAATATTCATCATATGACAACAGATAGGGCACAGGGCGTCAAAAATAATTAGCCGTGCCCTTGACATGAAATTGGAAATTATTCAATTGCTTAGCTCAGTGAAGTTGTATTGTGCTGCTAAACCTTCAAGTTGCCTAATACCTTAAAGTTTCTCAGTTCTTATTATTAATATATTCCTTTCTACAGTATCAGAAGGATAAACCATTAAGTTCGTTTATGTTTTCTGTAAGAACTATTAAGTTTGTTTATGTTTTTTGGTCTTGGTCAAGTTGCACTATAATTGGAAAAAAATCAGTCAGTCTCAACTCTCATACTATTGTGTGCTGCACTTCCCATGCCATTTACTTAGTTTCCAGAGATTTAAAGAAAAATTGGTTACTACAAAATTACAGACCCTTGTAAAAACAATGTCATTTTCCTATGGAGTCTTGGCGAGATGACTAAGAAACCTTCGCACAGCTGAAAAACTGATAAGCCCATTCACACAGCTGAAAAATACTAATAAAATCCTTCAAGCAGCTTATAAACCATGATAAAATCATTGCGGCAGTGTATTAGGTTTCAATCTGAAAGGGTTTAGAACATTCACGTGTTAGGTTCTATTTATTTTTGCTGACCAAAACACAAAAATTTCCTCCCTTCTCCTGCCAACATCTCCCAATCTTGAAACACCTCACTTTGAGTCTTGGAGATAGCGTTCCAATCCATAGGACATGTCCCATGTGATCAGTGATGCGTCTCCCTGCAACTATACTTTTAACTTATTACAAAATTTATTCTTGATTATAAAATTGAGTACTTAATGTTGTATACAAACTCAATAGGATGCATGGTCTTCAACTAAGTAGACTTGGAGTAGATACCCCATCCACTCAGTAAACTGCTATTGTTTGGGTGCAAAGAAAGCAGATGATTTTGTCTACATACATTCCAACCTTCATCCATTGTTACAGAAGCAATCAGAATACAATTACAGTGTGACGAGGAATTGAGATCTAGCCCTTAAGTGTGCTGATTTAGATGTCAAAGTTGCACAACTTGCTCAAGTCTCTATAGTTGAAACATGAGGCAGCTCTTGCACATGACAAAATTGTAGCTAGTGGGAGTGGCAATCTAATGGACTGTGGTTCAAATAAAGTTGAACCAAATGTTGACCTTGATGCTTCTGATAAATATGAATACACATATTAGATATGGCTTATTTTTTAAATTGTGTTATGACATTTTGAGACTTGAATATTATTATTTTTGAAAACTATGAATATGATAGATATATAAGGTAGCCTATCTATAGCCAGTTATGGATTTATGTGTATCATTCTTCCTTTTATATTTATATCTTTGATGTCTGAGCACATGTCAATTTATAATATATGCATATGTGTTCTGTAGAAATACCTGTGTCGTACCCACGCAAAAAACACTTGCCGTACCCATGTACCCAAACCTCATACCCATACTTGAACTTGAACCCAAATGGCAACTTAAGTTTATTCAATAGATCTGATTGGCTCACCTATTTCAGGTCCCTTAAATATTGATTTGACCTCTTGAGTCCACAATTTTATAGCATAACATCTCAATGATTCCAAATATGGTAGAATCTCGGTAACACATTTCCATAGTTATGACATTAACACTCACTTCCCATCATTGTCAAATCAAATTATCACTAAAATTCTCACTCTACCTGCCTGCCCCACTTCACCAACCTCCTCCCCACAAAAACCATCAGCTGGTTTAAGCTGATCTTTATATCTGAATAATAATCTTACCATGCTTGAAAGCATCTAGTGACCACTTCTACAAAATTGAAATATAATTCCTCAACCAATTCCGCTGAGTTCAATTATTTCCTGCAGTGCATTTGTAGGGCATCCAAAAAGAACTTGTCTACATCAGTGGTCCAGCCAAAGTTCAATTTTAAATGACGTCTGTGAATACAGAACAAGTTTCCAGGATTCTAATTACAAAATCATGATTCTCTCATGGGAAACTACAGAATGATGCCCATTACTGTCTCTGAGGTTAAAGAAACTAGTTCACTTCAAATGCATGTCACAAATATAAACATGGTATGAATGCAATGCAATTACCAAGGAAGTCTGCTAAATGAGCATAAGAAAAACACTCGTACCTATACTTAAGCTTGAACTTGAACCCAAATAGCAACTTAAGTTTATACAATGGATCTGATTGGCTTGCCTATTTTAGGTCCCTTAAATATTGATTTGATTTCTTTAGTCCACAACTTTATAGCATTACATCTCAATGGTTCCAAATATGGTAGAATCTTGGTAACACATTTCCATTGCTATCACATCAACATTCACCTCCCATCATTGCCAAATCAAATTATTATTAAAATTCTCACTCTACCTGCCTGCCCCACTTCACCAACCTCCTCCCAAAAACCATTTGGTGGTTTAAGCTCATCTTTAAAACTGAATAATAATCTTACCATGCTAAAAAGCATCTAATGACCACTTATACAATTGAAATATAATTCCTCAAACGGTTCCACTGAGTTCAATTATTTCCTGCAGTGCATTTGTAGGAAATCCAAAAGAACTTATCTACATCAGTGGTTGAACCAAAGTTCAAGATTTCATCATTTGCTGACGGTTGAAGATTGATATGCATCTAAGAAAAGAAGGAAAGTAATTTTTAAGGGTAATTGGCAGGTATAACAGTGATAATTTATTTCTTATCAGAGTTTCTTAACAGTATCTGATTTTGGATATCTATGTTAACAATAAATATTGAAAGTCTAATTTTATTTTATCAAGTGATCATATTCTGAAATTTCAGACAACTAATTCACACAACAGAGAAGATAATAGCAGATTATTCTTAAGATTACATTCAGTTTACAAAAACATTTATCTTGGTAACTCAAAAATCTATACAAAATATAAATGTTTGTTTATGGAATTTGTAATCAATTGTGTCTATTGTAATAGTCTTAGAGCTGGAGCTCTTGAGAAGTCCAAGTTGGTGCTTAGATCATTGAATTGTACTCTTCCTCACCAGCATACTTCTTCCTCACTGGCATACAGTCACTTCTTCCTCACCAGCATACTTCTACTCAGCTCATTATGGCCTTTTTCACACCCTTATCTCCTATGCGGGGTGTGAAAAGGTCATCCAGCTCTATCAGCTCTTCCAGTCATTCCAGAGCTGTCAGATCCCGTTCTGGCTATTCACAGCAGCAACACTCCTCTACGAGTTCCCAAAGACAGAGCAGAGCTTCTACCCATTGGCAGGCGTATCCATCTGTGACTGATTTCTTCCTGCCTAGAAAGGACTCCTAGTTCTTTTCTTGGCCTTCTCTATGTTTCTCTTCTTTTCTTCTTCTTGCTTTCTGTTTTGTTGTTTGCTTTAGTTTCCGGACACCGTTTGGTGCTCCTTCTGTAGCCAGCTTCATGGTTGTAATCTTCCAGTCCCATAGACCTTTTATTGGTCTTTTGTTGGACATTAATATCATTATCTTATCTTATCTTGGTTGGGTTGGTGCTCATATAAGGGGGTTTGGTGATTCTTTGGGTTGTTGCCCTAAATATAATTTTTGGAAAACTGTGTTTTGGAAGGAATTGGTTGCAATGATTCCCTTAAAAGGTTTGCATCTACGACTGACCCACCGCCACCCTCAAGCCCATCCCCCTTTGTAGTAGAATTGCGTTCTTCAATTAGGTGGAAGAGAAAACATTTTCATACTGCCCATTCCAAATGAGTACTTTCAAATGCACCATATAAGATACAATGAGGTTAAACAAACAAAAAAGCTAACAGCTTTTAGTTAGAAAGAATCCAACTTGCCTTATTAGATAAAATGTATTGTTTAGCCACTGCTTCCCATTCTCCAGTTCATCAGTATCAATTCGCGGTAAAGAACTCCCATATCTGGAAATAAAAAGACTCATCAGTCATACAAAGCATAGAAGGAATAGTTGAATTCTAGATTGAATTAATACATCACAAACAAAAACACACTTTAATTCAAGAGTCCCTAACTAATCAAATCAGTGCCGAATGCATAGAAATTGCACAGGTTTATATAAGAAAATAGTGGTTCTGCCAATACAGGTAAAGCAACAATGCACAAAAAACAATTTTTACTTGAAAAATAACAAAACCAAAATATTAAATTCATCAGAGACAAGACCCAAGGTGTAATATATAGGTCACAAGAAGCCACTAATCAATTAAAAAATAATTTGAAAGAGATACAAATGCTCCTTTTGCATACAATTAGTTTTTGTAGTAACCATAAAATAATAATATAAGACCCGAGTTAGGCAATACATCCAGTAGGTAGCCAAATCCTTATCTGGATAGAATTTATCCAAGCCTGATAATCTTTTATATAGGACCCTGGACATTCTCATGGTAAGCTCATGCTTGCCACAACCACCAGTGATCTTCAAAAACCACATTTTGATACGAAAAATGGAGAGGGAGTTGGAAGCTACAGCTAGTTTTTTTAGAGGAAAATGCTAGAAATAAGACTATATTATATTAAGGGGTGGGGGTCCTGGCTTGATTTGCAAGTGCTTCCTATGGAGGACATGATGTCACAAGGTCCAATCTGTCCCCAGCTCACATGGTACCAGAAGGTGCGTTGTGCCAGTGCCACTGTCATGTTAAAATGTTTACCCAAAACACTGCAGTTTACAGGGATGGGTACTCAATTCCTGCAGTTTATTTTTTTGATAGGTAACGGGCCGAAGCCTTGATTGTTTATTATTTATTTATTATTATTTGTTGAGTTTATTTATTATAATGTGTTTAACTCAAGAAGACTTGACCCCAAGACCTCCCACATAAGAGGCTCACAATATACCATTATGTTGTAGGCTCTTGCCTAATTCCTGCAGTGTTTTTTAAACTAATAAATCTTTGTATTCATCCAAGTCTAGTAATAGAGTTTATAGAAGCTATGATAATATTTATGTTTTAAATAGAGCTATAATTCTCAAAGAGAAAAAGAGATGGATTAGCGTCCACATATCCCCAAAAGTAGGTCAATCTAACACAAAAGAAAAACATAAAATGGTAAAATGCCAGTAAAATAACTTAATTATAAAATGTAATGAAACACTAAGTACTAGATAGAACTTCAAGTAGTTACGCTCTTGAAATAAGAATGTTATACCTAACTGCACTTTTTGAACAATATAATGTTATATCCAATTAATGCCCTTTAAAAGATTGAATTCTCCAATCAAAATTTTAATGTCCAAGAGTTAAAATTCATAAAAAACAGAAAGAACTACATCTCATGTCTGGAACTACCTGATCTTCTTGTTATTAATCATTTTATTGTAAGTGCTTACTGGTCATTCAAAATTCTGAATATGTACCGAACATGCATTACATGCACTTAGAGATCTGAAGCAGATTAACACATTAGTCTTCACAAGCAATAACATGCAAAAAGAAGACAGATCAAGGTTTCAACCCAGAATATCATATAAAAAATTCTAAGTCCTTGACTGCACAGAAGCTGAGGTCTTTATCCAGAAAGGGTGTCACAAAATCTGCAATATGACATTGCATAAATGGACATTGAACTCCAAGAACACTCTTAATACTACATGGTGGATAGGGAAGGTTGAGACCACTCTAAATGCCTCCCAAGAAGATCCCAAACCACCTAACGACCTCCTCTTCTCCAACATATACATCCTACCCAAAAAGTGTGCCCAACAATGAAAGCTGCAACCAAACTCAAACAGCCACAAGACTTAATCAGCCACCATAAATCATCTCTATTTGTCTAGATCTCTGAAAACTAGAATTACATCATCAATCACCAATGAAGCACAAATGTGATTTTTGTATAAAACTGCCAAGAAACACCCTAATCATATCTTTCAACATGGAAGATGTTGTCACTAACAATTTTCATCCCCACACACCCTAAGAAGAGAAATCTCCTCCAAGAACAAGAGTAACATCAAATATCAAGCCAGATCCCTATATCCCATGTCGATTTTGTAAAGTACCATTGCGCATATAGGCTGCACGACTCTGATCCTAATTGCATCAAATCTCAAACTGTGCAGTACTACAACAGAATCCTCAAACTGCCATGCATATATCCGGTCATCACCTGGATCCCAAACCATCCTATCGACACGATCCTTGGGGGAGTAATGAACATGGACGATGTTGTCACTAACAAGTTTCATCCCCACACACCCTAAGAAGAGAAATCTCCTCCAAGAACAAGAGTAACATCAAATATCAAGCCAGATCCCTATTTCCCATGTCGATTTTGTGAAATACAGTTGCGCATATAGGCTGTACGACTCTGATCCTAATTGCATCAAATCTCAAACTGTGCAGTACTACAACGGAATCCTCAAACTGCCATGCATACGTCCGATCATCACCTAGATCCCAACCCATCCTATCGACACGATCCTTGGGGGAGTAATGAATGTACCAACTAAGCAAACAAATCACCAAGCCAAAACAATGAAAATGCATGAAGTTTGACTAATAAGTCCACGAATCGCTGTCACAAACTGAACCAGCAATACAAAAGATAACAATGTTGTCATTGTGCTCCCATACTAGAAGGGTAACCATTTCATTAGGCGTGCGCTTCAAGATGAGATATCTCCACGAATCAACCTGCAACTCGCTAACCTCAAGAGGCTGGACCAAATCTGAAAAGATAATAGCAGACCCAATCTAATAACCACTGATAGTTGGAGTGTGCATAAAGATAAAATCACCACCTAACAAATAAATAGCTGCAACCTCATGTAGACTTAGTGATGTCTCTAGATATCCGGTACAAATCATCTATATTTATTAAGGACAATTCTGAGTTTTCAGTATCACCATGACTATCATCACTCATTAATGTCTCCATCAATAAAATGATCACCTTTACACATAGTTTATGAACTAAAGTCACTTGGTTCATCTTCTACCTCATGATATGGTCAGATCTTATCACTATTGTGGTAAAAATCAGAACTCGTGTCTTTAACTTCTTGCAGGTCCTTATGGTCTTCATTAGCATAAAGTATCTCATCATTATGGAGAATGGTGGAAACATTTTTCTGTTTTTCATGCCCACAAATGGTATTGATTCTTTCAACAATTTGTGTCACCCCCATAGTCCTATCTTTAAGTTCATCTTCCTTGTGAATGGCGGCAATATAAGTCTGATTTTCAGCCTAGTACAAGGAGTAATGTGTGTTGTCCTGCATTTTGTCACCACAAAATGTTGGTAACAGCACGAAACTTTTCCAAGCTAGTTTCGCGTTTCTCTAAGCTTGAATTTGATGTGTAATTGTTTAATGTTGATCGACTCATCCATTTCAATTCAAATATCAAATTGTTTGTTGAAGGCCTTCGACAAGTCTTTTTCGTTTTGCTTTTTGTCGAGCCTTTGCTTGATTTTTGAAGCCTTCACAGTCTGTTCTTTGCTTTTGAGTTCGCATTTTCTTGTTTTTAGTCATTTGGTTTTGCTCATGCCATGCCTTTCGATTTCCCCTTCGATTTGGTCTAACCTAGAGGTCAATCAGAGTTATCAGTCAAAAGTTATGCTCGTTTTAGTGCCTCAAAAGTGGACATTTTAGGTGCAATAGCACGAATTAAAAAAATGATGTTATATTTTCATTTTGACATTCACTTTTTGAAAATATAACATTTTACTCACTTTTTGTTATGTTTATAAGTTACTTTATCTTTTAATTTATAACTTAAAGTGACTATAGTGCACTTTATGTTATAATTTTAAGTTGAGTTACTTTTTAATTTTTCACTTAAAGTGACTATAGAACTATATAGTTACATTTTAAATTTTTTGTTTTAAAATCAAATACTTATTTAAAATGTCACTTTAAAATAATGTTTATGTGTTATATTGAATAATATGATACATAAATATTATTTTTGACCCATATTGATGACATTTTTATAAATGTAAGTGAAATACATGACTTAAAGGCCTCAAAGTGGACTTTTTATGTACAATTGCATGTAAAAACTATGAAAAGTGAAAAATTTTCATGTTATTACATATAAAACTCACTTTTGAGGATACTTTTCATGCCATTACATCAAAAGCTTATGAAAGTCGACCTTTTTGATGCAATGACACAAAACGTAGAGTTTTTATGCTTAAACATCAAAAAGGTAAGACACATTTTAAAACATGTAAGTGGCCTTATAAAAGGTCTAATTTTGCCCATGAGCATGTTTTAAAACATGCAATGCACTCGAAAAAGTGCGATTTTGCATAAAGATATATTTTAAAACATGTAATAGACCTCAAAAGGTCTGATTCTACATGAAGACATGTTTTAAAATATGCAATGACCATGAAAATGTCTGATTTTGAGAAGGAAATGTGTTCTTGCTCCCCAAGAATCCGATTTTGGCCATAACTCAAGATTTTCTCCATGGATTTCAACGAAATCTCTTGCATTCAAGGTGTTTTTGCTTGGTGATCATTTTGCCTCCATAAAAAAATGAGTTTAATGAGCTCAAAAATGTTTTTGGATCTCCCAATCTAGGGCACTTTTTTGCAAAAAAGCTCCACAAATCTTCATTTTTACCAAACATCTTTGCTTGGAGACAAGTTGTTTTGGCCTCATTAGTGGATTGCATTGCATTGTGATCCATATTTTGGTGTTTAAACACCAAAACAATTTACTTGCAAACCTTGAAGAAAAACGTTTTTTCCAAAAACGTCTCAAGAGCATGAAATTTTGAAAACGTTGGAAGTTGGAGAGGATTTAGGGCACGTTTTGGCATCTTGCAATTTAATCTCCTTGTTTGTTGCCCTCTATCATTCAAATTTGCAAGATTGGAAAAGGTCTCACCATTTTTGAAGAATTTTTCAAACAAAGAGCATCTTTTTCCTTCATATTTGGCATTTATTCTTCATGTAAGTGGACTTCTTCCTTCTTCCAATTTAATTCATGCTTATCTTTGCTGATTTTATGCATAAAATCGTTAGATGGTTGCCATTTGTAAAACTCTTTGCCTTAGAAAGTGCATTTCTCCTTTAAATATGAAGTTTTTTTTCATTTTCATGTTTTTGGTTCTTCCCCAAGTCCCAAATTCGAATTTGAACTTTGGAGTGCATTACATCTTGGCATGTTTTGAGTTGTTTTCAAAGGTACATTTTTTTCTTTTGTTTTGTCTGCTTGTTTGCCGATTTTTCTCCATTTGGAGAAATTACAAGTTTTTTCGTTTTCATGCGAAAGCATCATTATCTTTCACATTCCATTGTCATTTCCATGTCATTACATCTCACATCTCATCTGACAAATGCGATTACATGTTTTCCATCTCATATATCATTCGCACATACATGTAATCCCATTTTCCATTTTCATTTTCACCCATCTCACTATTCACTTCCATTCGAACGACACGATTACACGTAATGTCTTACGTGTAATTGCATCCAAAAGGTCCGATTTTGATCAAAAGTCACGTTTTGAAAAGACAGAAAGATGTCATTTTCACTTCCCATGTACTTTGACTTCTCCTTTTCTCCAAAAGTGACTATAAAACTCATTATCTCACCTGCATTTTTCATTTCCATCTCCTCATATGCATTCGCGCTTATATTAGTAAATACATGTTTCCACCTCATTCCATGCTTTACATCGTAGCCTTCATCCGCATATACACGTAAAGTGTATCTTTCATTCGCACTTGCATCTCATTTCACCCTCCACCTTGAGTTACATGTTGCATTTATATGTACACATGTTTCATACAATAAAGCCTTGAAAACGCTATGTCACTTTTGAAATCAGCAACTTTCACTTTGCACACATTCCCATGTGTTTCATCTTCACACATTTTCATTCCATTCCATTTTCCATTTTCATACTTTCATATTATTTCATTCCACATTCTGTTCATTTCATTTCACTTTTCATTCCATTGCATATGCATATGCCTTCTTTGAAAGTCACTCCTTTTTAGAATCTTCACTGCTGCTCTGAAATACACTTGCATGGAGATTCCTTCTGATAATGTATTTATGTTTTGGGATTTTTGTGTTGCAGCACAAGCACAAGATATGTCCTCGCCATCCAAATCCAAAGGCAAAATGAAATATCTATATGATAAGGAATTGACTCATGCATCTCCTTCTTCAGTTACATCTGTCTTGGACAACGCGCTGGACACAAAGATTGATCATGTAGACGTGGCTGATTTTCTACAAAGAGTTGAAGCTCGAGCTACTCATGAAATGAAGCACATTAGAAGAAGCCACATCCATTTGGTGTCTACGTTTCCCATGGCGGCTATAGAACCTGACTTTGTTTATGGATGTGCAGAGCAGTTTACTCCTAAGACAAGGACTATCAAAGATGTTGATGGCAAGGTTATCATTAGCCTTGACCTTGAATTTATTGAACAAATCTTCAAAGTTCCGCATAAATCAGAATGTGCTGATTTGACTAAAGAATCATCATTGGCTTGTTGGAATGAGCAAAAGAGCAATTATCAGAAGTATGTCAACCTTTACTGGTTAGACAATAAAAGAAGCAATTTTTGCAAGTGGCCAAAGACATTTCATTGGTCAAATTTTAAACAGGAATACAAGGATCTCATCATCCTTCTCAGCAGGATTTGTGGTTTTAAAGATTCTTCTCATTTTGAGCCATGGATGTACAAGTTTATGTTTCAAATTATGTAGAATAAAGAACACATCTTTTGGGGAGAGCTTATCAATACTGCACTCTGCCAGCAGATATGCAATGTAGGAACATTAGTGCCTTTCTATATGAATTCTTATCTAGTTTACTTTGCTGCTGCCATGGGATCTTTTTCTAGTCTTTCTACCAAAGGAGACCGTCTTCAAGTACCTATTTGGAATTACTATGACCAAATCACTTTGGCTAATAGTAAATTTCATTACAAAAGAGTTCAAGATGCCTTCTTTGGATATTACAAATGTTTGTTCGACAAGCAGTTGTCTATCAAAAGAGTATATGACGCAACATGGGAGAAGGTGAACCAGTACGGCTGCATTTTTCTTCAGTTTCCCACTTTCACATACTTGAGAGTTGGATATTTCAAGGGAGAGTTGTATGCCTTACCTAAGTATGCTATAGATCAAATCATTCTAATGGAATTAGGAAGACAACTCATGGACGTGCAGAGTGATCAGCATGCTTCACATAGGACCGAATTTAGCATTACCTCAGCTAAGCCTTTGTCTATTGGCAATTATTCAATTGTTTCTGTGCCTAAAGCAAAGAATATGGAAGCAGAATTGCAAATGATTACATTGAAGAAGTTCATGGCTAGATTTGATTATCAAGAGAGGAACTCTCAGATAAAAAGAGCCTACACTCATGTTCATCGCATTGAGGATACATGGATTGATATGAGAACAAAGCTTGACATTATGAAGATGGATTACTGCAGGTTAACCTTGTAGCAAATAATTGATCTTAACATGTTGGAATTCCCTCCAAATTTTCAAGTTGAAGATGATGGCGACATCCTTGATCCAGAATTTCATCAAGCCGGTTTTGATAAGATGTGCTCTTTCCCTATTCAATGGCAACAAAAGGAAGGTACATTTATCATGGATAGGTTTCAATCTATCTTAGTAAACACTAACAAATGGTTGAAAAGTAAAAGCCTTAAAAGAGTAAATCCTAAGATGGGTCTGGATTGTGGAAGTTTGGGTCCTCGTGGTAGGAAATCACAACTGGAAATTACAGGGAAAGATGGTGCCTCATCTTCAAATGTCAAGAGTGCTCTCAAATTCAAATCGAAGGGCGGAAAATGAACTAAATTATATCAAGTTCCTGAGCCAATTCAAAAATCAGCAGCAGAATCAGAAGAAGAATTGGAAACAGAATCTAATAAAGAAGTTTCAGATGAAGAAGGGGAAATCATGATCACATCTCCCCCAACGCCTGCAAAAGCCTATACGTCTTCTATACATTAAGAACCCCTTTTATAGGAAGTTGATGATGATGTAGATTCATTCTCTACTATTTTCAATCATTCCATTCCAGTCTCGGAGGTTAACACCATGGCTCTTCCTATTTCATCTGCTGCTCCTCGTGTTCCTACACATGAACAATATGGTCACTTAGCAAAAGTGTTTGAAGATTTTCTAACTTTTACCAATGGTCAAGTTTCCCAACTTGATACATCTTTGATAGGATTTGAACTCTCATGACAGAGTCTTCTCAACATGTTCCTATGCCTTCAATAGTACAAACTGAATCCTGTTTAGTCACTACAGACATACAGTCTGGATCAATGCCAATGGTCTCCACTGTGCCTGCTTCTATAGATGAAAGTTTCAGCCTGCCTGTATGGTTGAGTAGAATAACAAAAAGAAGAAAAGTGGTTGTTCCTCCTAACAATCTTCCTGTGAAGAAGACTAAATCCAAATCTTTAAAAGATAAGATTGTTTCAAGAATTTTAGTTGATTTTGATAAAACCAAATTTGCTAAGATAGCTAAACCTTTGGTAGATAAACCTGTTGAAGAACTTACTCGTTCTGACGACAAGTTTACTAAAGTTGAAGTTGGAAAGCAATCTCGTTTGGGTTATTTGCAAGATGCATTGACAAATGTATCGAAAAGCAATTATGAACTTTGGGAAAAGAAGAATCAGTTAAAACAGGAGATTTCTTGTTTAAATGAGGTTATCCAGAAACAATCTTCTCAGAGTGTTGTAATATCTCAAACATCTAAAGAGAAAAGGTTAATTGAAGCTGCCAAGTCTTGGATACAAGAAATCATTTCTGAAGGAGTTCGAGCCATCACAGAGATATTTGCAGTTCTTAGACGTGTCAAAGAGATGAACGATATGGAACAAAACTTGATTTCTTCTTTGACCCTTGAAGTAGATAACTTGAAAGAAATCCTTGATGATTGGGATGAAATGATAAAATTTGGTCTGGATGCTATGGTCTCATGTGATATTCTTCAATCATGTGAGATGTTCTTCAGATTTCAAGAGCTCATTGGTTATAAGGAAGGGACGTTAAGGAAGCTGATTACAAAGTTGCAGGTGGCCCTGGGAGATTGTCAAGTAGTTGAGACAAGTGTTACTTGTGATTTGGAACAGATGAGATGCCGTGTTACTGATGATTTGGTAATCTTTTGGCAGCAGAGGGAGTGACTTCCGAATATACAATCAGGATCAATGTTGATGTAGATTCTGAAGATTTTGTTTCGCACACAATGAACAAGTTTGTTTTGTATAAATCTTTGACAAACACTTGTTAGATACTATAGAAGAAAATTCCAAAGTTGTGCAGTCAGCATATGAGAATGCAGTAAGAATTGAAGCCATATCAAAGACTATGGAGATTGCTGATCTTTCCACAGTGCATGACATCATTGTCAAATTCAAGGCACTAAAAAACAATCTCCAAGATTGTTATTTAGTTTTTATGTTAGTAGTTGTTTAGGATGCATTACATGAAGATATGTAATTACATGTAATGTGAGTTACATGTATGTAAAATGATGTAATGCGAGTTGCATGTGTAGTTGGATGTAACCCTTTATTTTCTGTAGTTAGACTAGGTCAAACTTGGTTGAGTTGCTTCCACTTATTCCACCACCTTTTTCTCAACTTCTTTGCCTATATAAAGGAGTGCCCCCTCATTGTAAAATTATCATTATCTTTATGCAAGAGAGCTCTGAAGAAATTGTGCCAGCAGAACTTTGTTTGTGTGAGCACTATTTTGAAAGAAAGTGAATACAGAGGAGCATTTGAGACTTAAATTTTTTTAAGTGAGATTGTTATTTGTGTGAATTGTAAGCTTTGTCTATAATTCATTCAAGTTATCTTTGATTCGTACTATCTTTCGTTATTGGTATTGTATCTCGTAAATTAATAGAAAAGAGTTAAGAAACAATTGAAGCTAGAGCTTTGACCAGGAACAATTGTGAAAATCTATAGCTAGAAGCTTTGTCTGTAGCTTGTATTTTCGTCTTAATTCGCAAAAAAGTTAGATTGTTCTTACTTTTAGGAGTCTTTGTGCCCTAATTGTAAAGTTTTTTTCATATAGAAGTACAACCGAACTTAGAGCCAAACTGGTACATTTTAGCTAGCCTTTGAGTTAGTAAAAGTTTATTGATATCACTGTTTCCAGCTCTTGATAGAAGTGTAGTTAGAGATTCACCCTACCCATTAATTCACCCAACCCACTACTCGCTCCATGAGTAAGTGGATTCTTTCTTGAAAGTTAAGAAGAAAGGATATCAGTAACACCCATTTTACAAAATCTCTCGACTTCTTCCTTACCTTGAGTTGATCCAAGGAACAGTAAGAGGGGGAAGCCTTCCCTTTAAGGTAGGAGAGACTGTTTCACACGCTGTGGCTGGTCATCCTATCTTGCGATTGGATTTTTACCCAAAACTGTCGGTTGCAAAGTATCCACCCAACAATGTGTCAATCTTAGTTGAAGATAAAGTTCCTCTACCTCTTTTTCCTTATCTTCCGCATGTTTGATGGCTATATCCCTATAATTTAGCAATTTCAAGTAGTTTGATTTCATTCTTTCCAATCCCTCTAAAGAGTGTGAAGGTTTGCACTATTGACTCCCTTCACTATTCCCTTCTCCTGTTCAAAACTTTGAACCTCCCACATGATTTCCTCATGCAATAAGGCAGCATTGATCATGTCATTTGAAACTTTCAGCTGATACTCCAAATTATACATCCCAAAATCATATGCTAGAAATGAAATGTTTGATTGGTCCTTCAAATCAGCTAGTATAGAAACATCATCTTGTTCTAGTTCTTCCATACCAAATTCATTTTCATTTTCAGCTCCATCATTTTCGGAGTTTCCTTCTATTCTTGGTAGTATTGTCTCATCAACTATTATGCCATTGCTTTCAAATAGTTTATCCTCGTGGAGAGGTTTTTATTTTTAGAGTGGAGATTGAGTCTGGATGTACCCTTGAGGGGCGGTTTTTGGATTATTCTTTGGAGTTAGATGGCTTATTGCAACACTCGGAGCGCATTTATGTGTCCATGTTAGGAGAGCTCCATTCTTTAGTTTTGTCAGAGGCATATCGTGTACCATACTCCACACATCCCGATGTCAAGAAGATGCTTGCCAACCTTAGACAGTTGTATTTTTGAGAAGAGATGAGGCGCAATGTTTCCAACTTTTGTAATGTCCCCATCTTTTTAGCATCTCAATAGAGCTCTTAGCCTTTACATTCTCCAAACGCTAAGTGGAGAAATAAGGAGAAATTGATTAAATTAATTTCTTATAAAGTCATTAAATAAAATTAAAATTAAAAGGTGACTTTATATTTAATTAATTTAATTAAAGTGACTAAACTTAAATAAATAAATTAAGAGAATCTTCTAGAAGGAGGAATTTAATATTATTTTATTTCTTCTAGAAGGAGGTCCATTTGTTGGAGGAAAAGAATAAATAGGGAGGGCAACTTCATTGTTGGGCATCGAATGTGTTGCCTTCTACTCTTTTGGATAACTTGTGGAGTCAAGGGTTTCTGCATTTGGTGCATTAATCATTGGGAACGAACACTCCCATTGATTTGCATAACCAAAGTGGTGAAATATCTCCCGAAGGGTTGCGACTATTGGAGAAGACAAATCAGTCTTTTAATTATGCCAAATTTGTGGCCTAGGGCCAGATTTGTGGAGTAAGGACTAAGTTGGATACTACTACAGTAACTTTGCTAAAGTACCGTTGCTACAGTATCACTGCTACAGTGACGCTGCTATAGTGACTTTGCCACAGTACTGCTGCTACAATGCCGTTGCTACAGTGATTTGTTACAGGAAAATTCATAGTTTTGGAGCAATTCCAGATTTTTACCTACTACATTTTGCATTGTCTAAGAGTAGATATTTAGGGCATTGGTAGGATTTGTAAAATCTGTTGTAATCTGATTTATATCAAAGTTTTATATCAAAATTTGTTGCCCTAATGTCTTATTGATGTAGATGCATATTTTCCTATCTATAATCGTTGTTATACAAAAACAATTGCATCTTCATTGTTAGATGTTTCGTGTATTCTTTGCAAGCATATTTATTAAAGTTTGGTATTCAGAAAGCAATAAGAATTTAGATATGCAATATATCTCTTGCTTGCAAAGTGTTTGACGAAATGTCAAACAAGCGAATAGAAGACTTTGTGTTTGACGAAGTTATAACTTGTTGGGGTTATTACATTGGTATCAAAGCTAAATCCCGTCGTCCTGAGCGTTTAGCAATCACATGCAGCCACTTGGGGTTGGATCTCACAGATTTTACACTGGCAAGCGAGCTTTGTTTGACAGAGAACAAGATTTTGATAGGCAACCAGACACCATTGGTGACAAGCAAGAGCGTAGCTCACCAAGAGACAATAGGAATGAGGATCAGGAAACAAGGGAATTTTTCAGAGCAATGGTTATAGGACAAGAGTGGATGGCTCAGGCTTTGCATGCACTCACCACCATGGTTGAGTGCATGAACCCACAGGACAGACAGAATCAGGAACAAGGAGATAACAAGAGTGCAATGGGATCACCTAGAGCTCATAGAACTCTTTCTAGAACAACAGACAGACCCACACATCCTACCTTTGTTAGAGAGGAACCTATACAGGAGCCAGCAAAGGAGGCTGAGGATGGGACATTTGCAGATGGACTTATGGCCGCTAATGATGAATGGGAATTATTGGCACAACAAGTACAGGAGAGAATGACTTTTGAGATAACGGGCACCCCCTGTTTGACCCCAATGTCACTGCCAAAACATTCTGCCATGCCCACCTTGGTTCTGATTTTCGTTTAAACCTGTTCGTAAAGTTTATAAACAGCAACTCTATACTTTGCTGGGACCTCCAATTCTTCCATCCTATTCCATAACTTATCCCTAGGGACGGTGTTGAAAGTTTTCTTAAAGTCAACAATGAAGCAAAAAGCCTCTTCCCCTGTTTATCCCATGCTTTTTCGATGAGGAACCTTAGGCTAATGCAGTGATCAATGGTGGAATGTTTTGGTCTGAAACCCGCCTATCCCATAGCTCTCTTCCCTTCTTTTTCTACCCATCCGCTGATTCTCCACTCTACCATACCTCCATAGAGATTTCTTAATAGGGGGTTCACCATGATGGTGTGGTAGTTGGAAGGGTTATTGACATCCCCGCTCTTATGGAAAGGAATAACTACACTGGTGGTCCACTCCATGGGAAAGCAGCCTTGCGTGACCATATTAAAAATGTTCCTGATGTCTGACCATATTAAAAAGACTTTATTAGTATTATAAAATTATGCAGCTTGCAAGCCCCATGTTAAGAGACAAAGAAAGCAGTGGAACATAAAAGAGGCAACTACAAATCAATAAAAAACAATAACTCATATCATATGACAATGAATAGTTATTGCAATTAAGGATAATTAAAGGGGAGATTTAACCACAAAAAAATTATTGTTGTAAGGTGTCGTTAAATATTTGTCTAACATTTGAAGTGGTGGGATTAACCAAGGAGGAAGCCAAATATATTTTAAAAGGGATATGACCATTCATTTGAAAGCTCACAATTTTGGAAAGGGATATAAGTAGTGGTAAATGTAAAACAAGAACATATTGGAAACGAAGTATAAAAGCATTCATATTCATTGGTAGGGGTAAGGAATTTTAATATGGCTTTGTAACATAAAATTCAAAAATCATATTTTAATGATAAATAAAAGTCTTTTTTGGTTGTTTATTTAAAAGGCACAGAGATTTATACTGCAGTTGATTTTTGCTTTAATCATCCTAAAATTTTATAGACAACTGAAATGTCAGATAAGTAGACACAGTCATTTAGCATCTTAAATGTGATCATCATAGATATAGTGAAATATCGAATTGCTTATGTAACTGTATCTAGTAAAAGTTCAATGTGGACTAATTTAAGATTATATATATATTTGATTTGTCGCATCTTCATTATTAAATTGTTGACTATATAAGTGTGTAGAATTTTATAAAGTTGTACATGAAAATCTTCATTGTAGTTAACTTTGTTGCCTAAATAAGCAAAGGCACTAGTCTTTTGAATCATTAAAGTATTATTATTGGGTTTATATTTAATTCATAAAATCTATATCTACCTTCTTACAAGCATCAAACCAATTGTTAAGAACCATAAACAAAAACATTTAATTATCTCAAGCAAGCATTTAACTTTATTTTGATCAAGTTCAAGGATTCTGCTAGCCGGAGAACTCACAACGCTTAAATTTGCTATAGAAAAGCCTTGAACCAAGTAGTTAGCATTTTATGTGAAGGTTTACCTGCCTAGGTGTAGCAAAGCCTAAAGTGTAGTGGAACAAAAGTCATTCCCGTTCGTTGGCCAAAATTGATTGTGGAATCCCATTAGAGAATTGGCAAGCTTTTGGATTTACAATTTGTGGTTTTCAGAACCAACATGATCTTTTTGGGAATTGGGTGCACCTCCACTTGGCTTCCGCAAGAGCAAACAAATGAAACTTCATAGCAAGACTGTGGCTTTTGAGAATTCCACATTATAATCTCTATCATTGCTTATGCCTCATCTTATTGTCATATGAGGAGGTGCCGAAGAATTCGGTGAAGGTGTCGGTACCCTCCATAGCCGATTGATCGCTAGATTTAGGAAATTTGAAATTCCTTGTCGGACCCGTCCCTGGTTTTGGACTAGTACGTCATTGAAGAGCTCGTTGTTGATGCAAACATTGTCAACGGGCATATTTCTATACGAACTCCAGCAATTTTAAGTTATATGCTAAATTAACATTGTATTAATTGAATCTAACTAGGTAACAATACGAAAGTACTATCGCAAGAGTAGCAGCTTTCAAAATGTTGCAGACCTTTCATGAGCTTTAAAACTATATTCATAACCCAATAAAAAGAATTGTCACCAAAAATTAGAAAAAGAAGTTACATGGCTCTGCAAATCTTTAACGTTCAAAACCATCGGTGCAAGACATCGATATTATTTAAATCCATGAGTGAATTTCGAACTAAGTCTCTCACCCGACATTAGGCTAGATTCCAAAGAATGTTAATCCCATCTGAATGACCGATCGGGTCCATTCCAAATTCTCGAACTTTGTGAAGCGCAACCCACATTTTGCCTATTATATTCATGGTTTTTGATCGCATATTTTGCAATTTAAAACCATTTTCACTTTTGATTCTTTGATGGACTTTATATAATTGAGTTTTTATATATACATATACATATGTATTAATAGTGTCCTTCAAATACCCACCATCAAATATTTGCTTATTCTTGGAAGCATGTCGGGCATATTGATAGTTTGTAAAGTAGGTACATCTCTCGATAATATCGGCAAACCAAAGAAATTAAAACTTTAAAAGAGAGCTTCATACCCGATAACACATTAACCCCAAGTCGCAGGAAACACAAACTCTTGACTTGTTTTGAATTCACAAAAATGCCTAATAACTGACACAGTACTGGGATCCAAACTCCATCAAATGCCCCCTTTCCAACTACTTATCCATCCACATTCCCACCAACACATGGAAGCCAAAATCTCTTAAGCTTGTTTGAAACTATAATTTTCTCCATGCCTATCATACAAGACCAACAACTTTGGCGAGTTCTAATATGAGGACTATTACAAAACTTAGAATTTTAACCAATTTTAGGAAGAAAAGGGCTAACATTTGCTATGATTGGGGACGGCTACGAAGGACTTTGAGAACCCAGAAAAGAAAAGATAGGCTAGTGTTAAAGTCCATTGGACAATAGAATCACAAAGAGTGTTAACATGGAGTTTCTTGCAAGGGTAGAGGGGCAAATCAGCACACGCCAAAACTATAAGCCAAAGTTGAGCACAACAAAATCATATATACAAATATATACAAAGGTCAAACCCCAGAGTGTTAACATGGAGTTTCTTGCAAGGGTAGAGGGGCAAATCAGCACACACCAAAACTATAAGCCAAAGTTGAGCACAACAAAATCATATCTACAAATATATACAAAGGTCAAACCCCTTACCTCAAGAAAACTTACAGCAACTTATACAAAACATTTGATAGGGTGGGAATAATATGAACCTTTTCTCAACAATGAATCATAGCCACAAAGAACAACCAAGAACATCTCTTCAGCTACTGCTTCACTATCAAATTTCAGACTGATGGCATGTAGAAGTTTTTCATAAATGCATTCATGGCCAAACAACGATTCTTCATAAAAAAAATCTAAGTCAGTTTCATTCATCTGCCTCACTTGTACAAGATTGTTTGACCCATAACCATTGATGCCTTTATTAAATCCATTAAGACATGTCATTGTACCTTCAAGAACCAAACTTTCTCCCTTTCGACTGCATAAGAAACCGATTTCTTCATGTATAAATAATGGCTGCAATTTTTTTAAATTACTTTTTGTAGATATAAGTCATATTTGGCCCAAAAGACCTCTTCTCTTTTTTCACAAATAAGATTATCACTGAAAGCAACATCATTTTCACCCATATCAGCAGACTTCGTCAAATTACCAAATTTCTCTAACATAAGATCAACTTTGGTTACAGGAGACTCTTTTCTTTCTATGCAAACAGTGTCAATATCATGGGAACAATTTGAAAAGAGATTTTCATTAGCTCCATTATGGGATTTAATTAATTATTTAAGTCATCAAAAGAGTGAAATGTAAACTTTTGAATCTGCTCAACATCTTCATTTTGCGGAATAATTTCAGAGGTTTAAAATATCTTTCTTTCCATTTTGGATCTTTTTGTTCATTTTCATGATCAATTAAATTGTAAGATAAATATTCAGGCTGAGCTATATGAAAATCTAATTGATTTCTTTCTTCTGCCTTTATAGGATTTCAGTTATCTTTTCATCTTCAAAAAAAGAAAAAGCCTCCATTTCCAGATCACAATCTAAAAGATTCTTTTAGGGTCCTATGCAATTTATCATTTTTGTGTTCATCCTTTTCACCCATCTTGAAAGAAAAGGTTTCTAATTCAGAAGGAAGAGAAAACATAGAAATATCTGTAGCTTTCTTTGCAGCATTGTAGTTGCACTTAAATTCATCAATCCCGACTTCAGTGACATTACCATTTGCATCTAAAATACCACACTAAAACTCCTTAGCTTTTGTCCTCTTCAAGAAATGGTGAGGAACATAGAAATTTCTATATTCTTCGAATGATGCTTCTTTCATGGGTGTAATGGATAGTTGTTCCACCTTGTCTATTTGCATGCATACAAAAGGAATCTCAAATCTTTTACTTTCAGCTTGGTACAAATTTTGTGTCATAACCTAATATTTCTCTTGCTCAAGATCCTTCAATACACAATATCTCTAATGAACACACTTCAACAGCCATGTACACTAGTGGTCTTCATAAGGATTCAAATTGCTCCTTCCGACTTCACAAATGTTTTCATTACAAGCATTCCAAAATAGACGAAGTATCCAGTCATCTATAGCCAATATTTCTTCAAGAGTTGGTATAGACCTCTTAAACTGATTCATTTTCTTGGCCTGGTCACTAACCATTATTCTAAAATCTTCAAATACACAAAGTCACCAGCCTTATTCTTAGAAAGACTCTAACATAAGCAAGAAAGCACCAACCTTCTCGTATTCCCAGTAGAGTCACCAAAAATCTATTAATGAACAGATTTGTTTTTCATAAATAAACACATAAATTGATCCCAAATTCCCAAAAAGAACATATAGCACTAACAATTGGATGGATTATCATTGAACTGATAATCTTCCTCTGAATTGAGAGGTAAAGCTCCCTCAAATTTGAATTTATATTTGAAATAATCTCTCTTCTCCAGAAAATAAATTCTTGCAACCAGAAAGGATATGAATATTCATCGATAGAACAAAGTCCATTAATGATCAAGAACATGAAAGATATATTCTATCAATGAAAAGACATGCGAATATTGGCAGCATACAGTCTCCCAATACATCCACAAATCTTCAAATACACAATTGCAAAAATTGATAAAACACAGTTCATCAATAAACTCCAGAAATAGTGATGCACATATCACTTCCCTTTGATAGGACAAAGACCATTACAGGAAATAAATGCATGAGAAAGAATAAATGTCCAACAAAGTTTCATTAAAAGAAATAAAAAGCTGAAATTTGGTTACAGAACTCTTGTTTATGGAGACCGAGAGAGCAAAAACCAAAACCAGCCCCCTTTACAATAAAAATATTTTCTTTTAAAAAAAGCCTCTTCCCACAGGAAGCCATTGAGTAACTTCTTGCAACTTCCACCTTTTCAACTTCCTCTTCCCAAGACTTCCCTTCAATTTCACCTTTTCCACTAATGCCTCTTTTTCAGTTCACCGATATTTTAGATGTTTTTGCATATGAAATCAAACTTAATTCTTGAAGGAATTACTTTATGTCAAAATAGAAGATTCTAACCCAACCTTACCTCCATATTTTAACATTTAATTAATTTGCATTTTGGTTTAAATATTTAATTATATGAAGAATTAAGTATTAAAATGCAAAAAAATTAAATCAAATCAAATATGGAGATAAAAAAATTTACTCTACTAACAGTTCCTAATGGTCAACTTTAGTAGTTCTCCACTCTTTGTCATTGATTTCAAAAGGGGAGAAAATTGATTATTGAAGTTGACAAAGATACAAATTGTTTTAGGCATATTTTAGACAGTGATGTAGATTGTTTCAGTTTTGGTTGTGGCGTTTTGTTGTTGATTAGTGGTCATGGCAATTTGTTGATTGCAGATTTGAATTTCAGTTTCTTGTTACACATGAGAGAGTTTCTTGTTGATTAATTTTCAGATCTTTGTGATACAGATTCCAGGTTTCAGTTTGTTGTTACATGTTAGTATGTTACAGATCAAAGTTTTGCCATCAATGACAAATGGGGTGATTGTTAGCAAAAGTGTTATTATGTCAAATTACATTAAAAAATTAGATACAATTCATAAAATCTGCGGAAACCCTCTTCTCAAAATGCAAATTGAATTGGTGATGGAGAACAAACACATACTATTGATATTTTGTTGTAGGAGTAGACCAGACAAATTATGCTGCAGGAACTAACATGGTTAAATATGCTACAGGAACAAACAAGGATGAAACAATACATAAAAATTGTGTGAGAGGAAGACATACCAAGATGATGCTACATGATGTGCAGAAACTATGAAGAAAGTTAATGTCATGTTTTAAGTGTGTTTTAAATTTTGATGTTTGTAATAAAGTCCTATGATGTGGTAGCATAAATGGAATAGTGATCAATAAACTCTCCAACTATAGCCACTTAGGACAAAGTTAATTTCATTTTAAGTTTAGTTAGTTTCTTTAAGTGTGTTTTGTGTGTGTTTGAAATAATTAAGCCAATTTGGAAATTGATGGCTTCAGGAAACTTAAAACAGCAGGAAAAGTTGGTCGCAAATTCTGATGCCTAACCGAGCCTTCATGATTCAAAAACGATTTTTGTTTTTCTGTAGATGATTCATCTTCCAACATCAAAGATGGGAAAGTATTGAAAAGGCAGATTTTTGTAACCGAATGGGGATCAAGCATAGCAAGAGGAATAGAAAGTTTTTGAGTGTTGTTTTTTATTTTTCATGGGTTTAGAATTGAATGTGTGATTTCTTACTTTCTTTTCATAATTTGAAAGTTTAAACTCTAAGAAGATGTCGATAATCTAGTCGCTGCATTACAAAACATTATTCTAGTTTTTGAATCTAAACTAACCTTTCAAGTTCTGCAATTTTGTTACATAAAATTAGATTTGAGTCGTTGAATGTAAATTTTTGTTGTTTTGAGGGTCACGACAGCAAATGGGAGTCTTCTAGAATCTCTGCGATCTATTTCCTAGGATCATAGAGGGATCGTGTATTATATTTTCATGTTTTCTTTTGTGTTTATCTGTTGTTTTATTTTTGTCTGTACCCACACGGAAGGAAGCTCTCAAACACAGTGAATATATTCATGTATTCACCGAAGTATTAAAATCACATACCTGATATGTGATATTGATAAGGGTTGGTTTGAGCCATGAAGTTGCAGTTTTTTTATTGTTAACAGAGAATGTCATGATCGAGGGTCGGTCTGTGATCGTGTTCTAAACCCATGCATGCAGAAAGGTGGTGTAGACCCGAAAATGGATTAATGTTGCTTGGTAATCAATTGTATTTGGCTTGATCTTCAGTTTTACATTCTAAGGTGACCAAGTTGTCTATGTTTTTTCTGTTTCAATAAAGAAGCTGGTCGGTTTAAGTTAAAAGTTATGTTTCTACAAGAAGTTGAGTGGGTTCCTGTTGCATATCTGCACATCAGTTAGCACTAAGAAAGTCAGTTAGATATCAATCTGAGTTAAGAGAAATAATGGATCCTAAAAGTGTATGAACCCCTTGATGCAGACTTAGTTGAGCAATTCATTTCCTCCTAAGTTTTCCAAGGTGAGGCTCTGCATCAGTTTTGGTATCAAAGAAAGAGTCCTAAGATTGTGTGAAGTTACATGTGGTATATACCTAATCAACAGAGTCCTCAGTAGGGTCAAGCAAGATGGTGACCAATGCAGAGTTAGCCATAAAGGTTGAGGAGCAAGAAGAGCTCTATTAGAAAGAGAATAGAGAAGTGAAGGGGATATTAGCAGAATTAGCAAATAAGTTGGAACACATGAAGAATGTGGTAGAGAAGAAAGAAATGAAAGAAGAAGAAGAGGAAGAAGAAGTTCCAAATGATGACAAGGATGAGGTATCTGAAACTGAGAAGCCATTCATTAAGGCTCTGAAGGCTTTGGGAGGAAAATCCATTGAGTTACCTATATTTACAGGAAAGATGAATACTGAAGCAGTTTTGGAATGAATTGAAGCTTTAGAGAATTACTTTGAATGTGAGAAGATTCAGAATCACAGCAAGTCAAGTTGGCTAAGTCTAAGATGAAGGAAGCAGCCCTTACATAGTGGAATTTTCTACAAGAAGAAAGAGTAAAGGAAGACAAGAAGAAAATTTGTTCATGGAAGAAGATGGTGTCTATGGTGAAAGAGACTTATCTCCCTAAAGATTATGAAGTACAGTTACACCAGAAGAGGTAGAACCTCAGACAAAGAGATATGGATATCTGCATTTATACAGAGGAATTCCAAAAATTGAGTCTAAGATCAAAATTGGCAGAACCTAAAAGTGTCAAGGTAGCAAGATACCAAAATGATTTGAGAATGAACATACAAGAGGAGTTGCAGTTGTTGAGTCCCAACACAGTGGTTAAATGTTACCAACTAGCTTTGAAAGTGGAGAAAATTAAGAGAAGACAAGAGAATAGCAATAGAAGTAGAGGAAGATAGTCATTCAAAGGAAGAGGCACATTTAAAGGAAGAAGCCCAAATTTTCAGCCACAACCAGAGACATATAATGAAGCAACCTAGTTTGATAATTTCAGAGGAAGTTTTTGTAATGTCCCCATTTTTTCTCAGTATCAAAGTTTGAGAGTTTAGCCTATTATTGTGATCCTCGTAGGCTAATTATTGTGTATAGAGGGTGTTCTGACGTAGTGGCTTGGCTTGAAAGGGTCTTGTCTTCTCTACAATTCAGTAAGCTACCGATTGGTCTTCGTTTGGCTCAAATTGGATTTTGTTTGGGCTTAGTTTTGTGTACTTACTATTTGTGATAAGTCAGGTGTTGATTGAGATGGACCCTTTCTATTTTTGGAAAGTGCATTTGGTCACATGGAGAAATAATAAGTATGACTCCTATTTCAGATGACATATTTAAATGATGAGTATTTTGTGAGTTATTATATTTTTAGTAGCCAAATTATATTAATTATTAAATGGCTTATTATAAATGTATAATTTAACTTTATAATTTCACTTGAGTTGAGAGTTGAGTTATCATTGGAAAGTGCTATGTTACCCCAAGTTTCCGAGACGAAGGGATAGGGGGACGGAGAAATAAGTTTTCGAGATGGTTTTTTTTGGCTGAAATAGGGGACGACAAGGGACGGCTATATATATATATATATATTCATGAATTTCAAAATTACATAACATTGTCACATTCATCATAGCAACATAGTTTAAAATTATCAATTTCATTCATCAAATCAGCATAGAACATAGCATCAAATCAAATCATCGTCTAAGAATTGCAACATAGGATGACATCAAATGAGAGAATCAATCTGCCGTAGATTAGACTTTAGAGCCCTTTCTTGTTGGTTTTGGAGGAAAACCAAATTTGTTGTGCCAAATCTTCCTAGACGGGTACCAGCCATCTTGTTTGGGCAGTAATCAGCTACAACAATTCATTTCTGGGCAATTATTGCTGCTATTAGAGAATTATCAAAGGATTATCAAAGGTGAAAACAATGAGTATTCCTCAACCCAGCAACAATCATTTTCAGGTCTGCAATATGAATATCAAATAGAAGTCTGATTTACAATCATTTGGTCTGGTTTGTTGAACAAAAGTTGAAGTTTTAATTTTCAATCATAGTTGGATGCTAAGTTTGTAATGGGTTCCAAACAAAATCTTCCAACATGGGTTATATTAACATATTTTATTATTTTAATGTGGGGCTAGTGAATGGGCAGAAAATCACCATTTATTAATGGTTTTTAACTTTTTTTTTAAAGTTGAGCTTTATTTTAAAATCAAAAACTTCAAGCAGTCCTCAAGATGGATGGGAAACGACTACGGAGTCCCCGGGACAGTCAACACCCTCTGGAAACGCGTTGACTGTTTCCGAAGTTTTGGGAACGCGTTTTCAATTTTCTTGCTTGGGTGGGGATGGCTTGGAAACATTTCTAGCTGTCCCCAAGTCCCCGAAATAGGGACGGTTTCCGAAACTCAAGGCTTAGGGCTGGAAACGCGTCCTCGAGTAACATAGGGAAATTGTCATTTATTAATTAATTAAGCCAAGTCAAGTGAGAGAATCTAGAGGAACCTTCTAATTAATGTTGTGTGGTGAAGCGTCTTGAGTAAAGTTACATTTTGGTAACAAAAGGAATTTGGAGGTTATAAATACAAGCTCATTTCATTGGGAATAACATGCTTGAATATTTATTTTCTTTTGTTGCCTTTGTGGCTTTTTTCTAAGGTTCTGATATTTGATGCCCTTGCTGAAGTAAAAGGGTTGAGTTTGAGATTCTGAGAAGTAAATTTGAATCCACAGCTGAGGTATTGTGGACTTTTGAGATTTATCATCATCTTTCAAAGTTGTACTTACTATGGTTGAAAGACATTGTTGGCTATCAAATAGGTGGTTGAATTTATAATTGAGCAATTGCAAGAGCTAGTGGGTGGAGTAGTTGTTTGGCGTTGGACTTCCTGTTCACACCAGCATTTTCCTTTATTTGCCTTGTGCAGCTAGTGCAGGAGATATATGTGTTTTTCTCCAGACCTGCTGTTCGAATCTGTGAGGCATGCTGTTAATAGTTAAAGGCCTGCTGCTAATAATTAGAGGCCTGCAATTGTTTCGAAGAAACCTGTGACCTCTCTTGGAGGGCTGCATCTAATATTGAGAGCCAACGTTTCATATTTTGGGTAACAGTAAAGTAAATTGCAGGGTTGCGGCTTGAATTTGGGCGTGCAATCATCATTGGGGTCTTCATTCTGGGCATATTTCAGATTATCAGGCTGCACTAGTCTATGGGGAAGGTCTACAACTTGTGATGCTTGAGAGGCTTTGGGAAGGCAGCTCATGTAACTACAACACTTGCATTTGGTCAGCATTATCAGGTTCTTGGAAATTTATTAATTTGGATGTCCAATTGAATTTGTAAGGGTTTGTTGTATGTCTGATTATAATTTCAGAGTTAGCGAGTATTGATAATTGGTTCAAAATTTGCAAAGTATATTTTCAGTGGATAAGGAATTGAAAGAGGCCTTGAAATAATGCAATAAGCGTAACTTGTTGTCAAAGAGTTATTTTTCTATTATGGCATTTCAAGCTATCTTTCATAAGAAGAAACAAATACACCCTATACAGTTAAACAAAGTTGTGCGCCAACTCCAAGTGTTTGGCGAAATGTCAAACCTTTGAATTGTGGAAGAAATGGAGGTTTGAATAAGCTATAACCAGTAGGGGTTATTACAGTTTCAGAGGTTGATGCCCTTAAAGCACTGTACGCAATCTTCCTGTGAGATTCGATTATGGGAGAGTAGATCCTAGCAGTATTGCTCGCTGTGGTTTTTCTCATTCTATGTTTTCCTCATACATAATGTGTTGAAGATTCCTTGTGTAATTGATTTCTTTTCACTTCAGCTTTTATGCTTATCATTTTCAAAAATTTATATTGTCCGAGAATCTGAAATTGTATCGTCTACTTCAAAGATCTAATGTCCAGTTTACAATCACTTTTGCTTCAATTCTTAAAACTCTTATGTCCATTCCGATTCCTTTCACCAATTCACAATCAATTGTGCACTGTAAAATAACTAATTTTTCGCTTTCTTTTATATATAGTCAAAGAAAACTTCCAACCTACTTAAGTTTTTTATAGAATAGAAGAAACTTTGATCTAGAAGTAACACTTGATGCTCATCCCAAAACAAAAAGGGACTATAACTGGTATTTATTATTGGTGATTAAATTTTCACGACCTGAAGCTGATTCAATGAATTGCACAAGGTTGTAAATAATTTTTAGTTTTGATAGCACTGTAACTTATTTCAAGACAGCTACAATTATCAAAAGTTGGAAAGACATTTCATATTGAAAATGATATAAAATCAATTACAAGAGACGAGAAAATTCTGAAATGCTAGTGCATTCAAGACACCCATTACATTTCTTCAATTCCTAAATGCCTAAAGCTGGTCAAGAAAATTACTGTAGTCAAATTAGACAACAAAAGAAATTTCAAGATTTACCATGAACTTCAAACAAGTACTGATATAGTATTTTGTTAGTATAACAAATTGAAACATAGCAAATTGATTCCATGATAAAGCTACAATTTTATATTGAGGAAAGGTTTTCAAGAAAATTTGGACATGGGTCTGACATATATTATCTTGATTTCGCAAATTCCAACATAGTCAAAAGAGTTAAGTGTGTTAGAAAACACTGACCACAAAAAAATGAAAATTTAGAATAAACAATAATAAAGTAATTAAATGGCAAAATATTAGCATTATCAGACTAAAATACACCAGCCAAATTGCACCTTGATAATACATACTTTACATTGAAGAAAGGTTTTCTAATGTGCTTTTCAAGTAATTTCCTTGCATGATCTGCAACCTGTGCAAAGGTACACCAAAAAATAAGAAACTCTCTGCTGATAGTCATGCAAGTTTCAAATGTAACACTATTTAAACTCTAAACAGCCATGTTTGCTAAGAAAATGAGAATAAATAACCCAGACCTTGTTTTCCATGGAACACAAAGCAAACTTCCAGCCTTGATGATGATTCAAATTACACAAGAGAGCATCAATCCATTCACTTTTTCCTGAATTAGGAACTCCTGTGACAATGGTTAACTCCCCTGGAACCACCTACACAGAATTTAAATTTAAAGTGCATTAAGACAACAGATGAAAACAAATTGGATGATACACAAAGTCAGGGAACACAAATAACATTGTCAATAATGCTCGTCATTTTCTTGAAATCAAGCATTTCCTTAAAATAATAATAAAAGCTACGTGTTGATGTGAGTTTGTTCCACTACAACATGCAGAATTCAATATTTAGTATTCCAGAACAAAACAAAATCTCCAACTATGTCTTGAATAAGGATCCTCACATGCTAAACAATGTATATGGATTGTGTCATCAAATGAGACAACCTTAAGGCATGAACTTTCCCTCAATTTTATAATGTGATATTTTGGTTATCACAAAGGGGATTATGTTGTTCATTCAATGATATCAATCTAACTTTAACTTCTTCACATCAAAAAACCTGCAAACAAACGGGATTAGAAAACTAATCTAAGAATGTAAGATAATGTTGATTATGGGGTGAGCCTCTAGCCAATTTTTGTTTCAATGTATTAATTAGACATAGGAAGGTGTTATCTTCTATGGATGCGAGAATGGTTTTCACATTATCAATACTCATTCAAATACCCCATGACAACGCATTCTAAAATTAATATCTCCAATAAAAGTTAAACACTAGCAATTTAGGCTCAAACTAACCTTGTAGTATTACTTATTATCACCGAGTACCAAAAGGTACTCCACCATTAATCACCACTCAACAATATCTTTCATCCATGTATTTCTACTTCTACTAAACATAAAATGAAATCTATCTGAGGAATTGAAGAAACCTTGCAATAGTCCAAAGCGACACAAGTAATCAACCATAAAGACCAACAATGAATCAATAGTTACATTGATAGCATTATGGTAACAATTTTGACTAGTCTCCTCATACACTACTTAAAACTATTAAGTTACAAATGAAAAGGCTTTGCCATCTTATAGTTGTTCAACTACAATGGACGGCTAAGATCAAACTAAAATCATGGGAAAATATTCACAATTACAAACCCTAATTAGGGTTTCCACCACTATCATCTAATTACGTGAAGGCACCACCCAATGAGCCAATAAGAAAATTACAATGCTCTTCAGAGCCAATGCGAAAATTGATTAGGTAGAGGCACTAATGACTTCTATGTGTACACTTTGCAGAATATATTTGAACGTGCTTGAACACATGTAACTAGAGCCTTCTGTTTGGTTGAAAACATATGGGCACCACCTCAACATCCTTGTCTCATACACTTGATCAATTCTTTGCTGATGAGAAAACGTCTTTTGATACTCAATATTATAAAGAATTCAATTGTCATGGCATATTCCGAAATTTCTTCATCTGCTCAGATTTTCTCCATACTTGTTTTATTTGGAAATTTTTGCATTGCACTGATTGAACTTGAAATCTTGATTTTCTTGGCCATGATCTTCTTAGTGATGAAATCTTTCATGTAGTGGGATCTTTCAAAGTAGACTTGGGTTTGCAAAGGAAATTCAAGTTGATAATTTTCCTTGATTTCTATTTCTCCTTCTCTACTTTTGTTGACACCATCTTGATCTTGCCTTGAATTTGCATTTTCGACTTTGAGCTTCATCTCTCTTGTCTTCAAGCACGTTCTTGCTTAAAGTTTTGAAATTGATCTTGTAGAATCCATATTTTTTGGTGTGATGATTGAGTATTTGCATACCATCCATGCTCTAATATTCCAAATTGCTTCAATGAGTGAATCTCAATTCACCCTTCCCTGCCTCATAGCTACCTTGCAAAAAAAAAGAGATATTGCATTGAACTTACAAATTTGATAAGCATAAATGGGATGAAGGAGACTTGTGAGCTTACATGATATGAAATCGCACCTGGATGAACATTAAATCAACCTTTATCTACTTGATCAGTACTCAATTTTCTGAGGTCTGATTTTTTATTCCTTTCCAGATTTCTGATTTACCACATTTCAGTTCTAATTCTCTTGTTTTTTAGCCTACACTTTGGCATTTTGAAATTTTGATTTCTCTTCAGCGATCTCCAAATTCTTGTTTTGCTAGTAAAATCGAAGATTTATCCTTTTGAAAATCCTCTTCAAGATTGTCTTTCCAATCATAAAATTCCTGCCCATTGTGATGAAATTGTTGTCCTCTTATAGTGAATTCGACCTGCTTGTGGAGAAGAGAAACGGTATAATGTAAAATGAAATCAACTCCCTCCTTTATATAGGCACCTTTCGATGAAAACGGGGGCCTTTGGTTGGGCTAATCAATTTGACTTGAATTAACCTTTCAATGCTCTTGGAGAGGCCAACTTGCTCAAAATAATTTGATTTTCTTCCTTCAATCCTTATTATCTTTGTTTGTAACCTGCATTATTTTACCATTTTGACCAGCTTGGAGTTAAAATTTCCATCAAGAAAATCTTCATACTTGGGCTGGATTTTGGAGTGGTTGAGATTTTGTTAGGAAAGCAAGGTGGAAATTCAAGGCCTTTCGAGATTATGAAACTAGATAGGTGCTTGGATTTTGAACCCCTCTCGGCATAATTTTTCATCCACTTGAACTCTCACAACCCATTCACTTAATCGTTTCCACTTGTTCTTCTTACTTTTACTCTTTGTTTCGATAATCTTCTTTCATTTTCATCTGACTTTACTGAATTTTACCAGAGATTTGAATTTTCAAAGTCATAATCCTGAACTTGATTTATCTTATTACTCCACCCAATTCTTCTTTTCATCAATTTTGCATTATAATCTTGTCCTTTAGGCACATAGAATCTACCTAAATTAGGGTGGAAATCTGGGGTATGTCCTGACATGATGTCAGATTCCAACCTACTGTCAGGGTAAATTCTGATTTTATCTTATTTGCACTTTGTCGTTTTAGCCTTCTCAACACTTATTTTGTGATTTCAAAGTCATTTTCAAGGATTATATTTATATTTTCAGTCTGGTTTCTACCCCTAGCTGATTGAAATCCGTTCCAAATTCTGATTTTTTCTCCACAATTATCTCTGAAATTGATCAATTTCCTCCAAGATCTCTGATTTTCAACTTTCATCCTCGATCTCCATTATTTTTATCAATCGGAAATTAAACTTTTGTATTCAATTTGCCCCAAATCTTGGGCATAATTTCACTCTGTCCAGGCTTTGCACATAAAAAAGTGAGTAGAAATGTGAGGTCTCTCAGGGTTAAGAATCTTGAGACATGGTAAATTTCCAATCTAGTGTTATGATTTTGAATCTTGAGAGGTTGTTGTATTCCAACCTAATCAGGGGATTACTTTACTTTTGCAAGTTGACTTCCCAAAATCATCATTTCATTACTTTTCACTCATTCACGTTACGTTTTTTCTTCATTTCGTACCTGAATCTCACCTTGTGGTCACTTCAAAACCAGATAGACTTGGGCAGACTTTTGCAGGTTGTCAAGACTGCAAACCCTGAGGCAAGATTGGATTCAAACCTCCTCTAGAGATTTTTCATTTTGCAAGTTGACTTCCCAAGATCACTTCAATTTCTTCATCTCAGAGGACAAAATGATTTATATAAAATATAACATTTTAGTATAATTTACATTTAAGTATTTTCTTGTACTTCTAGTTATATTTTATATAAATACTGTCAGGATGTTTGAAAGTGGCTTCAAGTTCATAAGAGTTATAATAAAGCTTTTAGATGTCATGAGTTTCTAAGAAATTCCAGACATTGCCGAATTTTAGGAATTAGCATGCCTCCATCAATGTTATCTCCCACAACCTTTCCTAACTTTCTACAAGTAAATTGAAATTGGAACGAGGGTTTTCAAAAGATTATAACTCATTTCGTCACAAATTCCTCGATTTCAACTTCACCTCCTTGACTAGCTTAGCCCAGCTCTCACTCACATCCCTCACCAACTTGACTAACCAACAAGCCAAAATTGCTCAAACTCGTATCTACGACTTGAGACTTGATAATTGCCACCAATCTAAGACTACCTAAGACAACTACTCCTAGTGCTAAGCAAAATAGGGGGTCCCCATCACAATGGAGTAATGGTGTGAAAACCTCACAACAATACCTAGCAAACATGACAATATATAAGGAAAAATATATATTATACTTGGGAAATTTAATATTTCCAACTTCATAGTCCAGGACTTGGCACAATGAGGGCAAAAAAACTAAATAGTAAAGTTCCCATCAATCAAATAATCATGCATTGATCATCTCCATGCTAAGCAGCTTCTTGTAGAGGTTAGCACCCCTTTCAACTTCAAAATAAGAGATGTCTATTTCAGAGGTTTGGAAAAGACGAGAAAGAAAAATAGCATAGAGCAACAGCAGCAGCAGCAGCAGTGAGGAAAGATTGCATATAGTATTTTGTCCTTACTATTTTAGTTGGACCTCTTTTTATTCCATTCTGATTTCATGCATAATACTTGGAGCCTTCAGGTATTTTGATTTTTGCTATATATGTATATAGTATTGTTATAAATTATAATGGAAGTACTTAGCATGTCATTTGATAATTTTCCATGTATTGATCTTCTTAAATGTCTATGGTAAATGGTTTATCAATGTTATGATATGCATACTTGAATTCTGTCTCTCTACATAAAAAAATCCCCTGTGTTTTTAATCACCGTCCCCTAAATTTGGCTTTGACTCATCCTCGTACTAGAAACACATTCCCGTCCCCTAAAACGTCCCCATCCTGGAAACTTCGTGGAGCATAGTTTTATTCATCTTTTAAAGATTGCAAAGCATTACAAATAAATTATCTAGTCAAGACAACAAGGACTTTTGAAGGACTTCTAAGCAGCCAGACCACATTGAAAGTACAAGTTAAGAGCATGCATCTCTTGAACTCCAAAACTTTAGTTCTTACTTTCTCGAAAGTCAAAATACTCCTAGGCTCCTTGCATTTATAGGAAATGTGTAAAAAGATCCACAAACTAAAATTGAGTCTTGAACTATAGCAATCCTTAGACAAAAAAAGCACCAAGAGAGGCATATGTATAAAAGTTCCTTATGAATAGGAGAAAAGAACAATCACACAGATAGTGGTAGCATCTATTGTGTTTTCACTACTCCTAGTTCCTAACTTTATTCATAACACTACTGACACATGGTAGTGGTCTTCATTTTGTACTACTATGTCTGTCCAACCAAAACTTTAGAGATATGCGCAAAAGATCCCTAGCTTCATTATTGTCTGTGATATGCCCATCTTAGAACAAGATAGCACTGAAAAACATATGTAGTCAAGGAATGGTAGACCTTGAACACCTCATGACAGTAAATAGAAATTGACGATTTTAACATAGTATTTAGAAGTTTATTAGGTGGTTACGCATATTTTTCCGAAAAAATCAATAGCATCAAGATCTTATCAAGGAAAATCGTGAAACCTTATCTAGAGTCATGTAAGCACACAAGAGGATGCAGTATTGCAAAGGGAAATAAGTGGGATCATGCAGAGGCAAAAAGGGATAGAGAAAGAAGTGAATTGAAGTCTTGGAGAACATGGTGAGAAGAACTTGAACAGGAAATCCAAGGTGTGTGAGACAAAATCCTTGCACTCTTACAGCTTTGACGCTATTTCCCATGGTCTTGAAACTTTGACTTGCATCGTAAACACACAGAAATAGAAGGGGGGTGGATATTGTCGCACGGGATTGAGAGTACAAGAAGATGGGGTATATAACAGCAAGCTCAAATAACGTACGTTGACGTAGGATGCTGCAACTGAAATGCTGGTCCTATTCATGGGAAATAACAGGTGACGAGTGGAAGATAACAGAACCGGCATAACACCATAGGGGCTAATCAAGCGAATCTATTCGAAGGACCACCAAGCTTGTGAGAAGGACAAGTTCCGAAGAACATATGCAAACACACGTGGAGAATTTAGTGAGAGCCACCGTGGTTAAGGAGGGAAAACAAGTATTCAACATCAACTCAGATCCATGAGTAGAAATCCTCAAACCTGAGTGTTACTGATCTGCTCAAACAGCCTATAGTCCTGTAGTTCGCCACAACAAGTGTGTAGAACAATTGTAAGCATTCAAACTGCATTATTATTTAGTAACTAATTGTTACTATTAATTTCAAGGAGGTTAGTTTAGCCATTCCATGAATTTTGTGACAACTGTAAGTGTCTCTACAATTAATTAAACTGGGTGTACAAGTACAACCTACCGATCAAGAGAACACACTAAATTTCATTCGAACAAGTAGACCAAACCAACCAGCAAGGTGTGGCCAACTGGTCAGCCCACTACATATCGACGCATATATTAGAGAGAAATCTTAAAATATGTTGCAAAGACATTGCACAAACATATTACCATCCTACAATAAGATAAAGAAGGGAATTGAATTGTATTAAAGGAAGCTATATGATGACATTGGTCAAAAGAACAATCAGATTCATATACAGACGGCATCAGAAGTTATAAATCAGCGTACAACAAGGGTATCATGGAATAATCACCTGAATACTATACACTGGGAATCATTATTGGATGTCATCACAAACCCAAACTCACCCATTCCAATGTCGCATATACTACTAAAAAGAATAGTATTCAACCACTATAAAAGAGTTGTTGATAAGTACAGCATAAAATCCCTGCGTAAATTTGCCAATGAGAAACCACATATTTGCAGAATAGAAGTCTGATACAGTGCACACATCATCACTACAAGACAATCAAGTCCTCCATTCACAAGTGTTAAAACTAGTTTATCCATAGGAAGACATCCAACATGGTGCAATAACAGCAATATAATCCGGAGGTACTTGTGCCTGAGTAAATTGAAATACACCCAGGAGTATTTGATTGATGTTATTTGTCATTATCATCACCATAAAACACATTCTATCATCAACAATTCATTATTGTGGAAATTCATAATTGGCAATTCGCGCGATTATATTCAGAATCCAGATGGACCAAAAACAAACCCAAACCCAAAGAAATTTCATAGAATACAAACTCAAACCCAGTTTCATAACAAGCTGACTTCTAAGATTTTGAACTAGTAGAAAGGTTGCAACGTGATTCTACTTACACGTATCTACTTCTGAAACAATTGATGGCAGTCTGCTGGATAGCATTGTTTAAACATTTTTAGTTTCATATTGTGGAAATGCTTAATAACGGTATCTAGTCCCTAGTTGCCTATTGGCATATCATGATTTCAGTACCTTACGGTATTGACTACCAGCGATCAATAAATGAAATAGTGCAAACAGCTTATACAGTCAGAACTAGCAAAATGGAAAAACAGGACTACCGAAATATTGCTAAAAAAATTCAATCGTCTACATCTGCTACAACCAAGGTATTGACACCGCCAACACAAAAGGAAAGATATTTTGTTAATAAACACAAGACCTATGCAACTCTAAGGTAAGTGCATAACAGATTTACTTCAATAATACCAGCCTGAGATCAATTATAAGTCTACAATGGAAGAAATAAATAGGGATACAATACAGGAAACGCTTGTGGAGTTCCAGCAAATGGGATTATTCTGAGATGTGTAAGGATCAACATCCCTGTAAGATGCCTTGATGTTATTCAAAGATGAGATTAAGGGCTTGGATCCAGATAAACTTTGAGGAAGACCATTGAGTTTGGTATCAAAGCGACCTATTGCATTTTAGCAATCCTTCTACACTAGAGTTATAATCAGAATAACATGAGCTTTTCAATTAGCATTTAGTTTATTACTTACCTATAAGGGTAGCCTCAAGAGAGATAACAAAGATGTATTCGGGCTAGTGTAAATCCAACCAATTGGCTCTTCCAAGATGGGTAAGGATCAGGGTCCCTGTAAGATGCCTTGAGGACTTGTCCAAGATCAGATTAAGGGTTTGGATCCCAAGAATTCTTTAGGAAGACCATTGGATTTGGTGCCTAAACAATATGTGTACAGCCTAAGTATTCTTCTTGACTAAGAATGATAATAAGAGAATGATGGGGAGCTTCTTCAACTAAGAGTTTTCTAGCTCTTCTCAAGCTACCCTTAGCCCACTGTAGGGTTTTCTCTCCCAACCCTAACCTAGAGGATCCTTCTACTATCCCCTTTGTTGGAAATATACAAGTAACTAAGAGGAAAGGGGTGAATCAGTTACCACAAAAATAAATCTCAGATCCCTTAGATGTAAATCAAAACATAAACTCTAATTAAACTGAATTCTATTGTTACTCGGCAAACATACAGACACTCGGTTTACACTAGCAAATGTTGTAACTCAGCAAACACTAAAATAACTCGGGAACTACTTAACATGAAAATCTTAAGATATTATTTGTGATTAGTCTTACTTAACTTAGTTGCAAACACACAAAAGAAATAGCATGAACACAAATGACACCAAGATTTAACATGGAAACCCATTTTGGGAAAAACCACCAATTGCAACTAGTTACTGATTTTCACTCTTCTGAAGTGAGCCCTGTTAGGAGCCAACCCTGTGAAAGGTTACAAAACACACTGTTAGGTGTGACCCTATTAGAGGATTTGATCACCCAATTAGGAGTGGCCTTGTTAGAGGTCTTTAGACAATTCAATCTAAAAATGCCACCTTGTTAGAGGATTTACAAATAGTTGTTAAGCCAACTCTATTAAGAGATTTAGATCACTGCTACAATGGTTAGAAAGTAACAATGAGATGACCTGATTTCTGATGCAACTGAATTGTTGATATCTCAATTCTAGCTTCTATACTTGATCCTTCTTGATCGAATGTATCATTGCAGCTCAACAAGGATATTCTTCTTATCCTTCTAATTCACTTCCTATAAGCATCTTCAAATCTTCTATTATGTTCCACACATTCAATCTTCAACTTGACCCTATATTTATATCTTACACATTGTCAAGTCGGGTTGAATACAACTTAGAATACTTAATATTCATCTCCTCAGTCGGCTAGAACCAACAAACAAATCAATTGAACTCAATATGCCAAAACAAGAAAATCCTTCGTTAGCCGACCCTGCTCGATAGATACTAACTCAAAATGATTACCCTGTGTTAACCAAGTGAACTCAGTTAACACTGCATATCCACAGAAGTTCCTTTGGTAACCAAGTGAGCTCAATTAACACTGGTTCCATCCAACATTTCCTTCATTAACCGAGTGACCTCAATTAACACTCAACTTCTACAAACTTTCCTTTGATGACCAAGTGAACTTGGTAGACACTGACTTATGAACTAGGAAAACTCAGGAATGCTCGGCAAACACAGGAAACTATCTTCAATGCCCGAGTGAGCTCGGCATACACTAACTAGCAATGATATGACATTTTGTGTAACATCAAAGACAATACACAATTAATCAATTGTTTTCAACACCCTTACCCTAGAAACTCTCCCAACAATTCAAAACTCAATTCCATTCCCCAAGTTCACCCAATATGTACTCTTTGGCCTAGTTTGCTAAAACTTCACCAAAATGCACCAAGTGTTCCCAAAACAAGTTTGAACTCCCCCACTATGGTTCTTGGCTCATTCCCCATCATTCTACACCAACTTTCCAAGGTTTACCCTCATAACCCTTCAAATTGACTAGTTAGACCTTGTAGCCCTAAGAACCCCTTTTAGCCCTCCTAGAAACAAGGAAAGTGCTATAACTCACAAAATCCCTTAACAAGGCACCCTGGTATATACTAGACTTTTGTTTCACATGACCAACCCTTGAAGATTTTGTAGGTCTTGGCCTCTAGTAACATCCATATAGTACGGATTTGGAAAACCCTACTTTTAAGGGTTTTATGGGCAATGTTAGTGTCTCTTCCTCCACAGGTGTCAAACTCCTTGTCCAACCTCCTTTGAGCTCTACTACCTTCATACACTACTCCTACATTGCCAAGTCAAGATTGATCCATATCAATCTGTTGTTCCTCACAAATTGCTTTACAAGCTCCTCTCTGCACCTTGCCAAGTTTGTCTACTTGCCTAGGGCTCGCTTGCAAAACTAGCAAAAGGCCTTCCACGAACTCCACAAACCATATTTAAAATATGTACAGAGGCTATTGCTTGGTCTCCAAGAACCATGGTGATTAGACCAAGGACACTCAAACTATAGCCCTTTTCATGTTTACTACTCAAAACTGGACAACAGGATCAACAAAAACAAACAATTTTGTAAACCTTATTGGATGTGTTGGTTCCCAAAACCGTAGATTGGAACTCCATGAGCCTACCACTTCTCCGATAGGATTCCGCAATCAAATCTGGCCAACGAACAAGAATCACCTTGATTCCCCTGCACTTCAGGCTCCGCTACACCTAGGTGGGTATACCTCCTCGAACCTAATCACTTGGTTCAAAGCTTTCCTAAAGCGAATTTTAAGCTTTGGAGTTCTCCGGCTGGCAAGGTCCTGGAACTCAATTAAAATAAAATTGAATATTGAGTAATGGTTGGATGTTTTGTATAATGTTTGAATAATAATGAATTTGATGCTTGTAGGAAGGAATATATAGATTTTCTAACTTCAATAATAAAAAGACCAATGCCTCTGCTCATTTGGGCAATAGAGTCAACTTCAGTGACTTTCGACGTACAACTTCATAAAGTTCTTATGCACTTACACTGCCAATAATTAAATAATCAAGATGCAACAGCCCAAATATTAAATTAGTCCAGGTTGAATTTTAACTCCTCTGGCAGGGAGACAAACTGGACACAAATACGGAAACAATTTAATATTTCACACTATCTATGATGGTCGAATTTAAAATGCTAAATGACCATGCCACTTATTTGACATTTAAATTATATACAGAATTCCAAAAAATAATTACAAAGGACGATTCATCTACAGTTTAAATCTCCATGCCATTTAAAAAATAAACAAAAGACATTTTATTTTATTATAAAAAATAAAACAATGGAATTTATATTACAAAGTCTTATTAAACTCCTTATCCCTCCGCAAAAGTAATGTAAAATGCTTTTTTAGAATATGAATGTGAATGTCCGAATATGTCTTTTTTACAAATAACTTATCCCTTATTTATAATTGAGTATAAGGGCAAGTGTGACCTTTGAAAATAAAAAGTTGTGTCCTTTTATTAATTAATCATACCTCTTCCTTATGGTAATCGCACCAATAAATTAGATTTGTTTATTATCTTGGCTTATGTTATTATCGGGCCTTCCCTTATATCAAACTATTGTATAAACATTATCATAAAACATAAGTTAGGTGCCATGACTATTAAAAATCAAAATCTATTGTGAAGGGGCATCCATTCGGAGCGCTGGAAGTAATCAAATGGCTTATACTCCTGCAGCAAAGAACACATTGCAACCTTATCCTTCGCTTCCGCAGGCACTTAGGGGTGCTTCCGTACAGACTGGAATTACTTTAGATGTTTCAAAAGCAAATATGGTGCAATTTTCCATTTCCGCCTTCATCTGTAGACACACGACACATACTCTCTTATTCTGGCATTTGCAAACCCGACCTTCCTCTGATGACAATAATGAACTCGAAACCCTTGTACAAATTGGCATCTTTGTCACTCATACGGTTGAGTGTATGACATTAACCGAGATGTTCAATATGCTTCTCGTTGATGGCCCAGGTTTGAATCCTGACTTCTTTCCAACATCCCACGTCAAACATTGGAGCTTCCAATCTCAGAATATGAACTCGGTAATGATTGTAACAAAACCATTTTCATCAAACAAGATTATAGTGGCAATCTTAGGCATATCATAAACTCAATTCTTCCATGTTCTTTCATCTGAAATATTGAAGGTAAGCTTCATATGAGCTTTGTATTGTCCAAACTTCTCTAATGCAAAACCCATCATAGCAGTCTGATTTCATCTGCATTTGCCACAAAATAAAACCTTAAGAACAGTTGAAGACCCATTTATTTTGAAATACTTTTGCAGTCTATTATTATTTAACGTTATAGACAGCAAGAGCATTGAATATGACTATGTGTTGTTGTCTCCCTGATTTGCTGATGACATTTTTCTAGAAGGGAATATGCACATATAGGATTAAGATTTGAAAAAGAAGTCTCTTTTTATCATTAATCTCTTTCAACTCCTCATGGTTCAGCAGATTTTATTTATGACTGCCTTTTCAAAGAGGCTTCTAACTCAAAATTTTATCTGATTCACAAAATGTGCAAAAATAGAGCCTCTAAATTTGGAGCTCCATCAAGATGCTTGCTTGATACCAAAACAATTGCACACAGAATTAAAACACGGAAGCAAGATCCTAATTCATTAGAAACACTCCTCTACTATTCAATCCAAAAACTCCAAACTACACTCAGATTGCTCAAAATTGTCATGTTACTGGTGTTGTCCATACACCCAACTATCCAACGCCTAGAACTGAGTTGGAAAAGTCTTAAATAGACTTCATCTCTCCTCCTAGTCTACAGTTCGAACCATAACTGCCCCAAATCAGTGGTTCTCAAAACTGCCTCAAAAGTTGTCAGCAATTTTGCAAAATTGCAAAGTTATCAATGCAACTTTTTGACAACTTTTGCAATTTTGCTCCTAGACTCTCCAAACTTGCAAAGAATGTTCCCAAACCTCCTAGGATGACCTTAAAACATCTAAGGGCCATCTTGACACACTCCTTGCCCCCTTTTCTGACATTTTACTTCATTTTCCCTTTAGAGCAACTTTTGCAATTTTTCATCTATCGGGACCTAATTGACCAAAATAGACTCCAAAACCAAAACCTAGTAACTCAAAACCTCCTAAGCACACCTTGGGACTTTATTATTAGTCCTTATTACCCCAATGGTTGGTTAGACCATTTACAAACCAAAATCTAAACTTAGGGTTTGACCTTACCCTAGGTGCTCCTGCACCAGAGAAAAACAAAACAAGCATCCTCGTGTGGATGCATAAACGCCACCACCGAGGCCAAGGGGGGCAAAGTTCCACTCTTGGACTTAGTATGGGATCGGCTTATCATGACTCATCTTTTTTTTTGAAACTTATATAAATGTGTACTAATGATCACTTGTGGTTGTAGGTTTCTATCAAAAAAAAGTAAATTGTATATCATCTTCTCGAACTATAAGGCATCAATCAAGAATGCATGTATTATGTGGCTACATCGTGTCTTCTTCATGTTTTCATGCATTCATGTGTCTTCTTCATGTTTTCATACATTCATGTGTCTACTTCGTGTATGCTTTGTGTTTTCATGCATTATGATGTATACTCCCAAAATCCCTTACACCTTCTTGCATCCGATTATATGCTTTGTATAGTGGTTCTACAAAAAGTCATGTATAAATGATTGTTGCTTGAGGACAAACAAAATCTAAAGGGGAGGACTATGATATCTCCGTCAAAATAAGAATCATATAATTAAAAATATAGTTAAATAATAAATCAATAAAATAGTAATGATATAAATAGTTGATGAATTATTATAATAACATTGCATAATATATCACTATTAAAATATGAGAATTAAATATTATTATTAATAATATATAAAGTAAATATATTGTGCAATAGTATCAAAAATATTATTATTAATATTAATAATAATATATATTAATAAGAAATAAAATTTATAGTATTATTAATATAATACAAATATAATATATAATTAATATAATTAAAATTATTAATATAATATATAATTAATATAATTAAAATTATTAATATAATATAATATGTATTCATCAAAGGACGTGACTCTAAGAATGAAAAACTATTTATATAGAATATTAACATTGAGAAAAGGGGATTCAGATAGGAAGAAATACGGAGATATATAGAATTTATCTACAAAAAGCTTAAAATGAAATATATAATAGAGGAATTATTTAAGGTCCTAGCAAGGGACATTACAAATCCCTCGAATGCCTTGACGTCAATGACAATACTTCCGTCAGCTCATTCATTGCATCAATTCTTAACAGTCGTTTGACAATTTACCTTATTTCTGAGCTGATCTCTTTCTATCTTTTCCCCAAGATTTTTCTCGGCTCGTTGCTTCCCTGATTTTATTATTTCTTCTCTTTTCAGCGCACCTTTGTAAACATCTTTATTTCCTCAAAATAAAAATTGTTCAATAGATTTTAGTTTGTCTTTTATGATCTGTTGTATAGAATTTTTCTTTATCTTTATCTCAGCTTTCAAAGAGTCATTTCCCTTATCCTTACACATTCTTTCTCTTACTAAACTTTCTCTTATTGTTGGACATTTTTCTAAAGTTCCAAATAACTCGTGATATTATTCTTATCGATTTTAAATTGTTTGTGATGTTGTCATAACATACTATTGTTAAAGTTGTAGTTTCAGTCGGATTGAATTGACCTGGAGATAAATCTTTTATGGTTATTGGTAAATCATTATTTAGAAAATATGCTTATATCTACTTATATATATTATAATATACATTATATTATATATATATATATATATATATTATTGTTAATATATTACTTAATGATGATTAACCATAGAGACATGTCTCCTCGTCTCATATTTATAAGTCATTCAAACCTTCATTTGGAACACATCAATATGATGGCAATGTTATTACAATTGCAAAAAAAGATCTTATAAAATTTAACATGGTATCAAAGCAAGGCTACAAATGATTAGAATGGAATGGAAAGGAAAACACATCAAAAAAGGGGAGGCATCAAACTATGTTATATATATATATAGCACTTAAAACAAACACTTAGCGGAAGAGACAGAGGATAGTATACACAACAAACAAGGACAAGTTAGACGCATCACGAATGGAAATTACAATAGCCGTATCCACCCAATAAAAGCCTTTATTTGGGATTTTAAAATAAAAACAGAATGAAGTTTTTTATTTTATCAAGCAAATGAAGATCAGTCTTGGATCATTAAGCAATGGCATTATGAAGTCCGAATAATTATTCTATCCACAGAGAGACTTCAGTGTTTAAATATTCAAGAATTTTGATATTCAATTATGAAGAGTTGAAGTATTTATTTGATTTGGAAAAACGAAAGGATAGATTATTCTGAAAATACATCGAAACGCCTTAGACAGGAATTAATATTTCTATTGTCAGGAAACGCAGCATATAGTTCTGGTGAAATTATATTTGTGGGCATTTGATTATGGTTCTTAATTGTCTATAATGTCCCCTTTTTTAGCAGGTTCCTGCAGTTGGCCAGGTCAATTCACCATCGCGACCCTCGTGAGCTAACAGTGGGATTTGAGGGTCTCAATTGTGTGGTTATAGGCTTTCCAATAGCCTATGGTGTGTTTTGGCTCTGTTTGAAGGACGTACTATTTATAGTAAGTCAATCTGTTGGTTCTGATGAGCTAAGTTGAGTCAGAGGAGTTGGAGGATGCTCTTTGTTTTTATTTCTAGCTTCCGGTTTGGGCTCCAAGAATCTTGGAGGGAGCATCTATTTATAGTAAGTCACCCCGTCCCTCAAGTTCATTCATCGTCTTTCATCATCAAGATCACTTTGGTGTTGTCAGATTTCGAATCTAATGCTTCTTCAGTTGTTTTCGTAAGACGAATGAATTATTATTATTATTCATCTAAATACACTGAGGTTGTTATTTTTGTTGGTGTTGTTTGTTGGTCACCTCAGTATAAGGGCTTGTTGGAACCGGGACGAAAACTTTTAAATCGTGAGAACAAGAAACAGTGGCTTTGCATGTCAGAATTTTAAGTTATGGCGGTAAAGGTCATTTTCTGGAGCCAAAAGCAATTAATAAATTATATTAATGGCCCTTTAATATATTCTAATGTTGTGTAGAGTAAGCTTCTTAACTGGAGTTCTTTTGGGAAACCGGTGCCATTTGGAGATTATAAATATGAGGACAATTGATGAGAAAAGCATCTGATTATTTGATTATGTATTTGCCTTTGTTGTCTTTGTGACAATTCTGAGTTTGTGGTTTGTGCCCTTGCTGAAGTATAAGGGTTTGGATTGGAGAAGTACCAAGTAATTCAAGGCTGAGATATTGTGAATTAATTTTGAGGAATTGTTTTGTCTTCATACTATTCTTACTGTTGCTAGAAGTCAATATTTATTATTATCTTGAATTTGGCTGAGAGTTGTGAAGTCTGAAAATTATTTTGGGAATTAGAATAGCAAATTACTGCTGAAGTATAGTAATTTTCCCTAGCTTCTCTTCTATTGCTAATTGTTTTTGAGAAGTGATTATGTGTTGAAAAAAATTTGATGGGAGCAGTTCAGATATTTGTAACTGCTGCCATAAACTCTTATACCTACGTTGACTTGCTTATGGGTTGCGGTTACATGTTTGAGGCTTGAGATTGTTCTACTATAGTCCGCATTCACAGTCGGAGCGTCTGCATTCAACATTTAGATCTGCATTTGGAATTTCCAAGGAACTACAGTTACATTTACAAGGCCTACTCTCATTATTGGTGTTTAATCTACACATCCAAACATTGCAAATTGGGTCTGCTGGTATATGGAGAGTGCATAATTTGAAGTCTACAATAATCATTCTACGAACTATACATTGGACAGATTCATTTCTTGTAATAATTTACATCATTGCAGCCATTGTTGATTTTAATAAAACTTCAAAATAATTGCTTTTGAGCTAATTATCTACCCTTGTGTTGAGAGAAATACTTTCATTTCAGAATTCCATATTAACTTTTTTTACCGTACTGGTAAAGAAATCAACGCATACAGACAATGAACACGAACAGCAGAATTATATTCGCATATGCCAGCATACATTATGCTTCATAAAATCAGTAATAGTAGATGATGATAAATAATTTACAATGATCCCAGATGGGATATAAATACTATCCGCCGAACCTTCCCGAAGGAGTCCATCGGCCACAAACATTATATCCGCTACAAACTATTTACTCGTCGGCTACAAAATACAAAACACCGACGACAATCATTCTGTCGGCTACAAAATACAAAACACCGACGACAATCATTCTGTCGGCTACAAAAACACCACCAGGACCATCCAGTCGGCTGACAAACTTCCTTTTTATATGCATCAATATCATCATAAGAAATCATTGTCAAACAAAAAATCAAACCCAACAAGATGCCTGCCAAGTTTTTGAGGAAATGTCAAACCTTTGAATTGTGAAAGAAATTAATGTTTGATTAAGTTATAACCAGTTGGGGTTATTACATTGTCATAAATGGTGTTTTGGTAAGCATTGTATTATTAAGAGACACTTTGTAGAAGTTTGAACATTAATTCTAAATTTTTATGGATGGTTTCGCTAAGTGGGCACCTGCACTCAATAATAATTTCCCATTTGTTTTAGAGGGACTGATTATAAAATTTTAGCTTCACAATAACAGCTTATATTTGCAACATTGTTTATTATTGAACATGGTTTATATATATTGTTAAGTAACATGGATGTTTTCTGCAAATGTACTACTATGGCCATTGTGATTGATATGTTCCAAATGCAGATTCGGATCTCATGTAAATATGAGAGGAGAAATGTGTCATGAATGAAGAGACATGTCTCTAAGGTTTAATCATCATTTAATTACTATATTTAATAATACTAATTTGTATAAAATATATATATACACATATATATTTATATAATATAATATGTATATATATTAACTACTATAATATATATATATATATATATATATATATTATATACTATAATATATAATTATATATATTATTATTACATGAATATGTATATATAGGAAATGATGATTTCCCAATAACAATAATGGCTATCGAATAAATCCGACTAAAGCTACAATTTTATTACTCCCTCTTAGCTAGGGAGGATTTGTAGAATACATTATGTTCTCAAGTATATGAAGAGATATCATCTCAGTATGATATTCAATTTGCTATAAGGCTAAATTTCTCAACACTCCCTCTTTAGCAAAAGAGAATTGAAGCAAATATAATACAAGATTTGAACACCACTTAAGTGTGGTCTATGACAGATTTAAGTTATGGTGTCCAGCTATATCCGGCCCAAAGAATGACAACAATTGATTTTCATGGTGTCCGGCAAAATCCGGCCCGAAGAACCATGATAAGTTGGTTATTAAGGTGTCCGGCAAAATCCAGCCCTAAGAACCATGATAACACTTGCTCCAACACATTTTGGTGTTAGGAGATAGATCAACCATTGATAAAGTCATCACCTTACAATAGTGACCTCGCACATATGAAAGATCGTCACCTTTCATAAAACACAATTGCAAAAACTTAATCTTTCTAAAACAACAACTTAATGAAGTATGTTATAATACATTTGTTATCATGACTTTCAGCATTCTAGGAAAACAACTTAATGTAGTTTGTCATGATAACAGGTCTATCATTTATAAGATTGTCATCTTACAATGATTACCTTCTGTTTATATATGTCAATGAATGATTGTCACCTTCATTACATATCATATGCGAAATAGTAACCACCATGAACCAAGTCAGTGGGTGGTACAAAGACTTTCACCTCAATTCTCCCTCACAGAGAAGAATGCATTACAAGGAATTTCACTTAGAACTTCTCCTCATAGAGAAGATATCATTTACAAAGGATTGCACCTCAAAATTCTCCCTCTAAACAATGATCCTGGGAAGTCAGGTCTAGTAGTTACTCCCTTAGAGACTCTCTTCCCCCAAGAATTTGTGTCAGACTCACTCTCGATCTGATATCAATCTTCCTCATGATGCATTCAAGAGTAGGCCCATCAAAATCACGCAGTCACACATGTATTTCTAGACTCCCTCTGAGTATCAATCTTCTAAGCTCCTGCATTGCCTTTAGATAAGTGTCACACTCCCTCTTAATGTAGAAGGATCTCATAATCTAAATCATTAAAGATGTTTTCTTCAAGAGCCTCACCTTATCCATCTTGATCATCAAGGTCTTTGGAGGTACTATCATTAGATTGAGTCTGCACAATATTTGGTAGCATGTATAAAGTACCAACCTTCTTTTCCTGCAAGAACATCCTCAAACATAAAGGAAAATATCAAGGAAAATAACCCTTATAGTATGTATAGAATTACAAATAAGAGAGATACTACAATCAGTAGTTAAATGTAAAAGATAACAATACTTATCTGCACATGAAGATTCAGAAATTGTCTTCTTAAATTATTTGAGAATGGAACATCTCCCCTCTAAAGAAGGTTCAAATGGGAATGGAACATTGACTATTATTCCCCCAACCATGTAAAATTCTCACTCATTTTTATATTTTTGAATAATTTTGCATCAAATCGAGTAATGATTCAAATTTGAAACTCTGATGATGCCCCTTCCCCGACATCTCCCCCTTTTAAGGATGGTTGAAGTGGGAATGAAACATTACTATTATCCCCCCACAATGTAAAATTCCCACTTATTCTATTTTATAGAGTAAGGAAAATTTCTTCCAATTTGCTTTAGGAGTGAGCCTGTAATCCATCTATGATCTCTGCATATATTTGTATAGACATGATTGTTACTATCCTCATATTATCACCATCGAATGATTTCAATTGATGGATGTTGGCCTTTATAGGCTATTGTGTTTGAGGACCTATGATCACATCTGTTCATACTTTTCCTTTCATTTGACTCACTCCTTTGACTTGTTCTTGAAAGATATGATGTCTTTAATATGCCCCTGACTTGTATTGTTGGCTTGGATATTACCATTCTAAATTAAATCTTATTTATTTGTTACTGTTGCTTGATCTGCGCTGAAGCTCTTCCTCTATATTTATGCATTCAAATGATAATCCACCAAGACTTGATAATAGTCCTCCTAGCAGATATTTCATGTATGTATGGCTATGAGATTTCAAGTAGATACTACTAAAGTCATCTTTACTAATAGAGGAAATATGCCGAGTCATTTATGTATTTGTCCAGCCATAAACTTGAGAGTTCATAAGCTTACTGGCTGATATTCCTTGGATTTATGCTGACCTCACCAACTTAATTATTTGTGATAAAATCCATTGTCCGATGATAACTGTCAGAATGTATAATTTTATTGGTTTGCTGAATTTATTTGTCATGGATTTATGTGCTGCTTAGACCTCAACATTACCGTATGATCTACTGTAGAACTCATGGCATTTGAGTCCACTGCTACAAGAATGATAATAATGATATCTCAAAGAAGAAATATTTTAATCTTCTACCCAATTGTACATGTGAATTCATCTTAAGCTAACCCCGATATATTATTTACGAAATGTTTAGAAAGATATTTATAACATGCCTGGTGCTGTTTATTTACTGCAATGTGATCCATCAAAATATATCATATTGATTGTCAATATTAACTGATGTTTCGCCCTTTTAATCTGATCAGGCTCGCTGGAATCACACGATCAACTTTGATAATACTTTGTTTGATGATATATATCTCAGGTGTACTATACATTTGCCACTGTTTTCTTATGGTGATGATCCCAATCGGATGCGATGAACAATATTTCCCACATGTTTTGTCCAGACCCTCGTTAGCTACAGTTGATGGTAATCTTTATTAGCTTCCTTTTCTGAATAAAATATGACTCCTATTTGAATTCCTTCACATATGAATCGTACTTTGAAAATATAACAGTGCTTCTATATAATTTCAAATTTTGGTCTATAAATTCTAAGACCAGATAACTATTATTTCTTTAAGACTTGCAATGATTGTTGCTTTTCCTGATTTAAACTTGCCTTCTATGCTTCTTGTTTGACAATACAAATACGTATGTACCATCTTTAAGTTATCCCTCCTCATACAAACTTGATCTGTTGCACAAGCACCAATTTCGCTAACAAAGGCATTCTTTGCTTGCTGAAAATGGCAGCATTGCTTCTGTTTATAAGACTATATATGTTGCACACTTATGAAGAGTTTCCTTATATACTCGATTCCTATAGAATATGTGTAAAAAGTTAAAAAATCCTAGCTGGTTATAGTTCAACAAATAAACCTTAACACATCAATTACCTTAACTAATCAGAAGTTTGACATTTTGTCAAACAGTTGGCTAGCAATTCAGTTATCAAAGTATGTGTTTAAATTTTATCACAGCACTAGGAAATGTACTGTACTACTAATAATTCACCAGATGAATCAGACTTTCCAGACTTTGACATTGATGAATACTACACAACTGTTATAAACCCTTCCTCACGGGTTTGCATGCAAAATTCAGAATTGAAAATATTCTCTAGCAGCTAATACTGAATCACAATAGAACTGAAATGATATTGTTAATTTTGCAAAGAACCTGCTGACAGAATTTGGTCTGCAATTTATCAACAACGGAGATATGGATGCCCAAAACTGCACTTACAGACTAGCAAGAAAGTCACCCAATGTGCAGACTGTGATGACTGTTCCACATTTCCACACTGTTAAATTTTCCATCCCGCCTGCTACAGTATTTTCCAATGCCCAGGAGCTGTAACAAGGCCTTGAATTCTTCCAACACGGGCTCATCAATTGACGATGCCGCCCTTCAATTAGATCACAGGGCTGCTATCTTCAAACACAGGCCCTTGTTCCATCAAACACAACCCCTATTTATGCACAGCGAAACTCTTAAACAAAATGCACGTTCACCAATAGCATGAACAGTCTATAAACTCTTTTGGAACCCAGTTGGTTCCTTTTGACATCGATCAGCTTCTCCTCATTTTGTCTTTCAAGCATAACAGGTTCAGTAATTAAGACACTCACAGATATGCAGATCGCAATTGATTAATGGTAACCGCAAATTCTCACAATTAAATGAAATCTTCCGGTAAACCACCGTCTTCTTAGCCACAGTAAACACAAAAAAGAAGACGCATCAGAATTCCAAACAATCTCAGCTACAACATTATTCACCCAGCCACAGTCAAAACAATAAGGAGATTCAAAACAATCTCAGCTACAATCTCTAGTGCCAAAACAAACCTCAGGCAATGAATTACTTCCAATTTAATCAACTACCAATGAGAACACATTCCACCTTAGACACAGTGAGAATAATTGGCAAATTACTTTACAGCAGCAGCAATTTGCAAGCTATCCTTCAAGGCAATTCTCAGAATTCTCAAAAACTTCTCACAGCAGATCCAATACAAACATCCAACAAATAATCTTCCTTCAAATCACACCACAAAATGAATCTCTCCTTAGATACAGTAAGCACAACAAGGAGAATTGGTGAAGTACTTAGAACTTGATCCACAATACCTCAGCTGTGCAATCAATGCACAACTCAAAATCAAACCCTTATACCTCAGCAAGGGATTTGAAAATCAGAACCTCAGAAAAAGCCACAAAGACAAAAGCAAATAAATTATCCAAGCATGCTTTCCTCAACAGATGGGCTTGTATTTATAACCTCCAAATTCCCTTTTATTGCCAAAATGTAACTTCACTCAGGAAGCTTCACCACACAACATTAATTAGAAGCTTCTATTAGATTCTCTCACTTCCCTTGGGTTAACTAATTAATAAATGGCACTTTCCAATGATAACTCAACTCTCAACTTAAGTGAAATTATAAAGTTAAATTATAACTTTATAATAAGTCAATTAATAATTAATAATAATTTGGTCACTAAAAATATAATAAATCTCAAAATACTCATCATTTAAATATGTCATTTGAAATAGGAGTCATACCTATTATTTCTCCATGTGACCAAATGCACTTTCCAAAAATAGAAAGGGTCCATCTCAATCAACACCAACTTACCACAAATAGTAAGTATACAAAACTAAGCCCAAACGAAGACCAACTTGCACCTTACTGAGATGTGGAGAAGATAAGACCCTTCCAAGCCAAGCCACTACCACAGAAGACCCTCTATCCACAATAATTAGCCTACTAGGATCACAATAATAGGCTAATCCCTAAAACTCCAATGCAGGGAAAAATGGGGACATTACAATATGGATCTCTAAAAAATATATAGATTTGGAGCTGCCTTTTCTATTGGTAGTGCGAGCCACATGATGCTTATGTGTGCTCGTGTGCACAAACTGGATTTGACTAGCTAGGGATACATGCTATGTTTAGATGTTGGTGATCTACTCATATGGCACCTTCATCTGCATAAGAAACAAGCTTGCATAGTGTATGTACGACTGAAAAAATAGATTTGGTATTAATGACAATATATTGTTTCTAGTGCATCTCCCAAAATATTCCAGAGCAGACAAACCATCATATTCCTCCACTGGCAGTTTGCTTTGTTATAAGTATGCAGATTCCTTTATCGCAGATTTGAAGAGATTATTTGATGCTATTTTTCAAGTTCTTAATCGTCGCGTAGAAAGGAATAGTCCCATCTTGAAATATTTTGCTTGTATTTTTGAACAGAACAGATGTCTTCCTCTACTTGTATATGTATATTTCATTTATGTTAGCAATGTTAACAACGATCTGTAAAAATCTCTGTTAATTTCATTTCCTTTTCTTCATTTGCAGTTTGGCTCTGATACCATGTTAAGTAACATGGATCTTTTCTACAAATGTACTAATATGGCCATTGTAATTGATATGTTCCACATGCAGATTTGGATCTCATGTAAATACGAGAGGAGACATGTCTCTAAGGTTTAATCATCATTTAACTAATATATTTAATAATAATCATTTGTATAATATATATATATATAATATAATACGTATATATATTATATACTATAATATATGCAATTATATATATTATTATTACAGCAATATGTATATATAGGAAATGATGATTTACCAATAACAATAATGTCTATCGAATCAATCCAACTGAAGCTACAATTTTAACACTCCCTCTTAGCTAGGGAGGATTTGTAAAACACATTATGTTCTCAAGTATATGAAGAGATATCATCTCAGTATGATATTCAATTCACTATAAGGCTAAATTTCTCAACATATATTGGCAGGCCCGACTCTATACACTAAACATTTAAGTTCGATGACTTCAAAATTTGAATGTCCTTGCGAATACATTAATGTGAAATGCTTTATATAGGGGTTAGTGGCACCAATATTTAAAATTTTCATGGGACACAAAACCATTTTGTCAAGCATATATTTATTCTTAAATGAAGTGATTAATTGCATTCAAGTGTTAATTGTTATCATATTCAAGCATTATTCCTACCGTTGAAGGATCTAGCAGATTGTTTTTGCCGTAACTTTTCATATCCTTATTGAGAACTTCAGCAAGCAACCAAAACTGAGTCCTAAATATTAAATTATTAGATCAAAGGCAAGCCAAAATCTTGGAAAGGCCCTTGGGAAATATACAGTGATCGAACTCATTGGCTGCTCTCACTAGAAGTAAATCCTCTATTTACAAGAATAAAGAAGCAGATTAATTTGATGGATATCGTCGATTCATAATATCCATCACGAAAACCTCTATTTGGCGTGTATGATAATAGTTGCTTGATGCCTTGACTCAGTGAATTATACAGGATATTTGAGCCACAATATCATGGTTCTAATTACTGCATGGAAACTTATTAGCCATGGCATGTGATTATTTCTTTAAACCCGTAAATATTTTGAGAGAACGGGGGAAGGGTATTTGCAGAGTTATGGGCCTAAGCATCTTCACTCTTCCCCTATAGTGATAGTTCTATTATTTGAAGATTGTGATGCAAGAACTTTGTATTGGACATTTCATAAATTGAAGGAAAGCAATACTAATTGATATGTATGCTCTTTCCCTTATTCGTTGGTGCAATTTTTGAGTGATATATGCAACAGGATTGTTCGGGTGTCACATACATCTAGCGCTCTATGATTACACATATTATAGTAGAGGAGAATCTAGATGTCTCTTGGTGAAAATGAAACTAGTGATTCACTAAGGATAGTATCAATCAGTACTTATCAATGACTCTTGAATCAAATATAAATGATACAGGAAATTGTTAGAAAGTAACCAAAAAAAAATGGTCACCTAAAGAATGGAGAACAAAGCATTAGCCAAATTCAATCCATTCAAATTATCTCTTGCCAAATTTTGTGTATTCCTAATTCTTTGTACTAAATCTAGTGATTTTTGAAAAATCATATGCAAAACAATGTTATTCCTTAGTATGGAGCAATGTAACACCCAACACAAATATTATGAGAGCCTTACTGGTGTCGCTAACAGAGATGTTCAGCAGTGTAATGATGACATCCTAGTGAGCCTTAGAATCTAAAGGGGGACTAAAAGAGGGACCAATAAAGGGAAAGCCTGAGCCATACACCTGTGAATTTTTGTCTCATGTTTTACCAGAAGGGATAAAGACAAATGAAGAAAACATTAACTTATTCCGATGATCTATCCCTAAAAGACTGAAAACTCTATAAAAATGAACTCTTTGGGAATTTCACATTGTGAGGGGTGAATAATTACCTTAATCAATGTTTCATTCCCATTAAAGGCATTTTCTGATTTGATGCATATGGACCTTCATTGGAGAAATTAATATCAAGGATGTTGATGTACAGATAAGTATTTATTATTCTTAAGTATTACATTTATCTACTCATTATAGTCTCTCTTACTTGTATTTCTATATGTAATATATGAGTTATTTTCCTTGATCTTTTCCTTTGTATCTGAAGATGATCTTGCAGGAAAAGAAGGCTAGTGGTACTTTACACATGCTATCAAATATTGTGCGGACTTAATCTTATGACAGTAGCTCAAAAGAAGTTGTGATCTAGAATTCGTTAGTCATGTGATGATCAGTGAGGCTCTTGAAGTGAATATTCTTGATGAGTAAGATTATGAGTATTCTTCCATTAAGGAGTCTGGCATTTTTTCAAAGGCAATGTAGGAGCTCAGAAGATTAATACTCAGAATACATGTGTGTGACTTTGATGGGCCTACCACTCTGTACATCATGAGGAAATAATGAGTTATCACCAGAAAGTCAGAAAGATTGATATCAAATTCATAAGGAGTCTGATAGGCATCCTTGGGCGAAGAGAGCTTTTAAGGGAGTAACTAGAGCACCTGACTTCCCAAGATCTTTTGTTCTAAGGGAGAATTACGAGGTGCAATTCCTTGTTAATGAGTTCCCTATGAAAGAAAAGTTTGAAGTGAAATTCCTTGAGAGAGAAGTTTGAAGTGAAAACCCTTGTTCCACCCTCTACGAGCAGCTATAGTAGGTCCACCCTCTAACTTGATTCATGGTGGATATCATGTGAGTTACTACATGATGATGTTGTGATTTATGTCATGAATGGTGACGAATCTGATCTTTCATTTGATATATGTGTGAGGTCGCTCTTGTAAGGTGACATTTTGAGAAAAAGCTTGACAATGTTATCATGATACACTTCATTAAGCTGTTGTCCTGGAATGTGTCACCAATCATGTTAAGAAAATGTATCATGATCGACTACACTAAATTGTTGTCCTAGAATGAGTCAGAAATCATGATACTGTGGTTATTATGCTGTACTCTTGATCCATTGTCATGATAGACTACATTAACTTGTTGTCCCAAACTATACTAGAAGTCATGACAATAAGTAAATCATGATAGTATCGGATTGAGCCAAAAATCATGAGATCAAGATAGACTATCTAATCGACTATGTGTCCCGGAATGTGCCAAAAATAAGATAGTATATATTCTTAAAAGGGATAAAATTGTGTATAAGCATTTTTATGCAAAGACGAATATGAGATAATTAAGATTAAGATATTAATCATATCCTCCCTCGCTAAGAGGGGGTGTTAAAGTAATAGCTTCGGTTGGATCTAATATCAGTATATGGAGCTTTGGTTGGATCTGATATCAGTATATGGAACATGCATATACGTATGTATATATATATATATATATATATATATATATATATATATATACATGCATATGCAAATACATATCCATACATATATGTATATGTTTGATTTACTTTACATACTGATATCGCGTGCTATTCGATACTTAATGATCATGCGCTGACCGGACTGTATATATTACTATATATGTTGTGATAGTTCCTCTCATCAATTCGTAACATTAATGTTACTATATTTTATGTTCTTGTTCTATTATTATGATAGACTACATTAAATTTTGTCTCGAAATGTGTCGGAGATCATAATAATAAACATATCACGATAGACTAGATTAACTTGATGTCTCGGAGTGTGTCGGCGATCATGATACTTGTCATGATGGACTACATTAAGTGGTTTTCCTTGATATCATAACTGTTATCTAATAGACTACATTCAGTTGTCCCAAAGTGTCGGAGATCAGATAACACACATCTTCCCAAGATTTAACTTTTTTGATTTTGGTGGGCAACAAGGATTTGATGCCAGTGCACATACCAAAAGAATATAAGTTTAATGAATATCATATGATTGACATTTCTTGTTGTTGAATCATGCTTCGGATTATGTTGAAAGATAACATCTAAATTGATGGATAGATGTCATGTCCCCATTTTGGAGGCAATTTGATTTAATTAATTTAATTAATTAAGTTGTCCAAAATAATGAATATTTTATGAGGATGACTAATTAATTATTTTAATTAAATAAATAAGTGGTATTAAGTTAATTATTTATAAAGTTATCAAATAAATAAATATTAAAAGGTAACTTTATATTTAATTAATTTAATAAAGTGACTTGAATTATAAAATATTTTATAAAGTCAATAGATAAAATAAAATAATGTTCTAGAAGCTTCTGGAGAAAGTGGAGGAAAAAGAATAAATAGGCACCTCGGGCTTCATTCTAATCATCCAGATTTGTTGTTGTTGATGTTGATGTTTGTTGATGTGCATTGTGGAGCCTAGGGTTTCTACAATAGTCACAACTGGCCATTGAGAACGAAAACTCTCAATTGGTACGCAATTTTGAGGGTGTGAAATATCACTTGAATTATTGCAGCTGGGAGGAAGATACTTCAGTCTTCTATTTGTGCTACATTGAGAAAAAATATTTGGGTACAAAAAGCAGTCCGAAAAAGCAGTTCAGAAAAAGCAGGCCGAAAAAGTAGTTCGAAAAAACAAGCCGAAAAAGCAGTCCGAAAAAAGCAGGCCGAAAAAGCAGTCCGAAAAAAGCAGGCCGAAAAAGCAGAACCGAAAAAGCAAGCCGAAAAAGCAGAACCGAAAAAGCAATCCGAAAAAGCAGTCCGAAAAAAGCAATCCGAAAAAGCAAATTCAAAAAAGCAAAGAAAATTATTACAGCCATCTACAATCAAGGGCGGCAGCTAGAGAGGCACAACTTGAGCACTTGAGAAGGTTATTTTTTGTTCAGTGGTATTGCAATACATCTATTCTCTAAGGCAACTTCATATGCCAGGTTCGATGTATTTTCATAGTTGCCTTTCACTATAGAGTGTTGATATATCATTCATTTTTACATTTCTCACAATGGTATCAGCAATCCATGGCTTTAGTTGTATTTAATCATGCATGTGATTAGCGTACTGCTGTAGGAGAGTACTGAAGTTAGACATTTAGTATTGCATTAGTTTTCATTGGCAGCTGTAGGTGCATATTACTTTATCAGCAATCGTCATATTTTGATATCTTTGTAAATGCCAAGAGTCTTGGCTAACTTAGTAGGAATATTGTATTGGATACTCATTCTCAAATAAGGAGATACAATTGTTGGTCATTAATAGTTGTCTTTGAGCATTAATATATCATTTCTTATCAGCCAGTTAGCTTGCATACCAATTGTTTGTTAAAATACCAGTTGGCTGTAGGTGATCATTTTCATGGTTAGAACTCATATATGCATTCACTATTGCCAAAATTAGTTGCATATTTATGTTAGGTTATTGTTTAGACAATTTGGAGTCTTTTGTAAGCATTCTCTTTGAGGCAAATCCAAACAGGAATCACTGCAGCAATCTGAAAAGTTATATCAATCATATGACCCCTTGTATGCAAAGTGTTTGACGAAATGTCAAACAACTGAAGTATAAAGATTTTTGGTGTTTGAAGAAGTTATAACCTATTGGGATTATTACAATAGATATTGATATCCTTAAATATGTCATTCCAGGAATATCATACTGAGATGATATATCTCCATATACTTGAAAGCATAATGTATTCTATAACAATCCTCCTTGGCTAAGAGGCAGTGTTAAGGTTCTATCTTCAGTTAGATTGAATTGAAGTGGAGATAAATCTTTTATGGCTATTCGTAAATCATCATTTAGAAAATACTCTTCTATCTACTTATATATATATATATATAGCTATATTATACAATATATATATATGTGTGTGTGTGTTATTGTTAATAATATTATTTAATGATGATTAACCATAGAGACATGTCTCCTCTCATATTTATAAGTCATTCAAATCTGTATTTGGAACACATCAATACGATGGCAATGTTATTACATTTGAAGAAAACGATCTTCTAAACTCAACATCTATGGCGCTTGTGCTTGACAAACTAAATGAAAGGTTTGGCCGAAACAATATAATTTTTTCCCAAGCAATCAATGGACATTAGAAGGAATATTATGAGGTGATGATGTATTTGTTAACATGAGGTAGGAGTTTGTAGCCAGGTTTTCTAAACTAGTATTTGTGGATATAAATGGCTTTGTATTTTTTTCAAGACTTTGGTTAATTTCATTTTTTGTGGCCTTGGGCTCTAGTTTGTTGGTTTTTCTTGACATAGTTTGGAGAGGACCTTTTTTTGTTTTGAAAGGAAAAGACCATTTTGAAATTGGTTTGGATGCGGCTTTATGAGAATTTTTCCAATGGCAATGGCAATTGGAATATCCCAAATCCTTGTAAGAAAGAGTTGTTTTGCAACATCATTTAAGATTGCAAAAGGAATTGCATTCATTGATATTGCTTCCCAATTGTTGAGATTTTTTCCAATGGCAATGGCATTTGGAATATCCCAAATCTTTGTAAACAAGAGTTGTTTTGCAACATCATTTAAGATTGCAAAACAAGTCACATTCATTGATATTGCTTCCCAATTGTTTTTTATTTCCTGATTGCAAGTACGAAATTGTTTTGGTAATTTTCAAGTCCTTGATTGTTTTGTTTTCTTTCTGTCCTAGATTTCTTGCTTTTTGAATCCTGATTATTTTGAGCTATCACAGGTTTGATTTTGAGCTATATAATAAGAGATAATAAAGAAAAGTGGGGTTTTAAAACCAGACTGCAAGTCATCGTTCTTTTTTAAAAGCCTGCAATACAGAATCAGAAGTCCACCAAAGACCTCTTAAGCCATGAACTTCGGCTTTTTGTGAGTCATTACAACTTTTTTTGAGAAGCATACACTTGTAATTGAAAAATGAAAGTCCAACATTACATTTGAAGTAATACTTTTAAAGGTAAAAAAAAGATTTTAATAAAAATGTTATATATGTAATTAGGCTTTTAGAGCCCAATTACATACCTTTTCTACTCAAATGGGATTGCAAATGATTTTTATAACCCACCTTTGGCTCTAAGTCGTTATTTTTAAAGCCTCGACGCAACAATTCATTATAAGATTAAAAACATATTTGTGCTTGTAGTCAGCCTTCTAAAGCCCAACGACAATCATTATTTTTAAACTTAAAATGACTTGTAGAGCGTTATGAAAAAACACGACCTCTTACAATAACATCATTTTTTGTTATGAAGTATGTTTTTCCTAATTGCATTACTTTCTATAAAGTCTTGTAGGGCTATGGTAGGGTGCAGTCTTCTAGAGCATAAATTTTATCTACTAGTAGGTCCCCGGCAGTCGAGTTGATTATAGATAGTTGACCTGATGGCCAGGGTGGCTTTCCGAGCTCCACACTACTATTATAAGGCTAACATTAAAGTTCGAGTAAGCTGCCCTTCAATGAAGATTTTTAAATACATTATGGGGCTACTAAAACTCAACTATATGTTTTGTCCCTCCTACAAAATCTAAAACACCTTCAAAGAGGACACCAAATACCTAACGTCTCCTCATCTATAGAAGCATTTGAATGTGGAGTTGTGTTTTATATAATAGCATCAGACTTTCGAAGTCCACTCTCAATCTCAAACATTGCCTAAATATTGCCTTGCAAATTGACTCAAAAAATCCAAAGTACTTGAGAATTTGACAGTTTTGGTGTATGTTTATGCTTGCAGCATTATTTTCGAAGCCCAATTGGGGCAGAAGCAAGTCGCTTTTGAAAGAAAAGAATCGTTCTGAGTTGGAGCATTGCTAGGAAAGCCCAACCTAGGGAAGATTGATTATTTTCAAGCTTGCATTATCAAAGGAAAACTATGTTATCCTCCATTGACATCATTTTTTGCCTTCATTGCAAGTCAGCTTGTAACAACAAACTCAAAACCTGAATTTGGTCTTTGAATGAGCCTTGGAGGTTGTTATTCTTATGCACTTGAGTTTCAATACTTGGCCATTCGTCAAGAGACTATGGAGGACTCAAAATGCATCGATTGTTGACAGAATTTGGTCAAGATCCTGTTTCCAATTTAGCCTACATTTGGAGATCTTTCCCTAGATTTGAAACAGAAAAAATTTGGGGGTTTTCTTCAAAATTCAGACTTGTTTTTCTTCGCACTTTGGTTCTCCAAAGAGATATGATTTTGTTAGTATTTGTTCTTTGTTTTGAAGAGTACATAATGGGCAGAAAGTGCTTTCCAAAATGACATGTAATTCGACCTAGAAACCCCACTTACAAGAGAGAAATCTCCTTGTGCTCATGCGAGGAGGTGAAGAATGGAATGACAACAGCATAGAAGGCTTTCAAGACTGATTTCAAGCAAGCGACTTGCTGATGCCATCAATATAGTGTTTTCAGTAAAATCCATATTGTAGCCTACGAGTAGAGTCCTATTCCAGTTTGTGATGTTTTCAAGAAACCATAACATTTCAAAGACAAAGCATCATGTAGCGGCATGAAGACCATACACAGGATGATGTACTAAAAGTTGTGTCTTGTCTGACACTTAGTCATTTCCGCATGCTTTATAAATGGATGTAGTTGTGTTCACAAATTACATGTAATTGTGTAAAAAGTTGTAATTGCATGCAATAGTGTCACATTCAAAGCTGTAACATGTTATCAGATTGCAAGTATGTCAGGACTTGCAGTTTGAGTAAGTCAAAGTTAGTGAGGGAGTAGATCAAAGTTAGTTGGGTTTCTCCTACCTTTCTCTCTCATCCCCTCACCTATAAATATAGGAAGGTGCTCATTTTAATTTTCATTTTTTGGCAATGCAACAAAACTTTATCAGTTTGTATGTGCACTCTAAGACTTTGTGCTTGGATACAAAACAGATTGCTTTCAATAAAAGAGGCAAGTTGTTCCGAGACTTTGTGTGAATCCAAATTGTTATCAAATAACATTTACTTGAGTTGATTGTGAGTTTTGTTGCTTTGTTCAAGAGGGATTTGAATTCAATTGCATAGACTTTGAGATGTGATCTGATGGACGGATCTAGACTAATTGCAGTATTGGATATTGAAATAAGAATACAACTCAGCGCAAGTCTTAATACATTTATACATAAATGAAATTATGCATCAAAACTTAAGGTGAGAAACAAAATTGAGAGAGAAGAAGATAAGAAGGTGCAAACACAGTTTGATTTCAAAGTTCGCCACAAATGTGACTACGTCTCTGGGTCGGCTCCAATATAGTACGACCGATCCGATTAATCTCCAGAAATCAATTACAAAGCTCCAAGACCAATCCTTCAAGCACTTCGGCAGCAATAAGACTCCGAGATACAAGAATGGTACACAAATCTCCTTACAAGACCTCTCTGTCACAATGCCTATTTCAATAAATCATCACTTGAAGAGAATAAAATCTGCCTCCAAGAATACTTGGCCAAAATTCTCCTCCAAAAAGACTCTTGAAAATTATGAGTGAAAAACACTCACTCTCTCCCCCTTTTTATACAACAAATTTACTTAAATTAGGCCAAAACAAAAATATTTTAATAATAGGCCTATTAACAATACATGCTTCGTCATTAACCTCTTTGCCATTTAATAATTTTGGTATTACATGAATTTGAGGTTAAAGACAATTAACAAAATAACTATATATCCCTATTTTAAGGGTGGCTCGGTCGATAGTCACAGGATAAACATGCTTTAACCCATATAAATTTCAAAACGCGTGCTTGGCACAGTGGCAATTAGTTATTTTAGGACCCGGTCGGTCCAAGTTTCAACTCCCACCGATGCACGTTTTCAAATGGCTTTGGCGGCATGCATGGTTGAAATAGAAAGTTTGACAAATGTATTTTGAATACTCCGCGTGGCCTAACGACAAAGTCTTATTTTGGTAGAAGGGTGGTTGGGAGTTCGACCCCCACCGACCCAAGTCCTCCATCCACTTGCCAATGATGTGTAAATGCCACCATGACATCATCATGATGTCATCAGAATTCAAAATGATATTTTTTACCTCCAAAATTCAAATTGCCATAACTTTTACATATGAAGTATGTTTTTGACGAAACGAACGTCGTCAGAAAGCTTGTGACGAGATCTTTAATTTGAAACCCATTGTTGACCACTTTTGAGGTGGTTTGATTTCGCTTCTTATCTAGCCCTCTGGTCTACCTGTTGACCAAAACTTTGACTGAGCGTAACTTGCACAAACGAACTCCTTTTTGCTCCATTCAAGTTGCGTTGGAATCAGGATGCTGAGATCTTTTTGATGGTGCAAAAATCTAGAGATTTGAAGACACTTCAATTTTCACTGAAATTATCCACCGGATCAAGATACCTAATGCATTCAGAGTTATAATTCAATCCAGGTGTTTGAAGACTTTGTGCTTCAAAAGGAAGGATAGTTATAGTTAGTAGTGGCTGCAATTACTTGGGAGCGGAAGACTTTGGGCTTCAGTTTTAAGTATTTTTATTAAGTTTAAGAGTATGCAGTATGAGACTTTGTACCTTACTGGTTATTCGACTTGAATCCTAATTCAGGAATATCGCAGGAGACTTTGGGTTCACGTACTTATTCGACAAAATATTAAAGTAGACTACTATCTTTGGAGTTGTTCTTACGTCATCCCCCAAGCCACCAATATTACCGTAGCAATAGGACATTTTTGTTAAGTTTGAAAGTTGTAGTTTCTTGAAACTCTTTCTTGAAAAAAAGAGGAATGATTAAGAGAACATCTGTAAATATCAACTACAAAATCTCAAGAATACCAAACTAGAGTAGCAAGGCAATTTACATAAGGATATGAAAATCCATATCAAACATCGGAGCCACCCACAAAAGCAAGGATGGTCTCTAGGGTTCATATTCTCTACAAATCGAAACACGATAACTCTATTCGTTGAGTAAAATGCAATCCATCAAAATCATATAGTGCAAGGACAAATGAAAATAGTTAAACAAGAGTTTTGAGTCAATACACATCTTAGTTAATCTTTAAGGTACGAAAATATTTGTATGGTAATAATGAAAAGACATTTATTTATGTCCTCAATGGCAATCACTTTTCACATATTTAACTTATTCATCTAAACAATGATTAACCATCGCTTTCGATGTACATTCATGAGTGGGTCATTTTTAGACTGACATTTATGCTTTGTGCAGAACAGCTCAGTGTCATGTTAAGCTCCAAAGCCATCGAGGTTGTTTAAACTATACACCATTAAGCAACCCCCTAAATTTCAGCTTTAAGCCCTTTGAAACTGTACACTTTTGCCTTACGTTTTAATGTTAATTTCTGGAGAAAGAACTGCAAGCTGTATCATTCCAAATTTATTCAAGATAGCCAAATAAAATAACAACAAAAATAATTTTTAAGAAAATGGTAACCATCAAAATATGAATTGTCCAAAACTGAAGGAAAAAGGAGAATCATACTTGATATAAGTTATCCAAGTTGGCCCATCCGGTTGACATGCTAAGCTCATTATCCATGCAATTTTGATAGTAAGAATTTATTTCATTAAAGTAATAACTGAACCTCAACAATCCACGAATGGGATATAGCTCTGCATTTTTTATAACCTCCTTCAAAGCTTGAGGTCCCAAATGCATCAATACCTGCATACCAGATCCCAGATGTAGCCTTGTTTACTCAAACATATAAATAATTATTTTGATGTTAACAGAGATATGTACCTAGGAAAAGTCCTTTTGTTTTCCATTTAGGTGTATTACCACATAATCTATAGCATCTAGAAAAGCAGAAAATGGTAACTGCAAACTTCAAGTCTAACTTGAATAAAATAAATTGAATTGCAAATAACTGAATCGCATAAAAGTTAAAACAGATAAGACAAACCCTGAGATAAAGCAAATGTTAACTAATAATGCGAACGTCAAACAAGAATATCATGTGCTTTACACTAATCAAGTCCAACAAAGCCATTGAAATTCGGAATGTCATAATCATTAATGAGGAGAAACTGTATAAGTACTCCAAATAATTGAACTTCAATGTACGTAAGGCTTATGAATTTAAATTTTCTTCACATGTTGAACCTGTCTCTTTTACTTTTCCAGACATAGAGCTCAAAATTTCTAGTAATCAATGAACAGATACAGATCGAATAAGAAATCTTAATTGCATTCAACCTATGCGGCATGCAGTTAATGTATATACCTTTATATATGTAGTCAAAACAAATCTGAAAACAGTGTAACTGTAGTAGTCATTCCATTCTTTGGTTAATTTTCCGTAGCTGCAATAAATATGTCTTTAGTTATATTGAGTTCAGAGTGAAATCTATGTAAATAGTTTGGTGATAAATTCCTCTCTCAAATATGCCGACTTATGTTACCATATGATCAAATGCATATTTTGATGTTGCTATCAAAGTATCGACTGAATGGCAACTTTTGAGACCATATTTCCAAAATTCCTATCTTGATGACTTATTGCGGAAACAACCATTCCATGGCTTAATTATAAATAGAAATTGTACAGATCTGAAGACAACTGAAGAAGTAAAATTCATCTTCCAAGGTATGAGGAAAATAAGAATAGATAAGATAAAGATTGATTATGCCAGCACCCTAATTTGGATGAGAATAGGGCTTTGAGGATAAATAATATCCTTATAATCACATGAAAGAAACTGGAAAACTGTAGGCATTGATCATCAAGATTCAGACTACAGAAAAGGCAATTTGACAACGAACAAACCCTCAGGATTAAGGTTACATATAGAAGATTTCATTACAACAAAGCCCCAAGATTTCGATGGCATAGACAAGTTTATTGCACTTGCAGGACATGAGTTTTTCATGTTGGTTCCTCACTCACAACCTAGTTTCATTCTATTACATACTTTCTTCCTTGTTTCCAATATATATTGTGTTCTTCCAACTGTGGTTAACCTTTTGGCTGCTAATAAGCATTCCCAACTCCAATGCATCATATACCTTTTTATGTAAGGAAATAATAGCAAAACATAGAGAAACTCTTGAGTTCCTATTAGTGCCTTCAGGTCATTAGGAGACCAACATTTTAATTCCTTGTTGATCAACACCTACCAATAAAAAATTTAGTGGTCAGATGATAGGTTAACTGTGGTTTTTCCATCTAGGATTGTGTTTACTAGATTCTTCATGAGAATCTCCATATGCACTACAATAGGTTTCTTAATCATATTTGTCATCAACAACGTATCATCTATTACTTTGCCATCATGCAAGGCAAGTTCCCCTATCAGATCTTTACCCTTCTCTTGGCTCATTTTTCCTTCTCTTGAATGGATCTCTACTGTGGTACTAATTGCAGTGCTTAAGTGTAAAATGATTTGCAAAAGATCTGCCATTTTGATGGGTACAGTAATTTGTAATAGTTGCCTTGTAATATTTTTATTAGACTTAAGTTTGAAGTTTTTGCATTTCCAATAGAGCACAACCATTGTTTTTTCATGACTTGGTCCACTTCTACTTTCGCTTTGTGGAATCTTTCTTTCTGCCATAGCAGATTTGGATCTACTAACTTTGGGTTTGTGCCTGTGTGACTAACCAAATTTCCATTATTTTATTGCTAGTATCAATCTTGCTAATTGATGGCAGCTTCGACATTCTTACCATGATATCTCTAGGACTTTATTCTTGGCAGCTTCAAGTAGTCTGAAGATTCTGAGTATTATAAGGTTGGCATTCAGATCAGAACTAAAGTCAGAAAGTACTCCTAAACATTCAATGTAATTTGATTATGAAAGTATGTCAAAATTTATCTCCAATTTTAATCTCAAGCATTAGTACAATCTCTGTCCTTAACTCTTTCATGTGCATATACGTTTTAAGTCGATTTGTGATCAAATTATGACATTATTTCTATGTTAAAATTGAAGCCTCACATTCCTAATCATGCCAAATGTATGACAAATTTACATGAAGAGAAAAAGAAGTAAAATTCTAGGTCTCAATCCAATAGGGGATATTATAGTGGTATTAGAGCATCAAAGCTGATGGCTTATTAGTATATTACAGATTGATGCAACCAAATGACAGAGAATTAAGGAATTATAGGAGGGAACCATGCAATATATGGAACCACCACAAGTACCTGAAGGTACAACTGTATCTGGTTTGAGGTTCTTCTTCTACTTCAGGATAAGATGCAGGTATGGGAGACCAAAAGAATAACAATCCACCACGGGATGAGGATAGGGAAGTAAGAGATACTCTAATAGGAATTCAAATAGGAGAGGAGCAGGTGGCCAATGTTCTTCATCAACTTACAGTAGCTATTCAGCAGTCAAGTGCAACAAGATCTCATCGGAGTCATAATGTTGGTGGTAGCAGAGTTGGTTCCCCACGAGGTAGAAGAGTTCACACCTGCTCGTTAGATAGGCCTTTGATGCCTACTTTTGCTGATGGTAGTGATGAAGAGGAAGCCAATCACATTGAAGTGGCAATGCCTATAAAAATTTTAAGCATGTACCCTTCCTACATTTGATGGCAGCGGTAAGAAAACTGCTCGTGCTTGGATACGTAAGTTAGACACCTTCCTGACACTTAACCCATGAAGGAAACAGAGGCTATTAAATTTTCTAGTATGCATTTAGAGGAGGCAGCATACGATTGGTGTCATCATGTTCTCGTAACACAAGATCATTGATTGATTAATTCTTGTGAAGAGTTCAGCTCTAGGTTAATTGCTTGACTTGACAGGAACAATATTGAAGTATATTATTGGTGTTAGGAAAATAGGATCAGATTGTAATACCTTCTTCAATTTTATTTGATATATATGCTCCTTGATATCATAATTGCTCTCTTAATATAATCTCCTTGTTGGTATCACTTATGTAAATTTCTTTTGCAGATTTGAACAAGTATAATTGAGTGCCAACCTGCAAGTATCTCTGAATGTTTGTTAAATATAAAATGCAAATAATGAAGATTGCTGCAACTTGTAATAAAACTGTTGTTATATCTGTGTGCTCCAAGTGCTGCAGATCTGAAGGTGTCTATATAGAGAGAGAAGGCATGTCCCACGTAGAGATATATCTCTACATGGCTCAAGCCATGTAGAGACATGTCCCTACATGGGACATGCCTGATAATCCCAATGCTGCGATTCATAACAATTATAATATGCACCATTTCATTAACAGTGATAATCCTGTTTGAGAAGTGTCAACCAAAACACAGAATACAATCCATGATAATTATGTTATGAAGTTCATATATATATATATATATATATATATATATATAGCAGCATTTGATACATGATCGATTATTCAGGTAATAGAGTATTGATCAATGATTTGACATTGATTAATAAATATTAGATATTAATAATGTTACACAATGTGTGTGTGTGTGTCTATGTATGTATGTATATATGTATGTATGTACAAATACTCAAGTATATGTGTATGTGAGTGTGTGTGAATTATCTAATAATTATTAATTATTAATCAGTGATGATTAATTCCTGCCTTTTGGGAGAATCCTCTAGCAACAACTCTAGCTTTGTGTTTTTTAATACTTCCATCTGCTGCATGTTTGATATTACATAGCTATCTGGATGAGCCAACTGATTTTCCTTTAGGCCTAGGCACAATGTCCTAGACAACATTCTTCATAATGGATTGGGACTATTTGATCATGGCATCCTTCCAAACTTGGTGTTTTAGTGCTTCATCAACATTGGAAGGCTTGGACTTATTGGGTTCACTCATAATAGCCAAATAGTTTGAGTAAACACTTAGTTTCTTGCTTTCTCTAAATGTAGCCTTTGGTGCTGTATAGTTTTCTACTGCTTCATTTTTCCTCCTTGCCTAGAGTGATCTTTTCTTATTAGCAGCAAGTTCATGAGGTTCAGGAGTACAATTTATAGGTTCATTATCTTCTACAAGTATATCCCTTTGAACTTCAATGCCAGGAACTTCTTCCATGTCTTGAGGAGACTCATCATCTGTTCCAGTAAAGTTTTTTGATATTTTGAATGCGATGTCTTCTTCAAAAGTTACATCTCTACTAAGCTCAATTATTTTTGGACCGAGAACATATATCCTATAGGCTTTCATCTGTCCCAGTAAAGTTTTTTGATATTTTGAACGCGATGTCTTCTTCAAAAGTTACATCTCTGCTAAGCTCAATTATTTTCAGACCGAGAACATATATCCTTATAGGCTTTGGATAATTCACTATATCCAAAAAAATACCTTTCTTTCCTAATGGCTGTAGTTTGGATCTTTTATCCTTAGGAATGTGAGTATAGACTAGGCAACCAAATATTCTTAACTGACTTAAGTCAAGCTTGTTTCCAGTAAAAGCTTCTTCAAGACTTATCTTGTCAAGAATAGAATGAGGACGTCTATTATGTATGTAAACAGCAGTATTCGATGCTTCTGCACAAAATGAGGTATGAAGATTATGATCATGCATCATAGCTTTAGCAACATCTACTATGATTTTGTTCATTCTCCCTGTTTTGTTGAGGGTTATATGGAACAATGTACTTCCTCTTAATCACAGTAGTATTAGAAATTTCTTTAAAATTTTCAGAGATATACTCTCCCTCATTATCTGACCTTAGAGTTTTGATTCTTTTCCTGGTCATATTTTCAACAAGGGCCTTAAATTCTTTAAATTTTGATAGTATGATTCTTTAAGTTTTAGAAAATAAATCCAAGTTTTTCTAGAGTACTCATCAACAAAACATAGTAAAAAATCAATCTATGGAGGGTACTATCATCGGTCCACACAAATTACTGTGAATAAGTTCAAGTACATTTTTGGATGTGTGTTCACTACAATGAAATGTCCCTTTAGAGTTCTTACCTAAGGCACAACCCTTACACATTTCATTATGTTCTTGGCTTAATTAAGGTAATCCTGTAACAGATTTTCCTATGGGAGGTAGGGCACAGAAGTGAGATGTCCTAACCTTCTGTCATATTTCATTTGTAGTGGAAACATCGTAAGTTAAGGCTTGGGTTTGAACATTGCAAAGTATGTACAAACATCCATCACGAACCCTATTGTATATGCATTCCTGAAGTTTGAGTTCCTAGGCGAGGTAAGAACTTTCACATCCAAGAAGGTGATTTGATACGCTTTGTCTTTAAGGGCTCAGATGGAAACAAGTTTAGTTAGTTGTAGAGAAACTCTGGATTTCAGTTGAATTGTACAAGTCTCGATTCCTTTCATAGGGTAGGTGGAGTTATCTCCAATGGTGACTTCTTCATTTGAATTCTCTTCAAGACAATCCAGTTGTTCTTTGAATCCAATGACATTACAGGACTCTCAACTATCAATGACCCAAGTATTTCTATTGGTCATTAGTTCACTTGATAAAGCTGAAAAGAATACCATTCTTTCTGTATCCTTGACTTCTGCTAGTGAGGCTTGATTCTTGAGTCTTTCCAAGCATTTTACTGCAAGATGTCCATACCTGTCAGACCTATAGCATTGTACCTTAAACATGTCCCTTCTTCTTTTAATTTAAAGTCTATTGCTCTCTCTTCCCCTATTTCTTTTTAAGTTTTCTTGCTGCACTTTCTTTTGTGAGTTTATGTTCAACACTTGGATCTATACATCAAAATAATTATTTATTCCAATCCATTTCGTGGTTAGTATTGATTATGCTTGAATACATTCAGTTTTTAATCAATCTAATTTTGGAAGTTTGGATCCAACAATATCCCTTGTATGAATGATTCCCAGGATGTGGGCAGTTCATAGAAAGCTAGCATTGTTATAATTCCTTGTTGTCATTTATATGGCCAATAGTAGATAGTGTAATATCCCTCGCAATTTTGAAATTAGTTTTCTAATTTCCTGACCTGAGAATTTTGTCAAATTCATTGCACAGAAGGAATATATTGCTGATCTAAATTCTCTATCTTTCTAAATGACAAACTTTAACAGATACAATTGCAAAAAACTCCAAAATATCTAATAATGAAGATGCAAGTGTTTTTATATTTTTCACTTGAAATGTATAAGCATAGATTAATGATGAGAAAATATGCATCAACACCAATGAGGCCTTAGGCTAGTGTCTGCTATGCACTTCAATGATATTCTAATCCCTTTAAATGACAACTTTTTGATATGCAATTCTGATATACATCATATCACAATGCTTTCACAACCGATTGCTAAATACCTACAAATGTCAAAAAACAATGCAAAATATATATAGATCAGAACCTAAAAATTGCCCAAAAAATCTGGAGTTATTGTAGCAGCAGTATTGTAGCTGCAACATTGTAGCGACGGTACTGTAGCGATGACACTATAACAACGGCAATGTATTAATGGCATTGTAGCAGCGATGTTGTCCTACATTTTGTCACCACAAAATGTTGGTAACAGCACGAAACTTTTCCAAGCTAGTTTCGTGTCTCTCTAAGCTTGAATTTGATATTCAATTGCTTAATGTTGATCGATTGATCCATTTCAATTCGAATATCAAGTTGTTTTACTGAAGCCCTTCGTCAAGTCATTTTTGTTTTGCTTTCTGTCAAGCCTTTGCTTGATTTTTAAAGCCTTCACAGTCCTTTCGTTTCTTTTGAGTTTGTGTTTGCTTGTTTTTAGTCCTTTGAATTTGCTCATGTCATGCCTTTCGATCTCCCCTTCGATTCGATCTAACCTAGAGGTCAATCGGAGTTGTCAGTCAAAAGATATGGTCATTTTAGTGCCTCAAAAGTGGACATTTTAGGTGCAACAGCACGAATTAAAAATATGATGTTATATTTTCATTTTGACATTCACTTTTTGAAAGTATAACATTTTACTCACTTTTTGTTATGTTTTAAAGTTACCTTTCATTTAAATTTATAACTTAAAGTGACTATAGTGCACTTTATGTTATAATTTTAAGTTGAGTTAGTTTTTAATTTTTCACTTAAAGTGACTATAGAACTATATAGTTACTTTTTAAATTTTTAATTTTTAAATCAAATACTTATATAAATGTCACTTTAACTTAATGTTTATAACTTATATTGATTAATATAATACATAAATATTATTTTTGACCCATATTGTTGACATTTTTATAAAAATAAGTGAAATGCATAACTTAAAAGTCTAAAAGTGGACATTTTATGTGCATATGCATGTAAAAAACTATGAAAAGTGGAAACTTTTCATGCTAATGCATATAAAAATTCATTTTAAGGACCTTTTTCAAGTCATTACATCAAAGCTTGTAGAAGTGGACCTTTTTGATGCAATGACACGAAAAGTTGGGTTTTCATGCTTGTGCATGAAAAATGTGAGATATGTTTATAAAATATGTAACTGAGTCCAAAAAATGAGATTTTGGAGACTTGCACATTTTAAAATATGTAATGGGCTTCAAAAAGTGAGATTATATCTCAAGACATATTTTAAAACATGCATTGGACTCAAAAAGGTCCTCTTTTGCCTTCCAACATGTTTTAAAATATGTAATGAACATAAAAATGTCCTATTATGTGAAGAAAACATGTTCTTGCTCCAAAAACCTCCTATTTTGATCATAACTTTTGATTTTCTCCATGGATTTGAATGAAATCAGTTGCATTCATCATGTTTTGGAGAGGTGATCATTTTGCCCTCATCAAAAATCAAGTTATTGCACCCAAAAACGTGTTTGAAAATTCAAGCTAAGGCACTTTTTTTGCATAAAAATCTATAAATCTGCCAAGTTTGATCACGTTGTTGCATGAGATCAAGTCGTTTTTACCTTTTTAAGTGATTACATTGGTTGAGGATCATTATTTTAGTGTTAAATCATCAAAATAGTTTACTTTGAAGATCACGTTTTTTGCTCGTTTTGACAAAAATGGCTGAAGAACATTCAATCTTTAAAATGTGGCAATGAGGAGCTAATTTAGGGCACGTTATGTGATCTTGCATAATAATCTCCTTGTTTGCTGCCCTCTATCATTCGGATTTTGGAGATTTGACAAATTCTCATAATTTTTGAAAAAAAATTCAAAGAAAGAGCATCTTTTCCTTCATTTTTGGCACTTATTCATCAAGTAAGTGGACTTCTTCTTTCTTGTGTTTTAATTCATGCTTATCCTTGCTGATTTGATGCTTGAAATCGTTGGATGGATGCCATTTGTGAAAATCTTTGCCTTAGAATGTGCATTTCTTCTTTAAATATGAATTTCTTCTTCATTTTGATGTCTTTGGTTCTTCCCCAAGTTCCAAATTCGAATTTCATCTTTGGGAGTGCATTACATCTTGACATGTTTGAGTATTTTTCCAAAAGCATGTGTTTATTTTGTGTTTGTTTTTATGCTTTGCTTGTTTGCATTTCGGTTTTTTCTCCATTTGGAAGAAATTGCAAGTTCTTTCCCAAGAACTTGAGCACGTTTCACTTCACTTTCCATTTCCATGTCACAACACTTCATCTCTCACTCAATGAAATGTGATTACATGTTTTTCATCCCATTCGCCATCCACACATGCATGTAATCCCATTTTCCATTTCCATTTTCATCCATCTCATTTTTTGCTTCCATTTGCACGACACGATTACACAAAATGTCTTACGTGTAATTGCATATAAAAGGTCCAATTTTTACTAAAAGTCACTTTTTGTAAAGTCAAAAAGATGTAATTTTCTCCTCTCCATATGCATTCACACCTCCATGAGCAAATACATGTTTCCGTATCTTTCCATGCTTTCCATCTTAGCCTTCATCCGCATATACATGTAAAGTGTATCTTTCACTCACACTTGCATCTCATTTCACCCTCCACCTTTTGTTGCATGGTGCATTTACATGTAATCCATTTTCCGTTCAGTGACATCTTGAAAGCCCAAGTCACTTTTTGAAAATCAGTAATTTCCATATACACGCATTCCCATGCGCCAAGCACTCTACTTCACAAAAAAAGGGGGGGGGGGAGTTAAAGGTGCTGATGGAAAGTTGTTTCAAGTGTACATCTGAACATCATCAAGAAGGTTTTCAAAGTGTCAAAGACTCTAATTTGTGCTGATCTACAAAGGAGAATTCAAGACAACTTGAGCCAGAAAAGATGGATTACATCAAGTTTCCACATGATAATGGACAATTCATCAAAGAGAGCTAGAGGTTGTCAAAAGATGCAACACTATGGTTATCAACGTGAATGCAACAGTACAAGGTACAAGAACTCCCAATTCTGTTATCATCTAGTATTGCATCGTCAAGTACAAGGCCTTTCAGAATTGTTCTTTTCTCTTCCGTCTTCTTTCTTCTTCTTTCATGTTTGTAGTTGGAGAAGATGCATTACATGAAAAAGTGTAATTACATGTAATGCGAGTTACATGTGTATGTAAACAATATAATGCGAGTTGTATGTGCAATTGCGTGTAATCCTTTAGTTTCTGTAATTAGACTTGGTCAAAGTTGGTTGAGTTGCTCCCACTTTTTCCTCCCCCTTTTACTCGACTTCTTTGGCTATATAAAGGAGTGCCCCCCTCATTGTAAAATCATCATTATCTTTATACAAGAGAGCTCTGGAGCAATTGTGCCAGGAGAACTTTCTTTGTGTAGCACTATTTTCAAATAAAGTGAATACAAAGGAGCATTTGAGACCTAACTTTGATTAAGTGAAATTGTTAATTGTGTGAATTGTAAGCTGTGTCTATAATTCATTCAAGTTACCTTTGATTCGTACTATCTTTTGTCATTGATATTGTATCTTGTGATTGATAGAAAAGAGTTAAGAAACAATTGAATCCCGAGCTTTGACCAGGAACAATTGTGAAAATCTATAGCTAGAAGCTTTGTCTGTAACTTGTATTTTCACCTTAATTCGCAAAATAGTTAGATTGTTCTTACTTTTAGGACTCTTTGTGCCCTAATTGTAAAACTTTTACTACATAGAAGTACAACAGGACTTAGAGCCAAACTGGTACATTTTGGCTAGCCTTTGAGTTAGTTAAAATTTATCGATATCACTGTTTCCAGCTCGTGATAGAAGTGTAATTAGAGATTCACCTTGCCCATTATTCGCCTTACGAATAAGTGGATCCTTTCTTGAAAGTTAAGAAGAAAGGATAATAGTAACACCCTCTTTATAAATCTCTCAATTTCTTGCTTACCTTGAGTTGAACCAAAGAACAGTGAGAAGGGGGAGCCTTCCCTTTAAGGTAGGAGAGACTCTGTCTCACATGCTGTGGCTGGTCATCCTATTTTGCAACTGAATTTTTACCCAAAACTGTCGGTTGCAAAATATCCACCCAACAAGCGACACCATTCATCTACAGCTATAAGAAAATCTTCCAAACTCTTCCAGAATCATTATCCAAATATCCCAACCCTACTTCATTATATCTGAAAATTAATATCATACTTATTTCTTCAATCTTACATTGCAAATCTAGCCCTAGGCCATAAATTTGGCACAATGAAGAGACTAATTTGTCTTCACTAATAGTTGCAACCCTTTGGAGGATCTTTCACCACCTCAGTTACGCAAATCAATAGGAGTGTTGATTCCTAAAGATCAATGTAGCAAATTGTTGTGAGGTTTTCACACCATCGCACCAAAAAAATTGAGGACCACCTTTTTCGGGCAAGCCTTGGCAATTTTCGCAGTGTTGAAAATTTTTTGGTTGATTTAGCAATATTTGGAATTGTCCAGAGGTTTTTTTGACAATTTTACACCTTGGACGCCTTCGGGCTAGGAATTGATTTGGTTTGTTTTCACCCAGGCGAAACTTGATTTTCCAAAACATGTAATTTCGTCCTTAGGCCAAGCAAAATTCAACAACATTTTTTTGATGGTTAAAATAATATCTAGCAGGACAAATTTGCAAATTTTGGACTTAGATGGACTTTTGAAAATTTGATATAATTGCACGAGATTAAGCATTTTCAAAATAAATATGTTAGACAGTCGTTTTGGAAAATATTGAATTTTTTTCGATGAAAAGGATTTTTGATAGTGAAACTGGATTTAGAGTTTTAATTTCGATTGCCAAGAAAAGGATTTATTTTGTTCAAAAATTGAAATTGTATTGCAAAATTGAAATTGGATTAAATTGCAAAATCTCGTTAATTATGTTGAAATTTTGCCTAGAAGATATTAGAAATGTTAAAGAAAATTGGTAATTTGGACTTGAAAATTGATTTTGGCTTGCTAGACTCAATTTTAATGATATCTTAATTACAAAAACGTTATTAAATAAAAATTTTGACATTCCTAGGCTTATCTTGTTTCTATTTTGCAATTCTGGATCAAACTGGCAATTAATGTTTCATTTAAATCTGGGCCATTTTTGGGGGTCTAATTTTATCTTTTGTTTCCCTCCAAGCAGGTCGGCCCACTCAGGAGATCAACTGGAGGATATAAGAAGGGGTTTCCCCCCTCTTATTTCCTCATCCATTCTTTCCACCTCCTCTTGCAAGATTGAGCGATTTTCTTCTAAAGAGGCGAATTTCTGGCTAAGGCGATTTTTGGGTACCAAATTTTGCATTTTGTCAGCAATTTTCTTCTTCCTTGGATGGGCGATTTCTGCCCTAGGTGGAATTTGAAGGAGCAGATCTGATTTTTGTAAGTTAGGCAATTTCTGCCCTAAGTCGAATTTGAAAGGACAAGTCTGATTTTTGCGAGATTGGCAGCGATTTTGGGATCTGATTTTTCCTCTTGGGGCTACGATTTTCTTTCTTCAGCTATGGCGATTTTTATTTCGTGAAAGGGCAAAGCAATTTAAAGTCTGATTTTTGGCAAGTGTGGGCAATTTTTGGGAGGTCAAAATTCTGATTTAGGGCAGATTTTGCAAGCAATTCATTTGCTAGGGCATCATATTTTGGGAGGATTGAAATTTCTGAGATCTGATCTGAACTTGAAGAGGCCGGATTATTGGTAAAGGCAGATTTAAGGTAACATTCTCATTCATTTTTAGAGGTGAAAATTGGTGTTCAAGGTGGATATTATTCCTTGTTTTTACTTAGTTTGTTTTCCTTATCTTCTTATTGCACTTTTCATCCACCACTTCATTATTTCCATTGATAAGCTGAAGTTGGGAGATATAAGTGTAGATTTCATAATAGGACACTTGAAGAGGCAGAAATAAGCTAGGCCACCCTAGAATTGAAGTTGGGAGATATAAGTGTAGTCCATCCTAAGGTAACAAAGAGGCAGAAATAAGTGGTAGTCCCACCCCAAGGATTGAAGCTTGGAGATTGATAAGTGTAGAGATAGGATTTGGAGAGGCAGAAATTAGCTAGATTACATCGATAAAAAGAAGTTTGGAGATTGATAAGTGTAGTTCATATCATTTAGAACGAAGGGGCTGAAATAAGTGTTTAGGATGGTAGATGTTAGTGCATGCAAGAACCCAAAGGGAACAAATACCAAAAAAAGCCAAGGAAAACATGATACCTAAAACCACCTTCTTCTCGACAGTGAGGCGAATAAGTGATACCAATATCGACACGGTGAACATGGTACAGTTGAAGGATAGATTGAAGGAAGGACAATCCCCCATGGCAAATAAGATCTACAAGAACGGAATTGTACACACGGCAGCTTTCCCTCCTACCTTGCCTTGTCCGAAATTGGTAATGGAGTGTGCATCCCAGTATGATATTGTGACTAAGTCCATCATTTTTTATTAAAGGAAGAGAGTGTTGGCAAACATCAACGAACAAGTGGTCAAAGAAGTATTCAATATTCCCCAGTATAAAGGCATGACAGTGGTAATGATTGATCAAACAACCAAGTTCTTTCAGGATAATCAGGAGGCCTACTTCATTCATCTAAAGCAGAATTGGTTACACGAAAGGCAAGAAGGGAGTTACCAAGTTGTCAAAGCTCACTAGGTCAAATTTCAAATCAGAATATGGCAACCTTATTGTGCTTCTCAGCTGAATCATGGGTGTGGCTCAAGGTATGCAATTCGAGAACTGGATGTACTATTTTATTGATGAGATTGAAAATGGAAAGAGAAAACTTGATTGGGCTAGGATTATAAGTGAAAATTTAGAGTTGCAACCTAAGACGGTACAAAATCAAAAAGCAATTCTACATGGGATCTTATCTTTTCTATCTAATTGCAAGACTATATGAACATCCTAGATTTCAGACCTTAGAAGTTATTAGCAATGGGTCGGGGCAATGTTTTGTGGATGAGTGCTATCTACACCTTCATTTGCACAACACCAAAGATTATAAGATGTTTTATGACGCCTTTTCCATGAACACAGTAAGGATATTACAAGGGACACCTGCTAGGAGGCTCTCATCAGAAGCGGAGGCAAAAGTTAAGAAGTATGGGAGTTGGTTCATCCAATTTCCGCTATTCACATATATTAGAGTAGTAGGAAGTACAATTTGTCCCAAGAGACTTCCAAGGTACCCACCCATCAAGATAATTTTGATGGAGTTGGCTAGGCAACTTGAGCATTATGACAAAATGATGAAACTTAAAGGTGAGAAAAAGATTACCTTCTCATTTGGAAAAGGCAATGATACTTGCCCCAATCCTATTGCCTTTGCAACTGTGGAGGAGGAGTTAGAATGGTATCATCTAGGATGGTATAAAGCAAGACGGGGATTCAATCCTAATGGTCTTATCAAGGCATCTCACGAAAACACATTTAAGCATATTTGTACTATAGAAGAATTTTGGGCCAATGCACAGGATGACTTTCATGTGAGGAAGTTATCTTTCTCAAGATTGTCAGTGGGCATGATGCGAGCAATCAAATGGAGAGGCCTTAATATTCCCAATCAACTGGAAGATGATGAAAATGTGCTAAGAGAAGATTATGATACAGTGGATGGAATAGAATTGGGTCCAGTGGATTGGAATGATCATCAGGATCCTTCCTTAGAGGCAATTACAAGGACAGTTGATCTACACACCAAGTCATGGTACAGTGAGAAGTTAAGACAATTACAAAGTCAGAAGGTACGCCTTACTTATGAGAAGATGAAACTAGAAAAAGGTTCACCAGAGTCAATCGGACAAAAAGGTGGGGGCAATAGCCGACAACAAAGACTAGTTAAGAGCAAAAAGAGAAATTTGGAGGTTGAGAAAAGTAAAGAACATCAGGGGCCTCCAGCAAAGAGACAGAATGCAACACTGTCAAGGGAGAGCATAATTGAGGCTAGGAGCCGAGAGGTTAATACAAGTGGACAAGGGGTCGCGGTAGAGGTGAGCTTTGATGCGAAATCAAGTGGTTACAGTGACAGCACCGAATACTCTCCTCTCTCGAAGAACCAACATGGAGATGATGTGACAGTCACTAGTGAAGAAGAGGATAGGCCAACTGACATTGAGGAAATAAGCCAGGCACCTGAGGCCATTGGTGATGCTTTGCTAGTCGAACCGAATCCAGATTTGGGGAGATGCACTGCACTACTATGGTTAAGGCAAATGCTTATGCCAAGAGGCGAGGTAGTGACTGCCCGAACAATTGAAGATATTCAAGGGTTAGTGGAAAGGAAGATAGTGAGAAACAGAGACAAATTGCAAAAATGGTGGCAAAAGTAATGAGGAGTGATGATGAGGGTCACCGAAAAGTTCAGATTGCTATTTTCCAAAGGTTAGCAAGGCAATGGATGAGATTGTAGCCCAGGAGTATGAGATAGTAGAGCATAACTCGGGAAGAATCACGGATGACATGGAGTGTGAGGAGATCCAGGAAGGCATGGTTTCAATTAGAGAAAGGTTAAGGAAGGCAAATGAAAGGATTATAAAGTTGGAGGCCGAAAACAAGTATTGGAGAGATTGCCAGCCTATCCAACAGTTGCATCAGGTAGCCCTTCCACAATACAGCGGGAGCAACATAGAAGAAATATTGGCTTAGCTACACGAAATCAGAGATTGGATCAATGATGTAATTCAAGATGGGCGAAATTACTTGCCTTCCTTTATCTCGACATTCAGCTCATTGGTGGCTACTAGAGACGAATTCAGAACATTTGAAGGGGAGTGGAAGGATTTCCTTTCAGTCGAGGACTTGGTCATTCCCATGCTACGAGCATTTATTGGGCTATTGGAGAGATATTTGGAGAGAACCAAGTTGGTGGATGAAGGAGGAATGAGTACAGTGGAGTCTTCGTATGTTGCCTTGACCATCAAATTAAGGATACTTGAAGAGATACGGAATGAGATTGCACAGCACAGCCCAAGCGTTGACACTTCCATTTCAACCATAATCAGCAATGTTGGGGTTGCACTTGATTTTGAAGATATCAAAGAGGAGAACGTCAATGAGACAGAGTTTGGATCGAGATTGGATGAGTTGGGAAAGAATATGCGAAGACACTACAAGCAGCAAGCAACATGATGAATTCAGCTGAGCTCAAGATGAAGCACACGCCTTGCCCTCCCATCAAAGAAATTAACGACAAGCTAGCCAAGTTCATTGCCTTCGCTGAAGAGATGAAAAAAAAGGGTAGAATTATATTAGATGATCATTTGATGTAAGCCCAAGTGGCAAATTCTCCTTTCTTCTTGGGTAGGATAGGTGTCTGATTCTGACTGGCTACCATTTTGGTGCCTTCTCATCGGTTGCCACTTTTCATTTTTTTCATTGGTTCATTAATGAGGTGGCGTCTTCTCATTGGCCGATGGGGTGGCAACCCTAATTAGGGTTTCTAGAATTTGATCTAAATCGTTGATTTTGGCTCTTAATCTCTACCGTTGGTTGTAATTTTGGCCCCTATATAAGGCCATTTGCTCTCATTTGTAAAGGGTTGAAGAAAATTGTCGCTTAAGATAATACCAAAATTGCTTCTCTTTATCATTGTTGTGACTTGCATGGTGATTAAGAACACTTGGTGTTATTGCATGGTTTCTACTTCAAATAGTTAGAGTTAAACTTCATTAAAGTTGTTAAAGTAGATTTCATTTCAAGAAAGTTGTTAAGCAAGAGTAAGAATAGATGGATAGTTGTATGGTGATATTAGTGGATGTTGATAGGGACCTATAAACTAGATCACTAGCATCCTAGCGACTGGTTAGGAAGCCTTGCGTGGTAATCTAGTCTTTTTTCCCTTGAATCATTGCATCTATGGATATAGAGCCGCTAGTAAGCTTTCATCATATTTGATCCCCGTCCATTTGCTAATCTTTCCATTCATAGGAGTAGAGGTAAAGCAACAAGTAGTTCAATAGTTGGAGTTCATTCAAGAAGAAAGTTAGAAAAGGAGAAGCATCATTGGCAAACATACCCTCCATCATCATCACCATCAACATCATTTGGTGTTAGAATACATTGCAAAGCTAGATTCATCACCATCACATCAAAAGTCCAATATCCTTGAAAGAACAACGTATGCCCGCCTACGTGATTAAACAGCAAATCACATTAATATAACTGAGTTAGTATCCACAAGTGTAAGGAACCTTGGAGTTTTTCTCATGTTCTTCATGAGTATTTACTTTTCAAGAGAGGGATTGAGTGTTTGATATGCCATATCAAGTATTCAATTGCTATATGTTATGTAGTGGTACAAAACTGACATCAACACAAATTGCATAAACCCTTGGCTCCACAAGCAAAGTAGATGGAAACACATTTGATTCCCAACAATGAGGCTTCCCTCCCTCATTATTCTTTTGCTACAACAGGTGGGCATCCTTCTTAAAGAAATGAGAATAATATTTAATTTCACTTTCTACAAGATCCACCTTTTCTCACAATAATATACAAGTGCACTTTAAAATAATATCAAAATATAAATTAATATGAAGTGCAAATAATATCATAGGCTACAGGAAGTTCATAGTTGTAGGAAGCCCATAGCCGCCAAAAGTTTGTGGTTGCAAGAAGACTGTGACAATAGTAAGAAACAACCCACACAACCCTCTCCTCAACACCTTGGCCTGCGAGGATCCGATTATAGGCCAAACTCCATTAAATCTAAGTGCTAGTGAGAAGGGGACAGTATTGTCTGCCCTCTCTAAAATTGCTTGTCCTTAAGCAATCTCAACTCTGGATGCTTCAAAATCTCCTCACCTTCCCAAGTAACATCCTCAACCGACAAGTAATTCCATTTGATCAAATATTCCTTGACAACTCGTCTCCTCAATTGTTTCTCCTTGACATCCAATATAGTCTCTTGTACTAGAATCAACTTACCCTCATCATCTAAGGGCGGTAGAGTTGTAGAATGAACCACACGATGTCCTAATGCCTTCCTAAGGTGTGACAAATTAAAAACATAAAGGATCTAACTATCAACTGGTAAGTCCAATTATTAGCCACATCCCCCACACGCCTAATGATTCTGAAAGGTCCATAGTATTGTGGCTTGAGATTCTCTACACTATTCTTCTTGAGTGTAAAATGTCTATAAGGCTACAACATCAAGTACGCCATATCCCTTACCTTAAATGAACGTTCAATTCTTTCTAATCTACATATTGTTTATGTTGGTTCTACACTCTTTAAATATTCTAACTAAAAGCTCTCATGATATCTTGATTTTCCTGCAGCATAGTTCCAAAGCTAAGCACTCTATTATCACTCATCAATAAATCAAGAAAGCCAGGTGCCTCATTACCATACAAGGCCATAACTGGTGTCATCTGAATAGAAAGAGGATAGGTGATATTATAGCAGTACTCATGAAGATATATCAACTGAACCCACCCTTTTTGTTGTCTTGCAATGTAGTTCCTAAAATATCCCTTCTTGGTTAGATCGGTAAGTGGTGGTAAATGTCGTGAATATCCGTTAAGAAATCTGTAGTAAAAACCACATAAACCCATAAATCCTCTAAGTTGTGTGAGACTCGGGTTTAGGCCACTCAATGATTCTCTTGACCTTGTCTAGATCATACATACTCCATGTATGCTAATAATGTGGCCTATGTACAACAGCTCTTTAAGGCCTAATTTGCACTTTGATCCCTCCATGATTTGTTGTACACCAAGATCTCATCCAAGGAAAATAGCACAAACTGCCTCAAGTAATGTATGTCTAGATGATAAATACGTTTTTCTTGCTCCTCTTGAGTTGGCACTAGAACACATTTCGTTGTCCACTCAATCATGTCATGACGCATGAGTATTTCGATCCTCTTGGAAGATATAATCTTGCAACTAGTGTCTCTAAGAGCCTTCAACACATAAGTCTTCCCATCTATCTGAAATCTCATTTTCATGTCACAAAGATTGAGGATAAACTCATTTATGTCATGAAGCCATGTCACCCTGAATACCATATCATTATTTCCCATGTTCACCACATAAAAATCTACCTTAAACTCAAATTTATTCAAATGCATGGGCAGATCTGAAATCTTCCTGTCGCACCTAAGAGTGTAGCCATTTGCAACCTTTACTCTTATACCATCAAGGTCCTTTGTTTGTATGTTGTGTCTCTCAACAAACCAGACATCAATGAAGTTATGTGTGGCTCCTGTGTCAAGCAAAGTAATGATATCTACCTAGCTAAAACTCCATGCATCGTAAAGGATTCCTCATGTTGTATGCTAGTGAGATGTGCTTCCTGTAGCTGAATTGTCTCTTCCCATTCAACTTTTTATTCCTCGTGCTCTGATCCTATTACTACATCAGACTCTTCTTGATCAAATTGTTGATCTAAATTTTCAGATTCATAAAATGCCCACATAACATGGTTAGCTTTCCCGTTAGGCCTTAATGGACAATCATGGTTTGCATCATATGTCCCTTTGTAATAAAAGAACAACTTCTTTCCACTCAAATCATTAAGTATTTCTTGAAGTCAGGGTGTTGCTGATTTGCCCTTTGGATCTACCTTTCCTTCTTTTTGGATTGCCCACAAATGATCCTCAATTTGTTTGTGCATCATGTCATGATGAGATGATGCAGCAATAATCTCATCCTCCTTCACCTTCAACTGATTCTCCAAACCGTGAACAACTTCAGCTGCACATGAAGAACCCCCAAACCATTCTTATTTCTTCATGTTTGGAATTTTTACCAAATCCTTTAATCGACCAAACTCATCAACTTCATTGTTGTCATTGGAAAAAGGTGCATTTGCAGATTCATTCTCTTTGAAATACGAGTCTTCTAATGTTATCCATCGTCTTTTGCCTTCCTATGTTGATGAGATTGACCTTTCCTTTGATATCTTGAAGACATTGTCTTGCATTGGCAGCAACCAATCTAGCATTTTTAGCTTTTTGCAACCATTCTTCATTCATTTCTTTAAACCTCTTTACCTCTTTAATGCCAAAGTATATTAAACCATGTCGTCGGTAGAAATTGTGTATCGGCTGACGGGTCTCTTCGGGAAGGAAATTGTGTATCAGCCGACGAGTCCCTTCGGGAAGGAAATTGTGTATCAGCCGACGGGTTCCTTCGGAAAGGAAATTGTGTATCAACCGACGGATCCCTTCGGAAAGGTTTTTATGTAACGACATGTATGTGGCCGACGGACTCCTTCGAGAAAGTTCGTCGAAAAGTATTTATAACCCCTTCAGGAAGCATTGTAGAGATGATATCTTACCATCGAAGTATAATGTACTGTGGGCATGTGCGAATAATAATAAGAGTTCTGCTGGTTGTTGTTCATGTGCGTATTCTTTGTCTGTGTGCAATTCTTAATTAACCTATGCGGTAAACATTTGGCGCCGTTGCCCGATGGACCTGGTACGCAGGCAGGCGGATATGAATTAAATGCCGGATCAGTTGAACAAAGATAAGAGTAAGCTGAAGGAAAAAGATGACATACGTGTTGCACAAGAAAATTTAATTTTGGCTCAGCAAATAGAGCATCGAAGGAGATTTCAGAAGATTCCCGACGGAAACAAGAGCGCGGAAGGATTGTTGAAGGAGACTCGACAACGGCTTGATTTGGTGGAAGAAGCGAGGGAGGAGTTTCTGAACCTGCATACGCCACAGGAAGAGAATCCTGACGGAAGGAGATCGACTCGCACGGCTCAGAGTGCCGAAGGAGCACAAGCGTGGAGTGACCTCTTCGTCCAAGATATACTTCTGGAACAAATAGCTTCGGTTGACGAACCCTCTTCTTCACCAAACAGCGCGGGTGTTGAAAACAGCGCGGAAGTCCAAAACAGCGCGGGTGTTGAAAACAGTGCGGAAGCAGAAAACAACGCAGGTGTTGAAAATAGTGCGAAAGCAGAAAACTGTGCAGGTGTAGAAAACAGCGCGAGTGTGCAGAACAGCACGGGTGTCCAGAACAGCGCGGGTGTGCAGAACAGCACGGGTGTTCAAAACAACGCAGGAGCTCAGAACAGCGCGGGTGCTCAAAATAGCGCAGAAGTGCAAAACAGCGCAGGTACACAACAAAACCCTCAACATACAGTGATAATGGCAGGTCCGAAGGAAAAATTGCCTAAATTTGATGGTGATGAAGCAGCTGATCCCATTCGACATTGTAAAACATGTGAAACATTCTAGAGGGCAAATGGCATAACAGATGCAAACGAATGGATCCGACAATTTCTTGCTACCCTACAGGGTGTTGCGATTGATTGGTTTACTGATTCTGATCCACAAAAATTAAATAGTTGGGATAACATTACGAAGGAGTTCATCGCAGAATTTCAACTTTTGCGTGATGATAATGAAATTGTAGCGGAGATATTCAATACCAAGCAAAAGAAGAATGAAACAGTATGGGTCTTTGCCAGGAGATTAAAGGACTTAATCAGTAAAATGGAGAATAAGCCGGCAGATGGGCTCCAGAAAAGATGGTTCATTGAAGGACTTCACCCGAAGCTGCGTGTAATGTCCCCTCTTTAGTTCGACATGACATTGATCATGGATTTTGCCTATTCCAGACTCTCGTAGGCAAATGGTGTGGAGAGAGAGTCAATTCTGCGGATCAGATGGTCATATCTTGCTCTTGAAGAAGTGTTAAGAGGTTATATTTTATTATTATGTGTTATTGGGGCCTACATGTTATAATTTTAAGTTGAGTTGCACTTTTTATTTTATAAAATTACTTTATTATAAAAAGTGCATTATAATGAGATTTTATAAAGGATGTTTCTAAAAGTTCTAGAAAAAGTGCATTATAATGAGATTTTATAAAGGATGTTTCTAGAAGTTCTAGCAACTTCTTAGAAAAGTGAATAAATAGAGGGTTGGGCCTCTCATTTTGGACATGTTTGGATTTGAGATTTCTTCTACTTCTTCCATTGTGGAGCAAATTTGTAGTCTCTTGGGTCTGCAAATTATTATTTGATCTTTGGGAACGAATCACTCCCTTGGATTGGCGACTTTGAGGGTGTGAAATATCACCTGAATTGTTGCATTTGAGGAGTTGGTAATTCAGCCATCTCATTTGGACTTCATTGAGATTCAGTTATAAGGGTTTACTTTGGTTGGAATAAGGGTTTCAGTTGTGCCCTAGCATTTGTGGATTGATTTACAGGGTTTGAAGACACAGTTGTGCATTATTTTCAGACTGCCAGTCGAGGGTTTGGACCCACGTTTTTGCTCATAACTCCTAATTGGCTAGACGGATGAATTTCATATTTTAGGGGGTTATTCAGCAACCCTAGGCGCCCAGATTTATTGCTTTTGGAGTGACAGAAAACGCTGCAGTATTTTTATCTAGCAGCCGTACCAGGCCGTACCTGTACGGCCCTGTCAGTTGGGCAGCAGCAGCAATTTTGTGAGTCGGTTTGGGGCAGATTGTGAGGTCTTCGTGTGGCATTAATTCAGCATTCATATCCGGCAAAATTGGAGCTATTTCAGGTGCACAAACTGAAGTTTTGATTGCCAAAATATTGCATGTTATGGATTAGAACAGTCAGCACTGTCATTGCATAAATAGTTATTTCCAGTCATTAATAACTGTTGTAAAAGTTTCGTCATTTGCATTCCAAATCTGAACTAGGTTATTGTTCATGTCATAACATTGCATTGTCAAGAGCTTGATGTATTAGAAGTGCATAGTTGTGACAGTCTCTCATTGTAATCAGTTCTATTTGCTGTCATAAAATCAGAATTGCATTGGACTTCATATTTGAGTTTTATATTGTCATCTATCTCTTAGATTGGTAGTGTTATAATCTGGAATTGTTGTTCATACATTATTGGCATCATATATTGAGGTTTCGTTGTACAACAATTAGTAATATTGCAGCCTTATTCGATTACATGCCAACTGTTTGACAAAATTCCTAAGTCCAGTTTGAGGGTTTCAGTGGCCTTTATAGTGAGGGTCATTACACTGCGGAAAAAGATGAAGATTGTGCCACCATCGACATACATCGAAGCATACAATCGGGCAATGAACCTCGAAAGTGACCAGAAGACAAAGAAGAAGAAGAAGACCAGCTCATCGGATTCAGATGACGATGACCCTTCAGGAGAAGATAGCAGCGACGATGATGAGGGAAGCAACAAGAAGGTTCGTGCTCTCCAGAAGGACATGATGCGGATGATGAAGGAATTCAAAAACATGAACAAGGAGACTAAGGGCAATGACCTATGGTGCACAGAGTGTAAGAAAGAAGGCCATACGAAGGGATCCTGCCCGAAAGATCAATTTTGTGAAATCTGCCAGATCTTGGGACACTCGGTAAAGGAATGCCCTTTCAACTTGAAAACCAGAACACCGCAGCAAGTGTTCCTAACACAAGAGGCATCCCCGTCAAGAGGGAACGAGAACACCAAAACGGAAGGTGCCACATCGGGCGGATATAGAAACAACCGGCACGGTCAAAATAACAACAATAGCAGCAACAACAATACAGGCGGAAGGAGTCGAATTCAGTATGATGCAAATGGTCGACCGATTGTTCAATGCCGCGCATGCAATTTATGGGGTCACTTCGCCCGAGAGTGTACAACGGCGAACACATCGAAGTTGTTATGCAGATGGTGTGGACCTGGTGATCATGAAGATGCTAGGTGTCCGAAGTCGGGAGTAAACTTGATCACCGTCGAGATGGACGAAGAAGAGGTTTTGGCCATCACACGGAAGCAAATGAAAGTGTACCCCAACCCGGCGGAAGAAAAGAAGAGACTGGAGGAAGCACGGGTAGAGATCCAGAAAGCAACATAGGCAGAAACGGCACACCTGAAGGACATGCCGAGTACTTCCGTAAGGAACTGCGCAGAACAGAACATTGTCCGGCAAATTTTGCAAGCCGAGATACCTGTCAAGATAAGTGATCTATTGCTCACTATGCCTCAGCTCCGATCGGCACTCACAAAACTTGTTCCCGCTACTCAACTACCAGGAAAACATGGAAGGAAGTAGGAAAGTGGAGCAAGTACAGTGGACAAAAAGGAGAAGGAAACTGGCGCAAGTGCAGAAGATCCGATGTTGTTAGCCCTCTTATCCGGACGCCATCCAGCAGTCGTCGAAATGGGAGTTCTCGGGACTGTATTGACGGAAACAATTGTGGACGGAGGGTCTGGTGTCAATGTGTTGCCTAAAGACACTTGGAAAAAGTTGGGACAGCCGACATTATGGCCGCCTACATTCCAGCTGCTAACAGCCGATCAACATGGAATCAAGCCATTGGGAGTCCTGACAGCACAACCAGTGATGATTGGAACACAGTCATTCCTGTTGGACTTTGTCGTGATCCCGCTGAAGCAGAGAGGATATGATGCCATTCTGGGTTGGGGGTGGTTGATAAAAGCCAAGGCAAAACACGATTGGAAGAAATTTATCACTTGAAAGCAAAGGCCGCAAGTATGTCATCAATCTACACACTCAGATGGTTGGAGAAGAAGCTCTATCGTTGGATTCTGAAGGAGAAGATGATGAGAGGAGGCAGAGTATGGAACCCGATCAGGAGGGAGTCCTACGATTGGAAGGAGATGACGATCTGGATTCAGTAAATGGTCTTTACCATTGGCAGATAGAGGATTACGAGCTCTTTCCAAGTTGTAATATTCTAAGGATCGACGAAGGTAAGAAAGAAGAAGGAAATGAAGGTCCGAAGGAACACAGAGAAGCCGAAAGAGGAAATGAATGTCTGAAGGAACACAGAGAAGCTGAAGAAGGAAATGAATGTTCGAAGGAACACAGAGAAGCCGACGGAGGAAATGAATGTTTGAAGGAACATGGAGAAGCCGAAGGAAGAAATGAATTTTCGAAGCAACACAGAGGAGCCGAAGAAGAAAACGCGGATATGACTGAAGCTGAAGGACAGAACATACAGTACGAACCCAAAAGAAGGAAACATTCTACTATACGACTGCGCCGGAAGAAAGTATTACGTCGAACCAAAAATGTAGCAGAAAGGTACCAGCAGCAAGGAAGACACACGATACAATCTGCACAGGCAACAAAGCGGAAGGGTCTAATAAAAGTTGCAGCAGTACGGAGTGGACGTGTTATTGGTGGCCAGAAGGGGCAACTAATGGAGTCCATGCTACGGAGCTTCGGGAACAAACTGGGTGATATGGAGATGACACAGAACAGGCGTAGCAGGTTTCAACTCGAATAGTGGAATGAGATCAAACCAGGCAAGTTCAAAGTTAAGTGGGTCGGGCCGTATCAGATCCGGGAAGTAGGGGGCAATGGAACAATCAAATTATGGACTTTGGATGGACACGAAGTGCCTCAGGCGGTGAATGGGTCGAAGTTGAAGATATATCACGACCAGAAGACTTCTGCGTTAGAAAGTGGCCTTCGGGAGACCCCTTCGTCATTGCAAACCGTCAGTGATGACGGTCGAAGGGAAAACTGACTTTGCTTTTCTATCATACCAAAAAAAAATAAAAGAGAAAAAAAAAAGGTAGTAAAGTAAAGCACCGTACGGTTTTTGGAAAGCACTGTATGATTTCAGGGAAGCACCGTACTGTTTTTGGGAAGTACCGTACGGGTTCTGGAAAGTACCGTACGGCTCCATATTTGCAGGAGACAGCACCGTACGGAGTTTTCATCTGAAGGGAAAAGGAAGTACAGTTTTTCATATCTGACGTAGGGTGTACAATTTTTGTAGTACGATTTTTGCAGTACGATTTTTTAAGACAAGGTACGGATTTCATTGCCAAGGTACGCATTTCATTGCCGAACGGATTGCATTGCCAAGTACGGATTTCATTGCCACCGTACGGATTTCATTGCTACAGTACGTATTTTACAGTAAAGGGACATTGTACGATTTCTACAAGCACCGTACGGATTTCTCAGAGGATGGACTCTTCCGTACGGTTTCTAGAGAAAAGAGCACCGTACGGTTTTTAGGAAAAAGTATCGTACGGTAATTAGTATATGAAGGAGCACCACCGTACGGATTTCACAGTAAAGGAGTACCGTACGATTTTTCACATCTGAAGGATGATGTACGATTTTTCAAATAATTTAATATGTGCAGTACGGTTTTCAAATTTGAAGTACGGTTTTGTACACAAGTACGGCTTTTTCAAAAGATTGAAATAGTGAAGACGCCTTCAGATTTGTTTCATCAAAACCCGTGTGCAGGAAGGAGGCATCCATATGCAATCAGAAGACAGTGGCAAGATTGAAGCCGTACGGATTTCATCGCAGAAGGGTGACAGGAGGTTTTTTACAAAAAAAAAAAAAACGACAAAATCAAGTTGTTCAGAATGAGTGACAGATGGTGCCAAAGGGAAAGGGATGCATCCGTGGTTGCCAGAAAGAGTGCAGAATCGGCAGATAATGAAAAAAATGGTGTGTTCCGTGCATTTCTGTGTGGGTTGAGAAGTGCTAATTTGGTCTTTCGAGGGGGCGTTGCCCCCTGGACCCCCAATCGTTGCGGATATCAGTCATGGGAGTCTAACCAGTTGAAAAGACTTGGAGCTGCGACAGGCATGGAGTGTCTGTGTATCAGAGGCACTGAGAGTAGGTGTTGGCCGTGAGGCTGTCTTGGTGGATGCATAGAGAGCTCGGGAGGAGCTGATCATCCAGTTGGAGGCAGTGCACTGACACTTGGCTCAAGGTTCCGAGGAGTTGGAAGCAGAGGAAGCAGCACAAGTGGCTATCAAGGTTAGCTTGAGGAGTCAGTATTGTGTTAGCAAAGGCTATAGATGCAACGGGATGAATGTGAAAGTAATAGGGCAGATCAATATTGTTGTATTAGTTGTTTGAGTTTTGTTCTGTAGTCATCAGGAGACGACTTTTCTTTTTTGGGGGGGATGATGTCGTCGGTAGAAATTGTGTATCGGCCGACGGGTCCCTTCGGGAAGGAAATTGTGTATCAGCCGACGGGTCCCTTCGGGAAGGAAATTGTGTATCAGCCGACGGGTTCCTTCGGAAAGGAAATTGTGTATCAACCGACGGATCCCTTCGGAAAGGTTTTTATGTAACGACATGTATGTGGCCAACGGACTCCTTCGGGAAAGTTCTTCGGAAAGTATTTATAACCCCTTCGGGAAGCATTGTAGAGATGATATTTTACCATCAAAGTATAATGTACTGTGGGCATATGCGAATAATAATAAGAGTTCTACTGTTGCTGTTCAGGTCCGTATTCTTTGTCTGTTTGCAATTCTTAATTAACCTATGCGGTAAACAAACCAGCTCTCATATGCTTGATATCTTCATGTTTACCAATAAGTGTTGGGCTGCCATCAATGGATGTTATCATAGTGTTGACTTTTTCATTATCACAAGCTTCTATTTCATGAGAATGATGGTGCATAACACAATTGTCCTCAAACAAATCAGTAATGATATCATGCCAATGTAAACTTTTACCTTCACCATGTGTAATCAAAACACTACAGACTGCTCTTCTAAGTAAAGGATACACTTTCATATCCACCTTAAGTGGCTCGATCAAATGATGAGGACTTTGTACATGTTCATTCCAAAAGAAGCTCTCCAACTCAAATGAATCTGAATCAGAAGCATTATGTTGTGTGTTGTCGTCCATGTAAATATCAACATCCAAGGTATTGCAGCTATATATCTCAACAGATAACTCAACCGCATGTTCATCTTGCTCGCAACCCTAGGACTCCATGCCAACAATTATGTCTTCAAACTCCTTTTCTAAACTCTGATCAGACTCACCATGACATGAATCTGCATCATAAATTGTGTCATTAGTACCCAATTCTTGAGCACTCCCATGTGACATCTCAAGGTTAGCATCCTACACTGCTAGCCCTTGTGGATGCATGGTTCCGTAACTGCTGTCATAAAAATCTTAAGTGTTTACGCAATCACCATTCATGACACTAATAAGTTGTGTTAATATTCACGGGCACTACCATAACCTCTTCTGAAACCCCTTGAAAGAATGATATAGAGAAATCATCGCCCAAGGCTGTCATATTGTTTTCCGGATTCAAATTTGCATGTCTATCAAATTCATCATATAAATTTTTACATACCTTAATGGAACTAGAAGAAATAATGCCATTCTCCTTTGCCATGGATCGAAGATTTAGGAAAGTGTCTAGCTTGTGAATACAAGATTGGGTTGTATTCTTCCCACTTCCATCAAACATAGGTAATGTAAATCTATTGGCTGCATGATTCAAATCTTTGTTTTGGTACTTTCACCTTGTCTTGTAATACTCTCTCCTTTGACTTAAAAATCTATCAAAGCTTAGGACTTACCTAACCTCTGGTGTCAACAATTCCCATTCAACATTCGTTGCCATAAGATGGTTTGCAAATGTTGCCTCTCCTTATTCAGCATTATCATCTTTGAGTTCATCCCTCAGAAAGGTAGGGCACGTAGGCCTATCAATGGTATGGATGGAAACTCTTCATGGTATACTCTTGTCATCATCTAGCACTTGGTTTTGTCTATCCTATGGATTCATTTGGTGTATCATTGTAGTAAGTGCTCAAAGAGCTTCGGCTACCTGTTACTGCCCTGCTACCAAATGTCTAAAGAACTCTCGTGCTTCTCTTTTTTCATTGTCTCCATCTCTTCCTTCGTTTCTTGGCATATCTCCTCCCCTATCACCCATTTCTTCGAAGGGTATATTCTCAAACTGAATTTCCTCTTGTTCTACTCTCCAACAAGTGTAATACCTATGGTGAGCTCAATGTTGTCGCAACATATGAACTTCAACCCTCCAGGATGGCAGGATCAAAGCTTTGATACCCCTATAATATCCCTTGCAATTCTGAATTTCATTTTCTGGTTTCTAGACCTTAGAATTCTGTCAAACACTTTGCACGCAAAGAATATATTGCTGGTCTAAATTTTGTTTCTTTGTAAATGCCAAGCTTTAACAAATACACTTGCAAAAAACTCCAAAATATCAAACAATGAAGATGCAAATGTTTTTGTATTTTTTATGGAATGTATAAGCATGGATTAATGATGATAAAATATGCATCAACACCAATAAGCCTTTAGGGCAATGCCTACTATGCACTTCAATAATAATCTAATCCTTTTATATGACAGCTTTCTGATATGAAATTCTGATATAAATCAAATTACACTACTTTCACAACTGATTGTCTAATACATAAAAATGTCCACAAAAAAATGCAAACTATAAATGGATGGAAACCTAGAAACTACCGAAAAAATCTGAATGTTATTCTAGTCGCAGTACTGTAGCACCAACACTGTAGTTGGCGGTACCATGGCAACAACACTATAGCAACAACAATGTAGCAGCGACACTATTCACCTACAGCTATAAGAGAATCGTCCAAACTCTTCTAACACCATTATCCAAATATTCCAACCCTACTGCAATATATCCAAAAATTAATATCAAACTTATTTCTTCAATCTTACTCCACAAATCTAACCCTAGGCCACAATTTTGGCACAATGAAAAGACTGATTTGTCTTCTCCAATAGTTGCAACCCTTTGCAGGATCTTTAACCACCTAAGTTTTGTGAATCAAAGGCAGTGTTCATTCACAATGACAAATGTAGCAAACTACAGAAACTCTTTGCTCCACAAGTTATCAAGCAAAGTAGAGGGCAGCACATTCAATCCCCAACAATGAGGCTTCCCTCCCTATTTATTTTTTTCCTTCAAGAGGCAGGCCTATTTCTAGAAGAAATATGAATAATATTTAATTTCACTTTCTAAAAGATTCACCTTTCCTCACAATAATATCAAATTGCACTTTAAAGTAGAATTAAAATATAAATTAATATAAAGTGCAAATAATATCATAGGCTACAGGAAATCCCTGGATGTGGGAATCCTATAGCTGCCAAAAGTTGTGGCTACAGGAACACTATGACAACAGTAATAAACTGCCCACACGACCCTCTCCTCAACACCTTGGCCTACGAGGGTCCGATTATAGGCCAAACTCCACTAAATCTGAGTGCTTGTGAGAAGAGGGCATTACAGATAGTTGGTCCCTTTACTCACTTATTCTTATTAAATATGATGTAATAGATTTACCCTTGTTGATTTTTACATCATGCAGATGTTGTTTCAATGCAAAGGCTCTACTGGTATTGGTTATTTCATACATGTTTTGTAAGAAGGTAAACGTGGCATGTGCAGTGTCCAACTGTGATATAAATGGAACTATATCATCCTTTATTGCATCTACTAGAATCTTCATAGTTTTGTTGTTAGTTTTCCATTTAAGTTTCTCATTCTCATCATCTGGTATAGGTACAGCCTTTTCCACAAATGACTCTAATTCTTGTTCTCTAAGTGCCATCATTATTCTAAGTTTCCAAAAGACGACATTTCTGGCTCCCTCAATTCTATCTTTGTATCTAATTCCACTCACCATTTTTGCTAATTGCTTTTGACGGTGTTTTAGATTTTATGTTTAGCTTTATCTGATCTTGGTATTTTCTCCAACAAGGCTCTGATATCATGTTAAGGAAATAGGATGAGATTGTAATACCTTATATATACCTTGATGTGAGGACTGCACTCTCTTGAACATGAAATTCTAATTAAATTCTTCTTGCAGATTTATACAAGTAGTTTGGGCTGTCAACCTGTAGGCTTCCCTTGAACATGAAATGCAAATGCATAAATTAGAGATCGCTGCAACTTGTAGTAACACTGATGTAATTCTGTATGTTTCAAGTGCTTCGCAGATCTAAGTGTGTGTGTGTGTGTCAAACAGGCATGTCTCATGTAGATACATATCTCTACGTGGACTTGGGCCACATAGGGACATGCCTCTACATGAGACATGCCCCGTGACCATTGGCAAACTGATTCATAAAAACTTCATTGTTAATAAGTGTCATTTCAAGGCAGTGATTATCGCTGTTGATTAGTGATCACTTTACCTAGGAATAAGATCCTTGTTACTGTTAAAGATATAGCTTCAGTCGAATTGAAGCAAGTTAGCAATATATGTATACTTAATGTTATGTGTGTGTGTGTGTATATGTATATGTGTATGTATATGTATATGTATACATACATACATACATACATATACATATACATCTATATATATATATATATATATATATATATATATGTATATATATATATATATATATATGTATATGTATATATATATATATATATGTATATGTATATATATATATATATATGTATATGTATATGTATATATATATGTATATGTATATATATATATATGTATATGTATATATATATATGTATATGTATATATATAATTTACATATATATATACACATATATTTATAATTCACACACACACACACACACACACATATATATATAATTGTATACCTATATTTAATATCACTTACAAAGCATCTGATTGAATATTGTTATTAGCAGTGGACTACTTCTTATAATCGCAAGTTACTTAATTATATTGGATTGGCATTCAAACTTAGACTAAATCCATGTCCCCGTAGGGACATGACCTTATGTGACACTTGTGTCATGTAGAGTCATGTCTCTATGGAGACGTGGCTTTACATGTTCTATTTAATATAACTCGCCACTGCCTTGACAATTATAAATAAAAGGCAATGTATTGTTTCTAATCAGCGATATTTATAATATTCCTTCTGCAGTATATCAAATATTTAGTAGATATCTCTGTAACAATCCAGTAAGGATATTCACATTCAGAACAGTCACATTCAGGTCGTGAAAAGTTGTTAATAGACCTGAAACATACTAGTAATTCATATCAGAAACTATATCAGAACCGTAATTGAATAATTGCAGGTTCATTCCTTTCTATTCTCTATCAGATATCCTACTTCTTTGACATGGTATCGGAGCAGATTCGAACCCTTGGAAATAAAAGCAACTCTCATATAAAATATACACTGAAAAATTTTAACAATACAAACAATCAGACTTGCTACTCCATCCTACAGCAAAGATTTCAGTACCCCACTGGGTCCACAACCATCTTTTTGAAGAGGAAAGCAAAATTACCAATCATTATCGAATAAATGGAAGAATAACAGTACACACACCAGAGCCATTTGAAATATATGGTGAACAATTGGGAAGTTTTATCAAATCAACAGAAGATACTAAAAATAAATGGAAATTACTATGGGAAATCAGTGGAGACCATTACAGGCAATAAGGGGATTAAATACATGAAGCGTGTCCATATATCTCATTAGCTGGTCGACAATCAAACTCAACATAATGAGTCAGTGTCTTCTGCAAACACTATATGGTATCTAACACAAAATATTAGTAGGGTTAATCTCTCTATAGTCAGCACAAACTTCTCAAACCAAGGAATACGACTAGAGATAAAATGTAAACAGGAAGCATTGAACATCGACGAGAACAGAAATCAGTAATAATACTCTAAAGAATAGTGCACACCCAGACAGACAATGAGGATGGACAACAGCCCACATGAGAAACATATCAACGGAGCAACACAAGTAATTAACAGCAATCCATGTTTTGACAGGCCAAAGCAAAACACAGAAAGGACAATCAAATGATATTAATTTAATACTTACCAATAGATATCACCATTAAACAACTTAAGTGAATAACAAGAGATAGAAACAATAATACTCTCAGCGATCGGGACAACATCAGTTGGAGTTTAATAAATAGCAGAAGTGAATTCCAAATCAGAGGAGAGAAATGGAATGACAATAAAGATCCCTAGCATCATATCCTCAGTGTCACTAAAGCATGAAAGATCCATAGAATTGAATGACATAGTTCAATCATGAACATACTACCATATATATTAACCCAGTATTGTACACAACGATGAGAATCTACATCTACAGTCAATGAACCAATAAATGAGCATTTCAAATTACATTCGACTCAATAAACAACATCTGAGATTATCGTACACAAAGAAACTTACATCATACAGAAATATGCATCACAGTAAAATATATTCTATATTAATCATTTCTAAATCAATCATATTGAACATAAAGGATATTAAAATATAATTGAAATAATAAATTACTATTTAGTAAATTAGAAAACCACAATCCTTGAATATGGATGAAAGCCTTCAAAGAGACGACATAGTTTATGAACAATACAGAGTCAGTTGTCAAATATAGAAAACTATATTACTAAGAAGGTCCAAGACGGGGTGCAACTATCGAAGACAGTAATACCATAGCACTTAAGTATAGATTGAAAACTATTAAACAACATTGTCATTTAAAATGAGATACATCTGATAAAGGGGAAATCTGTTCAATAGTAGAGAATTTACATATAAGCTAGGAGATATTAAGAATAACAATTTGATCAATACTTCTATTTACAAACATAAGCATTTATTGGTTCCTATACAAGTTCCATTCAATCAGACTACCAGATTCTTATAAATAATAATAATATTCGAAGTATAGAGGATCTGTACAACCCATTGAGTTATTGTCTTACGAGGAAGCCAATCCTAAGTTCCTTATACAGGTTTAAGAACAAGAAGAAAGTAAGGAAATTTGGTGTGTTAATATCACAACAGGTTCCTTGCTGTACACAGATTTGATGTGGCATTTTGACCACAGGTTCTTAGCTACAATAATAGAGAGACATAATAGATACAATGCTTATAGTGTGAGGAGATAAATTTATTGGCACGTATGTATAGAAACTCGAGTCTCTTAACAAAATGGAGAGACACGACAATAATCTGTTCCAGAACCTTGGGAGGAGCATTGGGAGCGTTGTGAATAAGAAAGAAACATTCTTCGAGTAGACATCGATCAAATCAGAGTATGTATCATGGAAAATAGTATGGGTATGGAAGATATGAATCAATAAAATGGAAGATATATGTCATTTGTGAACTGTACAAACCTCACCAATATATTTTACTGTGGGCATCAGTTTGGAAGAAGCCTTTTTATAATTCATAAATATAATTATTGGTAAAGAATATATATATATATATATATATATATATATATATATATATATATATATATATATATATATATATATATATATATATATATATGTTCCTTGGAGCTATAATTGTTGTCAGTAAAATGTATAGTGTAGCCAACAGGTAGAGTAGTATCTGAACGGGCGCGTGACACTTGAGTCACCCCTTCAGAAAGGTATGTACACGTCCGAGATGGACTTTGAAATCATCATTGGAATGGTTGTAATCATTGTGATCATTGTAGTCATTGTATTCGGATTGTAATCAGCAAGTGCATATATGAATAAAGTATTTGTTCTGCGTTGAATCATGTTATGCATGTGTTAAGCTTTTAGCCTGTATGGTAAACATTTGGCACCGTTGCCCGACGGACCTGGAACGAAGGAATGATATGAAGATTAAGGCTGAATTTGCTTAACAAGGATAGAAACAAGGTGAAAGATAAGGATGAACTACGTACAGCGCAAGAAGTTTTAATTCTAGCACAGCAAGCAGAGCGCAGGCAGAGACTTCAACAGATTACCGAAGGGCACTGAAGGGGTGAAGAGGCACAGACGGAGGGAGTGCACTCACCTAGTAACCTGAGGAGTGCCGAGGAATTGCTGGAGGAGACTCAACAACGCTTAAATTTGGTGGAGGAAACAAGGGAAGAGTTCCTTGACCTGTATACGCCAAAAGGAAAGTGTCCGAACGGAAGGGAGCAACTCGCACAGCTCAAAGTGCCAAGGGAGCATGAGCATGGAGTGATCTCTTCGTTCCTGATACACCGGACGAACGGATACAATTAGAGAATAGAACATTATCACTTGAAGACCTTTCACCAAACAACACGGTTGTTGAAAACAAGACTGTTATACAGAACATCGCAGGAGACCAGAACAGCGTGGGAGTGTAGAACAGCACGGGAGCTCATAACAGCGCGGGTACACAAGTACCTCAGAATCAAAAGAAAGTAACGATGGCAGGTCCTAAAGAAAAATTACCCAAGTTTCATGGTGATGGTTCAGCAGACCCTATCAGACATTGTAAAACATGTGAAACCATATGAACAGCGAATGGTGTGACAGATGAAGACGATTGGGTGAGACAGTTCCCAGCGACCCTGCAGGGTGTGTCGATAGATTGGTTTTCCGATACCAGTCCTCAAAAACTCAATACATAGGAGAATGTTAAAAGAGAATTTATAGCAAAATTCAGATTGCTCCGAGATGATAATGAAATAGTGGCAGAGATATATAGTACTAAACAAGGAAAGAATGAAACAATCCGAACTTATGCCAGACAGTTGAAAGAACTGATTGGAAAAATGGAGAGTCAACCAGCAGATGGGTTGAAAAAACGGTGGTTTGTGGAGGGGCTACGATCGGCTCTTAAAAAGAAGATGAAGATTGTACCACCAACGCGTATACTCGTGCCATGGATTTGGAAAGTGAACAAAAGACGAGTAAGAAGAAAAAGCATAAATCCTCTAATTTGGATGATTCATCCTCGGAAAGTAGCAGTAGCGATGAGGAGTCGAACAAGAAGGTGAAAGCATTACAGAAAGACATGCTTCGGATGACAAAAGAATTCAAGAATTTGAAAGAGAACCCGGACACAATGAAGGGAGAACTGTGTTGCACAGATTGCAAAGAGGATGGCCATACAAAGGGTTCATGCCCAAAGAAGCAGTTTTGTGACATATGCTAGGCAACGGGGCATTCCCTGAAGGAGTGCCCTTTTAACTTGAAAGCAAAAGGGCACCAGCAGGTATTATTAACACAGGAAGTGTCCAACAACAGCAATAACACGAGCAATGATGCGACTTCGGGTGGATATCGAAATAATAATAGAAGCGGAAGGGGTGGAAACAATAATAATAACATTGGAGGCCAGAGTAGAATATAGGACGATGCGAGCGTACGACCGATGATATAGTGCCAGGCATGCAATCTTTGGGGTCACTTCACTAGGGACTGTCCTACGAAGGAGACGACACAGCTACTGTGCAGATGGTGTGGTTCAAGGGACCATGAAGATTCAAAATGTCCTAAGCAAGGCGTAAATCTCTTAAGTATTGAAACATGTGATGAGAAGGTACTGGCGATCACACAGGAACAGGCGAGGAAAGCAAAATATTCGAATGGAGAAGAAGAGAAGGAGAGGTTACATAAAGCCCGAATGGAGATAGAAAAGCAAATGAAATCAGAGAAGTACACTACCGAAACATCAAAAAAGAACTTGGCAAAACAAAGCATGGTGAAACAGATAATGCAAATGGAAGCGCCGATTAAACTAAATGACCTTCTCACGATGCCACAGTTGCGTACAGCTATTATAAATATGACGCCATCCCTGAGGGTGACGGAGGAAGCAAAAGATAGTAAGGAAAGAACAGCGGCAGCAACAGACCCAATGTTGTGGCACTTACGACAAGTAGACACCCGGCAGTGGTAGAGATGGGCATTCTAGGTACTGCGCTGACAAATACAATAGTAGATGGAGGATCGGGGGTGAACGTGCTGCCGGAAGATATTTGGAAAAATCTTGGACAACCAACACTATGGCAGCCTACTTTTCAGTTACTTAGAACAAACCAGCATGGGATAAAGCCGTTGGGAACTTTGATGGCATAGGCTATAACAATTGGGACACAACCTGTTTTACTAGATTTTGTGGTCATTCCACTAAAGAGAAGAGGGTACGACGCCATCCTCGGGCGAGCGTAGCTTCTGCAAGAAAAAGTAAAGCATGATTGGAAGCTGAACACCTTGTCCATGGAGAAAGGAGGCAGGAGATTTATAATTGATTTACATACACAGATGGTAGGAGAAGAAGCAGCGTCATTGGACTCAGAAGGCGAAGGCGAGAGTGACGACGAAGGGAAAAAGAGGATGGAACCAGATGAAGAAAGGGTGCTGAGATTAGGAGGGTCAACTCATGACGACCTAGATTCCGTGAATGGACTGCTACACTGGCAAATGGAAGATTACGAGGTTTTTCCAAGCTACAACGTCTCGAGCGTTGAGGAAGAAAAAAGGGCCGATGAGTTTCCGAAGGAGTATAGTGAACTAAAGGAGGTTGAAACGCAAGTGGATGAAACACTGGCCCATACATTCAATAAAGATAAACCGATGAAGTATGAAGAGCTAACGGTGAAAACAATGAACTTAGGTGATGAGGAAAATCCGAAGAACATTCTTGTAGGAGATGATTGGAACCCAGTGTTGAAGGCGACAGCATTCAGAGTATACATGGAGTACAAAGATGTTTTGCTTGGACATATAAGGACTTAAAAGTAGTACCACTAGAGCTATGTGTCCATCGGATACCATTAATCGAAGGTGCGGTACCTGTGCGAAAGCGGCTGTACCGAATGAATAAGAACTATGCAGTGCAGGTCATGGAGGAAATTGACAGGATGTTGGAAGCAGGAATCATTTTTAAAGTGCAAAAAAGTGAGTGGGTATCGCCGATAATGATATCCCTGAAAAAGGACACAACACAAATAAGAATATGTGTGAACTTCCGATGTTTGAACGCCGTAACAATTAGAGACCTGTTTCCAATACCCTTTACAGATAGAATTTTGGAGGAAGTAGCAAGGCATGAAATTTATTCATTCATGGACGGATTCTCAAGATATAATCAAATATCCATTGCCAAGGAGGATAAGTTAAAAATGACATTCATTGTGGAGAATGGAGTATATGCATACAACAAGATGTCGTTCGGATTATGCAATGCCCCGACGACGTCCCAAAGGATTATCCTGTACATATTTGATAAAATGTCAATTGGAAATTTTAAGGTGTTCTTAGATGATTGGTCAATTTTTAGCACGGAGGACAAACACATAATGGCATTAGGAGAATGTATGGAGAGGTGCAGACGAGCAAGATTGGCGTTGAATCCAAAGAAGTGTAGATTTATGGTGCCACAGGGAAAGCTGCTTGGACACATAGTTTGTAAAGAAGGATTGAAGACAGATAAAGACAAGGTCCGTGTGATCTTAGAGATGCCACCCTCAACGGATGTATCGGAAGTGAAGTCATTTTTAGGGCACATCGGGTATTATTGGAGATTTATTTAAACTTTGCAAAAATTTCTTATCCACTGGACAAACTCACCTGCAAGGGTAAATCCTACAAATGGGAGGCTGAACAGAATGAAGCTTTTGAAGGACTGAAGACAAGGTTGGCTACGGCTCCGATTTTGGCCTATCCAAACTGGAATAAAGAATTTCATGTCCATGTAGATGCATCAAATTATGCCATCGGAGCAACAGTGGCGCAGATGGTGACCAAGGGTTGGACCATCCAGTGTACTTTGCAAGTAGATTATTGTCGAAGGCAAAGAAAAATTATAGTACCACAGAGCGAGAGGCATTGGGGATTGTGTATGCAGTACAAAAGTTTAGACATTACTTGTTGGCCACTCCATTTGTATTCTATGTAGATCATCAGGCGCTGCTATACTTGGTGAATAAGCCAATTATTCAAGGAAGAATAAGTCAATAGTTGTTATTATTACAGGAGTTCACATTTAAGATTGTGGTACGTCCAGGAAAAAGTCATGTGAGTGCAGATCACCTATCAAGAATAAAATCGAGGGAGCCACCTAAGGAAGTTAATGATGATTTTTCGGATACGTAGCTATTTCATGTTACAGTACTACCAACTTGGTACACGGATCGGAGAATACCTATCGACGGGGCAGTTTCCAAGTGACATGTCACCAAATGAAAGACGAAAACTGGTACTAAGGAGCCGAACGTTCCAGTTAATCAATGGACTATTGTATAAGATGGGACCGGACCAGATCCTGAGGCGATGTGTTCTCGAAGAGGAAATTCCAAAAGTACTAAAGGAAGCACACGAAGGCTCGGCAGGAGGACACATGGAGCCAATACTACTGCGCAGAATATACTTCTGGAAGGACTATGGTGGCCGACCGTATACAACGATGCCAGGGAGTGGGTCGTTGCATGCGATACATGCCAGCGGGCTGGAAAACCATTGAAGAGAGATTTTATGCCCTTGAATCCCTCGCACGTACAGGAACATTTTGAGAGATGGGGATTAGATTTCATTGGACCACTAAAGGTAAGTAAAACAAGGTGCCAATATATTGTGGTAGCAACGAAGTACTTGACTAAATGGATGGAGGCACAGGCATTATCAAACAATTCAGCAATAAGCATAGCAAGATTTTTATATGAGCAAATTATTACAAGATTCGGGATCCCCCTCCAATTGACAAGTGATCGGGGAGGACACTTTGTTAACCATGTTATCAGAGTGCTCACTACTGAGTTCAAGATTTACCATTCATTGTCGAGCCCATACTATTCCAAGGGCTAATGGACAGGCTAAAGCAACGAACAAAATCTTGGTTGGAGTAATTTATAAATCCTGTGCAGTTAAGGGAGAGGACTAGGAAGAAAAGTTACCATCCGCCCTATGGGCGTACCATAATTCATACAAAGTAACTACAGGACATACCCCGTTCCAACTACTGTACGGACAGGAGGCAGTGGTACCGACAGTTCACGATACCGAGTTTAAGGATAGCACTTGAGAACAAATTGGGTGACATGGAGAACTTAAGGGAGAGACTGTACAATTTGAACAAACTTGATGAGCGATGGCTACAAGCTCAATGAGCCATCGAAGTGACACAAAATAGGAGGAAAGCATGGCATAACAAGCACTTAAAATTAAACAACTTTCAACCCGGCCAGTTAGTACTGAAGCATAATGGACGAAATGAAATCAAGCTTGGGAAGTTCAAAGTAAAATGGGTCGAACCGTACAAGATACGGGAAGTTGGATATAACGGAGCAATTAAGTTGACACTGGACGGAAAAGAAATACCAGATGTCGTAAATGGATCGAAGTTGAAAATAAACCGTGAACAAAATCACCCCCGCCGACAAACAACTGAAGGAAGAGAAAAAATGTCTATAAATAATGTATCTATGTATAATATTAAAGTCAATATAGTTTTAAAACGTCAAGTGATAAACTATAATTTTAAAAGTATGAAGTGATAAAATAATGAAACATGAAGCATAAAGTAAATATATTAAGATGGGAATTTTAAATATTAAAAGTAATTGGGGAGAAAAAGTTTGTCATATGGCCTACCATACAGCCTTAGCAGATATCATATGAAGGAGAAGTATGAAGAAAAGCTTGAGCAAAATAATAATAAAATAATAAAGTGAGAACAAGTCTTGAGAAGAATGTCATACAGCCTTGAAAAGATAAAATTGGAAGCAGTTTAAATGACCATACGCCTTTCCTAGATGGCCGTACAATCTCAAAAGGACTTGTGTTGAAAATTTATAAAAAAACCATACGGATGTATGTGGATAAAGGGAGCTTGTCACATCTGAAACATCAGTTGAAACCATACAGAAAATTGAGACTGTACGGCGTGCCATACGTCCAGTATAGCAGCATAAGGAATATACATTTCATTGGACCCTATATGAAAGCCATACGAATGGAGGTATCAATAGCATAGTGGAAGACAGCATACGGCAGTAAGAAGGGAACAAAATACACAATCAAACTATCAGTCTAGGCATCGTACGGGATTGAGGAAGAAGTTAAAGCGTACGGTTTGAAGAGACTGGAAACAAAAAAAGATCGTACGTTAACCAAGACAGTCGTACGGGTTGTGACCCTATGGTGACTTATTCATAAAAAAGGGATAAGCGTATGCTGGAAGGCTGTCCATACGGTGACAGGAGTAGGAAATATATAAGGTTGTATGTGTGTGATAACAAAAAGTGCCAAAAGAGCAATCTAAATTATAAGTGGAATGAAGGAACTTCCGTACAGCAAGGAAGTAGATACAACAGTCGGAAATTGAGACCGTACGGATGCAGAAGATACAGCTGTATGAAGGTCAGAGTTCAAAAATTGTTCAAAATAAAAAGAAATTCGTACAGCATATTTTGGAAGTCTCTCAAACAAGGAAAGAAACCCAGGACGGTGAAAGGCAATTGCCAAGGAAGGCATAAACCCGAATTATGGAGTAATGTATTGGAGACAGTGTGAATACCATTAAGGACAAAGGTTGTTCGTACACCATGTGAGGAAGGGAATTTATTAACTGTATAGCTACAGGAGAACAGAGAAGATTCAAAGCAAAATACCGTACGAAAATTTGAGAAAAAAAAAGGGGCCGTACTCAAGGAGGTAAAGAGAAATCAAAACTAGAAGCCATTCCACATAGTTTGAAGAAGCCGTATAGTACGGAAGCCAGGACAAGAGAAGAAATTGTTAAAAGTTTGTACAGGAGGTAACTACCACAACGGTTTGAGATTTATTCACAAAATGACAAAAGAGTGACAGTTATGCAGTCAGCTGGAAAGAGGGCTTGGAAGAGGAAACTACACGAAGACACTGCCATGAACAAGAACGCGAAGACACTACCTTTTGGAATTCGTGTAGCAGGAGGGACCTATGCAGGGACTAGTGCAGGGACTAGTGCAGGTGCCAGTAAGAAGAAAGCTAAGCAACCAAAGCAGCCAGGAGACATTCCACAATACAGAGTATCACATTCGAAGGGTTAAATGGTGCAAAATGCCGGAAGTGGTGGCAGGAAACTTCAGACAACCATCTGGTGAAAGCTAGTATCAAAAAAGCTCAGGTGGAATGTGTAGTGCAAATGCCAGTATTTTGCATCAGAAACTACGAAGGGTTTTTGCGCATTACGATTGAAACATGACAGGTTCTCTCGAACCAATGCATTTGAGTATCTTGATCGCAATTTAATAGTATCATTTAGACCGGCTGATTTTACACGGGTATTTGGCATACCTGGTCATGCTCAAGGTGGGAGAAAAATAGATAGTAAGCCAAAAAAGATGAGCCGTGAAGTGAAGTTGAAGTTGATACAGCTTGTGTGCGAAGACCTGTCGCAGGCGGAACAGGGGGCTCTTTCAAACACGTCCAAGGGCAGAGGGTTAAAGAAATCTAATATTCAAGAGGGTCATTGGCATTGTTTAATGGATATAGTGAAGAGCCGCCTCATAGGTTTGAGCTGCGCTTCGAATATTTCTTTTCCCCAAGTAGCCATGATGAATGGGAAATTGCATGGCAGGGTTTATGATTGGGCAGCATTATTGGCCAAGTGGATGTCGGAGTTTCTCACTTTGCAACATAAAACGTTCTATATGCCACATTATGCTATTGGTCTGTTCTTGGATGCGACGACGTGCATGATCCCGAATGATGCACCGGAGACAAAACCGGGACCACTCACACCTAGCGAACCACCTATTATGCAATGGAGGCATTTGGATACTCTTGGCACCAAAACTGTAGGACAAAAGCGACCAAGGCTGGATGGTGGAAATGCAGATAGTGGCCGAGAGGAGACATCTTCAGAGGAGAGTGGGTCTAAGGGGGAAGAAGAAGAGGACGAAGAGGTAGAAGTAATCACGCCTACGCCTTTGAGATTTTTGAGGCTTGTACTTTCAACAACGACACATTTAGTTCCCATAGGCATACATGGCATCCCAGGGTTTGGACAGCTTAGGCAGCCAGTGGTGATGACACCAGTTTCAGCTACGACGCAGCCCACCGTAGAGACACGAGCTATAGCGGAGTCATATCTGACACCGACGAAGCTAGTAGCCCAAGAGGTACCGATGGAGCCGGCTCGTGAGACTACCAGATAAAGGAGAGACTTTGGTACTTAACATAGAGATAGACACAGAGACAGGGATGATGGAGGTAGCGAAAAGCGAGGAGTTGGGGGCATCAAGTGTCCGACTGGATGTAGTAGGTTCTGATGCGGTGGTCACAGTAGATATGGCCCTATTGGCATCACCGGAGCGAGATAGAGAGAGCTGATCCCAGAGGCTGAGTGCTTTTCTGAGTACAAAGTTCCATCGAACCCCCGCACCTCGAGTGACGTACTTGCCGACACCTACACGGGAAGCAATTCCGGAGAACCCACTACAGGAGGTTGGGTAGGCACAAAGGGAGGAAGTACCACATAGCACTATTGAGTGTATGGCGGACGCTGTGGAGAGGGCTATGGGTGCACAGCCGGAACACCCAGTAGCGCAGGAGACAATGATGACAGAGGCAATTTTTCTTGATGATGTCGCAATTCTAGCAGCTTGGGCTCGCCAAGTGTTAGCCTCGACTAAGACTCAAGCGTTGGAGTCAGTGGTGAAAGAGCTGGAGGGAGTCATATCCTTCATGAGGTTGGGATGTCCAGTTGCATTTAAAGTTTGTTTTGAGGAGAGGGAATGGCCAAATGTGGAGACCATGGAGATGCGGCAGGACTGGTCCATGATGCGAGACCCTGAGATGGAGAGCTGGGTAGAAGCTCTGATTCATGAGATAGCAAAGTTACACAGAGAGGCGTACTATACGCTTCGGAGGAGTCAGGCGGATTAGGAAGCAGCTAAGAGAGCTCGAGAGGAGTTAGTTGCCAGGTTAGCTTCAGAGAGGGCAGCCTAGGAATCTGAGAGGGCGACCTGGCAATCCGAGAGGACAGCCTTGTTAGCAGAAAAAGAACAGTGGGCAGCAGAAAAAGAAAAGATGGCAGCAGAGGAGTTGAGAGAGGTCGGAGAGATGATGCAGTCAGCCCTAGAGCTTCAGTTGGAAGCAAAAGCAGAGCTGAAGATTAGGAAAGAACAGGTCTACAAGCTACGAGCAGAGGTGAACGAGTAGAGGGACGCAGACAGCCACTACGCAAGGGACGCATCCCTCTGTCTAGTACTTATGCATTGATGTATTTTGTTTTAAATTTTGTTGTATTGTCGTCCGGAGACAACTTTTCTTTTTTTGGGTGGGATGATGTCGATAAAATGTATAGTGTAGCTGACGGGTAGAGTAGTATCTGAACGGGCGTGTGACGCTTGAGTCACCCCTTCAGAAAGGTATATGTACACGTCCAAGATGGACTTTGGAATCATCGTTGGAATGGTTGTAATCATTGTGATCATTGTAGTCATTGTATTCAGATTGTAATCAGCAAGTGCATATATGAATAAAGTATCTGTTCTGTGTTGAATTGTGTTACACGTGTTAAGCTTTTACCCCGTACAGTAAACAATAATATTGGAGGCTTCATACCAAGAACATGAATTATAGATAAATACAAGTCTCTAGCAATCAAATAACATGAGACTCGCTGAACCATTGTTTCTGTCACTCGTAATATTTGTCACCATGAGATGGCATTCACTTCAAGCTCATCTCAGTAAACTGGAGAGTCAATTATCAAACTACAAGGTGAAACATGCTTGTATGAAATTGAAAGGGCATGCATCCTTATGTTGGAATTATTTGTAGACTAACAAACATCAAAGAGGCAAGGAGAAAATAATGTCATGATTGTCTTTCATTTGACTTGACAGTGACTGAAAACTCTAAAAATGGAATTGAGTGGGAATTTTACATTGTGGGGGGAACAATAACCAATGTTTCATTCCCATTGTTTAACAAATGCTTATATATGGAGGCATTATCTTATTTGATGCATATGGACCTTCATTAGAGAAAATAGTATCAAGGATGTTGATGTACAGATAAGTATTTATTATCTTTCAGTATTACACTTATTTGTTTATTATAGTCTCTTGCCTATATGTATGAATAATAAGAGTCTTATACCATGATGTACCTTTGTTCCATTCGTTGGTCTACTGGGATGCTCTTGCAGGAAGAGAAGAATGGTGCATTAGGTATGTTACAAAGGCTTTGGTGCAGAACTATGTGAGATAAGTATCCTTCTATATTAAGAGGGAGTCCGACACTTCTTCAAAGGCTACACGGGAGCTTAGAAGATTGATACTTAGAGGGAGTCTAAAATACATGTGTGTGACTGCATGATTTTGATTGGCCTACTCCTATGTACGTGATGAGGAAGTAATCACTTATCACTAAAAAGTCGGTAGATCAATCTCAGATTTAGAGGGAGTCTAACAGGCATCCTTGAGTGAAGAAAGCCTCTAAGGGAGTGACTACAGGACCTGACTTCCCAAGATCATTGTTCAGAGGGAGAATTTTGAGGAAAAAGTCTTAAGTCAAATTGTGAAATTCCTTGTAATGCATTCTTCCTTGTGAGAGAGAGAGAAGTTGAAGTGAAAGCCCTTGTGCCACCGTCTGACTTGGTTCATGGTGGTTACTATTTTGCATGTGTGAAATATGTCATGAAAGGTGACGATCTTTCAATGATATATATAATTGAAGAGGAGTTATTGAAAGGTGACAATCTTATCAATAGCTGGACATGTTACCATGATAAAGTACATTAAGTTGTTGTCCTGGAGTGCCGAAAGTCATGGTAATGAATGTATCATGATTAGACTACTTTTATTGTCCTAAAGTGCTAGATATGAAGACACTTGTCATGGTAGAGCTCATGACATTCTGACCACTTGTTATCTGATCGACTTAATTGTCCCGGAGTGCCGGAAATCAGATAACTTATTCTCTTGATAGACATCACTTGCTTGATACCAGTGCACATATCAAGTCAATACTATTTTGTGATTCAATTCTCCCTCGCTATGAGGGAGTGTTAAAGGTATAGCTTCAGTTGAATTGAAGCAAGTAAATTAGTAATATATCTGTACTTAATGTTATGTGTGTGTGTGTTTATATGTATATGTATACATATACATATACATATACATACACACACACACACACACATATATATATATAACTGTACACCTATATCTAATATCACTTACAAAGCATCTGATTGAATATTGCTATTGGCAGTGGACTATTTCTGATAATCGCAAGTTAATTAATTATTTTGGATGGGCATTAAAACTTAGACTAAATCCATGTGAGACATGGCTTTACATGTTATCTTTAATATAACTCGCCACTGCCTTCACAATTATCAACAAAAGGCAATGCATTGTTTCTAAGCAGTGATATATATAATATTCCTTCTGCAGTTTATCATATATTTAGTACATATATCTGTAACAATCCAGTAAGGAGATTCACATTCCGAACAGTCACATTCAGGTCATGCAAAGTTGTTAATAGACCTGAAACGTACCTAGTAATTTATATCAGAAACTATATCAGAACTGTAATTGAATAATTGCAGATTCATTCCTTTCTATTCTCTATAAGAAATCGTACTACTTTTACAGTTACAATCAATTACTTCATGTTATAAAGTCATTCTAGATATATCAATTTCATTAAATCGATCACAGCATTGGATCAGTTTATATGATTATTATTGCAAACAGTTTATATACATCAATTCAGTCCAATTGATATTTAGTTTGATATAATATTGATCAATGATTACCGTTGATTATTAATTATTGATATTATTTGACCTTATACAATGTGTGTGTGTGTGTGTATTTATATTTATATTTATACATATATAAATAGTAATAGTCAAGTATGTATATAGATATATATAGATATGAATGATCTAATAATTATTAATCAGTGGTAATAATGTTTAATGGGTAAACATAATTTATTTCAATATACTGATTAAAACAATTTATCTCTTGATCAAACTTATCTGACCGAAGCTACATCATAACATTGCCAAAGCTACATCATAACATTGCCAACGATGTAAGCAGTTTATAATTTTGAGAACCAAGCAGAAAGTTATGACCCCGCCAAGTTGCTGTTTCCAATTTTGTAGCTCTTTGAAAAAAATTAATTTTGTTTATAGTTATGTTCTCCAAAACTCTTTAATTCGAAATCAGCTAGAATCCTAAGATTGTTCAGATTCTAGATGTGTATAAAACTCATTTTTAATAGGTAGATGGAGATTTTTTATACATACAACTCTTGTCACAAGTTTTTTTATTGTCCATTTCTCTCAACAATACTTACAAGTTTCTGCATACCTAGTATTGTAACTAAATTCTCCATTTAGTTAAAACCATTTAGAGTCCTGAAAATGTTATCTAATTAATCATTTCATAATTGATTATCCTAAGTTTTCATTCACTCTGTGGAGCCTCTTGGTGATGTGGCATCCTACATGGCAGGTAAGCAGATGGCATATTTCTTATTTTCTAGGAAGTTGGAGCCCAGTTGGAAGATGCTATGATTTGGGAAGATATTAGTTGTGCTGTAAACACGCACACCCCATTGCAAATGCAGATCCCATCGTTTTTTTCTCTTCTTGGCTTAGTTTGTCGTAAGTGGGGTTAGTTATGACTTGTCTTGGCAATAGTTTGGGACTTAAGTCTCCTAGCAGTTGGGAAGCATTGTCAAGTCTAGGTGGCATTTGAAAAATCACAATGCAAGTTCAAGTTGGAAATGCTCAATTTCAAAGGGCTACGTAAAGAGAAAAAATAAATTCTAAGTCTTTGGTGAAAAATGCAAGTTAATTTCAAGGTGAAAATGGAGGAATAGTGTGGATGCCCACCTAAACTCTAATTTCCCAACCCTAGCCTTTGAATTTCCACTTAAAATGTGGAACATTGACCTTGCAAGAAGGCATTCCTAGCACAAAGGTTTAGATTTGGCCAAGCCAAGTTAGATTTCCAGCTAAAAATGCAAATTTCACTCCCTTGGATGCCCATTTCCACCTAAAATGTGAGTTTCCACCTTCCTTGCATATTGATTTCTACCTAAAACTTTAATTTCCAATCTAGCTTTTCTTCATTTCCACTTAAATGGTGAAAATTTCAAATTTTCAACCTCCATCCTTTGCATTTCCACCTAATGTAAGGATTTCCAGCCTCAATGTTTGAGCACTAGACTCCATGTAAAGGTTTAGAGCATGAAAATTAATTGTAACGTGTTGAATAATACATTGGCTCGATGTTTTAAGCGTGGAATTTTTTACTTAAAATGGTTTTCCCCATGTATATCTGTGTTTTTTCCTTCTATCAAATTCTTCTTTATTTCATGGTTCTTAAAAATAAAACATGTAGGCTGTAACATTGCTGAAAATTTCTTAGATCTGTAAAATTGCAATCACTTTCCTAATCTTCAAAAATAAACTATGACTATTTCAGCTTTTATCACATTGTAGTGTGTGCTTGTATAAGTTTGTTGGAATCAGTTTTTTAAAGAATTATTGGATGTCCATACTGATCTCAGATGACTTTCTAGGATGCCCTCATTTCCCTTCAACTAGTATTAGAGCTCAATTCTGTGATTTGCATGTTACTTGCATGTGAGGATTCACCATGTTTCCAGTTTGAAGTATTTCTTCTATTAAGATTTCTTAGCTTGGAAAGCTAGTGAAATTGGTTTTGAAAAAATTCGCTAATGATTAATCCTTTGATGAGTGGAAACCTTGCAGTTGATTTAGTTTTCCAGGAGATAGCAGGCATTTTAAAGTGAACATGGAGTTTCATGGAGTTCATCATGCTCTTTCAATCAATATGATATTGATCTAGAGAACCTGTTTGATAGTGTTATAAGTCTAATGCATGTTGGTGATGTTACATTTTATGGTTCTGCACAGCAGAGTTTTAATGTTAGATATTTGTTTTAGGCTCCTTTACAATATGGAGAAACTTGGGTTGTCTGAACTATGGTGTGAATGTGTTTAAATTTTATGCTCCTTTTAATCCTAATATTGGAAGGCATTGTTTCACTATCATTGAATGCATGGAGGCGATGGAACTAATCATTAGATGATTCATAAGCATCTGGAATAGCCTATGTCCTTTATATGCACGTACTGATGGTGGTTGTGAACATGAACTATAAATGGGCCTAGAGGTCTTGAAAGACTTTTACCTTATGGATGGTTGTACTTGCATGGCTTAGACTCAAGTTCCTTGGATTTTTAGGTTTTATAGATTTAACATTCAAAATCTATGTTAATGCTCATCTATGATAATTCCATTGTCTTTGTTTAACCTTTCTTGGTCTTTTCGAACTTTTGAGTCTTCTAGATATGAAGTGGGTATGGATGTGCATGGGTGTTCTTAAACACCACGGTTTTGTATGTTTTATGCGATCAAGAAACAATTACAGTTGAGTGGATCTGTTGAAGAGCTATTTCCAATAACCTAGTTTCTTTGGAGTGCCTTTGGATGAGATAGTAGTAACTCTACCTATATGCTTTGCGCAGGTAAGAGGAGGTGTGATGCTTCCTCTACATGGAGATATTGATATGTAATTAGTCACTCAACAATTTTGTGTTGATTTTTGATGGATTCCTAGATTGTGGTGCTCAATATCAACATAATTGGAAAATTGATATGTACTTGATTCAGTGTTCGATCATGTGGTCTAAATGATTGTTCTCTTAGGGATCCCAAATTTGTTGTTTACTAATGTGACAATGAGTTTGTATGTACCAATGATTAGATCTACAAGTTATAAAGCTTTGCGAGTTGAACATCTATTCAATTACAAAGGGATAACTCAGATGTGGATTGTCTATATCCATCAAGTGTTGTTCAATGTTGACGTTGACTTGCTAGTTGGCCTTGTCTATGGTCACTTGTGCATTAGCATGGTTTCTTTTGAGATAATGAGATGGATGATGGGAGAGTACCTAGATAGTTAATTATGTAGCTTGGTGTATTTTCTTGGTTCGTAGATCTTGGTCTCACTTGGTGTGATTAGCAATAAGCATGTATGTGTGTGGACTTAAAAAAATTTAGATTTAGGACATGATTATCACCAATTGCAAGCTGGCATTGATGAGTCCACTATACTAATCGAGAAATGGCAGTTTTGATAGTAGCACTACCAAAGTTGGCAATTTTTCTATTAGCAACACCAAAGGTGGTAGATTAGCCAATAGCACCACTAGATATGGCACTCCTACCAGTAGCACCAATAGAGGTACCAATAGCCTCATGAGTAGCTTCACCAAAAACACTACAGAGGTAAAATCACTGACAATTACAGATGCACGATGACCTTGCCTGTCAACTAGTCTATATTAGGGGAAGTGATTTCATTGATAGTTCCTACCATGCTAGTTGAGAACACTATGGAGATTGACGAGACTACTAATATGTGGTTGTAGTTGTTGAGGATTCCACAAGATTCCACGCTAGTTGATTCTATTGGGTTACTTCTAGAAACTATTGTAAGGTACCAGGCCAAGAGTCACTGCCCAACCCTCCTCACATACCACTACCAGACCAAGAGACACTACCATAGAGACCAATACCATAATCCAAACTTGACTCAACATGACCAGTGGGAAAGACTACAACTCTAGTTTCACAACCAACTCCATAGCTAGCCATAGCAGTAGAGTCATCATCGGATAATTGGGAGGACATTGTTCAACACTCGGACATATCCGTATAGTCTAACAGAATATCCGTCAAGTTCAACTAGAGGATATGACCACTTTAATGGGTCAAATGGGGGAACAAGCAAGAGACTTGGACATCAGCCATGACCCTTTGGTACCACACATAATAGGATGAATCTTGGCATTTATGCTGGATAAGTGCGGTGTGGATTTTTTCAATGTTTCACCTCACAAGGTCAACCAAGGGTGGAAACACCAAAGATGATGGAGGCATGGCATTTGTCATGGCCCCAAGAAGGAGGTCATCATGATCCCGTACTCTAAGCAATCCATGGCATGGACATATGCTTTAGAAACTAATTCTTGTCACTTAATCAGCTAGCAACTACCATTGATGAGCCCACTCTACTAAAGGAGAGGGTTGTCCGTCAGGCTGAGCCGAATCAAAGGACCCTAGGTGAGGAAGCAAAGAAATTCAAGGCACAATTGAGCCAAGAGAACTCTCGTGTCACTTCCCTCTCGAACGCAATGGCAGAGTTATGGGAGCAGCTAACTGAGAAGGAGTTGAAGTTAAGTTAACAAACCTCCCACTTGGTAGCAAAGGATGACGGTGTGATGGCAAAAGACTATGAGTTGGAGAAGACAAAGTAGGTGTTGGAAGGGGCATGCATGGTGAAAGCATCTAGAGAACTAGCATCTGCAGGAGCAATAGTCTCAAATGACTACCCCACCATCTTCTCTACGTCCAAGGAGGTCTTGCCATCCCTTGAGTAGTTTGATTCCATTTGTTGTGTTCAAGCTCCACTTTGTTTCATCATCTAGAAGACAACTTTTTTTGGGGGAAGTGGAGGAATATTGCAGCCAGCAGTTTTGACGTGTTGATAAATAAATGTGTGTTAATCAAATAATGGCTAGTTGGCAGCGTAATGTGTTTCCCAAGTAGTAATTGGTAGTTGCCAATTGTTGGTAACCTTAACCAACCGCCAAGTACCATATATGTACTTCATGGTTGTCTCAAAAGGTAGCATTGATTGTACACATTACATTCTTGAATAAATGATATATATTTCTAGCAATATTATGTTATCTGAATTTATTATGTCGCACCATTGTATGGCATGATTCTATTTACTCTTTACTCTGCGTAATATAACAAGTTCCATTCAGGAGTAAACAATGGACTTCTAATAATTACTACCTTAAGGTCTTTACCCAACTCTTGCGCTATTGTATTTACTTGGGGGTTTGCTTTTAACAGTTAGACCCCATATGTGTTCGTTTTTTTCCTGGGGCTTCCTTTGTTGCCTTAGTCCTTTGCTATTGTTGCTGTCGTATAGTCCAATTAATCTAATTTTAGTCAATTGTGGACATCACTATAATTGTCATACTGCTATCACGATTCAATTGTGTAGTTTTTTAGTCAAACTCATTGATCCATGTTTCATTAGTCAATGAAACATGGATCAATGAGTTTGACTCAAAAACTACACAATTGAATCCTAATAGCAGTATCGCAATCAGACTTGCTCTGGAAAATATCTCATACTTGTCAATCAATATATTTTCTCTTTTCCTCCATTTTTTTTCTGCAATATAACCTAGTAGCAGAATTCAACAAGCAAGCAGAGAGTATATCAAGAAATCATTTATGGTTATTTGATTCAAAATATAGTAACTGTAATTACTGTATCAATAAAATGATCCTCTGAAACAAGTATTTGTTTGTAATTTTAAGATGCATCCATGTAAAATATGCATATTAGAGAAGCATGAGATAAGGTACTCTGCATTAGAGAATATACCTCATTTGCATCTTTGCAAAGCTTCTCTTGTGTTGTTTGAGGCCATGTAACTCGCCAACACCTGAGATTCTAAATAAAGGCCACTGTAAGTCATAAAAAAGGAAATGAAGAAGTATTAAAGAGTTAAAACACTTTAAACACATCTGAGAACAAGCCAAAGGAGGAAACTGAGACCTTTCCTGCCCAAGACGTCGAGCAAGCTCTGCAGAAAGAGCCTGACCAGGTTCGTCTGCATCTGTCGCTAGAATAATACGCCTTGCCTGCAGGCAAAAATAATTCATTGATAGATCCCATTAAAAGCAATAACCAGATTAATATAATATGTTTAGAAAAAGGTTTCAGAACCTTCATGACTTTCAAATTTCATTTATTGGCATTCCAGTCCGAAACTTTACATACTAGCAAAGCATCAAAGGAGAGACTACTTTTCAGCAGAAAAACAAAAGCAGTAGGAAGAGGAATTTTCTTCCTTCCACGGTAGACTATCTTGAAGTTACCTGATCAAAGTATTCTTGAAATTTCCACAGATATTCATATTTCTTGTCCTACAATATTCGTACAATTAAAGCAGTCAATATCCATGTTAGTGATATTCAAAAATTTCATTGAACTGAATGACAATAATTATGATGGAATAAAAGAACAGCTGTTACATTAATTTCCACAGATACAATTGTTCTTTCCTCATTATTCTAGAATATTTACAAGGTGAAATAGAAATCACATTGTTTGGCTCATATGGATAGTCACAATAAATAATATAATTGACTGGATAAATGGAGTCCATTTTCAAGTTTATTTAACTAATATTAATATTTTCCAATCAATGAATTCTTTGAACAGAGATTTTCAGCATGTAAAATCTGGATAAGATAAGATAAGATAAGATAATAATATTAATGTCCACAAAAAATCAACAAGGTTTATGGGACTAAGCATACAAACAGAAGAGCCGGCCAAAGCAGAAGCACCAAACGGTGACTAAGAAGAAACGGAAGCAATAAACAAAAACAAGGAAGAAGACAAGGTAAGGACTAAGGGTCCTTCCTTGTCACAAAGAAATCAGTAAAAAATGAGTAAACCCGTGAACGATCCATAGTCTTAGAATGTCATGTAGAGCCATTGTATAATTGTTGCTGCCTGGAGAGACTGGTACAGTGTCTAACCAATCTGGAATGAGAAGTACTGGAAGGCCCTTTCAAACCCCGTGGAGGAGACAAGGGAGAGGAAAAGACAGTTATGAGTTGGTCTAAAGTACGCCCCTAAGGTATAAGAGACTGTAGGGTAATCTCTCGAAGATGAGTGGCCTCCTGAAGATAAAGTGCCAGACACCTCTGATCAATATAGTTGAAGAACATCGAAAGAGAAGAACATTCTCTGAAAAGGCAGTAAAATCTCCCTCTGATCTCATAGTAAAGAGGACATCGAAATATGAAGTGGATCTCAGACTCAACCTCTACCAAAGTACACAACTAACATATCCGATCATCCCGATCCATATGGTGATCAATTCGACCCCTGAGACAGTGAGAACCAACTCTGAAAGAGCCTAAAGAAAACCATAAGGCATGATTCTAGTGCCGATAGAGATAAGCGGGACAAACAATAATACCATCCTGAATCTCAAGAAAATGCTCAACATAAGAGGCCATCCTAGGTCATAGACCTCGCGGGGGATTACTCTAGGTAGTGGTAATGTTGTCTATAAATATCCTATCTGATATGCTCGTTCAACTCTTGATGTGAGGGGAGAAGATGAGCAGGACCATCAAGTGAAAATTGGTGAGGAAGATGATTTATATCAATACCAATCGAACCCAAAAAAGAGGTGGCCTGGGCGTACCAACAACGAGACCTAGTACAGGTGTCAGACCTCAAAATCTCAACAGAAGAACAGTACGCCAGATGAGAGTATCTGTGTCGGTCAACACCCGACTCCATAAAACCACAAAGCCGATGAAGGAACCAAACCAAGTCAAAAATGGCAGCAAGTTTGAGAGGATGAGCTCCAAACTCAGCTAAAACAATGTTGTGAGGGTTGAGCCTGTGACATCTTATGATACGTCAACATCAACGTCTGAACCGTCTCTATAGAAGCCTAATTAGAAGCAATAAGAGAAAGCCGCCAAACCACCGAGCCACAAAGAACTGTCAAACAAACCAAGGAATCCAAAAGGGAACACTTGGACGAAACATCCTAGAAATGATGCCTGAAACATTGTCTTTCCAGCAAAGCCAGATAACCGATGCCCTTATTAACTCTGGACTGAATAGCTGGTCTCAAGCTAAAGCGCGGCCCCGAAAACTTCACACCGAGAAGCAAGCAGGAAATCAATGACTTCAATTCACTAGAAGAGATCTTGAAAATTTCTTGTATAATGACTAAATTATAAATACCAGATTAAGCGTTCAGGAAAAAAAAATTGGGAAACTACACTAAAGCATACAAATAGACCATCCTATACTTTGCATCAATTATATATAATATCTTATTTGCCTTCATTTCTTTTTCATCCCTTCTAACTGATGTCTTGTCATCTAATAGTTTCATATGAATTACTGACTACTAAAATTTGAGCTTCCACATGACCATCTACATCATGCCATCACATGGCTACCTTGCAAAAAGGCTCTCACTTTAATTGAAGGCATGTCCTTAGTAATTACATTGTACATAAAGAATTGTGCCCTATGACAAACGACACCAGCAACGTACTGTGCAAGTGTAATACATGAAGAATGAACCCAATTAAACTTCATTAATACTGGTATTTTGCCTTAATTACTATCCTAACAAAACTATATTGGTTGAGGGATGCAAACTAATTATTTTACTTTGCAGAATATTGACTGAGTTCATGGGTGAATAAGAAACCAATCACATGATCCAGCAAACTTGCGGCATGTCTGCATTGAGTGTTGCAAAGACATTGGATTATAGCTAATGTTGCCAAATCGGCAACACGTACATCAGTACAGTATGCCAACTTTGACAAAACAAATGTGGGATCTAGCTAATTTTTCCCTCTCTTGAAATATAATTAAATAAAGTAAAATAATAAGAATCAAATTAAATTATAATATAATATAAGATTATGTTCCAAACCTTGATATTAAGAAATATGCATTGTCAAGGATATTTATGCATCGATCATTTCAAGGAGAAGTTACTATAGTCAAATAATATTTAATAAGCAATAATAATAGGGGTTGTGTTGGTCAAATGAATAAATACTAAGCAGCAGCAATTAGAGATTGTTGTGGAATCAGACAAATCGGTAACAAAAGGCATGGCTCTTGTAAGAAGTCACAAGTTTTGGTATTTCTGCAACATTCCATTTATAGCAGCCAGGTACTTCAACTTCATTTATATTTGATTGTTTAATGTTTTAAGTTTTAAATTTAATTTTTAAAATAAAATTTTATAATTTTAACTTGATGTTGAAATATGTTAATTAATTTGTTTTTATAAATGTAACAAAACTCCTTATTGGCAGGGGATGATTGATGCAGTTCCCATCTATGGTGTAGAGTTTAAAACCCCCACTGCAGATGAGTTGAGTGGCCCTCTCTAACTAGAAATGGTTGAGGAGATGAAACTTGAGTTGGAGGACCATAGAAAGATTTGGAGCCAAAGGGGGGTGTACCATTATGACGGATGAATGGACAGATAGGAGGAATAGGATTCTCCTAAATTTTCTTGTTTCTAGTGGAGGTAATTCATCATCCTCTACTTCTCAAAGTCTAAAATTTAGTGTATTATTGAATAACTAAAATTTTGTTTTATTGAATATTCAATGATAATTATAGTGTTTAATTTTCACTTTCAGGATCTACCATGTTTTTGAAGTCTATAAATGCTTCCTCACATGTCAAAAATGAAAAATTCTTATGTGAGGCTATTGAGGAGGTCATAAGGGAGGTGGGGGAAGAGAATGTTGTCCAAGTGATGACTAATAATGCAGCTAATTATGTTGCTACAAGTAAAATTTTAACTTCTAAAAAAATTATTTTAGTTTTTCATTAAATTTTGAAAATTAAAAGTGTTTTAACACATCTAAATTTTTTATTGTTTACTAACTAATTTAAAATTATTGCAGGAAAACTTTTGATGGAGAGACACCCAAGAATCTTTTGGACTCCATGGCTGGCCCATTGCCTCGACCTCATATTAGAGGATATTGGCAAGCTTGAATGAGTGGAATCATGTGTTGCTAAGGCCAAAAATATTTGCAAGTTCATCTATAATCATGCCTTGGTCCACAACATTATGAGGGAATACACGAAGGGAAAGGAGTTGGCTCGTCCCGCTATCACAAAATTTGCCTCTAATTTTATCACACTAAAATCCTTATTGAGTTCAAGGTTAGCTTTGAGGTGCATGTTTGTTGGTCCACAATGGAGTTCCTCTTGCCTTGCCACCACCCGTCCAGGGATAGATGCAACAAAATGCATTCATGATGAAGAAAGTTTTTGGGAGCCATGTAAGGAGATTGTGGAGGTAATTTAAATTTTAAAAGCTTAAGTCTTAAAATTTTATAAACTAATTTATCTCATACATATTTTTGTTTTATTTTCATTGTGCAACTTTGCAAAGTTTCATTATTCACTAAATTGTTTTTTTGTTTAATTGTTTTGTAGATCACTAAGCCCCTTGTAGCCCTCCTACAAGTTGTTGATGGGGAGAAGCCCACTATGGGCTACATATATGAGGGCATGGATAGGGCCAAGGAGGCTATTAAGGTCAAATACGTAGGAGTTGAAGACAAGTATGGCCCTATTTGGGACATAATTGATAGGAGATGGCAAAATCAGTTTCATAAACCCATCCACGCAGCAACTTATTAACTCAATCCAACATACCGTTTCAGTGAAGATTTCAAGGTAGATGAGAAGGTTCTTAGTGGGCTATACACTATGTACCGAAGATGGCCACTAATGCCACACATATATTGCTTGAGATTGACGCCTATAATAATGCAACAGGGCCCATTTTTTCAAGTTTGCAAAGAAGGTCGTACAAAATTGCAGCCAGGTAAAAATTGCAACTTAAGCCTTATACAATCTAGTTTCTAAATTTCTAGCTTTAAAGTTCAAATTTTGAAATGAGACAAATATTTTTTTCTTTTCCTTTTTTTCAAAATTCAGATAGATGGTGGCAAATGTTTGGGCCTTCAACCAAAAACCTCCAGCAAATCGCCATCTACATAATGAGCCAGCCAAGTAGTGCTTCTAGATGTGAGCGCAACTGGAGCATGTTCGAACACATTCACTTGAAAAGGCATAACAGGTTGTCTCTAGAGAAAATGAATAAGTTAGTCTTTGTGCATTACAACCTACGCATTAGGCCCAAGGAGATTTTGGATAGTGACACCTCTCCGATTAATCTAGAGGAGGTTGATCTAGAGTCTGAGTGGATCACTGAGGCTATTGATCCTGTCTTTGATGATGAGGACCTTTTTTAAACAGAGAGGCTAAGGTCGTGGCTATGGCAGCAGAGGACCACAGAGCTACAGTTGTTCCTAGTGGCACCTCATAGGCACTGGCAAAGACTGCAATTGATCCTAGAGGCACCTCACAGGCTGATGCTATGGCTTATCAGTCATCCAAGACCTACCTTAGATGCCTTACTAAGAGGCATTTTATAGATTATATTGAGCCTGAGGTTGAGGTTGGGGATGGGGATGGGGATGGGGATGAGGATGAGGACTAGGAGCCACAGCTATAGTCTTGTTTTAACTTTTTGTTTAACTTAACATATAATCAGAATTTGGAACGTTTGATAATGACTATTGATGTGTTGGATTTCATGGATTTGATATACATTTTGATGGGTTTCATAGATTTATCATTTTATATATCTATGTTTTTACTTTTCTATTTCCTTCAGCTACTATTTAGTATTTAGCAAATTACCTTTGTACTTATGTAATCGATGTATGTTTAACTTTTAAGTATGTGCATTGTAACCAAATTACCTTCTATTTCATGATGTTATTGTGTCTTTAAGCTTTATTCAATAATGGGTGCATGGAATGTTCTTTAAATCTTAAAAAATCAGAAAATTTCGAGGTGTTTTCACTTTGTCGAGTCGTTGTCGAGTCCGAGTTGGGTCACGAGTCAAGTTACCCTTGGCGAGTCCAAGCTAGGTCCAAGTCACATTACTTTGGTGTACATATATATGTGTGTCTATGTGTGTGTGGATAAATTTTATTAATTTATATATTTATATATTTATATATTTATATATTTATTTATTTGCATTAATTTATATAGCCTATGTTGCTCTTAAGGATGGCAGAAGAAATATACAATAGATAAGACATTATGGAAAAGATCTAACGATCAACAAAGGAACTGGAACTATAGATTAAGATAAGAAAAATTAGTATTTGGTATTCAGAAAGCAATACATATCAGCAGTACTCTCAGTAATAAAGAATATACTGTGGAATTCATTCAATACTATATCAAGCCATGTTGCAACAAGAAACCATATATAAGAAGTGATGACTATATTTATATATAAATAATTATATTTAAATGTATAAATAAATATTTTAGGTCTATATATATATTGAGACCATATCTTATATACTATTTGACATAATAAGCAGAGTATGGATGTTACCAACGAGGGGCTTGTATAAATCCAAGCAATGGATTCTTTGTCCCAAGATATGATGGGTATCAACAACCCTAGGTGCCTCGTGCATCGACCCAAGAAAGGCTTAAGGGCTTAGATCTGTAAACTTTGAGGATATCCATTGCAAGTTAGTGTCTAGGCAACTTGGATAACATCTACCCCTTCCATCTTTGAGCTGATAAGTAAGAAGCTTGGATATGAGTGTTCAAGATAACTTAAATCTAATAAGATGAACAACTAATCCTATCAGGAAACATTTACAATCCAAACTCTAATCAAGAAATATATGGTAAAATAAGTAAGGTCAGGACATTATAGTTATTTTTTTATAAGCTTTAATTTGCATTTTGTAGTTTTCTTTTCTTTCTTTTAAATGTTTTAAAAATCATATAGATGTTTTACCATTAGGTGAGAAAAAGCTATTTAATTGAGTTTTTGGCGAGTTCTAATAAAACCGTCTTGAGTTAAAAGGAAGAAGAATAAAAATTGAAACATTCCATTTATAAAATAGAAAAGTCTATATTCAAAACACCAAGACAAACCCTAAGAAAATGGTGAGGCGAAGGAGGAAGTTGCACAATGAATTAGAGGTAATACCCAAAAATCGAGGATGTCTTCCAAAAACATACAAAGTTGATATGACAGACATTGCTGACAAAGATATTTTTGTATGGCAAATTAATTGTGGGAAAGATACTTAGTAGAGCTGAGATCAAAGAATGGATCGGATCCAAATGAGACTCGGCCAGAGAAGTTTTTTTTTTATGGCAATACAATTCTTTATTATCAAACTTGAGTGATAAGAAGACACGAATGGCATTTTTAGTCAAAGCCCAAGGATGTTCGGTGAACATAATGTCTAATTGTAAATGTTGTTTCTGGCTTCAAGTGTGTGAGATTTTTTTAGCATCAATGTTTTGGATCAGACCCTACGATCCATCATCACGAGGAATTAGACAACATAAGGAGAAGAATGAAAGATCACAAACAAGAAGATGAATATAACCAAAGAGAGAAGGAGAATGTTGCATGGAAAACAAAATAAAAAGAAGGAAAAAATAAAATGAAGATATAGGTTAAAGCTAAAATACAATTAAAGAAAAAAATAAGCAATAACATACAAAACCACTTAAATGGATATACATATGTATGTGTATATATATATATATATATATATATAGAGAGAGAGAGAGAGAGAGAATCAAAACAGCCAAAAATAAACAGAAACCAAAAAAATGATTTAATTACTAAAAACTAAATAAAAAATTAAACGAATAAATATACAAAAATGACAAAATAATTTAAAATCTTAGACACTATAAGAACAAAAAAAAGTAAACAAAGAAATAAACAAAAATATGCTCTCTATGTTTTTTGAAGACATTCCTGATTTTTGGGCGTTACCTTTGATTCATTCTTCAACTTCCTGCTTCGCCTCACCATTTTCTCAGGGTTTGTCTTGGTGTTTTGAATATAGACTTTTCTATTTTGTAAATGGAATGTTTCAATTTTATTCTTCTTCCTTTTAACTCCAGGCAATGTTTTACTAAAACTCGCCAAAAACTCAATTGATTACCTTTTTCCCAGCTAATGCTACAAAATTTATACGATTTTTAAAACATTTATACAAACGAATGATCTTCAAACACCTAATTTCGCCCTTAAGTGATAAAATTGTGATAATGGCATATAAATCAAAGATTTGTGAAGGTTTCAAAGGCATTAGTCCCAAAGCCTCATGAGGGTTGTTACCGCTCAACCCCTTTATGGCTTCCTTTCTGAAATTCCCTCCAGTTATTTGGGATATTTTCTCACATAAGAAACTTCATTAGGATGACAGCATGATAAGGAATTAAGATATAAATCTTGAGTGTGTTGACTTAGACGTTATTATCACATTACTTGACAAAAATATATTTATGAGGCACCTTCTACATATGGCATGGCTAATGGAAGTGGCATTGACACTTGTTTAGAGGTTGAGCTTGTTTTTTGGTCTATGATATTTCTTAAAATGTAATTTTGATTTATACATAACTGAAATCAATTATATGTTCTACAAGTTTTGTAGTATGTGTATTTTTAGAGAATATATCTAGAGTTTATATATCTTAAATGCTTGATAAAATTGCTGAGTTACTACTGAAATTTTGCCGAGTCTCAAGTCATTGAAAATTTTGGGACTACCAAGTAATTGTTGAGGATGAGTTTTATAACTATGGAACAAACAATTAGGTTTAGTGAAAACAACCATAAAAAGAACCTGGGATTTAAAACACTAACCTTTTATGCTTGCACGAAAGACTTTAAATTTGAGTCATCAAGATTGATTGCTGAAGTCATCATTGGATTGACAATATTTAAGGGACTGTCAAAAGTAGGACCTAAGGATTCAAGTTCTTCAAAAAGATTTGTGAAGTTTCAAAGTAGGGGTTGCATAAGAATCATAGTGTTCATGCGTTAGACTTCTATTTCAGCCAAATTTATTCTTAAAGGTACTCCCTCTTTCAAACTTTCTAATCCTAGACAATTGGCCAAAGTCTATTTTAAGTTTTTCTTTTTTATTTAAAGTTTATTGATTCTTTGTTTTAGCATAGTCATTGCTTTAAAGTTCATTAAATCCTGCTTTTGGCAGCTTTAACCTTTTTTATTAAGAGCTTTTGGCCAAAAAATATGAATAATCTTTTAAGCTGTCATTTCAAATCAAACTCCCTGATTTATCATCTTAAATAGTTTTCGAAAAAAAGCTATTTAATAAACTATAATGGATTGTTGAAATACCATCTCTTTGATTTAAAGATTTTTCTTTAAAATCATTAATTTTTGGGATAAACAATTTATTATCCTAAATCCCTAAAACTGAGTATTTGGAGACCTTATAAATAAGCATTTGTTTGGAGCACAAGAATTCATAATGATAGGTGGCAGTAAAGTTATGCTAGTAATATTTATTTATTTTGATATTTTTAATATTTATTTTTGCATTTAAATGCTTGTATGGAATAACCCTTACTATAAAGGGCACTAATCCCGATATTGTACTATGGCAATTCGTCAAATAATTTGCAAACAGGCTCTGATACCACTGAAATAACCCCAACGGATTATCGACTCTTTAAGCACCAAAAAATCTTAAACTTCAAGGGTTTGATATTTTGTCAAACAGTTAGCCAACAACTCTAACACTGCTGGAATGACCTTTTAATATAACCCGTGCTATCTTTAGCAATTCGTCAAATACTTATCATATAACCATATATGTAGGCAAGTATAATGTTTGAACTTTGAATAATGCAAATGTTTCAGAATAATATCATCTAACACTCACAGACCTTTCATTTGCAAATCTTATATTTTTATTGGCAATCCAGGAGAGTAATTGAATCTGATAATTACAACTGAGGAGTGCTAGAAACAGGAACCTGATAAACTCTGGCAATAGGAACAGTCACAAGAACCTGCAGTTACATGAGCTTCCAAAGATGATGACATTTGTTCTGATGGTCATCTTGTCAACAAGTCTCTCCTTCGTCCTTCTGTTATCGCTATAGACTCAGGATTAAACACTGGTCATAATTTGATTGAATGTGGATGGAGTCGTCCGTCTTAAAGCTGACCCGATGTGTATCAACTCCGCTATCTGCCCTTGAATGTTCGCCAAGTCTGAGCCGGCAAAGATTCTAAGAAACTGTCAGTTCTTCCAAACCGCATAACCATCCTGAGAACCACGTACGATAATGGCTCTGCGTTTAGTATGAGAAACTGATGAAGTTAAATAAAACGGTGGTCTCTGTCGTCGTGCGAAACCCTAACAATGTGCGTGGATGCTGTCGGAGTTGCCAATACCAGTCATTCGAATGCTGGACTGTAGTGTTGGCTATGCTGTCTTCCGGTGTAGTTCGGCAGTCCACAAAGAATGTGGATTCAATGGTTAGCCCGCCACCCGTCAGGACTGTGCGATCCAATTTAAACCACGCCCAATAAATTTATTCTTGCCTTCGGTTTGTCATTGAGAAATGTCTGAATACTGAGTGCGTCCATTATATATTGTGAGTACAGCAGATGCGGACTGGAGCTCGTCTCCTAAACCTTCATTAACTGGTCACCCTAGCCTGGCCCGAAATTCGTATATCAAATCTGACCCGGCCACTCGAATTTTCATGCAAAGTGAAATAAATCTATGCCTATAATATCTTCTAAAAATTGCACCTTCTTGTCCTGTTGTTCTGGATCGAATTGCTGATTTGAAGTTAATTCCTCCCGAAATTCTCTCCAATCTCTGCAACAATTCGTGGAACGATGACGAACTCTATCCTTGCTGCTTCCTAAATGAACAGTGATGCATAAGCCCTAAAGTTGGCCTTAAGCCACAAATGATCGCTCCGATGAAATGACTGAATGTCACCTCCAATCTGCAATAATTCAGATGATATTTCACACCCTCAAAATTGCGTACCAATTGAGAGTTATCGTTCTCAATGGCCAACTGTGACAATTGCGAAAACCCTAGGTTCCACAATGCACTTGTGATTGAATCACAATCTGAAAAATCAAAGAGAGATAATCAACTGCCTGATTCGAATGGAGCCCCGGGGGTGCCTATTTATTCTTTTCTCTCCATCCTCTCCAGAGACTTCTAGAACATTTTTGATCTTAAACATTTTTGATCTTATCCCTCAAGTGACTTTATTAAATATTTTTATAATCCAAGTCACTTTATTAAATATAAAGTTATCTTTTAATAACTATTTATTTAATTAAAATAATTAATTAGTCGTCCTTGGACAACCATTAATTAAATTAATTAAATCAAACTGTCACCAAAAATTGGGGACATGACATTGTAGTTTCATTAATAGATGTGAAAATGTATTATAGAATCAAGATTTTTATTGATGATATCTATATATCTTGGTAGTATCTTTGCAAGCAACATAGTTGTTCAATTCTTGGAATATCTTTGTAAATATATAAGAAGCTTTCATCTCCCTCTATTTAAAATACATCGATTTACCATAACATGGTATCAAAGTAGGTCGATGGGATTTCGTAAGATCTATCAAAGATTTTAAGACATATTTGACAAATTTGGGCCTCTTCGATTTGGAATTTCTTTCCAAAAATTTATTTTTTGATTTTTCAAAATTAAAATTGTTGTAGGTGTTTTATGAAAATTTTGTGGTTCTATGAAGATTTTTGCTGAAATTTGTGTGTGAGCAAGGGTTTGATCACGTGATTTCGTAGTTTGAGCAAAAGCATCTCTTATTTTCAAGGATTGCATGTACTTGCATTTGTTACATGTACTTGCGTGTTCTTACATGTTGCTTGTATGTTCTTTTTGTGAGTTGTGTGTTGCTTGCATATGTTGTTTGCCGCAGAGAGTCTCATGTTTTGAAGAATTAAGGTTTTTCGGAAGGGTATTCATAATTTTTTCTCTTAAGAAAAATTTGATGGGTTTTCATAATTTTTCCCCCCTGGGTTTTCATAATTCTTTCCCTTAAATAAAAAATTCACGGATTTTCATAATTATTTTCCGTTAAAAATATTTAGTGGGTCTTGCTAATTTTGTCCCTTGAAAAAAAAATATTTTTGTTATATAATATTTTCCTCACAAATTAAGGGTTTTTTGTTGTTATGAAGAGCTCTCTAAAAGGTTTTACCGTTTTTCCTTAAAAGTGATATTTTGTACATTGATCCATGTCTCAGGTTTTGTGGCGACTATATATTTGGTTTTTTGATTTGATCGTCAAAGATTGTTTCTACATTCTATAATTCTTAAAGTTGTGTGGCATTCCTCTATGGATTTTCATCTTTTTATGAAAAAACAATGATTTGTAATCTCTTGGGTTTGGCAAATTTTTCCTCAAAAATCACAACTCTCAATCTCTTCTAGGGCATCATGCTCTTCTACAAAAATTTGGATGGTTTGCCAATTTTCCTCAAAATCATGGCAGTTATTTTTTATGGGTGTCTTTGACAACAAGCAGGGACAACTCTATTATCCAACATCAGGTTGGAAGTTTTGTGATGGTTTCTAGTCAAAAGTTTTGTAGATTTTGGGAGGGTTAGCGTTAGACCCATTTTAGTCAAAAGCTTTTGTCTCTTGTTGTGGAGCATTATGAAGAAGGGAGTGGCCTTTATTCGACAAATTTTCGCTACTCTTGGTCATTCACATTCTATAGATCCAGGGAGGGTCTCAACAATAGCAAAAAGTTCTATAGAATTTATGACGACAAGAATATTCTGCAGGGTAGTTAGACGATGACAACTATGAGAGGATATTAGAACATTGTAATGTTTCTTTAAAGGTCATCTTGGTTAATATTTAATTTATTAGGCGGTTTCCATTTTCATCTTTAGTTCACGATTGTTTCTTTTAAAAACATCATCTTTGTAAATCTATATAAGGAGTATTTATCTCAGTTTTATTTAACATCGATTTACCGTATCAGAATAGTGTGATGTTATTTGTACAAATACCTATTCAATTCTTAGAATCATAGATGAAATACTCCCACAATAGTGAAAACGTCATGATTTTATATGCTCAACAAGTAATCATGACATTGACTCACTGATAAACTAAGTTTTTCTAAAATATTGTACAAGTCCATGTTAAAAACCACAGTTGCCACTATATCCCCAACAATGTCAAAAAGCAAAGAAATCCTTCATTTGTTTTTGTTTATTTTGCTCCTCAACGGACAAAACAACCTCACCAAGCACTCTAAGATCACTTACAAGAGTTTTAGTCAATTTGAAACAGATTTTAAATGGATTTCAAAGCAAAATTGGATTCCCAGGTAGGTCTCTTGATTTTTTTTCCTTTTTTGATTCATTTTATCTCTTTTTTGTTGCATCTAACTTTATAGAAACTCAATAGTGACAGTTCCTAAGTAATCTAAACTGCTTTTGAGTCAACTGGGCATTATTTTAACTACAATTTTTTGACAAATTTTACTTAGTTTTTCATTGTTTTCTGAGGAACATGAACTTTTCAAAAAAAAAAATCAAACTCTAACACATTTTTTCTTTTTCTTTTAGTTTTAACTACATCTTCAATTCTTCTCAAACTCCTATTGATCCTGATGAAGAGGTCATGTGGGGCCCCACTGCACACAATCAGAGGATAGCACTTGAAATTGAGATGTGAGACTTCATTGTGTTTGAAATGGATCTTTACCATAATGCAAGTGGTAAGTTATTCTCTTTAGAGTTGGCCAAGAGAGAAAGAACCACTCAATCCCCAATTATAATATTTGGAAAATTTGGAGTTTTTCGCATGCATGATAAGAAGATAAATTTAAAATATATTTTCACCTTGGTTTCTGACTCTTCATATTTTATTTTGCACATGCTTGATAGTGAAATTGAGGTGGAAATATCAATATCTGTAAAATTTGTCCTTTGTATCTTATGTCAGCCTTGTAGCTCATCTAGTTGTGAGCACAATTGGAGCATGTTCAAGGTCATCCACACAAAGAAGAGGAACAAGTTAGCTCAAAAACACCTCAACAACCTTGTCTTTGTAAAATGCAATCTACAATTGCGGACAAGGTAGAGGAAACACCAACTGGTTCAATTGATTTTGATGATATAGATCCTTACAGTGGATGGACATCAGAGGAGAAGCCTTCATTGTTTAGAGAAGATGGGATCTATGATTTCGAGAGGCAGACTTTAAAGGAGAGTGGTGGATTCACACTAGATGAGGTTGAGGATGCTCAAGAGGTTGAGGATGATTAAGAATTATTTCCAGAGCCGACAACATCTATTGTTAGATAACTAAGAGGGGGGTGAATAAGTTATATCTCGTTATCCAACAGACCTTAAATATTTTTCAACAATAAATTAAACTTCATAAACTTTCACAACACTAACGCGGTAACCACATTCAACATTTCAACTTTCACTTGTAAACATTTTACTTCAAATTGTTATCTCACTATTTATGATTATACCGAGCATCAAAATAACAATTGAACTTATACCGAGTTGCAGCATAAAACATAAGACTTGAAATTAACTTTACAACACATAAGCAAGCACACAAATAAAGACAGATTTTTAATGTGTTAACCCTATAAAGGGAAAAACAATCTGAGACCGACAACCCAAATAACCCAAATAATTCACTCTTCTGAAGTGAGCTTTGCTAGGAGTCAACCTTGTAAAAGGTTTACATGAACATTTTTAGTATGACCTGGTTAGAGGATTTTAACCAAAGATCATCTAGACCTCATCACTCTTTGACATTTCTAAAGAGTAGCTTGCTTTAAAGGACTTACAAACATCACTAATTGATGTACCATATAGGATTTCATAGACTTGTTAGGTCCACTCGATTAAGAGATTTTCTGCTACAATGGTAAGATAGTAACACTCAAATGATATGTTTATCTTTAGCACTACTTTGCTTTATCAAATCTATGACCTCCTTGGTCCTCTTCCTTTTTATCTATGTCTGGCTGATTCACACACTCTCTTTCACCTCGCACTTCCTCTACTTGATCTTCCTTCCTTTGTTTTGCTCGGTTCACCTTGCTCTTCCTTCCTTCTTTTTCTCTTTCAATAGTTTGAATCTATCATTAACAATCGGCAAACAAAAATGGTCCTAATCATCTCCTTAAATAGTTAACTTTGGCCTTCCAAAACCTTCCAGAATTTACCACTTAAATAAATCTATAGATCTCAAATTCAATGATTTAGGCACTCGGAAAATATAACTTATTGAACTTTGTGCTCATCCTTATCTTGCTTAAATCTCCTTCACCAAATCTTCATTGTATTTTTCCAGCCGTAGATCTTGTCACAAACTTTGACTTTAGCCTTTGAACTTCTTAAAAATTCTTTATTTTCTTCACAAGTTGGCCTCAAATCTTTCTTAACTTGTTCTTCCAGCTCATGCTCGGTGACTATTACAACTTGACTCCGGTAACACTGTGCTCGGTTAACACTACAATCACTTGGTTAGTACTAAACTCCATCTTTACTAGGCACTCGGTTAATATTTTAGTAGCTCAGGCAATATTGCACTCCTTTCACACTCGGTATAACTGTTGTAGCTCAGTGAACATGAACTTCATCAAAATATTACATGATTGCAAAACAATCAAACCAATATTACGCTGTCAGGGTCCAATTCATTCAAGTGTCCATTGAATACCAATGCTTATAACCTCTATCATCATCGTACTTTCTTCACATCCTCTTCATCAAACAAATGATATGACACTCTACTGAATTAGCATAATGTCTAACCAACTATGGCGGCTTGACATCAATGACAACATAACAACTGATATGACTCTTTTACATACAATAATAGCATTCTCAGTTACATTATCAGTTGAGGCTAACAATCTCCCCCTTTGGCATAGATGGCAACACATAACATAAGATTTTACATTACAAAACATTACATGCAAGATAACCAAATCTATGCATTGACAACAACACAATTGACAACAATACAATTTTTTCAACTCTCTAACATCATTCCAGTTCTCTCCAATAGATTTAGCATTAGGTACTCAGTTTGTATCTTCATCAGCTTCACCATCAACATTTCTCCCCCTTCGAGTATTCTTAACATTTCTGATTCTCTCATTCAGTTAGTTTGTCATTTTGTAATTCTCTCCCCCTTTGAGTTACTCTATCCCCCTTTGACAACAATGCCAAAGGTAACTATAAGTCCCAACTAAGAAACTTATAAAACCTTGTAGTTATACCTTGTACCTTGCATGTATTGTTTACATCAATTTCATTACAAACATTTTCATAACATTAGAAGTGCTCTTAAAGTGTGAACTCTTGTATCAACTCCACAAAGATATTCATATATCTGATCATCCATGAATTGATGGAACATGCATCTTCACTTAGTGAATCTTGGATAGGGGAAGCACCCTAACTTACCTCTTAGATACTCAAAAGCATCCTTAGTCAATGGCTTGGTGAAATTATCTGCAATTTGTTCTTGACACTTCACATATTCAAGTCTTGTTTCTCTTGTACTTCCTCTCTCAAGAAGTGATACTTGATAGATATATGCTTCATTTTTCCATGCATCACTAGATTCTTTGATACATTTATTGCACTAGTGTTGTCACAATAAATAGTAACAAGCTCAGTAACTTCTTTTTGCATCCCTTCCAACAATTGCTTAATTCACACAATATTAGAACAATTGATTGCAGCAGCAAAATACTAAACTTCAACAATAGATTGTGAAATGCAGCTTTGTTTGTTATTTAACCATGTTATCAATCTTTCTCTTAAGAAGAAAGCTCCGCCACTAGTACTCTTTATGCCATCCACATTACCAGCCCAATCAACATCGATGTAAACCTTGAAATCAAAATCACCATCTTGTCTATACCACAATTTAAAATCTTCAGTCTCTTTAATCTTTACCGCATAGATCAATGGATTAATGCACACAAAGAATGAACAAGAACAACAGTACTCCTTTTATTATTCGCATACGCCAAAGACATTACATTATGCTTACAATGATGATTACAATGATTTCCCATGGTGTACATATACCATTCAAAAGAACTTTTCCGAAGGGGTCCGTCAACTAAATAACAATTACCGAAGGGGTCCCTCGGCTACATAACAATTACCGACGACATCAACCCGTTGGCTACATAATATTTACCGACGGCATCAACCTGTCGACTACACAATATTTACCGCCAACATCATCCCCCCGAAAAGAAAAAGTCATCTCTGGACGACAATTACAAAATATTCGAGACAAATTAACAACAAAATACATTAAGTGATTAACTACAAAAAGATAGATCTGTTTCTATCATATCACTTTCACATTCGTCCCATGCCTGCACCAAACTGGTCTCCAACCCACATTGCATCTGTAGCCTCTGCTAACACAATACTGTCTCTTGAGTCAAGCTGACCTTGATAGCCACCCGTGCTGCTTTCTCTGCTTCCAACTCCTAGGTACCCTGAGCCAAGTGCCACTGAACTGCCTTCAACTGGATGATCAGCTCCTCCCGAGCTATCTATGCATCCACCAAAACAGCTTCATGTCCAACACCTACTCCAAGTGCCACAAAGCATAACATCCCTCTCGAAAGGCTTGCTCCAGTGCTCTCTCCACCTCTGGTATACAACCACTCCATGCTTGCAACAGCTTTAGGTCTCATCAATTGGTCACACTTCCCACGATTGATAACCGCACCGACTAGGGGTCTAGGGTGCATCGCCCCCAGCGGGGTCCTAGGCGTGCTCCCCGTCGCGATTCTGGACTATTTCAATCTGTCGTCATTTTTTTTATTTTTTTTGCTCCACTTCTGACTACTTCCTTCTGCCTACACTCCTGGTAAGACGCCTAATTGCAGGCTTGTGATGCCCTGGATATTATCACGAAGAACTTTCCTCTATTACTTGCAACAATTTACTAACCTCCACAGAAAATATAGTGTTACCCTACTGTTGCACGAGTTTAAAATGCATCTACGGGAGATTAACAAAAACATCAGCCATAGGAATTCATTCCACGGAAGACTAAAACACCCCTGCCGAAATCATAAACACCTTCGCCAAGATAGCACCGTCCGCGGAAGAGGGGCTCTACAAGAATGAAGTCTGCAGAAGAAAAGACTAAGCCGCGGTGAAAAGGTGAAGTTGCCAACAAAAGATGCAATCCACGGGGATAAAAAGGTAAAAGCCATGCACGTCCGCGGAAAGGAGATGCTAGGCCATAGAAAATTTAAAAAGCCACCCGTGGGAGACAGAGTTCAATCCGCGGGGAACAAATGAAAAACCCGCAGACCTTCCCGCTGAACACGCTGCCCGCGAGACACCTTGTCCGCAGAACAGACCGCGGGACACCCTATCCGCGGGACCCCATCCGCGGGCATTCACTTTAACTTTTTTCTTTTTTCTTTTTTTTCTTTTTCTTTTTTTCTTTTTTTCCCAAATTTTTTTTTTTTTTTTTTAACAGAATCAGTTCTTCCTCTAAACTTCGTCATTCTGTGACAACGAGGGAGTCGTTCGAACTTCTTCATTCTATGACGATGAGGGAGTTTTCCTGGCATGGTACATCTTTAGCTTCGACCCGTTGACTGCTTGAGATACTTCTTGTCCATCTAAAGTCCATAATTTTATTGCTCTATTGTCACTTACCTCTCGGATCTCGTATGGCCCAACTCACTTGATTTTAAACTTCTCTAGTTTGATTTCATTTCGTCCGTCATACTTCAACACCAACTGCCCCAGCTGAAACCTATTAAGTTCTAGGTGCTTTTCACGCCACGCTTTGCATCTATTCTCTGTCACCTCCGTGGCCCATTGCGCGTGCGATCGTCGCTCATCTAAATTATTTCCTTGCTGTCGGCACCTTTCTACTAATTTCGTGGTGTGGTGTATTCTTTTCTTTCTGCACGGTCCATTCACCATGTACTGGATGGTGGGATCTTTCCTTTTTTTCGGTTCGTACTGTAAGTTCTTCCCTTCAGGTTCAGTCGCAACCGCCTTTCCTTCTTCTACTTCTATGTATTCCTTCGAACATTCATTTCCCTCCTCTTTCTCACTTTCGTCGACCCTTAAAATATTACAACTCGGAAAGAGCTCGTAATCCTCCATCTGCCAATGGAAAAGGCCATTCACCGAATCCAAATCATCGTCTGTTGATCCACCTTCCAATTGTAGAATCCTTCCTTAGCTGGTTCCATCCACTACTTCCCTTCACCCTCTTCCTTAGAATCTGATGACAAAGCTTCTTTGCCCACCATTTTCGTGTGCAAATCAATGATGAATTTTCGTCCTTTTCTCTCCATTGATAGTGTATTCTTCTTCCAATCATGCTTAACGTTTGCTTGCATGAGCCATCCTCGGCCCAGAATGGCGTCATATCCTTTCCTCTTCAACGAGATGACGACGAAGTCGAGCAGGAATGGTTGTGTGCCAATTGTCACCGGTTGTGCCATCAGAACGCCGAGAGGTTTAATGACGTGTTGGTCCACTGTCAGCAACTAGAATGTAGGTGGCCACAACGTTGGCTATCCCAACCTCTTCTAGGTATCATCGAGTAAGACATTGACGTCGGACCCTTCGTCAACGATTGTGTCTGTGAGAACATTTCCGAGAATCCCCACCTCGACGACCATCGAATGCCGTCTGGATGTGAGGGCTAGCAACATTGGGTCTTCTCCACCTGCGGCAATTTCCTTCTCTCTTTCTGGTTCTCCTAGCAAGTTAGCAGTTGGAGCGATATTTGTAAGTGCCGATTGGAGCTGAGGCATTGTGAGAAGTAGATCATTTATCCTAACCGATACCTCAGTTTGTAATATCTGTCGTACAATGTTTTGTTCTGCATAGTTCCTTATCGAGATGTCGGTGGTGTCCTTCAACCGAGATGTGTCCGCCTATGTTGCCTTTTCAATTTCCGCTCGTGCTTCCTCCAATTTCCTCTTTTCTTCTGTCAGGTCGGGCTACAATTTTGCTTGCCTCTGTGTAATTGCCAGAACCTCCTCTTCGTCCGTCCCGACAGTGATCAAATTTACTCCGAACTTCGGGCACTTGGCATCTTCATGATCGCCAGGTCCACACCATCTGCATAATAGTTTTGGTGTGTTTGCCATTATACAGTCTCGGGCAAAGTGGGCCCACAAATTACATGCTTGGCATTGAACCATCGGTCGACTGTTCGTATCATACTGAACTCGACTTCTGCTGCCATTATTATTGTTATTGTTCGCATTGTTGTTGTTCTGCCCACGTCTATTATTTTTGTACCCTCCCAAGGTGGCACCCTCAGTACTGGTGTTTCCGCTCCCTCTTGACACGGAAGCCTCCTGTGTCAGGAACACTTGTTTAAGTCCTCTTGTTTTCATATTGAAGGGGCATTCTCTTGTAGAATGTCCCATGATCTGGCAGATCTCGCAGACGGATAGGATCCCTTCGTATGGCCTTCTGTCTTGTAGTTTGGGCACCACAGCTCGCTTCCCTTTGTCTCTTTCTGCATGTTCTTAAATTCTTTCATCATACGGATCATGTCCTTCTGGAGGGCTTGGACCTTCTTGCTGTTGTTTTCATCATCACTGCTATCTTCTCTCGAGGACGTGTCATCATCTGAATCCAATGAACTACTCTTCTTTTGCTTTTTTGTCTTCTGCTCACTTTCTAAGTTCATTGCTCGATTGTATGCTCCAGTGTATGACGACGGCGGCACAATCTTCATTTTCTTTCGCAACTTCGGGTGTAGGCCTTCAATGAACCATCTTTTCTACAGCCCATCAGCCGGCTTATTCTCCATTTTATTTATCAAGTCTTTTAATTTCCTAGCGTAGACTCGGACTGTTTCATTTTTCCCTTGTTTTGTGTTGTACATCTCGGCTACGATCTCATTGTCATCATGAAGCAGTTGAAATTCGATGGTAAACTCTTTCTTAAAGTTGTCCCAAGTGGTTAATTTTTGGGGATTTGCATCGACGAACCAATTAATTGACACCCCTTAGAGTTGCCGAAAACTGTCGAACCCATTCATTTATATCCATTATGCCATTCGCCCTTCAAATTGTTTCGCATGTTTTACAATGTTGGATTGGATCGGCCGTACCACCGCCATCAAACTTCGACAGCTTTTCCTTTGGTCCCGCCATCACTACTGGATTTTGTGCACAGGCATTGTTTGGTCCTGCAACACTTGCGTTGTTTACTCCCACACGGGAGCTTTGTACTCCCACACTAGCGCTTTGCACTCCCACACTGGCGATCTACGCTCCCACACCGTCATTGTTTGGTATAGGTGTCTTATTTGCAATAGCGGCGAACTTTGGTGAAGAAGGATCTTCTTAAGTTGTCCCTTCCGGAAGTGTATCGCAGACGAAGAGTTCACTCCACGCTCGTGCTCCCTCAGCACTCCAAGCCGTGCGAGTTAATTCCCTTCCATCTAGATTCTCTTCCCTCGGCGAATACAAGTTCAAAAATTCCTCCCTTGCTTCTTCCACCAATTCCACCCACTGGTGAGTCTCCAATAATTCCTCAGTGCTTCGGTGTCCATCGGCGATCTTTTGAAGCCTCCATTTGCATTCGACCTACTACACCAAAATTAAATTTCCTTGAGCTATGCGGATGTCATCTTTGTCCTTCAGCTTATTCTTATTTTTGTTTAACTGATTCGGCATTAATCTTCATTCCTCAACCTTTGTTCCAAGTCCATCGGGCAATGGAGCCAAATGTTTACCGCATAGATCAATAGATTAATGCATACAGACAATGAACAAGAACAGAAGTACTCCTTTTATTATTCACATACGCCAAAGACATTACATTATGCTTACAATGATTTCCCACGGTGTACATATACCGTTCCGAAGAACCTTCCTGAAGGGGTCCATCAACTACATAACAATTACCGAAGAGGTCCGTCAGCTACATAAGAATTACCGATAACATCAACCTGTCGACTACACAATATTTACCGACGACATCAACCCGTCAGCTACACAATATTTATCGATGACATTTAAGATATCTGAATGTCCTCTTAACAGCAACCATTTGTGTTTTCTTAGGTTTAAAGGAAAAGCTTGCAACAATTCCAACTACATGTGCAATATCTGGTCTACTATGCACAACAAATTGTAGTTTACCAATCATAGATTTGTATTGTCTCATTTACCTCAATTGTAGTATCCTCCTTTGATAACTTCACTCCACTCACCATATGTGTATCAATTGGCCTTGACTTATCCTTACCAAAAGTTTTCAAGATCTCTTTTATGTACTTAGACTGAGTCAAAAATACACCATTCTTTGTTTGATGAACTTGTTAGCCAATGAAAATTTTGTTCTCACCAAGCATAGACATTTCAAACTCTTTGCTCATTAGATCGACAAATGATTTACATAGCAAAACATTACCACCAAATTTAATATCATCAACAAAAATTTCAGTAATCAAAACCATTTTTCAGCTTAACTCTTCAAGTACAAGTTATTGTTTTCACTAGTTCTTGCAAATCAATTTTAATCATGTGCGAGTGTAACCTTTCATACCAGGCTTTTGGTGTTTGTTTCAGTCCATACAATACTTTGTTCAATCTGAAGACCATGCACCTCTGATCAATTTCAACAAATCCTTCCGGTTACTCTATGCAGACTTCCTCTTCAAGTAATCCATTCAAGAATGCAGATTTAACATCCATTTAATACACTTTGAATCTCTACTAAGTAGCATAGGCCAACAATGTTCTGACTCGTTCCAATCTTGCAATAGGAGCAAAAGTCTCACCATAATCAATTCCCTCTTCATGAGCATATCCTTTGCAAACTAATCTTGCCTTGTTACTAACAACTTCACCATTTTCATTTTGTTTAGTTCTGAAAATCCACTTTTTTCCAATCACATTCTTATCAGTAGGTCTCAGTACCAAAGACCGTGTGTTATTTTTCTCAATCTGGACAATCTCTTTATTCATAACATTTATCCAATCTTCATTCTCAAGTGCAGGTTACTCAGTTCTAGGTTCAAATTCAACAATTAAACATGCAGGGTTCTTCAACTTACTTCTTGTTATGACTCCAACACTTCTATCTCCAAAAAAATTCAAAATCTCCTTTATGTACATAGACTAAGTCAAAAATACACCATTCTTTGTTTGATGAACTTGTAACCCAATGAAAAATTTGATCTCACCAAGCATAGACATTTCAAACTCTTTGCCCATTTGATCGACAAATGATTTACATAGCAAATCATTACCACCAAATATAAAATCATCAAGAAAAATTTCAATAATCAAAACCATGGTTTCAACTTCACTCTTCGAGTACAAGTTACGATTTTCACTAGTTCTTGCAAATCCAATTTTAATCATGTAGAGTATAACCTTTCATACCATGCTTTTGGTGTTTGTTTCAATCCATACAATGCTTTGTTCAAGCTGCAGACCATGTGCCTCTGATCAAGTTCAACAAATCCTTCTGGTTGCTCTATGTAGACTTCCTCTTCAAGTAATCCATTCAAGAATACAGATTTAATATCCATTTGATACACTTTGAATCTCTTGTAAGTAGTATAGGCCAACAATGTTCTAACTCGTTCCAATCTTGAACCAGGAGCAAAAGTCTCACCATAATCAATTCTCTCTTTATGAGCATATCCTTTGCAAATTAATCTTGCCTTGTTCCTCACAACTTCACCACTTTCATTCAATTTATTTCTAAAAATCCACTTTGTTCCAATCACATTCTTATCAATAGGTCTCGGTACCAAAAATTGTGTTATTTTTCTCAATATGGTCAATCTCTTCATTCATAGAATTTATCCAATCTTCATTTTGAAGTGCAGGTTTCTCAGTTCTAGGTTCAAATTCAACAATTAAACATAAAGGGTTCTTCGACTTACTTCTTGTCATGACTCCAACGCTTCTATCTCTAATGATTTGTTCAAGTGAATGATTCTTTCTCACATATTTGGCTAGGATAGGTTTAGTTCTCTTATCTCCAGTATTATCTCCACTCGATTGGGGTTCTTCATTCTGCTCAGGCTGTATTGTTTGTGGCTCAGGTAAAAATTAAAATAGACTGATACTCAATAGCATTCTTCTCGATCCACGAAATCCTAATAGGAAGTAATCTGATCATGTCACAAGGAAACTAACCCATGGTACCACCAGTCATGGGCAGCTCCGTCCAGATGCAATACTCCAAATCTGATAGCGTCCTCCTCAAACATAGGACACAAAGCCAAATATGTGTCGAGCTTATGAATCCAAGCTTGAGCTATCACTCTCCAAATGCCATCAAAGTGCTCCAACATCATCTTACTGGCAACTTGTTGTAACTCAGTCTATCGAGGTCATTGTCTCTGGGGTCCCGACCTCGCTGTAGAATGCTCCCGTTTCTGAGTCAGGAATCTATCAAAATTCAAATGATCTTTAACAGCTTGTGGTAAAGCATCCCACTCCACAAAGTGCGCCAGCATGTCATCAACAAAAGGAGCAGCCTCAAACTCAATATTAACCGCATCCACCTCAGGTCTCAGAAACGTGGGTCTCTACGGCCTATCATGAGTGCTAGTATGTTTGTTAGCTCTATTAGCTAATCCACCACGATCCTCAACTCGAACCCAATCTATATCTCTGTACTTATCACCATCTCGAGTTCTATCCTCGACTCGAGATCTACACGAACCAAAATAAACATCCCAAGCTCTCTCCCTACTCTGTCCTCGAGGAAGAGCTATCTGTTGCAAAGTATTAGACAACTGCTGCAGTACACCTATCATCTGTTGTTGTCCAGCTGCCAAGATCCTAAATGTTTGCATAGCCTCTCTATCAACATCAGCATCTCTAACTCCAGACCCGCCTGAACTGCCTGAATTACCAACAGAACCAAACTATATCTCAGGTTCACCTTCCCTAAGTGGAGAAGTACGTCCTGTTCGGGTGTAGTGCATACCCGGCACAAACCTCCTATCATCAACCATGATAGAAATATCGAATCAAATACTGACTACACTTCAAACCAAGCACTGAGCCCAATTCCTGCAAGCTGGCGGGGAACCGCTCTGATACCACTATAAAAACCCTAACTGGTTATAGCTCAAACAGACACTAATTCTTTATTAGCTAGTTACTCGACATTTCGTCAAACACTTGGAAAGCCGGCTCAAAATCACCATAATGACAAATCTACCTTATAGTTTTATTTATTGCTTTGCGTTTAGAACATTTGTGATGAATTCAAAACAGTTTGAATACTAGAGCCACTATTTGTGCTAAAGCTTAGTGATCCACAAACTCCAATAGATATCATAGGCACATAGAGAGAAATACTGAATCTAACCATTCAATTTCAGAATTACTTTTATTGGAGAGAGAAAAGACAGAACTTGACAAATTATAATGAACTGAATTCCAATTTTTTAATTCATAATGAAACCTGATTTCTCTGTAGCATGACCCTTTATGCTGTTGGTTGAGAGGAGAATCCAGAATACATAAAGGCAGCTTTAGCACTCACCAACTCCTTCCTCAACGCAAGCCAAAGACTCAAATGCACAAGTCTGGAAATGATTTATATTGCTCCCAATGCTAATCGCAAGCAATCAGCAAGACTCACATAACTGTTGGATATGCCAAACTATCCTTTGAACAAAATCGCAATTGTTTAATATGCAAAGCCAGCCCCTTCAAACTCAATGCTCAGCCCACCTAGCAACACAAACAAGAACGTAGGACCTCAATGAAGTTCTCGTGACTGGAGGTGGAGGATCCACATGACTGGCAATAAGATGTTGATCCAATGCTATGTCGTCTAAGCTCCTTGATGGACAAATTTGGTTCAGAATTCTGTCAACTCAATTGCAATGCCAAAACACTACTTCCAGATGCATTTCAGCAGTCCTTTTAATATCGATTCCTTTTTCCTCAACATGCAGCCATAAAGATGTAGAGCAAATTCGATTCGCTTTAAATCCAAACAAAACCTCACACCAATCTCCAAGACACAGATAATGACAATTAGGAGATTTGTCCAATGAAGCCACTATACCTTAGCAAAGACTTCAAACCAGAAACTCAAAGAATCCACTATACTTCAGCAATGGAAAAAACACTTCTCAACTATAGTGACGAACAGTAGAGAAGTTGGACAACTTGGCTATACCTTAGCAGCTAAATTGCAAAAGAAATTCCAAGCCCTTATACAACAGCAAGGGCATATAGTTGAGAACCCAAGAAAAAGCCACAAAGGCAGCAAAAGAAGGTATATCTTCAAGCATGTCTTTCCCAATGAAATGAGCTATTATTTATAAGCTATCGTTGGCAAAAGTTTTCATAAAATTCCACTTCAGAAATCGTGGAAGTTTCACAAAAGAAATCAACAGTAGAAACTTTCCAACTTGCTTTTTAGAAATATCACTTAAAGTCATTATTATAATAATATAAACATTATTATAATAACGCAACTCAATGAAAAATAACTAAATAAGAGCTCAAGCAATTATTAACCCGATCAATTGCAGGTGACGACCAACTGCCAGAGCCACCCAGTGCACTGCCAAAAATAGCAACTGCCAAAAATAGAATTACTAAAAATAGTCAGTTCACAATTGGGACCCCCAAAACCACCCTGTCAGCTCACAAGGGCCGCTATGATGAGCTAACTCTATCAACTGCATAGTTTCGCCAAAAACGGGGACATTACATTGGGTGTCCTTTTTGTTCCTTTCTTCAGTTGAGCTCAGTGGAGAGCATAAACTACAATAATAACAGCTTCTCTACAAAATATTTCAGCAATCCCTTTCTCAATCATTAGTGTCCTTGCACAATCAACAATAGATCTATTTCTCGTTATAGCAACTTCATTCTGTTGTGGTGTCCTTGGTGCAAACAATTGTCTCTTGATTCTATTATCTGCACAAAAGTTAGTAAAGTCATCAGACATCTCACCACCACTATCAAATCTTAAAACACTTCAATTGTTTACCAATCTCCTTTTCAACTCTAGCTTTGTACCAATTGAACATATCAAAAGCATGTGATTTAACTTTCATGAACATGGCAGTCATCATCCGAAAATAATCATCAATATATAGTATGAAATATTTGTCACCATAATAACTTCCCACTCTCGTTGGTCCACACAGATCAGTATGCACAAGTTCCACGATATCATTATAAGTATGTGACTTACTTGCAAAACTTGACTTTTTCATCTTACCAAGTTGACATTCTTTGCACATAGCATTCTCAGATTTTAGCAGATTTAGTAAGCCTCTAACTCTTTTCTTTCTACTGACCTTAACTATGTTCTCAAAGTTAACATGACAACCTTTTGTGCCACAATTATACATCTTCAACTTTTGCAAACAAGTGTGTATCAACTGTAGGATCAAGGTAGAACAAATTACCTTTAGTTTGTTCACCAGTACCAGCCAGATTTCCATCATCATCAAAGATTTTCACTTTCCTGCTCTGAAATTCAAACTTGTGACTTATATTATTCAACTATGCAACACTCAACACATTATATCTTAGTCCTTGTACCCAGTATGCATTATCACATTGTAATTTATCATTAACATAAATGATCCTCTACATTTCATTGGACATGGGTGTTGAAGTATAGCATCAATAAAAGTGATATACTCATTACATTCAGTATTTGTATTCATTGTTTTATGTCTCATATTATTGATAAGTGTGTATATATATATATATATATATATATATATACATATATATATGTCTATGTATTCATAAATTACTTAACTAATTGGGCTCTTATGATCACAAGAGACTATTGTGTTATGAAGTTCTTGAATCTAATTGTTTCACCACCATGTCTCTACGGGACATGACTTTGTTGTAGCTTCTGTCAGATTGATTTTATTAGATCTACCTCATTGATGATAAATTATCCTTGAGATAAGTATCTTATATATATAATATATATTATATATATTATCATTATATATCTTATATATATATAGTATATATGTAATATAATATATATTATATATAGTATATATGTAATATAATATATATTATATATATAATGCATTATATATTATTATATAATAATATATTAATAATATATTATATTACATATATGGTTAATATATTAATATTATATATATGTTTAAAGGTGAGTTTAACATATGGTTATTTATTAACTAAATGGTGATTAACTATATAGACATGTCTCTTCGTGTCTTTTGAAGAGACATGTCTCCTTTCATATTTATATGAGATCCAAATCTACATTTAGAAATCATCAATCACAATGGCTATGATTATACATTTGCAGAAATGATCTTAGTTGTTTTAACATAGTATCAGAGCCAAACTGCATATGTAATGAAAGATTAATAAATAGAATATGTTGTATAATGTGCATAAGCACACCTGAATTTAGAGGATGGTTGTATTCAAATTGTGTTGGTCATTAGATGATAGTGTAGAGATGAAGAAGACCAAACTAGAGGTATTGAAAAAATCAATGAATAAAGCATAAGAAAAATAAAATAGTCTGCAAGCACGCTGTTGGCATGACAAACTACCTATGTACTCGAGTTTGGGATTGTGGACAAGATGTACAAGTTAGATACGATGCGAGTTCAAAATAGATGGACGTGACCTTCCATTAACATAGACGGGGCAAAGCAAAATTAAAGAAGTGCATAATAGTCAACACAGTGACTGGCGTGTAAGGAAGGAAGTGATTTGCAACAAGGCACGATGGTAAGCATCGACCCCACAATAAGGGGTTGGACAATGGAGTCATGCAACGGTTTAAATTGAATGTGGGCGACTAATCTTCTCATCCATTCCAATGGTTTTCCATTAGATATATTGACTCAATAAGGAAAAACAATAACAATGAATATGGAATGTTGACATAGATTGCAGGGAGCGCGGGAATAATCAAAGCGCATAACAAGAGCAAACAAATTTGTAGAATCTATGGGCCACATATCGTTGTGTGCTATCCATGTGACACTCACATACAAGTACAATCAACATCGGAATAGTTGGTTGGAGATAGGCTACACTCTCTGTCACATCACCCATGGTGATATTGATCATTCAAGTATCGAATGGACCCCACAAGCTTATGCAACCAGGATGCTCGTATGTCCACCTAAGCGATTCATTGTGATCTGGCACAGTTGAAATCTTTTGGAAGATCCCAAGGTTAATAACCTTGATCCCTCCTACATACGCCTCATCAGAAAATCCTCGTGAGCTGGGAATCAAATATGATTATAGTTTTCTCACTTCTCCCAGTAGTGGAAACAAAGGGGATGGAGAATAATAATTATAAGAACTGATTTCACAACCTGGATGGTAGTGCAACCCATCTACACTTCAATGTCACAGATTCTTCATGGGCCATAAAACTTGTTGATAGAAATGGTGAAGGCAGAGAACAAACCCTGAAAACAACCAGTTTTAATTTCATACACAACGTGAAGTATGTAGCGAACTAGGAAGAAACGGAATAGTAACATCATAAATAAGGAGCGATCAATGTTTTTGAGAGGAACAATCAAAACATCGAAACATGAATACAAGTTGATCTAATTATACTGCAGCAAAATTGGCGCTAGAAAATTATCAAAGAGGTGTGTCACCTGACATTAACGATTATGCAATCAACTATCTCGGAATCTTTCCTCCATTCCCCGAGAAGATTTAAGACCTTAGCCATAAGGTGGAGTTGAAGAAAATAGCAAGAACATTGAATTAGAAGAATACAATATCCTTCAGCAGACTAAATTCTCACTGCCAGAGAGCGTAACAGTATCATATCTACACTAAAGAAAGACCAAATCAAAAAGGAACTAATATAAACTACAACCATATAATTGTAAAAAGGGCACCCATATAATTGAAGTGATAGGGATGAAAAGATAATGTATGTTTACATTATTAAATAACTGAGATAATGTATTTCCTTTACATTATTATTGTTATATCTCTATTTTAAATTATGTTATTAAGTACATGGTTTTATTTATATATATATATATATATATATATCATTATTAATAATTATTTATATTGCATCCCAAATTTTTGACCCAATTTTAAACTTGCTTATAGTTGTTGGATTTAACAAATTCTTCTTTCATGATCATGTAAAATAGGTAGTTATTTATATTAACTGTTATATGATGTTTAGCAGTTGCTTGATTTTGGAATTATGGTTAATAATTTAAAGTATTTTAAATGTTTATATGAAAATTATTATGGAATTGTTATTATGGTGGAAGTGTTTTCATGGGTGATTGTAGGAGAAGATGAAAGAGGGAAGCATTGCTAAACAGAATCATCGAAATGGGATACTTGCTTAGTCCAGTCAACAGGATTGACAAGTATGGCCTTAAACTTCTTTGGTAAGGACTTAACGACTTGTTCACAAGATACATATGTGGGACCCGCATGAGCTATTAAATAAATAATTTTAAAAACATAAAATAATTGAATTAAAATATAAAATGTACCTCAAAGGATTTAAAATGATCTTTCACCATATTATTATAATATATATATGTACATACATATAGATATAAAAATGAAGTGGAACCATTAAATTATTTTCTTATAATAAAACGATGCCACCTCACTAATATATTTACTTGTACATATATAAATATAAATTATAATAATAATTGAATTATAACCTTCTAACTCTTTTTCCATCTTTATTTTTTTCCTTGTTTATAACCGTTTAAACACTTGGCATAATAAATTGACAAATATTCTTATGTTACAGAAGCCAAGAAGTCACTTCTTATTCCTTTTAATTGAAGCCGTGAGAAGAAGGCGGACATCTTTTCCAAACACCCAACTACCCTACTTTTGCTACATTTTCCAATTATCATTTCCGCCTCCTCATAACACCCGTTCTCATTCTTCTTGTGCCGATATCTCCACTAATACCAATCTGCATTTTCTTTACACAATTTCATACCATTCAAACATTTTGCTGGAAGCTCATGAGTACTATTTGCTTGAAGCCATGTTAGATATTTGTAAGTAAGGTGTGGCGAAGTAGCTAAGTGCTAGCAAGGCAATATCTTCAATTTGTCCAGGTTATGTGAAACAGCCCGAAACCAATTCTTCTAATTTGATTTCCTTGTATAAAATGTGCAATAACATCAAATTTCATAGCACCAAGTTCAGTATTTTGATATCATATTTGATTTTACAGACTGAACTTCCTTTTAATTTAGTTTTGTTCATGGCAAGTGAAAGCCAAGTAATCGTAGTATGGATTCATAAATCATCATGTCAATAGAGATTAGAATTAAACAATAAATTCAGCAACCTTTAATACACTCAGATCAGAAATTGTGATAAGTTGACATATATATATCACTTATGAACAGTTGAGAACCAACGGATAGAGTAGATTGCTCTAAGAATTGGCACCTGGGACTCACCGGCTGTATAGCCATGGAAAGGTGAAGAGGTGACATGGAATTTGGAAATAATAGAGAATAAAAGTTAGATATAAAGAATTAAAAACATATTATAATTAGCTCACGCTTGTCCCTAATAATGTACCCTGTTATCAAGTCGAGTGGTGGCGATCGGGTTGTTGAACCCATCAAAAATCCTTGGCCAAGCTAGTTTAAAGGCATGTTTGTCATCTAATAATCACTTGATGTCAATGGTGTCAGTTATGTAGATATGTTCGTTTCATAACTGTGCAGACATTCTAAACACTAGGATGCTCAGGTGGTTAGACTAAGAACATCCCAAGCCTGATCCCGAGGTAGGGAGGGTCTTTCTAATTCAATAGATTATGTGGGGATAAGTATGGTCTAAGGTTGGAAGGTTAAGCCTATGTCAATGCTTCTCCTCTTACCAAAAGCCGAGGCTTGCACACCCAGCTAAAGACCCTCCGAAAGATGCTTTTATGTTTCTTTTCTTCTTTTCTTGTTAAGCATTTACTTACTTGTATGTAGAAAAGATAGTTAACTGATAACTTAGTCATTTCAATTAAATCATTGATACAGTTATTTTCAGTTGATCATTAATCTAGTTATTTCAATTGATCATTAATACAGTTATTTTCAGTTAATCGTTAATCTAGCTATTTTAGATGATTATAAATATAGTTATTTTCTGTTAGTTGTTTCAATTGATCATTAATACAGTTACTTTTCAGTTAATCGTTATTCTAATTATTTCAAATGATCATGAATACAGTTATTTTCAGTTACTTTCAGATGATCATTGATATGGTTATGGTTAATTTCAATTAATTGTTAAAAACAGTTAATGTCATATGAAAAGGCATTTCAGTGAACCATTCAACGAATGTTGGGAAAATCTTTATCTAACTATCTTTGTTTTTGTTATGAAAATCCGTTTGTTACAATTTCATAGTTCTATTATATGAGATAGTATAACTGAAAATATATGGTGATTATATATGTATATAAAGTAAAATAAATTTTCTAAACATTTGTTATGAATAATGACATACATCATGAAAGTTATAAAGGTATATGGACAATACATACATCCTAAGTTATATCTAGGAAAATAATAATATGTTGAAAATATCGATTAAAGTATATCTATAGAAAGTGGAACATATGCATATATGTTTAATGTATATACTTAAATTAGATATTTATTATATTGAAATAATGGGGATCATTCTTAGATTAATGTCTAATGTAATGCAAGATCAAATATAAGGATTATTGATGTACAAATGAGAATTTATTATCCTTGAGTATTCTATTTATCTAATCTTTGTAATATCTCGCTTACTTGTTTTTCTATATGAGCATTTGCCTTGATCTTTTCCTCCGAGAATGTTCTTGCAAGAAAAGGAGGATTAATTTCAAATTCAGAGAGAGTCTAACACTTTGTTAAAGGGAAGTTTATTTTAGAAGCTTGGAAGATTTATGTTCAGAGGGATTCTGACACATCTGTCAGAGGGAGCAGATATAGGATATGGTTTCATCAACCATCAGTGATATCGATCATATTGATTCAGAGGGAGCAAACCAATGTTGCAATGGAATCTTCAACGATCGATAAATTGTAACAGTCAAGAGGACTATAATTCATGCAACTACGTGAATGGGCCTACCCCTTGTGTACATCATAAGAAAGTTGTGACATTAATTAAACTATCTTCGAGTCTATCTTTGATAAATGAAACTTGACGTATGAGTTGTAGAGTTGGATTCAAGTGGCACAATCATACTCAATCAAGATACTGGTGTATTGTGGACAAGTTTGTGTTAGCTTCTACTATTAAGCTTAATGAATGTTTCGAGCTTCAATGGATGAAAAGAGCAAGTTGGGACTTAGAAAGAAGTCGTCAAATTTGATGTGATGTAAAAGTATTCAACAATATAAGAGTGGAAATTTTACATTGTGGGGGGGAATAATAGCCAATGCTTCATTCCCACTTGAACCATCCTTAGAAAAGGAGATATTCCATGACCCGCATGGGTAGATAAGTACTTGTATTTTTTGCATTTATCTAATTTGTAGTCTCTCTCTTATTTGTAATTCTATACATATTGTAAGGGTTATTTGCGATGATCTTTTCCTTTATGTTTAAGGATATTCTTACAAGAAAAGAAGGTTGGTACTTTACATATTCTACAAAAAATTGTGCAAACTCAATCTAATGATAGTAGCTTCAAAGACCCTGATGATCAAAATGGATAAAATCAGGCTCTTATCTTTGATGATTGAGATTATGAGATTCTTCTACATTAAGAGGGAGTATGACACTTCTTCAAAGGCAATGCAGGAGCTTAGAAGATTGATACTCCGAGGGAGTCTAGAAATACATGTGGGTGACTGCATGATGGCCTACTCCTACATATATCATGAGGGAGTGATTAGTTTGACAGGGATCTTTGGTAAAGTGAGTTTTTGAGGAAGTAACTAGAGGACCTGACTTCCCAGGATCGATGTTCAGAGGGAGAAATTTTGAAATACAATCCTTTGTTGATGATATCTTCTCCTTGAGTAGAAGTTCTAAGAGAGATTCTTTATAATGTGCTCTCCTCTATGAGAGAGAAGCATGAGTTGAAAACTCTTTGTACCACCCTCTGCCTGAGTTCATGGTGGTTAGTATTTTACATATGATATGTAATGAAAGGTGACGATCTTTCATTGACATATATAAACAGAAGATAACCTTATTAATGGTAGACCTGTTATCATGGTTCTTTGGGCCGGATTTTGTCGGACACCAAGATAATAAACAGACAGAAGGTAATCTTTGTAAGATGACGATCTTCCAAATGATAGGCCTGTTATCATGAAATTTCTAGATATTGTTTTGGACAATTAGAGATCATTGATAACAAATGCATTATGATTACTCTAGATATTGTTTCGGACAAGTAGAATATATGTTATGATAGTGTTTATAACATTGTGATTGTAGTTATTTGACAAGTCACTATTTCAAAGTGTTAAAATCGGATAATATATTGTGTATAGATATGTTTGATACTGATATCTCATAAAATGTTTTTTGTCACTTCTCCCTTGCTAAGAGAGAGTGTTGAAGTATAGCATAAATCAAAGTGATATACTCATTACATTGAGTATTTGTATTCATGGTTTATATGAACATTTTTTTGTGTCTCATATTATTGATAAGTGTATATATATATATATATATATAGACTTCTATGTATTCATAAATTACTTAACTAATTGGGCTCTTATGATCAAAAGAGACTATAGTGTTAAAGTTCTTGAATGTAATTGTTTCACCACTACATGTCTCTACGAGACATGACTTGGTTGTAGCCTCTGTCGGATTAATTTTATCAGAGCTACCTCATTGATGATAAATTATCCTTAAGATAAATATCTTATATATGTAATATATTATATATATTATGCATTATATATCTTATATATATAATATATATTATAAATATTATACATTATATATTATTATATAATAATATTATATTATATTACATATATGGTTAATATATTAATATTATATATATGTTTAAAAGTGAGTTATACATATAGTTATTTATTAACTAAATGGTGATTAACTATAGAGACATGTCTCCTCTCATATTTATATGAGATCCAAATCTGCATTTGGAAATCATCAATTACAATGGCCATGATTATACATTTGCAGAAACGATCTTAGTCACTTTAACAATGGGATATCATTCCCTAGCTTAACAATTTCACCATCACATTCTTCAAATTTGTCAAACTTACTAAGATCACCAGTCATATGATGTGAGCATCCACTATCAATGATCCAAGTATCATTCTTGCTAACATTGAAAATAAGTACTTTACCTTCTTCATACATTTCCTCATTATGGTCTACTTTCACTGCAATGTACACCACTTCTACTCCATCTTTCTCATCTTCAGTATTTGGCTCGGTGTGTTCTTCCTTAACAATGTAATATGATTTCTTTCCTTTGTCTTTGTAGCCTTTGTTCTTCCTATACTTGTAATATTTCTTGTCATTTATGTCATACTTGTCATCCTTGTACTTGTTGGGGCATCTATCAGCAAAATGTCCTACTACATTACATTTGAAACATATAAGAGGTAATTTTCCTTTGCCTCTAGATAATCTCCTTGCAAGAAATGTTTCAATCTCAGCTATATCATGTTCTGATTCTGGCTCACCTTCATCTTTACTACTCTTATCTTTCTTTGAACTACCAAGGGTTAGTGAAGGCTTGAAAGCATTCCCAAGGGTAGGCATACTATTATCATAATTGCTCAATTCAAATGCAGTCAACCGACCAACTAAACCATCAAGTGTAAGAACATTACCACTCATAGCTCCAACTTTCTGAATTGCAAGCACTTTTATAGCATAGATAGGTAGGAGTGTTCTAAGAATTTTACTTACAATTTGACCATCACTGATAACACCTCCAACAGCTCTACTTGCACTTACAACTTCCTTGATTCGGCTCAAACACTGTGCAACATTCTCATCTTTCTTCATTCTCATGTCATCATATTTTCCTCTCAAACTTTTAGACTTAGCTCTCAATGCATTCTCACCTCCACCATGTACAAGTATCAATTTGTCCCACATCTCTTTAGCGTTTCTACAGTTCTTGATATCATTAAATTCCATATCATTTAGGGAAGATGAGATTTCAATCATCAAGTTGTTGTGTTCTCTTTTTTGATTCATTTCATCCACACTAATAGGACCAGTAGGACCAACATATGCATTTTCTAACCTGTTTAGAGCATGACCTCCAACTCCAAATAAGTGTAGCTTCATTTTGTCTTTCCATGAGGAGTTCTCCTTGTTCAACTTAGGTGCCTCTTTGTTGTACGACATCTTTAAAAAAAATTCTATCAAACACTTAGCTTTGATACCAATTGTTAGCTAACTAAGAGGGGGGTGAATCAGTTATATCCAGTTATCCCACAAGCCTTAAAAATAATTCAGCACCAAACTAAACTTTCACAACACTAACTCGGTAACCACACTCACCATCTCAACTTTCACTTGTAAACATTTTACTTCAAACTGATATCTCATTGTTTATGATTATACCGAGTATCAGAATAACAATTTAGCTTATACTGAGTTGCAGCATAAAACATAAAACATGAAATAAACTTTGCAACACATAAGCAATCACACAAATGAACACAAAATTTTAATGTGGAAACCCTGTAAAGGGAGAAACCACCTAGAACTGGCAACCCAAATAATTCACTCTTTTGAAGTGAGCTCTACTAGGAGCTAACCTTGTAATGCACATTTTTAGTGTAATCTGGTTAGAGGATTTTAACCAAAGATCATCTAGACCTTATCACTCCTTGATATTTCTAAAGAGTAGTCTAGTTTAAGGGACTTACAAACATCACTAATCGATGTACCATATAGGGTTTCGTAGACTTGTTAGGTCCACTTGATTAAGAGATTTTTTGCTACAATGGTAAGAAAGTAACAGTCAAATGATTTGTTTAGGTTTAGCACTACCTTTGCTTTATCAGATCTCTGTTCTGATCAATCCTCTTCATTTGGATCTATGTCTGGCTGATTCAAACTCTCTCTTTCACATTGCACTTCCTCTACTTGATCTTCCTTCCTTTGTTCTGCTCGGTGCTCCTTGCTCTTCCTTCCTTCATTTTCTCTTTCAATAGTTTGCATCTATCATTGACAATCAGCAACCAAAAATGGTCTTAATCATCTCCTTAAATAGTTAGCTTCGACCTTCTAGATCCTTCTAGAATTTGCCGCTTAAACGAATCCATAAATGTCAAATTCAATGAATTTAGATAGTCTTAAAATAGAATTTTGTGCCCACCCTTATCTTACTTAAATCTCCTTCATCAAATCTTCAATGTATTTTCCCAACCATAGATCTTGTGACAAACTTTGACTTTAGCCTTTGAACTTCTCAAACATTCTTTATTTTCATCACAAGTCGGCCTAAGATCTTATCTTTCTTAACTTGTTCTTCCATCTCATACTAGATGAATATTACAACTTGAGTCAGGTAACATTGCGCTTAGTTAACACTAGAATCACTCGATTAACACTAAACTTCATCTTTACACTGTCAGGGTCCAATTCATTCAAGTGTCCATTGATCACCAATACTTATCAACTCTATCATTATCATACTTTCTTCAAATCCTCTTCATTAATAAAAATATATAACACTCTACTAAGTTAGCATAATGTCTAATCAACTAAGGTTTGACATCAATGACAACATAATAACTCAGATGACTCTTTTACATACAATAATAGCATTCTCAGTTGCATTATCAATTGAGGCTAACATCTACATCTAGGATGAAGGTCGTGCCACAACAGTTGTGTTGAGCAAGGAAACACAGCCGCAGTAGACTCCTAAGATTAGACCCTCTACCTCTCACCTAGCTTTTACTAGAGTTGGGAAGATGTAAATTGACTTGATGTACTATTTTCTTAGAGTTTACCCAAAAAAATTGCCATTTTAATTTGCTTCAAGCTATTAGGTTACCAACCATTAACAATCCACATGAGGATGCCATTTCTTACCCAATTTACATTTAGATCATTAAAATATGTCTAGAGCGAGCTTGTTTCTTTTGTTTGCTCATATACTAACTTATTGGATACGTCTCCTCATTGAATTTTGCCAAAAAAATGCATTTCAATTTAAATTTAAGCAAGTTTGAAAGTTGTGAAGTTTTTGTCAAATTTTCCTTAAGTTTTTTTCAAATTTTCCTTGGGCCTTGGCTAGTTTTTGCTTTTGGTGAGTTTTTCAACAACGCTTAAAATAATGTGATATAATTCGTCCATGAAATCATTCTTTTCCTAATCTTGCATGGACTAAATTAGTGCTCTTTGATTAAACTAATTCAAAGGTGTTGCTAATGCATCTAAAATTAGATGTTTTCGTTCACAAAATCTCTAGAATCTTGCTTGTGTTACAAGCATTGTCAACAATATTGTCATTGTACCAACGGAAATAAGACAAGTAGTTATTTCATTATTGCGAAACCCACTAGAAAACGTTGTACAATGTAAATATCTACAATTTGTATATAGCTTAGTGTCATAGATTATTTTAGACCAAGGGAGCTTCCACTTGTAATTTTAAGAAGTTTTTGTAGTTGTTTATGGTGACTCCTCAACACTTCCAAGAATCCCGACAAAACACTTCTATATGAGAGAATGGCAAAAAATAGCTTACTTCATTATGCAAGATTAAATGATTGAATATGAAATAGTATAATGAGATGCCTCAACCATAAAAGCAATAAAGATAAGATATGATGTGTCTTATCAAGATTGTTGATGTTTTGTAGCTTTAATCGGATAAATCCTATGAAACTAAATTATTGAAGATATATATATATATAATCAATTCTCATTATATTAATCACATAATAATAATAGACATGTCCCTCCTTGCCTCATCCTCAATATAAATGCAAGGGAGATCGCTGCATTTGTAAAACACATGAATCACAAGTAGTGCCATTACATTTGCAACTGTTGATGTTGTCACTTCAATCAGATTTAATTGATAGATAGAGACAATCCCTCTATATTTATTGGTTAAACATTATTGCATTTGATTAACCGTCAATTAGACATATCTACTTGTGTGTGTGTGTGTGTGTGTGTGTTGTTATTAATATTGTCTAATGGCAATTAACTTACAATAACCAATATTGATTAACGTAGAGACATCTCTCTCTCTCTCTCTCTCTCTCTCTCTATATATATATATATATATATATATATATATCTATCTATTCGGACACACACTTTGAAAGCACATACAACACAAATGCGCCATTACATTTGCAGAGATCCTACTCATTTAACATAGTATCAGAGAAAATTCTCTTGCAGCCTGTAAAATTCAATTAGTGACTAAGGTGCATCTGTGTCGTATCTGAATCTTATTGGAGAAATCATTAAGTTTGAAGACCATTCTTTGTTACATCAGAGGTTACAATATATTTCATGAATGTTTGAAATCGATAATATTATATACAGCAGCAGCGATTAAATATATATAGTCCCAGCGATAAATGGACAACAATATACAATCAACTTTGATGGACACATGGGTATGAAGAGAAAGATTGAATAGACCAATTAATGGCACTAGAAGTGACTCTGTTTGAACTTTGACATCAATGAAGGCAGTGGCTGTATCATTAAATGAACACACAATTTAACAATTAATATTGTCAATACATGAAGCCTGATAAAAGATATACGGCAGACTGTTGATGGAAATCTGAAGTGGAGAGTTGTCATTTGCTTACTTAATAAAGGAGCAGAGACATGCCACTAAAAAGAACTGCCAAATCATATATATTCCATGTCAGCAATTAAGGCTAGTTTGTGTGGTTACGGTATAAGAGAATGGTTTAATAATTTTTAGATTATCGGCTTTGTAAGTCAAATAACATATAGCAATTAAATATTTACAAAGCTTCATCCCAGTGACAAGACAGAAAGAGATATGGTCAAAGGATCGGAGCCTGACCAAGCTGCGATAAAGGTTTGCAGATGAATCAGGAAATTAGAAGAATTATAGATGCCAAGTCAGCATTCACCATGGATTATAATATTAGCAAGATCATAGTATATTGCAGTTGAAATTTGGCAAACTGCATGATATAGAAGATTAAATTAATATAAATGCTACCGAAATGATTTTCACATGTCATCCGAGTAGCAAACTTTCTTATGCGATGCCGCCTGGAGTCATCGAAAGTCTAAATGAAATAAATAAATATTAGCGGAACATAATGATTAAAGAATAAAGTTACAATAAGAGTGAGACCCGCCAATTGTAAAGACACAATGGTAAATATCATGTGCAAGGAAAACTAATTAATTACCATAAAGAATGATTCATAATAATAATGTTGAGAAGAATTTGTTAATTACAAGAATCAACATAAGTTGGTACAATTATGATTAAAGAAAGGGTATAATTTATTTCTAAAGAGACATGACTTCTTATATCTTATAATGTTTAAGATATATATGACTCTGAGTCATGTGCAAAATGGTAATCACCAGATGCTAGAAGAAACTACAAATCTGACTTTTACATACATATAGAATGTACTCACATCGTTTAGGATTTCATTGGATATTTGCTCCAAAATAATGAGAAGTATTTTTTATTAATATATCTTCAATGTTGTCCTTATTATTTTTGTGGTCAACCTCTTATTTGTATTGCTATATATACTATAAGAGTTATTTACATTGATCTTTTCCGGGGATGCTCTTGTAAGAAAAGAAGATTGATATCACATTCAGAGGGAATTTGACATTTCATTAGAGGCAGCCTTGGAAAGAGAGGGAGTAGATAGAGGATATGTTTCAGCTGACTTATTTTCTAAGATCTTGATCATATCTATTTAGAGGAAGTCTGAAAATCCATGTGTGTGACTGCATGATTTTGATGGACCTACCCCCTGTGTACATCATGAGGAAGTGACGACTTCCAAATGATTATCACTTGTATTTGTAGATGTTATTGAAAGGTAACAATCTTAAAATAACTTAATCTTCTATTATGATGGACATCTTAAGTAAATCATGATAGATTATTATTTGCATGGTGGATTAAGTTCCTTAAAAAAACCATGGCCTTCTATTGTGATGGACATCTTATGATGTCTAAACAAATCATGATAGATGATAACTTACAAGGTGGATTAAGTTCCTTAAACAAACCATGGCCTTCTATTGTTATGGACATCTTATGATGTCTAAGACAGATCATGATAGATTATATTTTGCATGGTGGTTTAAGTTCCTCAAACAGAGCATGAATGTTTTTACGGTAAGTATTATTGAGGATGCATTACCTCTGGACATTTTTTGAGTACTTGGTGAATATCATGTGACTTGATATTCTGAGGGCATTACTCTTGATATCATGAGGTGATATCCAAATGATGGATATCCTAATATTACATTGAGGTAATATTATATATTGTGTTTATCCTCCCTAGCTAAGAGGGAGTGTTGATGTTGTAGTTTCAGTCGTATTGAATTGATCTAGATACGATCCCTCTATGGTTATTGGTTAAACATTTTTGTATTTGATTAATCGTCAATTAAACATATCTACTTTTATGTGTGTGTTTGTGCATCTGTGTCTATGTGTGTGTATTGTTATTAATATTGTCTAATGGCAATTAACTTACAATAACCAATATTAATTTAACAAAGAGACATATCTCTTCTACTCCTACACACACACACACACACACACACACACACACACACACATTTGAATCCACACATGAAAAACACACACAACACAACTAGTGCAATTACATTTGCAACAGTCCTAGTAATTTCACAGCGACGATCATTTTTCCCCAACATGGTATCAAAGCAAATTCGAACTTCTGGGAATAGCAGCAGCAGTTCAAACTCTATGGATTTCTCCATGCAACTCATTGATGGAAATATTGCCATTGATGTCAAACTACAGAAGAGAAGATAGTGTGTGATAAGAGCAATGAATAAATGGGTAAATAATATCAGTGGTAAATCAAGGATATATATTCAGACTTATTAAATTGATATATATATATATATATATATATATATATATATATATATATATATATATATATATATATATATATATATATATATATATATATATATATATAAAACAAAGAGCTTCTATATATATCAGAGGATATAAAAAGAGACGGAATACATAGACATAACAGCAATATGCGATGGACGAAATGAATTTGTCAATGATTAATTTCTCACAACAGTGAGCAGTACTAAAAACAAAAGAATATACTGGCGATGTAAAGGCAAAGATGTTAGAGACCAATTCAAATATTAAATAACATATCCAGCGATAAATATATTTGGAGATACACAATCAAAGGATGATGAAGAAGTGGGGATTTAGCAATGGTAGCAATCAAAGTAAGCGTAATTAGGAGCAACAAAATATGCAGAAAATAACTATGTTAGTCAGCGATAATATTTTTGAGGACGTCTGATGAATATGATAATACCATCAAGTACATTTCAGCCAGCATAAGTATTAAAGATGCAATGGTATTAAGTCAGCCAACTATGTGTCATTCCACATCATGGAGTGTCCAGATTAATTAGCCACGTAAGATGTCATGGGGAGTTTGGAGATCAAAGTGTCGTATGGAGTTTGGAGTATGATTTACTGCCGGAAATACATTAGACAGACTAAGCGGCAGTTTAAGCGTGCACTACGTGAGGAGGAAGTGACGTGGAGTGTAGACCAATTGTTTGGAGGGCAAACCACTCGATAAGGAGAGTAATACACGTGTTGAGCAATGGTGTATAATGAGAGCAAACAATTAGACGTGGATCACCGGGTAATAAAGAGTTCAGTATCGAATCACCTCCAAGAGGCCTACATGGAAAGTGCATGATAGTCTAAGGAAGGACACTAATCCCATAAAGGGGATGCATTGAACACAAAAAGAGAAGTCAGCAGATAATTAAAACAGTAATAAAGGCAAAGTGAGAATTCAAAAGTTCATCAGAGCTATTATTAGATGAGGAGCTCAAAAGATTGATATCAGATTCAGAGGTTGTTTGACACTTCATCAAAGGTAACTTTGGACGAGGAGCTCAGAAGATTGATATCAGATTCAAAGGGAGTCTAACAGTTTATTATAAGCAATCTTGGATGCAAAGATTAACAAATTGATATTCAGGTAATGATTTCTTCTCTATAAGGGAGAGTTTTGAGGTGAAATTTCTTGTAATGTTTTCTTCTCTGTAATAGAGAAGTTCAAGGTAAAATGTCTTGTTAATGAGTTCTCCTTTGTGAGAGAAGTTTGAGGTGAAAACCCTTGTTCCGCCCTATGCAAGTAGGTATGGTGGATACACCCTCTACGTTGAAGCATGGTGGAAATGCATTCTTCTCTAGGAGAAGTTTGAGGTGAAAACCCTTATAGTTCCACCCTTTACGCCAAGGCCTGGTGAATGTCATGTGAGTTACTACATGACTTTGTGGTGACTATAGTAAGGTGATGATCTTACAATAGTCCTAATGTGAGATATTTAAATTCATTTGATCCATTTATAATGTATTTCAGTCCATTATGTCAAGGTGTAAAGGCTAGACAAGCCATTTGTAATTGTGCAAGGAGGTCTTAATGTGGTCAATAAGGTCAAAATGTGTTTGTAAACTCAAGGGTAAAAATTTTGTAAATGGTGGTCAATATTCCATTATGGCATGTTTGTAAGGTCGGCACAAAATTGTGAGATCAAAATGTTCAAAATGTAAAAGTTGATTAAAAGTTGCAACTTTAAAACTTTGCAAAAAGTGCAAAAAAGGGTTAAAAGCATGTAATAGGTTGGCTCAAAAGGGTAGTTGGGAAGTTGTAAACTACCAAAAAATCTATAAAAGCATTGTAATGGTCGTTCCAAGAAAATGAGAAAAAGGGAACATTTTGGAGCAATTCTAATATAGTTATTTTGATTGGTGTATTCAAGACTTGTTGTTTTGATAGGTGTTTCAATTTTTGTATTGTTTCCAAGCCTTGTATGGCCATGTAAGATCTCAAAAACATGTATAATCTGTATCTATTGATATTAGGATAAATAATATTCCTTTTGGTTTTTGTTTGTAGCGATTATATGGAGAAATGAATAAGTTTTGAGCATTTTGGTAAAAGTAGTTGTTTGCAGATTTTGTATTCTCTAACTAAAGTCAGATTGAAGCATTTTTTACGAACACATTTGGAATAATCAGAACTTCTAAATGGATTCATTGGCAAGATATGTGAATCCACTTTTATTTCCTTTTGGTTTGAGTCATTTTCATTCAGATTTGTAGAAGTTATACATCTTTTAGAGAAAACTGGTTTTTAAATACCTTCAATGGAATTGTAGGCAATGATTTGTGCTCACATAACGATTTGTGCATTGAAACAATTAATGACTTACATAGGCAGAAACTAGATTCATAGAGGGTTACTATGAAATTGGATTGGAATAATTTGGATTTGTCTTGAGAAAGATATTGGATGCCCTAGGCAAGGTTACAAGTTTTGTTTCTGGTTTATGACAGTGAAAATGGGTCTCAGTACAAAGACCATAACTTGTAGTTTATTTATTGGATTCGACTGAGATTTGGATATGTTTTAATAGGTCTAGCTTTTAAGAATTCCTCCAAAGGGGTTTGCAAGAAAATATCAGAAACGAAAGATATAAATAATATACTCTGGAATAGAAGTCAAACCACGTGAATGGTGAAGTATTGATTAACTTCAGTTCAAATATATTTAGTTTTACCTCATGAGATGCCTCTAATAATGAAATTATTTAATAGATGTTGAAGGTATCAGCATGTATCCCACTTATTGCTTGGTTTGCAAGATGCTCTGCATCAACATGACTTTGTGGTTACTATAGTAAGGTGATGATCTTACAATAGTCTAACCTTCTATCATGATGGATATCATATGGTTGATGTCTATGCAGATTATGATAGATTATATCTTTTAAGTCAATATCAACTGAGAGAGATATCATCCAATAGATATCTATGTGTTGTATTGTATAGATATATGTCATGGTGGATCAACATCCTTAAACAACCCATGAATCTAATGTTCTTATGGTAAGTATCATTGAAGATACGTGCGCACATACCTTATGGACATTTTGAGTATTTGGTGAATATCATGTGACTTGATGTTCTGAGACCATTACTCGTAATATCATGAGATGATATCTAATGGTCAATGTTAATGCAATAGGATCTCTGATAGAATAAACTATATTTCAGACTGTAATAGAATATGTAACTTACTTGCTCTCAGATTTGTGTGTTGCAGTTCTTCAATTCAGAACAGTGCTTTGGAACTTGGAGAATCTTCTACTCAAATGATAATGTATAGTTGTTCTGCAATAATATGCAAGAGGAACAAATTGTTGGGACTGCATATATGACTTGTGATTGATATATGATAAGTCCCACCGATGCTATAATATATATATATTCAATGAAGAGTTACATCCCCGTAGGGGCATGACTCTACGTTGACATAACTACTAGATTATCTTTAACAAAACAATGTTATTCAAGATCAGTGACAGTATTTTATCTTGCCCAATACAAACTATATAACAATGCATTATACCCGATGTGAAATCAGTGATAGAGAATGTTTAATAACAAGTGAAGCCTATATGAGTCGAAGGCAGTGATGTTAATTTCATATACAAATATATATATATATATATGCACATATGTGTATATACATATATATAGGTATATATGTATGTCTAATATAACCACAAAATCAAATTTAATTTGTTCAGTATAACTTCGACAGAAGCTATATTTCAACACTCCCTCTTAGCGAAGGAGAAGTAATAGATTCCTCAATAGATACAAGAATACAAAATGTCTATATTTAATATATTATCTGACTTTTAACACTTTGTAATAGTGACTAGTCAAATAATTAAAATCACCATGCTATGAACACTATCATAACATATATTATGATCTCTAATTGTCCGAAACAATATCTAGAGTAATCATAATGCATTTGTTATCAATGACTTCTAGCATAACCGGAACAAACATCATGATAACACATTTGCAAGATCGTTACCTTACAAAGGATTACCTTCTGAATATATATGTCCATGAAAGATCGTCACCTTTCATTACATATTTGATGCAACTAAACAACCATAGAAGCATAAACACACATAAATTGAAAATTTAAATTCAATATCCAATATTACAATTTAATCATACCAAGTTTTCCTCTAAAGTATTCCAACTTAACTTTAGCAAGAGGCTTGGTAAAGATATCCGTTGTTTGCTCATTAGTACTGATGTACTCCAATTTGATAACACCTCGACCCACCATATCTCTAATGTAGTGATAAGGAATTTCAATATGCTTAGAACGATTGTGGAAAACTGGATTAGCTGAAAGCTTGATACAACTTTGATTATCGCAATGAATCACAGTGGGCTTCAAAGGCCTTTTGAACAAATCTCTGGCTCCCAAAGAAGAGGCAATGTATTCTGCTTCAATAAAGCTTAATATAACTGAGGATTGTTTTCTGCTGAACCAAGAAATCATTCCAAATCCAAGACTAAAGCAACATCCAAAAGTACTCTTACATTTAGTAGAGTTGCCTGCCCAATCAGAATTTGAATATCCATGAAGATTGATGTCTACTTGATCATATCTAATTCCCATGCCAATAGTGCTTTTTAGATATCTCAAGATGTATTTAGTTGCATGTAGATGTATCTTCTTTGGTGCACACATAAACTGGCTTAAGGTGTTAGTAGCATAACATATATCAGGACGAGTATTCACCAAATACATTAAGGATCCAATAATTTTCCTGTAGTAAGTAGCATCCAAAGATTTAGATTTGATCATATCATTCTTCAGCTTGTGTAGGTTGACTTCCATAGGAGTAGTTGCTGATTTACATTCCATCATTCCAAATTTTGTCAAAATATCAATAGTATATTTTCCCTGGTTTAGAAAAATGTAGTTACCCTTTTGCCAGACTTTCAGTCCTAGGAAGTAGTAAAGAAGACCTAGATCTTAAATATCAAACTCTGTCGTTAGTTCTTGTTTGCACTTCTTTATAAGATGTTCTTCACCTGTTATCATCAAATCATCAACATATAATACAAGAATAATCATGTCATCACCATCTATCTTGAAGTATAGGTTAGGATAAGCTTCATTTTTAGAATACCCTAACTTTGTTCGATAGTTGTCTATTCTTTCATACCATGCTCTGGGAGCCTGTTTAAGACCATAAAGTGCTTTCTTTAACTTACACACGTGAGATTTCCTGTCATGAGTGTAGAACCCTTCTAGTTGCTCAATATAAACCTCTTTTTCAATTTCACCATTTAGGCATGTTGTTTTAACATTCATTTGATGAACTTTCCATCCTTTGGATGCTGAGATAGCCAAGATAGTCCTAACTGAAGTGTATCTAGCAATTGAAGCAAATATTTCTTCATAATCAACACCTTCTTTCTGTGAGAAACCTCGCGCTACAAATCTGGCTTTGTAATTTTCAATGCTGTCGTCAATTGCATGCTTGATTTTGAACAACCATTTAAAAGAAACAACTGATTTGTTTTTAGGTTTGGGTACAACATCCCATACATCATTTTTTAATATAGAATTATATTCTTCAATCATTGCTTCTTTCCAAGGTTTGTTTGATAAGGCTCCCTCAACATTTGAAGGTTCTATTTTGATAAGTTCAGTTAATAATGCTACATAACATGATTGGTTTCTTATTCTTTTACTTTCTCAAATTACTTCATCAGGTTCAACATGATTCTCTTCTATCATTTTCTTAGCCCATAGTGGCCTCTTTTTATTGTTAACATTTTCAGTATGCTCAGGATTTAATGTAGTGGTAGAAGAAGGTTTGGTATCATTCTCCCTCTCAATTTCTGCTGAGTGATTTTCATCTATTTCAGTGACAGGTTATGTAAGTGATTCATCACTATTTTTAGAAAAATTGAAAGCAATATCTTCTTTAAATTTCACATCTATACTAATCTCAATTGTTCTTTTACCCAAGACAAAAATCATGTAGCCTTTGGTTGTTTCACTGTATCCAATGAGTATCCCCTTCTTCCCAGATGGTTCTAGTTTTGTTCTTTTCTCTTTATGAATGTGAATATAAACAGGACACCCAAATATTCTTAGGTGACTTAGATCTAGTTTAATACTCGTAAATACTTCTTCAAGAGTGGTGTTTTCTAATACTGAGTGTGGACGTTTGTTTTGAATGTAAACTGCAATGTTAGATGCTTCAACCCAAAAAGAAGTATGAAGATTTTGATTGTGCATCATTGCTCTACCTGATTCAACAATTAATCTAATTTTAAGTTCTGCAACTCCATTCTGCTGAGGATTATATGGTATAGAAAACTCCCTCTTAATCCCAACAGTAATGCAAAAATCTTTGAAAATCTCAGAGATGTATTCACCTCCATTGTCTGACCTTAGTATTTTTGTTTTCTATTCTGACTAGTTTTCAACTACAGCTTTGAATTCTTTGAATTTTGATAATACTTCAATTGATTCCTTTTGTTTTAGGAAGTAGATCCAAGTTCTTCCAGAATAATCATCAATAAAAATTACATAATAGGGACACCCATTTAGGGAAGGTACAGACATAGGACCACAAAGGTTAGTGTGGATAAGTTCAAGAATAGATTTTGATTTGTGAACACTTTTAAGAAATGATTATTTAGTGTTTTTGCCTAGGTCACATCCTTTGCAAATGCTTAAATGATCAATTTTGAGACTAGGTAATCCTTTTACAATTTTTCGTATAGATGATAATGCATGATAGTGAAGGTGACCTAGCCTCCTATGCCAAATTTTGGAAGAATTTGAGGTTTCATGACTTAGGGCTAAATTTTGATTATTAAAAAGTTTATATAGACTTTCATCTCTAAACCCAACAGATATAGCTTTCTTAATGTTAGAGTTCTTTGGCCAAGATAGAACTCTGTCCTCTTGAAAGGTGACTCTGAAACCTTGGTCAACAAGACCGAAGATAGAGACCAAATTCCTTTTTATACCAGGGACGTATAAAACATTTTTAAGTTGAAGAGTAATACCTGAATTTAGGTGGATTGAGCAGGACCCGATACCTTTGATTGGATGAGTAGAATTGTCTCCAATAATTACTTCTTCTGAGGAGTATTCAGAGAAGCTTTCAAATTTGTCTCTAAAACCTGTTATATGCCAAGATGCTCCACTGTCTATAATCCATGTATTTTTGCTTGAATTTAATTCACTTGAAAGCGCTAAATAAAATGTAAATTTTTCTTTTTCCTCTTTCTCTTCTTTAACTTCTACTAGGGCTGCTTGAATTCTTTTCCGTTCAGGGAAAAAGTTGTGTGAATAACCAATTTTGTCACATTTAAAACATTTTATTTTCGACCAATCTCGTTTCTAATATGGGTTGTCAAATTCCTTCTTGTTACGTTTGAATTTTCCTTTCTTGTTTGAATTTGCATAAAGGGCTTGGGTTTCTCCCTCTTGATTTATGCTTAATCCTCTTGAAACTAGTCTTGATTCTTCTTGTGTGCACTCATTTTTGAGTAATTCAAATTTAGGGAGTTCAGGTCGAGAACCTAGACCTCGAATACAGGTTTCCCAAGATAGAGGAAGACCTCTTAAAGCTATCATGCTCAGTTCTTTGTCATCAACTCGATTTTCAATTGCTGCAAGTTGATCTTTTAGTTCAGAAATTCTTAGGAAGTAAGATGTAATTGACTCCCCATTGTTCATCTTTATATATAGAAGACCTTGTTTTAAAGTTAGCAGTCTACTAGTATTATTGATTTCAAAAATATCCCTAATAGTAGATAATATTTCAAATGCAGTCTTCAGATTGCATATGGAGGGGAGAATTATTAAGATAATATCTTATACTTTCTATAATAGTCAACTACTTGTCTGTAGTCCGTCTTTCAGTCTAGATAGGAATGTTTCCTATCCCGTCTCTTTTTTCTTCAGTCCAGATAGGAATGTTTCCTATTCTGTCTCTAGTTTTGTTTCTAATTCCGTCTTCAATCTACGTTGTTTCTTTTAGAAACAACGTCCTTGTAATTCTTTATAAGGAACACATTTGTTCCTCTGTTAATCAATCAATCATCCGGAAATCCGTTAATCTGCCAACTCTTCTTGAATCTTGTAATATGGTATCAGAGCTAAATACTTAAATTTTTCGGAAAAAATTATAATTTCTTCTTGAAATTATTTGTTTAAATTTTTCCAAAATTATTTCAATTAAATTCTCCAAAACCCACCTAGGGTTTTCTGCTTGGAGAAATTCCCGAATTACAGTTCTGCAAATTGCATGAAAATCGTGGTCGTTTTGTACCATTCTTAGCTGATATCTTAAAATTGCGCTTTCTTTCGCCTACATCTTCTGCAAATTGCGTTTTTTTATTGGTATTTTTTACCACGGATTGTTTGGTCCTTCAGACTCACAGCTCTGTGTTTGGTGAAAATCGTGGCTTCTCTCTTCAGCAAGCTCACGTGGTATCAATCGCGGCTCTGCGTTTTTTTTACAGACCTTTGCAAATCCGCCATCATTTGGAGGTCACACTCTGTCTTGCAACGTCTCAGTCTCTAATCATTTGCTGGGAAGCAGATTCGACCATTTTTCATCAAGAAATCTGAAGTTTTTTCAAGCTTTTTTCAGTGCCTCGATTTTCGAGCCAGCGGATCCAAAAAACGACGGCAGATTCCTTCTGGGTTTTTCGAGCTCTCTTCTGGGTCTTTCATATTTTTGCCTCAAAGAAAGTGCCTTCACAGATTTTCATTGAAAAACATGCCATGGCATCTCTGACAAATATTTTGCTCGAGCATAATTCCAAATTCAATGGTCACAATTATGGAACCTGGAAGCAGCGCATCATCGCAATCTTCGAATATCGAAACACCGATCAACTTGTTCTGGGTGTTACGCAGCGTCCGACTTCTCCGGGTCCTGATCAAGGCGAAGCTACATTTTTCGCCTTCTGAATTTGTTCCTGCTTTTATGGGTTTGTTGATTTTCTCCTCAAAAATCATTTCAAGTTGTCTGTAATACGCAAAGTTGCGTGAGATTCTGGGTTTGTTGATTTTCTCCTCAAAAATCATTTCAGGTTGTCTGTAATACGCAATGTTGCATGAGATTCTGGGTTTGTTGATTTTCTCCTCAAAAATCATTTCAAGTTGTCTGTAATACGCAAGGTTGCGTGAGATTTTGGGTTTGTTGATTTTCTCCTCAAAATCATTTCAAGTTGTTTGTAATACGCAAGGTTGCGTGAGATTTTGGATTTGTTGATTTTCTCCTCAAAAATCATTTCAAGTTGTCTGTAATACGCAAGGTTGCGTGAGATTCTGGGTTTGTTGATTTTCTCCTCAAAAATCATTTCAAGTTGTCTGTAATACGCAAGGTTGTGTGAGATTCTGGGTTTTACCGTTTTTCCACAAAAACGAAGTTTTGTAATCTATTTTGAGTCATAGCACTTTCCTGGCAAAGCTTCTTGGTTTCAACATTCTGTAGATCCAAGGAGGGTCTCAATTATCACAGAATGTTCCGAAATCCGTACGTTGACCATTAAGGGAGGGTATTAAGATAATATCTTATACTTTCTATAATAGTCAACTACTTGTCTGTAGTCCGTCTTTCAGTCTAGATAGGAATGTTTCCTATCCCGTCTCTTTTTTCTTCAGTCCAGATAGGAATGTTTCCTATTCTGTCTCTAGTTTTGTTTCTAATTCCGTCTTCAGTCTACGTTGTTTCTTTTAGAAACAACGTCCTTGTAATTCTTTATAAGGAACACATTTGTTTCTCTGTTAATCAATCAATCATCCGGAAATCCGTTAATCTGCCACCTCTTCTTGAATCTTATAATAAGAATATGATCCTTTACAAAGTCTATAATGATTTTCATAGCCTTGTTGTTGTGCCTTTTCCATGTTATTTTATCTGGATCATTTTCAGGAATGAATTTGTTTGATTCTATGTACTCTTCTAATTCCATTTCTCTTAATATTATCATGACTCTAATTTTCCATGATGAGAAGTTTGATGCTCTCTCAAATCTATCCTCTAATCTTACGTGATTAACCATTTTTGAATTTAGAGGATAAATTTATGTTTTATAAATGAGATTTAGATTTAAAATTCTGAATAACAGAGTTTCTTATGAGGATAGCTCTGATACCATGTTAATGCAATAGGATCTCTGATAGAATAAACTGTATTTCAGACTGTAATAGAATATGTAACTTGCTCTCAGATTTGTGTTGCAGATCTTCAATTCAAAACAGCGCTTTAGTACTTGGAGAATCTTCTACTTGAATGATAATGTATAGTTGTTCTTCAATAATCTGCAAGAGGAATAGATCGTTGGGACTGCATTAATGACTTGTGATTGATATATGAGAAGTCCCACCAATGCTATAATATATATATTCAATGAAGAGTTACATCCACGTAGGGGCATGATGCTACGTCAACGTAGGGTGATGACCCTACATTGACATAACTAGTGGATTATCTTTAACAAAAACAATGTTATTCAAGATCGGCGGCAGTATTTTATCTTGCCCGATACAAACCATATAACAACGCATTATACCCGATGTGAAATCAGTGATAGAGAATGTTTAATAACAAGTGAAGCCTGATATGAGTCAAAGGAAGTGATGTTAATTTCATATACAGATATATATATCTATATATATGTATATGCACATGTGTATATACATATATATAGGTATATATGTCTGTCTAATATAACCACAGAATCAAATTTAATCTGTTAAGTATTACTTCGAGAGAAGCTATATTTCAACAGCCAATATCTTCTTATCAATGATAGTCTTAAACATACCATTCTTGATATTACGCTGAGGTAATATCATATCTTGTGTTTATCCTCCCTAGCTAAGAGGGAGTGTTGATGTTTTGTAGCTTCGATTGGATAAATCCTATAAGACTACACAATTGAAGATATATATATATATATATAATGTGAGATATAATATATATATATAGATATATATCTAAACTACTATTAGGAGAAATTAATATAATAATGATTGAAAGATATTGTGTGTGTGTGTGTGTGTGTAAAATCAATTGTCATTATATTAATCACATATCCCTTCATGGGACATGTCTCTTCTTACCTCATCCTCAATATGAATGCAAGAGAGAGAGCTGCATTTGAAAAACACATAAATCACAAGAAGTGCCATTACATTTGCAACAATCCTTCTTCCTCAAAAAAGACAAGGAAAACTAGAAATAACACCTAGGACCACAATAAATTCAAGTCATGTGAATAAATCCCCTTCTAGGACCTAGCTAGGTACAAGACCATATTCAGACCAACAGTTTTATCCCATATGTTCTGCTTTTAGTTGTCTAAAATGAAAAAAGAAATGCAATCACGTTTTTTATAGGCTGCAAGCCAAACATGGTCCTACATATCCCAATTTTTTCATCCTTATTTGTTTCCTTGTAAATTTCTTCCAAATGTTCTGATAAGATAATGACTATAATATGGCAAGACAACATTAAAGCCCATGTTGAGTGATGAATATAAAGAACTATAAACACTGATTAGTTAAAAACTTGAAATTTAATACCAAATAAATTGTATATAACACCTAGTTGTAATTAAATTTATTCAAGAAAAAGTCATTATCTTAACAATCTTAGCCAAAACTAATTATGAACACACTTCTTATGGTGACATATTAGTAGATGAATATAAATATATGTTATCAATATTCAGTATTCAAGGGGATTACATGGTAGGACAAACCTGTCCTGGAGGTGGTAAATCTTTTAATGAAACCTTGGATGGAGCACCATCAGGTACACTAATGCAATTTTTATACCCAGCTTCTTCCATGGAAAGTTTATCTATTTCCCCTTCGACCTACACAACATGAAGCTTATTTACCAAAAAGATCATCAACATGAATTTCAAAGAATCAAATTAAAACTGGATTAGTACAATTATGATGTCTTGAGCTCCCTTTATATCATCTAGCCCGTAAGGAATCTTTTCACCACGCTTTTCCTGCACATAGAACAAAAAATTCAAGTTCCTACTTAAGAACTCTATTGTGGCCATTTAGCGGCTCAATAATAAGCTTTCTATAGAGAAGAAGCAATAAATATCAAAAAGTTAAATTGCAATCAAGAGGTTTCTTAGTACTGACATTAATAATCTACTTTGTTCATAATTATAAGTGCATTAAAAGCTCAGAATTAACCTGCCAGAAATTCTTCTGTAAATCCCGGTACTTACAATTGACAATCATTCCATTCTTTCTATATGTAAATGCAATTACAGGCTGTAGAAAAAAAATATGTAAGTTTCAAGTATGCCAAACTATAAATTAAACTATACAAATTCAACTAATATAGCTGATTCACCCTGAGTTCAGTCAACCTTATTAGCACGTGAAATCTGCATAACACCATTCCTCCTAAGTGTTTCCAAAGAAATACCACGCTCCATAAAGTATTCAGAAATCTGTAACAAGAAATATGATTTTCATAAAAAGCATCTATAAGACTATGAGTAATGCATGATGTGTAGTTACCATCATAAAAACTACAAGAAATGAACAAAAATACCCAGAGTTCCATTGAATCATAAATAATCAGCTTAGACAAATTACGTGCAAAAACCAGACTAAAAGTACAAAATGTTTAAAGTCAAGCAAAACAGCTATTGTACAATATTACAGGGAAACTATCCAAAAAGGATTTCTGTGCTTCTTATAATATTGATTAACAAAACTTCAACTTAAATTCAAAATACTTCATAGCATCAACACAGCTACAAGAAAAACTTAACATACCATTTCAATATGAATTGGTCAACTTGAATGTCATGTTAAATATTCATTGTTACATATCAAAATAATAATTGCAAAGCTTTTTGAAAAGAATTAAGTTGTTACTCCCTTATAACCATAAAAGTAACTCCATTTTATTTTATAGTTAAAAGATTAATCAAGTTTGAAAGAAAGCAAGCTGCTAGGCCACATCACAAAGAATATGTGTAGCATAAAGTTTGTTCCCTGCCCTACTAACTCATTTAAAGATGAGAAGGTTGTGTGTGATAAGATAAGATAGATTTATTAATGTCCAAAAAAAGACAAGAAAAGAGGATCCAGGGGACTGCCGAAAACAAGACAAGGGGCCATAGCACGGAGACCAAACGGTGCCCAAAGAAAAGCAGAAAAAACAAACTGCTGAACAATGAAAAGAGAGAGAGAATAGGGGAAGGGAGCCAAGTTTCATTGAAGCAGAGCTCAATTTTTACTGTTTACTATGTAGATCTCCTTCCTCAACTGTGGGTATGTGAATTTGAATGCACTGTAATTGGTTGAAATGCTAAACCATCAATTCAATCCACAATCAAGCGGGATTATATTGCCATAAAATTGATAGTGCAAGGACATCCAGGCTTATTTCTACCCTGCTGACATTTTGGTCCCTTTTTCTGATTTTTGTGTTTGTCTCAATGCAGTCAGCACACAATGTCTATTGTTATGTTCAATAACAGTGGTTATCTAACCATGTATCAACCGTTTCTATTATTTGTTAGCTATGGGTAGTTATAAGTGTCAATTGATTCAAGGTTTTGTTCCTCTTGGCAACCACTGAATCATTTAACTATATTTTGTATGCTCAAGGAAAGTAGTATAACGTCACATCAACTTCGATCTCTAGTTGATCATCTCTAATCTTCTTCTGTAATAATTTCATAAGAAAATAAAGACATTTTACTCCTATACCTAGTATGCATAATAAAGGTGAGGAGAGGCCAAAAGGTGATCTTCTGTTGGAGGATCTATGGAACCCACAATAACCGTTGTAAGGTCAGTCTCCCCCTAGTGATAGCTAGTGATCCCCACTAGTCGTGCTCACAAATAGTTCCTTTACACTCATGAATGGTTCCTTGCTTCATGGAAGAATGCCTTGCTTGATTCAAGAATGTAGTCTTGTTTATGTATGACAATGTATGTGACCTTGTTGGAGTTGAAGAAAGCCAACTCCGAAGACGCCCAAAATCACCTGCATGCGAGAACCTGTCAAAAAGAAGCCAAAGAAAGGAAGAGCATGGAGCAAGGGTAAAACCCTAAACGGACATGAGAGACAATATGTGTGCAAACACAAGAAGAAATGTATTTACAATATGCACAATGCCTTATGTGATTAAAATACAATGAGGGAGCCCGAATATAAAGAGCTCATGGAAACTTGTAGAACAAGCTAGAAGGTGGTAGAAGATAAGGATGACAACTCAGCACATATCCACAAAAGGTGGAACATGCTAGAAGGGAACAAACTCCCGTGTTGTCAACAACTAACCTCGACATGCATTAAATACTAAGTATTAAATAAATGCATGAACCTAAGTAAGCTTAAGTAAATAGAATAAATAATTAATTAATTATTTACTCTAACACCCCCCCTTAAGTGCAACTTAGGGGAATGCCTTAAGCTCACAAAATAAAGAAAAAAATGCAAAATGGGTCCCGACAACTAGGCCATTTTAGGTACCCAAGTACAATGCAACTAAATGCAACCTCTGTAAAACGGAGAAAGAGGGAAAACCCTATGGGAAAATCCCTCCTCCAAAAAGATGTAAACCTAGTGAAGAACTGAAGAAGTCTCCAACTAGGGAAATTGTCCCCTAAAACAGGAACAAGGAGTGATCATGAAGAGCATCACTAAAGCATGAAGAAGCCACAAATCTGTCAAACTGTTGATCTGAAGAACCTCCATAGAAGAAGAAGGCACGAACCGAGCATGTCCATATGGTAGATGATCCATCTCACCGAAATGCATAGGTAGCCAGCCACTGTAATCGCCTTGTACATAGGATCAACCATTGAATACATAGTTCACACTAACGAACCATCGAACCACGGATGCATTAGAACAATAGCATAACCCCCCCTTAATGCAGACGAGGTGTGATGATAGGCAACTGAGAAGGTGGGCCGAAGTCTCCTGTAGACGAACCAAGAACGACGAGAGAGGAAAAGAGGCACAGACACCTATAAAGACACGGTCAAACTGACTCTACATGGGGCTAATGTCGTGGAAGAGACACTCACTTGACAAAGGGAGAACACCTAAAACAGCAAACAACTATCACCCACATGGTGCTTTATAAAAATAGTGCATGTACAACTGACTCAAAACAACGTTCATGATCCCCGGAATGCAAAAGTGGCACTTTAACTCAGTGTGATACATAAAAGTGTTTCAAAATGATAGCTACAATGATCAAAACTAAAAACAAGCTGCAACAAAACAAAGTACAGCCTAAAACAAGAGAAACCATGCCAGGAAAACGATCCTCGGGCTTAAAATATTCAAGATATCCACCATATAGCAAAAAAGCCAAAACTATGATAGAAAGAGTATGGGCTAAAAACTAAGAAAAAGGACCACATTTATGAAAAGGTGACAGAACCAGCTTTCCAAAAATATAAAGTTTTCAAAAAACAGGCATGGGACGCAAAAGATATGCTTGTCGGAGTCAAAAACACAACTTCGGACTTTGACTGAAAAAATAGGCAACAAAAAAAATCAAAACCTAAAAATACCTACACCAATGTTTTCGTCTCGGAACTAGCTTTCCGGCGCTTCTTTCGGATCGGAAAAATACCTCCGTATGCTCAAGTTATGGCTAAAAAACCAAAGGTAGGTCCAAAATGACCTAGAAGGCGAGTGCAAGCAAGGATGATGATGCAGCGCTGACGTCAGCATTTGACGGGGAAAAATTTGACTGCCCGTCAGCCATCACGGCAAAAAAGAGGCCACGTGGCGGGCTTTTGACGTGGCAGGGGCCACGTGGTAATGTGCCACATGGCGCCCGTGCCACGTGTCAAGCGGCGAGTGGCTACAGACGTGTCAGAAAACGCTGAATCGGCAAAAAACGCAGTAGGGGGCGACAAGGCCGCAGAGCGGCGCAAAGGAGAGCAAAGCACCGAGGCAGAGGTGGCCGCAGTCGGAACAGAGCGGAGCACCGAAACAGAACGGCTGGGTGGAGCCGCTCAGTCGGAAGGGCGATAGGCCGGAGGCAGAGATGACGCAGATGCCGCCGGAGGAGCTGGGCGAGGGCGGCCCCGCGGTGGCCGCTAGGCGGTGCCGCGGCGGCACGCCTTGCGCCCTTTTTTTTTTTTTTTTGTTAAATCGCCGTGCGTCCGTACAATCGTACGGAACCTCCCTGGACTAAAAAAATTTGCCTCCCGGAGCTTTCTCCAAATTCGACAAGTTTTATGTGAATCCTGACTGCAAACGGCCTTCCGGATCCAATGGTGATGTCCGTTTGGCCCCAATGTGCTCCGAAAAATTGTTGATCCCCTGATTTGAAGAAAAAATGCACAAACTAGGGTTTGTGACTTCAAATCATGGCTTCAAATTCTTCAACCAAGCAGCAACAGGAAGGTTCTGATACCATGTTGGAGTTGAAGAAAGCCAACTCCGAAGACGCCCAAGATCACCTGCATGCGAGAACCTGTCAAAGAGAAGCCAAAGAAAGGAAGAGCATAGAGCAAGGGTAAAACCCTAAACGGACATGAGAGACAATATGTGTGCAAACACAAGAAGAAATGTATTTACAATATGCACAATGCCTTATGTGATGAAAATACAATGAGGGAGCCCGAATATAAAGAGCTCATGGAAGCTTGTAGAACAAGCTAGAAGGTGGTAGAAGATAAGGATGACAACTTAGCACATATCCACAAAAGGTGGAACATGCTAGAAGGGAACAAACTCCCGTGTTGTCAACAACTAACCTCAACATGCATTAAATACTAAGTATTAAATAAATGCATGAACCTAAGTAAGCTTAAGTAAATAGAATATATAATTAATTAATTATTTGCTCTAACAGAACCCACTCCCACAATGTGAAAGATGACAATCAATCAAGCGATCCCTAAGGATTATAGAACAATGAGAATGAAGAAGAAGATTACCAGAGGCATTTGACAAAAATCTTGATAGAACCTTTCTCAAGGTTAGAGAAAAAGTCGAAGCCGTACTCGAGAAGAGAGGAAAACCTTCACCGATGGGGAGAAGATTGTCAAAAACCCACCGCTCCTTAACGAAATATACCAAGACCTTATTGATCAAGCACTGCAATCATTCGTATAGACAACATTGGACGATGGAGAAGAAAGAGACCTTGGACATGAATTTTGCAAAGCATTTTAGAATAACATAAGCAACATCTAAGAACCATCCATCTCGAAGAAGAGCCAAAAATTTCCATGTCCAAGAATCCAAAAGGAAGGAGTGTTGAAATGATCCTCAAGATAACAATAGTACAAAGGATGTTGAAGATGGACACATGAAGCACTTGTTCATGGTCATGAGTGTAGGATAGGCACTAAAATGTTCAAGATGAAATGGGTGAAATGTACAAATATCGAGGAAAGAAGATGGTGACTACTAGTCAATCCAAGTCTAGAAAGAAAACATCCAAAATTCAAGGGGAGCGAGTCTAAAGATCATGTGCACAAGATATAGGTAACCATTTGGATAGCAAGTAGCCCATGTAATGTCCTGTTGGCAAAATGATCCCAACGAGCAATGGAGGAACATACTTCATACGGGGCTTTATTATATTCTCATGCAATCTTCCTAACACTTTGAATGGTATGCACTCCTGTATACATTCTCCCTCAAAATTGTGGTACTCTATGCACTCCCCATTCGGTTGCTCTGTACAATGCCAGCAAATCGTCCTACGTACACAAGTCACTCATAAACATGGATGTACATACTGTAGAAGTTGAGAAATACAACTTCACAAAACCCGAAGAACACCAGCATGCAAAATAGCTTGTCACCAAAAAGAATGGAGCAAAAGGTAAGAAGATGGTTCTAAAAATAGGAAAGATATGTCATAGATAATGGAATTGGATTACAGAATACAAAGAATCAATCCTTATAAAAGGAGATCCAAACCTAAAATGGAAACCCTAAAAGGTAAACATTTAACAATTAATATAATTATTAAATGTGAATAATGCATGAAGTGAAATCTTAAGAAGGCATAAAAGGTAAGTTAATAAAACAATTAAGTTACAAACTTTTACTATAACACCCCCCTTAAGATGAGTGACAATGTAGCTACAAACAATGCATGAAAGCAAAGAAAACTACAATGCATAAAAGCAAAGAAAACGACAATGCAGAAAGCAAACTTAAGTCCCGGCAACAAGACCTAATAAGGTACCCAATTACAACCAATTTTTTGTACAACGGAGAACTAGAGAAAACCAAATGAGAAAAACTCTACTCCAAAAAGAGATAGAAAGAATACTAAAATAGTAGTGAAGGACTGCAACATCCTCCAAACAAGAGAATGTCCCAAAAAATAGGAACAAAAGAATGATTATGAACAATACCACTGGAGCATGAAGAAGCTGCAAAGCTTTGTCAAAAACTAACTCTCTCCACTAAAATAAAACCTGACTAGGTAGAGAAGACTATAATTTTCAAGAATGTCCTCAAATGATACTACTCGAATTAGGAGGCAAACAAAAACAAACAACTGAACTCGAAGATACAGATGGCATAAAACACCAAAGCATTGTAATATTCTCCTCATAAGATAAATAATGAATCGAACCTTTGTGTATGCACCAATTGATTTAGTATATCTCGAACCCATTTTTATTTAATTGTTTACATAGGTGTGGTCATTGGCTATCTTTGTAAACCCTCAGAAAGTTCCTCTGAAAGGTATTTAAGCACAAGATGTAGGTAATAGTTGGTATGCGATTTGGATTATTTGTTTGGATTGTGAATTCCTGTTGGAGTTAAGAACTGTTCGCCATTTCGAAAGTGAAAGATCTTCCCTATTTGGCTCTTATGGTTTTAGTGGAAATCAACCCTCACCCTATTCCGTCCATTGTCCTTCTTTGCTTCGGATCTAGCAAATCCAGAATTTAGTCTAGAATATATCTGTATCTATCGGTTATTATCTCAATATACTCTGGCATCTTTTTTTATTACTATTTCCTTGAAGTTGTCGATTCCATTTTGGAGGACTTAGCTATAGCGAATCGGAAGAACAACACCGCACTACATCACCTCTGTCTCCTTACGAGTTCTTACTCCTCACCGTTCGCCTCATTTCCAACACCGTACACCATCTTCTGCACACCATACGGCCTCCTAGATACCACTGTACAGCCTTCCAAACACCTCGTACGATCTTCCCAGTCCCAACCATATGACCCTAAGTCTCAACCATACGACTTCCCAATCCCAACCGTACGGTCCTTAGTCTCATCTGTATGACCTCCCAATTTCAACAGTAAGGCCCCTTCAACCTTTACTATATGTCCTAGCAGCTACTTCCGTATGGATCAGATACTCTCCCTCTAGGCCGCACATTGCCTCCAATTTGCTCCCTCCCTTATGATGCCCTCTAACTGAGGCGAAATTGGGTGTATAGAGGAGTCATGTCTTCAACTGTGGGGAACGGAACATTATAGTGGTATCAGAGCCAGGTTCCTGCCAGCTTGTGGACAGTGAATGAAAGTTTATAGCCAGAAGAGGAGGTCCTACTCAGTTGATAGAATGGCAGACCAAGAAACCACTACAGCAGAAGTCATGGCACTATCAAGGGATCTTTCGAGGAATCAGCCACAGATATATGACACTCAACGACTTATGGAAGAAACTCTCCGGAAATTGGTAGACAATAAGATATCTAGAGAACAAAATGGTCACTGCTCTGAGTCAGTTTCGGGAAAGGAGAATCCTCATCGGGCACGCTCTCAACCTTCCATGTCGACTTTTCCTATACGAACGAAGGTACCACATGGAGGAAGGCAACCAACCTTTGAGGAAATTCAAGAACAATTGAAAGAAGACTCGAAGAATGCACATTTGGAATAGGACATATGCTACAAAGACTGTGCAGAATTGAGAATGAGATATTCCAGAGGCGGCAACCGAGGATATTTAAACGACGATCCTAGAAGAAAGTTGAGTAAAGTAAATTTGTCACCATTTGATGGATCTGGATCCACATCTACCCAAGCATGGGTAATGAGGACCAATACTTACTTCCAACTTAATCCAATGCCAGAAGAAGCAATTAAATTTGTACCACTCCACTTGGAGGGATTGGCGCATGAATGGTGGCATCATGGCACAATCACGTTGGGGCATGACCAAGAAAATACTTATGTAGAATTCACTAAAAGATTGATAGAACGATTTGATGGTAAAGATCCGGAACTTAATTTCAAAGAGTTGACACAATTGAAGCAAACCGGATCGGTCGACTAGTACATAACAGAATTTCAGAAACTCTCTGTTTTGGTTACAGACATTTCCGAAAGGAGACGAATAGTGCTCTTCATGGACGGACTGATAGAACCACTAAGGGGTTGGGTAAAAGGCTTCAATCCTGCCACCCTCTCAGAGGTTATAAAAAAGGCACGAAACATGGCATCATCATTGACATTATCCTCTTGAGGTTACTCTCACTCCAAACCACCAGTATTTCAAAGGGGCAAAGATAACAAACCTCTGCCGAAGAAGCCTTCGTTGGATGAAGCTACTAGACAAGAGCTCTGAAGGAAGAAATTATGTTTCAAATGCAAGGGACCGTAGGAACCTAGGCACAGATGCCTCGGTAAAGGGAAAATACACTATATTGAAGTCATATCCAATGATGAGGATGATCAAGAACATCTACCCATAGAAGACAACCACCCCCATGAGGATGCCAAAATGGTTAATTTGAATCGTACGAAGAGAATCGCCGCATTGGTACGGCGTGGGGGAGCCTTCCCCTTGGCTGGAAGTCCGAGATGTACGGCATTTCGTGTATAGAGAACTCTTCAAGGATAGAGGGTCATTGTGATGCTCAATAGTGGAGCCACTCTAAACTTCATAAACTTGTCTTTGGTGAAAAGAAGAGGTCTACCTACTAAGACGCATGCAAGATTCCAAGTCAAGGTTGCCAAAGGAACACTTTTACCCTGTACGCACCTTGTTCCCCAACTGAGTATCACCATGGCTAACCACACAGTAACGGAGGATTTCTTCATAGTGGACCTACATGATATGGAAGTTATTCTAAGCATACAATGGATGGAGACACTTGATGAATACACACAAAGTTTCAAGCGAATGGACTTCACTTTTGTTGTCAATGGAAAGAAGGTTGTTCTCTATGGGATGGCCGATGAGGGACTGAAGGAAGTTTCAGCGCAACGAATGGAGACCATTTTTTGGCATGATAACATTGCATGGGCTGCACATTGTTTCATTTCGGCAGAACCTATAAAAGGACAACAGGCACCCCACCAGGATGATAATCTTCAAAATATATTGAGTACCCATGATAAAGTTTTTATAGACATTCCTTCGAGCATACCCCACCACGCAGGTTTGAGCATACCATCGACTTGGAAGCTGGTGCCAAACCAGTTATCACCATGCCATGCTATCCCAAAAAATTCAAAGATGAGATCGAGAAGACGATTCAGGAGTTACTCGAGAAAGGATGGATCCATCCCAACTCTAGCCCTTTTGCATCATCAGTGGTATTGGTAAAAAAGAAGGATGGGATGATGCTCATGTGTGTGGACTAAGGTGCGCTGAATAAGAAGACAATAAAAAATAGATACCCTATTCCTAGGATCAATAAATTGTTGGATGAGTTGCATGGTGTGGTTAATTTTTCTAAAATAGATCGTCGTTTTGGAGACCATCAAATTCGCATGCGGGAATAAGACGTAGAGAAGATGGCTTTTCGTTGTCACTACGGGCATTATCAGTTCCTGGTCATGCCCCATTCGGATTAACGAATGCACCAGCTACTTTTCAATCTTGCATGAACCACATCTTCAACAAACAATTGCGTAAGCACCTGCTGGTATTCTTTGATGATATTCTTATTTACAGCAAAACTTCGGAAGAACACCTGAGACACTTGAATGAAGTCCTAGGGATCATGAAGGCTCAATCCTTGTTCGCCAAGGAATCCAAGTGTGAATTCGAAATGACAGAAACATTATACCTAGTGCACGTTATCAGTAAATATGGAGTGCAGGTCCACCAAGAGAAGATTCAAACTATCCTAGATTGGCCCCCACAAAAATCATTCTCTGAGTTGCGAGGGTTCTTGGGACTGTGCAATTATTATCGGAGGTTTGTAAACGGTTTCTCTCAACTCAATGCACCATTAACAGAGCTGACTAAGAAGGGTTCCTTCCAGTGGAATGAAAGAGCGCAGCACACTTTTGATAAGTTAAAAGAAGCAATGAGCACTTGCCCGGTTCTCGCCTTACCCAATTTCACTCAACCATTCATTCTAGAGTTTGACGCATCCGGATAAGGCATTGGTGTGGTATTAATGCAAGATAGACACCATATAGCCTATGAGAGTCGGAAGCTTACACAAGTGGAGTGTCTATATTTCGTTTATGACAGAGATGTTGGCCATGGTGCATGCACTAACAAAGTTCTGGCAATATCTAGTAGGTGCCAAGTTTTTCGTTCGTACCGATCATAATAGTTTGAGATATTTTTTGGAGTGATGGGATTTGAACGAAAGGCAACAAAAATGGGTAAGTAAGATTCAGGCTTTTGATTTCGGCATTGAATATGTTAAGGGAAAGAATAATGTGGTTGTAGGTGCCCTATCAAGAAAACCTGCCATCTGTTTGCTATCTTAGATTTCAACTGACTGGAAAGCACACTTATTGGTGGAATATTCCAAAAACACATTTGCATGTAAGCTAAAAGACAGCGACACTCAAGATGACCGATACAAGGTGGTGGATGACATCATTTAGTATAAGGATCAGATATACTTGGTGCCTGAATCCAAACTAAAGCAGAAATCCTGATAGAAATACATGCCTCACCCTTGGCCAGACACCCGAGTTTTCTCAAAACCTATAGACAGCTAAAGGAGAGGTTTTCGTGGAAAGAACTTAAAAGAGATGTGTTGTAGTACATACGAGAATGTGCAGTCTATCAACAAAACAAATCCGAACACACTTTACCTCTCTGGTTACTATAACCCTTGTCTATACCAAAACAGAAGTGGGAAAGTATCTCTATGGACTTCATCACAAAACTTCCTAAGGTAAACAGAAAGGATTGTATCTTTGTGATGGTTGACAGACTGACAAAGTATGCACACTTCTTCGCCATCTCCTCAGATTTCCAAGCCGCACAAATAGCCGACTTATTTTTGAAAGAAGTTTTTCATCTACACGAGTTACCCCGAAACATTGTTAGTGATAAGGATGGTCGGTTTATCAGTATTTTTTGGACAGAATTGTTTTGATTGGCAAGAACAAAATTGTCGCCAAGTACTAGCTACCACCCTCAGACAGGCAGAACAGATGGAGATTGTGAACAAGTGGCTAGAAGGCTACCTCCAGAACTACGTTTCGGCACAGCAACGAGCATGGGTCAAACGGATGCATCTATGGAAATACTGTTACAATACCACTTATCACATGTCCATTGTGATGACACCCTTCAAAGCACTATACAGGTATGAAACCCTTTCATTTATCAACATGGTACTAAGTGACACCCGCACATCAAGGGCGAAGGGTTGGCTTCAAGAAGGGCAACGCATCCTGAAATTCTTGAAGGAGAACTTAGAAAGGGCATAGAATCAACAAAAGATGTACACCGACAAACACTAGATCAAGAGAAGTTTCGAAAACGGAGACTTGGTCTATCTCAGACTCTAGTCATATAGGCAATTCTCATTGAAGGCAAAAGGGAAATAAAAACTAAAGCCACCTTTTTATGGTCCTTATCGTGTAGCTCGCCACATCGATGAAGTTGCCTATGAACTGGAACTTCCAAAAGGAAGCCACATCCATAACATCTTTCATTCTTCCTGCCTGAAGAAAGTCATGGGACAAAACATCGCAGTAACCACAGATCTTCCGCCACTCAATGAAGAAGGGAAGCTCGTATTGAAACCGACCAAGATCATTGATGTACGTGAGAAGACTCTGCAGAACCATACCCTAAGGGAATACTTGGTACGCTGGAAACACTTGTTGGACAACATGACTTGGGAAGGTGAACACATTCTGCAGCATCTAGCATTGTGTTTGCTTGAGGACAAGCAAATTTTGGGATGAGAGGACTGTAATGTTCCCGTCATAAAATAAATAATTAATCAAACTTGTGTATGGGCGGATTGATTTAGTACATCTTGGACCCATTTTTATCTAATTGGTTCCGTAGGTGTGGTCGTCGGCTATCTTTATAAACCCTCAGAAAGTTCCTTCGAAAGGTATTTAAGCACGACATGTAGGTAGTAGTTGGTATGCGATTTGGATTATTTATTTGTATTGTGAATTTCTATTGAAGTTTAGAATTGTTCATCACTTCGGAAGTAAAAGATCTTCCCTACTTGACTATTACAATTTCAATGGGAATCAACCCTCACCCTATTCCATCCATTGTACTTCTTTGCTTCGAATCTCAAAACACCATTTTAGTCTGGAATATATCTGTATCTATCGATTATTATCTCAATATTCTTTGGTGTCTTTTTTTATTCCTATTTCTTCGAAGTTGTCAATTCCATCCTAGAGGACTTAGCTGTAACAAATCGGAAGAACACCGCACTACATCACCTATCACCGTACGACTTCTTACTCCTCACCGTTCACCTCATTTCCAACACTGTATGCCATCTTCTCTGCACCGTACAGCCTCCTAGACACCACCGTACGGCCTTCCAATCACCCCATACAGTCTTCCCAGTCCCAATCGTACGGCCCTTAGTCTCAACCATATGGCTTCCCAGTCCCAATCATACGACCCTCAATCTCACCCGTACGGCCTCCCAATTTCAACTGTACGGCCCCTTTAGCCTTCACTGTACAACTCAGACACTCTCCCTCCAAGCCGTACATTGCCTCCAATTTGCTCCCTCCCTTATGATGCCCTCTAACTGAGGCAAAATTGGGTATACAAAGGAGTCACATCTTCAACTGCGGGGAATGGAACATTACAAGCCTAAAGAGTTGATCAATTGAACATGGAAGGTTGTTGCCTCCAAAGTAGGAACGAAAAGTAAAGTGTCCATATGGTACATGATTAATCTCAAACAACTGCTAATCAACTAATAACAGTTATGGGTTACCATCCATTTCATTAACAGTTAATACAACGTATATAAATAACTAACTATTTCACACGATCGTGAAAAAATAATTCATTAAATCCAACAATTATGAACAAATTTAAAATTAGGGCAAAATTTGGGATGTAACATAGAGAGACAACCAACACAATTTTAAAAAATTAGAAATTATAATTTTACAATACATTAGGAATTTAAGAGTGTTAATTCGACGAGCTAAGTGGCCACAAGAAAAGGAAAAAAAACCTTAAAAACATATTTGTGACAAGATCTTAATGGGAAGAGGTTGGAGGTGCATGTAACTTTGCCCATTTAAGTACCACCATCCAATGGCATCCATTCTACTTTGGTCATTGATTGCATCAGGGTCTGCATTTTTGCCTAAGACAAAATCTACAAACTCTCTCCCAACATTTGATGCCACAGCAAGATCACTAAAGAACCTACTAAATGCCCTCTAATACCCAGTAGCAACCTCAGGATCTCTGTATGGTGCCACTCTACTAGGAATAGAAAGTATTTCACCGCTATAATACCTGGGAGAAAGTGCATCTGTCAGGAGATGTAAAGGTGTAGTCATCTTGTTCCAGCAGTGTAGAACAATTTTCTTCACCTTATTGTACAAGGTATTCTTCAGATCCTACTCTCTCCTCTGAATGACCTGGGATGTCAAATGATGTACATGTAATTTATCTTGATGTAGTGTTAATAAGTTAATTTAAATAAAAAATAAAAATCTCTCAATAAACAAGGATAAAGTATTGTATAAAAATTTAAACTTAAGGATTTCACTCTTTCTAGCATGGAGTCCATGGTATCATTTATGTCCCCCAAACAAGGCTCATCAGTGTCAACATACCGAAGCATAGACGTGATGGGCTTGGTAAGTTCTAATACATAGTCCACCCTATTCCAAAAATCATCACTCAAGATCATATCCTTTAGGGCCCGTTTGTTTTGCGGAATTAGCCTGGAATTGGCATACGCGAAACCTAGTTTTGACAAACTTGCTGTTTGGGGCGAAATTTTGAAAACGGAATTAGAATTCCAGTATTCTAATTTTTGGTCAAAATGAGGTTTGTAGTCTTCCATCTCAATAGGTGGAATTGAGAATTCAATTCGAGGTTTTGTTTTTTAGGATTAGATGAAAAGTGAAATGAAATTTGTTTTTACGTCCGTGAAAACCGGCCGCAGCTATCTTATTAGGTTTTTTATCTTACCATGTTTTTTTATCTTACCATGTCAACGGGATTGTGATTGCGACTTCATTTTGTTTGTGACACGAGGTAATTCTCGGCTCCATTGTTCAGCTCTGGTTAGCGTTGTAACGAGTATTTTTTGCTTGGCATTGTTGATTTTAACCAGTATTTGAAGGGTGTTATTGTTTTTTTTGCAGGTATTTGCTGGGTATTTACAATCTCCTTCCTGAAATTTAGCTGCCATTCTTCGTCGTTCTCTGGAGCATTACAGGTACTCGGTCTTCCTTTTCAATCTGGGCAATTTTCCACAAATTTGGGCAATTTTTATTAGGCTATTTTATTTATTTGCGTAAGGTTTTACTACACAGTGGAAACATAGTTCGTGAGCAGCTTTTATTAGGCTATTCTCATTTTCAAAAAGTCCCCATATGCTAGGGTTTAGTGTCATGATGGGATAAGCTTTTTAGTGCAGACTCAACCCAGTCCTCAATATCCGGCCTGATTTCTTCCAAGGCCCAAAATGGTAGCTGGTTTTCCATCTTGAGCATATCCTTCACAATATCTATCATCAGAGGATGATACCGTTTCCAGTTAAGAGGACGCTCTATGGAAGATGTCTCTTGCCACTTTCGACTTGAGGGATTTCGTCTGGATAGACGATCCCTCCTTAACTTTGAAATGGTAAAGACCCAAGAATAGGACTTGAGGATGTTATAACTCCTGAGACGTGTCTTCCCTCAACAAAGATTCTGGAACCCTGTAAATCAGACCAGAGGGGGATTCGTCTTGCTAATGCAGCTCCATTATATCTTTTCCCATAGGTAGATCTGATGTTTGTTTTTCTTTCTAAGATTGTTCATTGTTTATGAATACGGGTGAGATGATTTCCTTTTGTTTGGATTCGGGATTGCTTTCGGGTGTGTGGGGGATTATGAGAAGAAACACCGAGACAAAATTAAATAAATATAAATGTAAAAAAATTCTCTTTGATTTTCGGAGATGAAATTGAATACATCAAGTTCAGCAGTCTTTAAAGGGGAATGGGGCTGATGTAGAGAAATGTGTTACAGTGATTATGGTACCAAAAAAGTTGGACATTATATCGATACAATAATGAGACAGTAAATCAAATATTTTGACTTTCTTGTATTTGTTTTTGGGTTTACATATTTTAACTTTCTTGTCTTTGTTTTTGGGTTTACAATAATGAGACAGTAAATCAAATATTTTGACATTCTTGTCTTTCTGATTTATAATGGAAATATAAAATTGATATTTATTGCTTATAGAACTCTGCGATATCTGATATATCTATAACATTATGCAATGGAAAGTAATTGATTAGAACATAGAAGCAATTAGTGTTGTGTCTTGCACTGATGAATGTTTGTACTTCAAGGGATGCTTTCTCTATATACAATTTGACTGTGTCATCCCTTAGATGCCATCTCAGCTAATATATTCTATTTGCAATTGCAGCAGTAAGCCGATCAGGCTGTTGGCTCTAAAAGGAGCATATCTAAGAGGATAAGAGAAAAAAGAGTAATATATATCTATTCAGTTATGATGGAATGAAAGATGAGATTGGCATCCTATATCTTATGCTGCAGATGATAGGACACATTGGAAGAGACGCACCTCCTTTCACAGTTAATCATACCACCTCTTCCATAAGTTAACCAAGTAGTTATCTATTCTATTTGCATCTCTTTATACTTAAACTTCTGATCACATCTCTTCAACACTTCATTATCATTATTTATCATTAACAATGGTGCTTTTAATAATCACTTTGTTGACTCTTGAGCTCTATTTCAATGTTCTTTATTTTTTATGCAACTCCTAATTGATAATTTTTAGGTTACACTAAAACTTGAGTATTAATTCTGATAGCACCAAAGAGCAAGACAATGGTTAATAATTCCAATTTCCATAAAAGAGGAGGCACAAGATGGATACAAATAAGAGAACTTTGCTCACCATAAAGACATCTAGCATGTAGACAGAGGGAATACACAAAGGATAAGAGAACTTGCCTCAGAATAAAGACATCTAGCATGTAGACAGAGGGAATACACAAAGGATAAGAGAACTTGCCTCAAAATAAAGACATCTACCAATGGATTCATAGAAACGTGTAGAGGATTAAATTTATAAGTGTAAAAGATACTGCTAAAGATTGAGAAGAAATGTTCTTTCATACCCTGTATACAAAGAAGTTTCACAGGGGATACAAATCTAATCTACAAAATATGATAACATCCTAGAGAAGGGCCATTGAAGTTTCAATCTTCAATTACAACTTATCAAATTGGTTACCGATTTAGGTTCCAAGTTTAGAGACTTTTCCTTGTCTCTAATGAAAAAGTACAATGCTGCATTTTAAACCCCCAAAAATAGATGTTTTCTTGACCATGCGCGTGGCTCATAAATCCAACTAACATAAATTTATAAAATAAATCTTTAATCCTTAGTTTTTGTATGGGTGATGTTGATCCCTTTGGGCAGCTGTAAGCTAAGTCAGCCTAATTTTCCTAAACTGTGAGCAGTTTAAGTGTCTCTGATATCATTTGTTGCTTATTTTCAGGTTATTGATGGCTCCTATTAAAGATATACGAATCCAAGCACTCATTGTTAGGAAGACTAGGCTTATTCATGTTCTTGCTGCTATTCTTGCCTACCTTGCAGTAGTCATAGCAAAATCTGCACAAGAAGGTAGAAGAGAGAGGCGTAAGCGCCAAAGAGATGAAATTCTTTTTTATAAGAGAATTGTCCACTCCAATGAGACAGATTGTCATGATCAAATTCGTATGAGCAGAGGAGCTTTCTTTAAACTAGCCAATATTCTAAGGCAAAAAGGAAGCATTGAATATACACTAAACATAACAGTAGAGGAACAACTAGTAATGTTACTCCATACCCTTGGCCACAATTTGAGGAATCGTAAGATAGCTCACAACTTTGGTCACTCAGGAGAGACAGTTAGTCGATATTTCCATAGATTGTTGAAGGGTATCTTAAGTCTCCATGTTGATTATCTGGTTCCCCCCGGTCCTAACCCTCCTACAAAGATTGTTGGGAAGGATCGTTTTGATCCGTACTTCAAGGTAAATTGCCTAGTGCCACATATTTGTTTGTTTTACATTTAATCATATTGTTGCACATTTGACCATCCTAGTGGTTATTATAGGATTGCATTGGAGCAATTGATGGATCCCATTACCAGTTATTGTTGATGTGGATATACAAGCTAAATATCGTGATAGAAAAGGTCACTTGTCACAAAATGTTTTGGGTGTGTGTTCATTTGATTATAAGTTTCAATAAGTTCTTGCTGGTTGGGAAGGGTCTGCTGCAGATAGTCGTGTTCTTGCTTCAACTCTCTCAAGAGCAGATCCGCTAGTAGTTCCCCCCGGTATGTCAAATCATCTTGTAAATGGTTATAAAGTCACATTTATGATAAATGAGGTAATGATTATAAAAGGAACCCAACTTGTGCATTTTTGTAGGAAAATTTTATTTAGCGGATGCTGGATATCCAAATGTACCAGGATTTCTTGCCCCTTTTCGGTCTACACGTTATCATCTGAAGGAGTTTTCTAGAGCAAACCCAATAAACACTCCACAGGAGTTATATAACCATCGGCACTCCTCACTTAGGAATATAATTGAGCGTACATTTGGGATTTTGAAGCAACGTTTTCCTATCTTGAGGCATGCAACATCTTATCAAATCATGACACAAACTAGGATTGTTTTAGCATGTTGCATTCTACACAACTACATTACAATAGAGGACGGTGTTCCACTTGAAATCGAAATTGATGAGGATGATGATCGCAATGCGATAAATGTACCAATACTTGAGACGTATGGAATGACTCAACGAGATAGAGATGATTGGGGAAAATTCCGAGATGAGATAGCACGAAGAATGTGGGAAGACTACAGACCTCATGCATAGTTTTGTCAAAGAAAACATGAACATTGCACTTTGTTAGTGAACATTTTTAGATCAAACATTGCTACATGAACTGGGTGGCCATTTATTTTCTTGTCAATTGTAATATGACTTTGTGGTCTTCTTGGCTTGATATGTTTTAAATATAACTTGTATAATGTAGTGATGTTTTAAAGGTAACTTCTATAATACTGTTTTAAATCTTGTGTCCTACTGTTTTTGTCCTGATGATGGATCAGTAATGGTATTTTTTTTTCAACAGCTATTCAAATGTAAGTGATTTGTGTCTTGTTCTATTTGTCCTGTTGTTCACATGTACTTAGTAATCTCAATTTTTTCACATGTATTTATCCTGCTGTTCACATATATTTGTCCTGCTGTTCACATGTAGTGTCCTGCTATTCTACTATAGATGTTAACATACAAAACAGGAAGGCTTTCTGTGATATCTTGAAATTGTGCTGTTCACATGTATTTGTCCTGTTGTTTACATGTATTTGTCCTGTTGTTCTACTATAGATGCTAACATACAAAATAGGAAGGCTTTCAGTGATATCTTGAAATTGTGCTGTTCACATGTATTTGTCCTGCTGTTTACATGTATTTGCCCTGTTGTTCTACTATAGATGTTAACATACAAAATAGGAAGGCTTTCAGTGATATCTTGAAATTGTGTTGTTCACATGTAGAGATGATGAGAGATTTAAATGATGTGTGTGTTGTTCCATATTTGAAATTGTGATATTTAGAAGTAACATGTTTTAATGATGTCAAGCAACAGGGTTTCTGTGATATCTTGAAATTGTGCTGTTCACATGTAGTGTCCATAATAAGTTCTTTGCATTGTTCACATGTTTTTGTGATATCTCAAAATCACATTGTAAGTTCTTTGCATAACTCTTCATCCGATCAGCACCAACCAATGCTTTTTATAGACTAATGACAAAACAATAGATCTTATATTCTGCCATCTTCTAACTTGTGCAATCTAACGAACAGGTTTATGAAGAGCAGGTTTATTATATGTTATTTGACTTAATAGAGGAAACCAATTCAGTCTTCTCATAATTCAACGTCTATATTAGTTTGCTTTTTTGGACATTGTGCATTCCCTTTTTAATCTATGGTGTAAGAAAGATTTCCTATTAAAATGATTTTATTCATATTTACTTTCTTATTTTTCATTGGCTATGAGCCTTATTCCCAGTAGTCTTTTTATATGTTCTGCTGCAAACATACTGTGACAAGAAACCTTGTAAGTTTGGTATACTGTCTTTTTATATGGTTTATGGCCGGCTTTGTTGTTTTAGGACTTGTGCATTTGGAAGTAAAATATGACTGAGATTGCAATTTTTTTAATGCAATTTTGACTCATTATTCGAAGTTGTAATTTTGGTCAATAGCATGGATGGAGAAATTCGTTCAACCCATGTACCTTCTTGTTCAAGGAAGGTATTGTGGACACGGGAAATGGAACACAAATATTTGGAATTATTGCAAAAGCAAGTCCACCTTGGTAGAAAAGGACAGGGTGGATTTAGAAAAGATGCGTGGACTGCTATCGAAAGGAAGTTCAATGCAGAATTGAACCTTCATCTATCAAAAGATAACTTCAAAAATAAGCTGAAAACATGGAAGCTTGCCTATAGATTTATGAAAGAATTAAAAAATACAAGTGGCTTCACATGGAACGAGGCCACTCAATGTATGGATGCTGATGAAAGTGTCTGGGATGAGCTTCTCAAGGTAATATGTTATTTCAAATTCTTATAATTTAAAGTATAAGTTATCTTATATAGTATTTACTCAAAAACTAATTCATTGATTATGCCAACATGCAGCGAAAAGATTTCAAAAATGTGAAAGTTTATAAGAGGCAGCCATTTCAGTATTTCAATGAGTTAGCCTGCATTGTGGGCAATGACATAGCTGAAGGGACAGCAGCTGCAACAGCGCATGACAATGAAGAAGGGAACCTTTTTATGGATGAGGCGGCTGATTTAGATGATGATGGGGACTTTAATGCAGCAATGAATAATACAACAATGGATAATGCTACTGATTTGGATAATGACATGAATACTTCTAATCAATCTAGTGCAACCGGCAAACAATGTGTCACCAACAACATCAAGGAAGGCAAAGAGAAAGAAGGCCAGCATGGCTGGTTCCATGGATGTTATATCTGATGCTATCAATTGTTTAAATGCTGGTCTGAAGGAAACTCAACATATTAGAATGGATGAAGGACACTTAGATTCACTTTATGATAAAGTGTATGATGCCCTCAAAGTTATACCCGATCTCAGTGAAGATATCATGCTACAGGCTTTTGATAGCTTTTTGCTTGAAAGCGCAAGAGCCAAAGGATTCCTAAGAATGACTGAAGGGGAGAGAGCGAGATATGTACAGCTGAAGTTTGGGGGACTATAGATTGAGCATGGATTAAAACTCTTGAGACTATTCTAACATTTCATGTGATTATTTTTGACATGACAGCGCTACATTCACTATCACAAAAAATGTTTTTTTGATGTTTTAACAATCGTATTTTTGACATGACAGCACTACATTCACTGTCACAAAACAGCAGTATTTGTGATTATTTTTGACATGACAGCACTACATCCACAACAACGTTTATGTGTTGTTGTCTTTAACAATATCAATTTCTTACATGGTTATTTATTTCGTCTATGAATGTGCTTTTCATTTTATAGTTGGTTGGATTGTACTTGAGTTTCATTTCGTATGATAGTATATCCATTTTAGTTGGTATTTCATGTGCTTTTATTTTGTCTATGAATGTGCACAAACTGTCCTTTTTAATCATCTCTTTCATTTGGCTTTATTTTTTGATTATTGTGTTAACATGATGAACATATATTCAATGTTTTATGTTGCATGTTATTTTTCATTGTTAGTGCAGTCCGTTTTTTTGGATGTATCTCTATCTAGTTGCATATTTTTTCAATGGTTTCTTGTATGAGATTTATATACATGAATATAATGCACTACTAAAATTTCACATCTCCATATCTTATGCTATTTGAAATAGCTTAGTTGGGTTATAAGTCAGTCTGTAATATGCCAAATGTTAAATCTTTATTATGTGTATGTGTATTATATTGATGCTTCCCTCATAATATTCATATATCTTATGTAATATTTGAAATTGCAATAATTATAATAGGTTGATGGCTATGTTGACTGTGCCAAAGTGTCGCTGTGGTGTCCCATGCTTATTAAAGACATCAAACACCCCAACTAATCCCGGACGTCAATTTTGGTGTTGTTCAAATAGAAAAAAGGTGGTTAATGTATTTTTGTTTAAAAATATTGTGTCGAGTTTAATATTATTGTAAGAATTTAATATTATTGTAAGCACTAATGCAGATTTGATATTGTAGGGGAATAATGGATGCGGATACTTTGACTGGGTCAAGGGTGCACCAGTCAAGGATGAACCAGCTACAACTGTACCACATACCGAGGAATTTGAGTGCAAGTTATGTAAGGCTCGAGAGGTGGATAGGGCCATGGTTGCTTCTATGACAAAGGCAGAAATTGTTTTTCTATGATGCTTTCTTTGTATTATGTTTGGACTTCTTTGCTGGGATCATATGCAAAAATGCGCATAAACTTATGATTTTGTGTAGAGATTGACTTCTTCGTTTGAACCATAAGTGGATCGTATGTGGATAAATGTTAAAATATGACTCCTATTGAAACTTGTTTATGGGTTCTGTCAAATTGGACAAATGTTTTGTAATGTGTCGTATGTGGATAACTGTTAAAATATGACTTCTATTGAAACTTGTTTATGGGTTCCATCAGATTGGACAAATGTTTTGTAATTTGTTTTTGTATTGTAAATATTAAAGATAAAATTAATATACTATTTCACTTATAACTTGTTTTTGTATGATCAATATTATACATTTTTTAGTTTTTTGGAGTTTTTGTATGATAAAATGTCAAAGAATAAATTAATCTAACATTTTTTAGCTTTTATTTATAACTTGGAAAAATTAACCTTATTCATAAATAAAATAAAAAATTAATATTTAATAAATTAAAAAAATTAATAAATAGAAAAAAATTAAAAAATTAAAAAAAATTTCAAACTTAATAAATAAAAAATTTAAAATTTATGAAAAAAGGAAAAAAATTTAAATTCCAATTCCAATTTTACGAACCAAACGCGGAAGATGCATCTTCCCACTCATCTTCCAGGTTAACCAAACAAGACAATTTTTTTTTTCAAGACATGATTTTAAAATTCAAAACCTGATTTTGACAAAACCAGGTTTTGAATCAAAACCTAGTTTTGCTAATTCCGCAAAACTAACGGGCCCTTACAGTTTTAGCCCTTTCTGCATCGGCTTGCTTTCATCCACCCCATTTGTTGCTAATAACCATTTGACACAATGCTTCTTTCACCCTCACAAATTGTCTAAGGACAATTGTGTGTGAAGCAAACCTTGTTTCAGCAACCTATTACCGTGTTAATTCAAATTGTAAGTTATATAATAACACATTTCAAATATCAAATATGTAAACAACACAAAAAAATATGTATTCAATTATGTAAAGTATGACACAAAATGATAAATGAAACTAAATAATGTTTAAAATTTACCTTCAATAACTCCAAGCGGGAGAAAGTTCTGAAAATTGCTTGTGACATATGGTGGTTTATCTTAAACATTTGGATCTCCTCACCCTCCTCCTACACTTTTTTCACCCATTCAATTTGCGTGCCAATTACTTTCATCACCAAGTTCAAGGAGTGGACGGTGCATGGTGTCCAAAATATATGCTTATATCGTGCTTCTACCAAAGCACCTGCAGCCTTACAAACTTTAGCATTGTTCATTATTACTTGGGCAACATTGTCAACTCCCACAGATTCTATGCATTCAATGAGAAGTTCAGCAATAAAATTTGCATCCTTTACCTGCCCTTCACAATCAACCACCCTCAAAAACATTGCCCCCTTGGGGCAGACAGCAATTACATTTATTAATGGACGGTTTTTGCAATCTTTGAATCCATCAGTGACAATGCTCAACCCCATTTAGATCCAAGAATCTCTTATTGGTTTGAGGAAGTTTTCTACATTCTTTCTCATTATGCAATATGGTGGTTCTCAACTTTTCAAATCCAGAGGCTTGGTAACCACGAGGTGCTTCATTTATTGCTTGCACCATCTCTCTCCAATAAGGTGATCTCACTAGATTGAATGAAACACCATTCGTAATGAAGCAACGCCCAACCTTTATGTCAGCAATTTCTCTCTTTTCGTTTTGAAATGCCTTATCTAATGGGCCTCTCTTGTGGGATGGGGGTGTTTCTATTTCATCTTCCTCCGTAGATGGGGTAGGTAGGAAGGGATGTGGTCTAGTGGTTGTTTGAGAGGGTGGTGTTGGTGGTTTTTGCTTTGATCTATCTTTTTTCCCCTTTGACACTAACCTATCAGCCTCTTGTTATTCTTTTAACATGCCTGCTATTTGAGAAGCCGGCAACACCTTTTTGCCTTCTTTTGGGGGCCCCTCACACATGATAATCCCTTGACCTACTGGGCCTATCAAATGATGTTTAATCCGGTAATATGAGCTTCTATATTGGCTTTGGCAAAAATTGCATTTCCATATATACCCTCCCCCTCCAACACATTGCTCAATTCTTGTTGTACACTTCCACAAAGGAGAACTTTTATTAATTTTAAATCTTTGGGATCCCTCCCCACCCACTGAACTCTGACTACTCATTCTATAATTCTTGCAATCTATAAAAATTAAAAATTAAAAATATTTCAGAATTTATACAAAACTTGATGAAAATTTAAAACAATAAAAAAACTAAAAACAAACTATGAAAAAAGCAAAAGGAAGGATCAAATGCATACCTGGAACACTCAACACTGATTATTTGAAGGATTTGAGACTCCACAAACAATGTCTACAACCTTCTCTTCAAACTTGCAAAATGGCCACACCAAAATGAGTGAGCAAAAGGAGAAAGCAAATGAGAGATTAGAGGAATGAAAAGTATCTAATATGCCTTCCTTTAGGGTTTGAAGAAAAAAAAATTAAAAAACTCATTTTAAAATGCTTTTTGGACCACTTTATGGCCCCACATGCCATGGGTCCTCCCAGATTCGCCCGGGTCCGGGACCCACAGTCCCAAACAGGGACCCTACCCGGACCCGTAGCAGACTCGAGCTCCGAGGTCCGAACCTGGTAACTCAACTTTTTTCCTTCATAAAACATTTACAAAATGTAATCATGGACTTCTATTTAAAAATTCCCACCTCTTCCAAACCATAAAAATTTGGAAAACTTAAGAAATTTCCAAAAGTTCAAAAAATCTCTTAAGTTTTGGAAAAGTTGAAAAAAAAATTTTAATTTTAAAAATCATGAAAACTTGGAAAACGTGAAAAAATCCAAGACGTCCTAAAAATTTCGAAGGGCAAAAAATTTGGAATCCAAATGAGAAAAGTTTGGGAAAAGTTTTTAAATTTAGAAATTTGGGGAAAATTAAAAAATTCTGGAGGATGAAAATCCAAAGTCGTGCAAAAAATCCCAAAAGTGTGAAAAATCATGAAAAGTTGAAATATTTGGGAAATTTGAGAAAAATCTCAAATTAGAAAAATTAGAAAAGAAATCAATCAAAATCAAAAAAGCAAAAGAATGGAAACTTTAGATTTTTTTTAAAAAGGATTTTCTTTCAAGGAGATTTTTTTTGGATTTACATGGGAAATTAAATATTAATTTTATTGATATTTAATTTGGTTATTTTAAAGAATAATCCAAAAAAAGAAATATTGGCGAAAAGGTTGGAAAGAAATTTTATTTTTTGTATTAAAACATGGAAATTAATTAAATATTGATTTTAGTTGATATTTAATTAGTTAATTTTTTTAAAAAATCAAAATGGGATAAATGAAGACTTAGCTTCATCCTAAAGCTAAAAGCATCAATAATGGCAACTTTTTGAAAACAAACAAAACAAGCAACAAGTGGCACAAAAAAAATGGAAATCTTAGTGGCTAAGAAAAGTAGCCGCCTAATTTTAGCCTCCAGCTTTAATGGCAGCTTTTTCAGAGAGAAAACTTATATAAGAAACCATGTCATTCTTTCTCACACCCAAAAAGTTGAAAAGTGAATTGAGAAAACAGAGCAAAATCTTGAGAGGTTGGAACGAAGACTTTTTGGAGAAATTTTTTGAGATGGTTCAGGAATTTTATTGGAATTAGTGTCAAAGGATTTTGAATTTTATCAAAAAGGAATGTTTTTAGTGAATTCTAAAAAGAATTTGGAAATCTTAATGAAGTTCCAAAATCTCTGTCTTCTGCACAAATTGTATCTGCTTTTTATGCTTTTTCTGAATATTCTTACGTATGGACATTTTCTATTTTGTAGGAAGGAAGAATGGCAAAACCTAGAGGAACAGGAGAAACACATGGGCAATTGATAAAAAGCGAAAGGAGAGGATTCTACCCCGAATCCAAAATCATGTCAAAGTGAGCGGAAATTGGAGATACAAGCCTCAGCGGCCTTGATTTGAAAGAGTTTAATCGAAGAATGTTTGGATACAATGACCATCATCCAACTCACCTAGCTACAAGAATTGTGAGAAGTGGAATTGTGCCTATAGCTGGGTTCCATCCTTCTTTTCAGCATCCAGAGTTGATCGTGGAATACACCAAACACTACAGTCTGAGGGACAGAACCATCAGGGATTTTGAACGAAATATTTTGGCAGATTTTTCTCTGGCATCCATTTCTGAAGCACTTAGAATCTACACCTTTGGAGTCCATTTCTGTGAAGAAATAATCAACAAAAGATGGTTGAAAAAGAATAGACTGTGTCATTCCAAGATTCCTAAGGAAATAGTATGGCTCGACTTGTAGAGGGAGTATAGCGACATGATCATGACGCTGATTCGCATATTTGGCATGCCTCATTCTTATAGATTTGAATCTTGGATGTGATATTTTGTTGAGCAGGTAACGGAGGAAGATGACAGAATAGATTGGGTTGGGCTCATAAGTGACAATCTGAATGAATAGTTGATGAATCTAGAGCATAGAAGGAAATTTTACATGAGCTCTTATGTCATCTACATGCTAGCACGAAGGATGAATTATGATGGACTACGATGCAAAGGACCGATTGGAAGTAGAACCCAACACCTCAAAGTTCATGAATGCTACCCGCAGTTGCATTTATATACAAAGGATGATTACATAAGGTTTAATGATACCTTTTCCATGTGCATGGTGAGAACACTACAAAAGAGGCTACATATGAGATTGTCTGTTGGCGCGATGAAGTTGGTCGAAGATTACGGCGCCTGGTTCATTCAGTTCCTACCCTTTCATACATTCGAGTTCAGGGATTTTCCATGGAGCCATACAAACTTCCCTGGTATCCAACGGATAAGATGGTATTGTTAAAGCTTACTCAACAACTCACAGTCTTTGACAAGATCGACAAAGGGAAGAAGTTGGGATTGCAGTTCCCAATTTCAATAGGAGAAGGAAAACCTGAGGTATGCTCATGTCTAAAGGTTGTAGAGAGATCATTAGATGAGCTCCACTTATTTTGTCTTCCGCTTTATCCGAAAAGGACTGATTTTGATCCCTACAACAAGATCACATCAGTAGCAGGATCAAAGTACCAACACAAAGTTCATCTTGAAGACTTTTGGGCAAATGCTACAGATGAGAATGAGATTAGAAAGAAGATGCATTCAAGATTACCATTGAACATTATCAGAACATGCAACACATTCAAGGTTCCTCATCAAATAGAGGAGGATCCAAACATGATGCAAAAAGGATTCAATCCAGAAATGATAGCTCAGCCATATGATTGGAAAAGGAAAGAGGTTACAGATCTGGGAGTTCTTTCAAAGTCAGTCTTGGATTCTACAAAGTGGTGGATTAAGCTTGAAAAATTAGTTGCACCAGCCAATGGATTCACATATAAGTTGCTTGGTCACCGGCCACTTAGGAATGAAAGATCAGGACAAATATCTAAAGGGATTGTTGAAGAAAGAGGAATTCCATCGGAGGATGTAGGAACCAAGAAAGGGAAAGAGGTATCTCGAGAAAAGCATCCGAGGATTGAGGAAGTCATCTAAGAGCCTCAAAATAAGAAGTAGAAACATGGAAATGCTCCTTCTCCGAGTCGCACTCCCGGTGTTCAAGAGATAGAAAAATTTGAAAGTTAGGAGGTAGAGACAAGCATAAGGAGATTTGAGTGAGAAGAAAATTTGTATAGGCCAGTACATGATAGACTAAGTATAAATGCCTATGAAAAATTCATGCAAGAAAGAGGGAGAGATCAAGATATCGCTACATAGGAAAGAATCGGTACAATCTTAGAGCGAGAAATGATGAAGGCTAGGGATGGTCCAATAGAGGAAGAGGCTCCTGCAATAGCAATACATCTTCCAAATGTTGAAGCCGTAGTTCCTAAAGTAACGGTGGATAGTCCAAGAAATGAAGAGGGGATCGACATTCGAGCAGTCCAAAGGAAAGAGCAATTGGTGATTCCAGGGGACCAAAGTATACCCATTCCAGAATGGTTGAGGCAACAAATTCTGATGAGTCAACAAAAGGAGGTTGATCCGACAATTCAATTACAGGAAATTTTGGACTGAGCAAACCAATCAGAAGAGCAAGGGAAAACAAAAAGATATACTAAAGTTGTCAAAGGACAATTGGGGTCCAGAATCTTGCAGATTGCGATTCCTACGATTGACAAGAGCAAATTTCAGATTTCTCGAGATCAATACCATGTTACGGAAATAAATCTTGGTCGTGCCTCCTGGGAGAAAATATTAGAAGAATTTAATGACTACACAGGCTTTGAAGGATAGACTGAAGAAGGTGGAAGAAGGGTACGAGAAACAGAAAAGAGAAATCAGGGCCTTATGTCAATACATCAATGGCTTGCCTCATCTAGTAAGAGAGGAAGGTCCATCATTAGTCCCTCTGACAAGTGTTTCCACTGAAGTGGTAGATAACATTGACAAGATCAAGCGGACTACTCAAGGTGCAAAGGTCTAGGTCGAAGGAATTCAGGAGGAAGCCTTCACACATTCAGAAGAATTAATGCAAGTGCATAGTAAGGCATTCGCTGCACTCTCCAAGATCTAATGCATGGAGGAATCATGGGAGGATGAACATATTTACCAAGATGAAGTGATTTCCAACACTCAAAATCTAATGGAGACCCCAAAACAAGCATTGATCGATGGTCAAGTTATCATTGAGGGGGGTGTCTCTGATTTTCTTCGATGGTATAGTGCAGTGATCATAACTAAGGAAATGTTTGAGAGCTTCACCAAGGAATCCACTCGATGGAAGAAGATTGTTGACAACATCAAGCAAGGGATATCCAACGCAATTGCATCCTTGTTATCACAGAGATTGGTGAAAGAAGAAATGACAACTGATAATCTGAAACTCATTCTTTTAACTAAATGTCTATGAAAGAGATGATTTTGAGAATTTCTCCATCTTCTCGAATACAATGCACACTACTTAGGACTTGCTACTAGATTGGGAGGAAAGCTTGGTAAAAGCAGAAAGAGCAATTGTAGTTCTAGAATTCAAGCAAGAATCTACACCAAGCATCAATACGGAGGAGTTGGAAACAATGTTGGATCAATTTAATGCCTTCAAGAAGGGGAATCAAGGATAGATGCATTTAATGCATAGTGGGTGTTCTTAGTGGTCATTTATTGCACCCCACACCCTTCTGAAACTAGCATGCATAGTAGACATTTATTACCCACTGCAGTAGTGGATTCCTTGTTGCCTTAATGTAGATTCCTTTTCTTTGCCCTAACCCTAATTAGGGTTGATGTGGCACAATCTTGGTCATTGGTTATTGTAATCATCTGGGCCGCTCGTTGTAATCATGGACCTATATAAAAGCCTCATTTCTCATTTGTAAGGAGGATTTTTTATGAGATAATTGCTATGAGCTCCTAAGATAATAAAGTTTTCGTTGAAGCTTGGTGAACACTTGATGTGTTTTAGTGCTTGCTTGTTCTCTTAAATTCCCTCAATTAGATTAAGTTTAGCCTAGTTAACGTGTGGTGATTACAATGAAGATTATGATTGTATTGATGAGTTCCTCTAGTTCATACTTTTGACGTTTTAGTGATTCTAATTCGTTGTGCAAAGTTAGCCTGAACCCCTTTCATGCATATGTTTAATTTCTATCATTCGTATACATTGTTCTTTATGATGGTGTATGTGGTGGTATGAAAATCTTTGGCATAACCCTTGAAGATTGCACCAGTTCACACGTAATTGTAGTATAACTTGGCGAAGCGGAGCTTGGTAAATTGAGGAATTTGTCCACCAAAGTACCATTTATTGTCATCACTACCCTTAGGATTAGAATAGAATTCCTGAACCCTATCCTATATAATTCCTGCATATTTTGTGAAAACTCAAAAAAGTACTTCATTGCAAAACCTTAATATAGCTTCCACATCCAGTATGGCTTGAAATGAATATGAATAAACACGTAAGGCCCCTTGTGATCATCAGCAAATCACATCAACTAATGATCTTATCCACAGTCAAGACCTGGCAATAAAGGAACCTTGAAGTCATCGTATGATCTTCTAGCAATCTTAGCATACACAAGACTTTATTCAAGAGAGGATAAGATATTCCAGTATTTTGTTCTACTGTTTGGTGGGTCATAAAACACACATCAACAGGAACTAGCTTTTCAACGATATCTTGTTTTCAAGAAAAGGATGCCTAAGATATGAGTGAAAATTCGAAAGTAGGTCCAAACTGGCTTAGAAGGGTTAACAGGTATGCTGATGCAATGTTGACGTTAGCAAATGACAAGCCCAAATTTGACGGTCAAACGAACATTGCCAAAACAAAGTAGTACTGCCGAAAAAATACCTTTGTTGCCAAGAAAAATTTAGTCGAAGCCGAAAAATAAATCTGATGGCCATAAAAAAATGGCATGTTGAGAATGTGGAAAATTGCTAGGCTGAGAAACCCCTATCAAATCTCAAAACTGCCAAAATCACTGCGAAACCACCCTTGAAAAGACCGAAATTGCCCTTGAAAGGGGCCGAAACCGTCGTTACATGTCATAAACTGGCCACTAAAAATGAGAAACATATTGCATGAAAAAAATTGCTTTTAAAACGATAAGCCACCCGTGAAAGCAAGTAAAAAACGCTAAAAATTTCTCAATACCAGTGTCTCAAAAAACGAAACCGTTGAAAAAAGCGTATCTAATGTGGTGTCTAAGGACGTGGGTCGCCTGTGCGAGAAGGATCATGGACGCCACATGGCACAGAGCCCAAGCAAGAGCCTGTGGTGAGGCCCAATGCAGGAGCAGGCACATAAAGCTGACTAGCGCTTGTACCTTGCTTTGACGTAGGCTCTTTGACCGAGGAGCACTGATGGAGCCCAAAAATTTGTTGACTACTGACGAAGCTCGAGAAATAGATGCACAGATCAAAAAACACAGTGTGGGGACTAAAGAAAACAAAGGTGTGTACAGACAAAGGATGACAGACGAAGGGACAGTGCCTGTGGCCTACACTAACCGCAACTACATCAATGCTCGCATGCGCAGGAACAAGGTGTGACCCATGCCTGTAAAAAGGTGTGCTCACCTTCAAAAAAAACCCAACATATTACAAAAAAATTTAAATAACTCCCCATAATAATGCCAACGCCTCTTTTGGATTAATCAAAAAAAATTGTTACCTCGTAGTCTGTGCAACCTTGGGCAACAAAATTTTGTCCTCAGATTTCAATTGTGTCCAAATTAAACGTGTTTAACATGAAAACAAGAGTTTTCAGGCACTTCAAGCACTGCGAATCCATTTGTGAAGTCCGTTTGGGCTAAAAGTGCTCTAAGAAAAGGCTCACCTCCATATCCAAACAAAAACCTCTAAAACCTTCAAACCCTTGAAGCTCCAAAATTTCTTCAAAACCAGGATAGGTAGCAACAAGTCAATGCTCTAATACCATGTAGACGTTGACAAATACAACTTCACTAAACCTGGAAAACACCTACATGCAAAATAACCTGTCATAGGGAAAAATGGAGCAAAAGGTAAGAAGATGGCTCTGAAAATAGGAAATATTAATTTCACAAATAATTGAGTTGGATAACAGATTACAAAGAATCAATCCTTATAAAAGGAGATCAAGACCTAAGAGGTAAACCCTTAAAAGTAAAAAAATTATAATTAACATAATTATTAAATGTGAACAATACATAAAGTGAAATCTTAAGAAGGCATAAAAGGTAACTTAATAAAACAACTAAGTTAAAACCTTTTACTCTAACACGTATGTCCTCCCACACTTGGCTAAGTCAAACCCACCATACAGTGACCCACACTTGTCCATATGGTACCTAAATTGTCATGCAATCTTTGCCATCACAGGCTTATTTTCCTTCCTACAAATTGATTTGTATGACCTTCCTCAAACTTGTGCGATGCGGCAACTTGTTCTTATGGTCTTCAATACATAGTGAATCCACTATCGAATTCGAATGCAAATATTGAATGAGCATGTTGTTACAAAGTACAAATTTGCCAGAACTGGATTTATTTATTCATTTGGAAACTAGAAGATATTATGTATTAATACTGCACATTATCTTAAATAGATATTCAATACATCAATTTCGGATCAAAGCCAAATGCAGATTTGTCTTTGAATGAAGACTTCCGCAAACTTGACACACAAAGTGAAACATCATAATGATATTTCCATTGGCAAACTAGGGTGGTTATGAACCACCGAAACTGCAATGCAGAATGTAGACTAGGGAGAATCTTCCACCTCGAAAATTGTGCACGAACTACCTTCATCCTTCAACTTCTCGATATACACAAGAGACAAACACATTACCTAATGATTTACAATGTTCATCCATCTCCTTATAAAGGCTTCCAAGAGTCTAGAAAGTTATAATATGACATTGGTTAACAATATTTTATTAATTTATTATTTGGGGGCCCTCTTATTAATCAATTATTTTATCAATTAATTTAATGAAAACATTCTATTGAAATTGGGGGTATTAGAAATCCTTGTTTCCTAGAGACTGCTTGACCTCAAGCAATCTGCCATCCTTTGTCCACTTGAAGCTCTAGGATCCCAAACCATACGTAGATGTTGGTAGTGGTCTCCAATCAAGGTGACTAAATCGCCATCAATCTTCCGTTACACCACTCTGATATAAAGATTGCTATGCCCGAAGTCACCAAGATCCCATAGAAGTGAATCATATAACACATTGATGCTTAGATTCAAAGCCTTCATGCTATCAATATCTTCAGGAATGCCATAGTTTAGGTAGATCTCATTGTTTTCATGAGGAAGTGCCTCACAATGAGAGATTGTTATCATGCACGCCTCATCTACAACCAAAGGAACTCCATAATCAACCAATTGTAGTTGCTCTTACAAGAGATCATTGGTAGCATTTTCATGAAGTTGATTAACCACTGGTAGAGCCTGCTCATTCAGAGGGTCAGTGATAGAACCCACACCACTAATAAAACCCACATCGAGTTGATTGACAAGTGTTAGTTCGACGATATTTGTGTAGTCCTCTTCATCTTTATGGCAATCTCAAAGGTTTAGGTGTTTTCCATTGGAAAGGGCAATTAGTGTATGTTGCTTGTTTATATCCCCCTTGAATCTAGGTGCATGTCACCATTCTCTTTAGAATTTAAAGTGCCATGCCACTTGTCAATTTGTCTCTTCAGATTATTGTTATAGAGTACTTTACCCTCAAAGGACAAATACTTCATTCGCAATGCATATAGTCTTTGAGGGATATGTCCCTCTACCATCCAACTTTGAAGCATAAAAGTTCAAGTTCGAGGTTCAATATGCTATAAAAATTTAAACCGACAATACACGAGTGGGACCCACAAGTGACGCGGTGAAGTGTGCACTTTGAACTTTGAATCAAAATTTCTTAAGATTCAAGTTCAAAGTTCAACAAGAGCATACCATGGTGCAGGGGAGAAAAGTCCTAGCACATCGCGTACACTGGACAAGAACATAACGAATTTTGAACTTTGAACCATTGCATTCAAGATTCAAGGTTCAACTTACAAGACACGCGATGCATTTGAAGAATGCAAAGACGTCGACACCCAACTACTTAGGAAGAACAACTAACTAAATTTTGAAACTTGAACTAAAAGGTTCAAGACGCACAACTAATCATGACCAAATTTTACATAGTTGATATTTCCGAAGGGTATGCTCAAAAGCATCTAACAACATCAAAATATTTTGAAACTAATAAATCACTCAACAAAGCTTCATTTTCTCTAATTTTCACATCAATTTTTTTTGTTTTCATCAACACTAGCCTTTGCCAGCTTTGTAGGGTTGTAAGTGTTCTTTGTGATCCCCTGATGCTCATTTCAAAGGCATCTCAAATGCGTCTCCATCCGACCATTTTAACATTCATAACCTATACCATCAAACTTCAGATTGTCCTTGAAAGTTGTCATCCCTGATCACCTCAAGTTGTTAGGCTTCAAAAGAGGAACCTCACTCTAATAACAATTATTTATAACATAGCAGCACCACACAACTAAGAGGGGGAGTGAATCAACTCTGTCCTAATCACATAAACTTTAACCAACTTGCTAAATTAAACCTTTAAACCATAGATTAGAATGTTAAGTATGTAAGCATAGATCCACAACATCACATGAACACAGAACACTAAGATTCCTGATGTCCAAACCCTGATTGAGGAAAAACCACAGAGGCGATGGAACCCACAAATAATTACCCTATTAGAAGTAATCCTTGATGAAGGGGTTTAGTATAAAGGAAATGCACATGCTTTCAGGCACATTGCCTAGAACTCGCTACTTAATTATACAAGGCAAGGCTCACTACCTTAGAAATACATTTGGACAACAATCTACAAGTTATAAACTACCTAGTACACCTGCAACACGTTTAATCAATTATGATGAAGTACATTAGATTTCGCTCATACCTCTTCCAATAGTCATTGGTACACAGCTCACATCCACACACAAAAAACACACCTTTTGTAATTACAAACAATTTCTTTCCTTGATACATTTTGGTGGAACCTGTAAAATCAACTAAGTCCTATGCTTTATTCCTTGGTATTATGGTGAGTTTTGTTGCAATCTAATCATTGTTTTTAGATCTTCTTGCATCTTTGTTCAAGGCTTTCAATAAAGGTCGATATTTGTAAGCGATTAGGGTTTACCCAGAAGGTTTCATGTCAAGTCAAAATCCTACATGTCTAATCCATGTTAGAACATTAAATGAGTCAAGCATCGGTCTACATTTCCACGATAGTCAAATGGTTGCAAATTGAAGTAAGTCTTTGCATCTTGTAGTTGCGAGCTTGCGAGTGGTCAAGTTTTTTGTTAGTCACAACGTCGCTGGCATTATTTGGTTTAGTCATTAGAGGTCGCAAGGTTGCGAGCGGTTAGAAATTTATGTTGTGCAACCCCAACACGATTATAATTCTAAGCGGCTAGCGGTTGCGACTGAACCATGGAGGTCAATTAAGTTTTTTTAGTCACACCATTACGGTGGTTATGTTGATGTGAGGTGTTCGGGCCACGAGCCTATGAGCAAATGAAAAATAGCAATTTTACACAAGCATAATGGTTAAGTTTTAATGTTATCACAGCCTTGCAAAGTTTATTAGCGATTAGTGTTTATGGACACAAGCATGCGATAAGCTGTTACGTGGCTCAAGAAAGACTGCGAAGATAAAGTGTAGCAGTTGTCCTATGGTTGCAGCAGTTGGTGGAAAAAATTTCTACAAGTTGCAAGCTCGCAGCTAAGATAGCGACAAGTGAAATTAATAATGATCCCATCCTCCCTGTAGGTAAGGGGACAAACAGCAAACGGTTGCGAGTGGAGCAATAAGTGTTAGTAAGGAATGTTATCACATGTTTGCAGCAGTTATGAGAGATAATAGTTTGAGATTGTAAAGCTGTGATAAAGAGTAAAAGGTTAAGGAAGATAGTCGTCCCAACCCTGCCGTGATAATAAGAAAGCATGCTTACGGTTGCAACTGTGCAATAAGTAGCTTGGCGATTTGTTAGTGGTCAATCACAGTAGTTAGTAAAAAGACGTGTTTGGGGCTACGAGCTTGCGAAGTGTTGCCATGTGGCAACATAACTTTGGATAGATTGCAAACTTACAGAAAGAGGGGTTTTGTCGAATAAGATTATGACTTTGGCATTCTTGGCGTTGTTTTGTGATGATGTGGGATTCTTTCTCACATATACATCATTTGAATAAGGTTGACAACACAGAACAAGAGAAGGACTTGCCACAACTAGTTGAAAGTTGATGGCAAGAGCATGCAAATTTATGACTAAAGAAATGGCTTTGATAATGATGAGATTGAGTTTAAATATGCATGGTTCCAAACACATTCGACACAAAATTTAAGAAAAAGGGTGAAGTACAAAGCTGGTAATTTGTGCAAAGCACAACAAAAGTAATACTATGTTCAAACTGCGAAAGAACTATAATTTAATAAATCTAGTAGGAAATTTTGTTTTACTGTGTTCTGACTTGTCTACAAAATTGCTTCCAGCATGAGTCAAAGTACATTGACTAGCTTGAAGAAGTATGGTTAGAGTAAGGATACTAGTGTTTTGGCAGAAGTTTATAGATTTGTGACCAGAGTCTACCAATAGTCAGTCCATGAATGAATACAAGTAGAAAGATGCATGCAGCCAATATAGGAACCCACAAACGTCATCATCATCTGGCTACTCTCTTTTCAACTATTTTTACTATGACAAATTCAGAGGGGTACCAATGTCTACACCTTGAGAGTTGAATTTAGCCAAGTTTGTAATTTTTTATGTATTTGTAGATGTAGATTTTCAGAGAGAATTGGCCAGAGCTTAATGTTTGGTCACTTGGGTTATCAAGAGAAAAGACAAGGGAGCCCTAGTTACAATAAATAGAAAGAGCTTTGTAGATGCCTTCAAATTTCAGGTGCTACATATGCGAATATAGACTTTAATAGAGAGATAAATTATCATGCTCACAACGTTGAAGAAATCTATAATTCTGAGGTATATGATTAGGGCCGAGAGAAAACTCATTCCAATTCCTAAGAATGTCAACAAGCCCTATGATCTAAGTAGATTTCACAACTACATAAACTTTTACAATGTGTGGATTGTGCAAAGGTGCTTCATATGGATGGACACAAAACAATGACTAAGAATTTGTCGATGATGGCTATGGCTATACAAAACCTTGAGATATATACAGAGTATGACTTTGTTGGTTAACTATGAAGAATATACATGAAGGATTAATAAAGATTCAGAAGAGCCCTACTAAGGTAGATTTCAAATTCTATTCAACCCTATGCCACTTAATTTTGCTTCATAATGCTAATAAAATGGATAAGGAGTTGATTCTACTTAAGGAGTTTGGTGTGCCAATTCTTATTCAATTGTGGACCGAAGTGTAGGAAAGCAATTTTGCTTCCTCTTGTTTTTTATACTTAGAAAAATGGATTCTTACTCCTATTCTTGACTTGTTGGGTGTTGACAGAGAAAGATTGCTCTTGGGTATTAGAAAATTATTCTCCTTGGAATTTTATTCCTGGGTGGCACGTTTCAAGCAATTTGGGTGATTTCTACTTTTTTGATTGGTTGTCCTCAACCACCACACATGATAGGGATAGGTGTAAGGTGTAGTTAGATGATGCACAGTCCTTGGATATGCTCTACCCACACAAAGATTAACTCTAACCACTACAAGATACTTTGCTAATAGACCAACCTACCATTTTAGGCTTGCTTCACTAGATTGCAACTTCTTTCTAGGCCTCCCAACTAACTTATCTGGTCTTGCAAGGGTTGGAGGCTCTTCCTAGGGTGTTTTGGATAGGATTACATCCATCTTTACCATTTCATTCATTAACTCCTATACAATCTCTTCAAAACAAGAGAAAACTCCTTCTAGGCCTAATAGCCCTCAATTAGCCCTCCTATTGGACTAAATCTTGGTTTGTGCTAAAATTCTCTTAATAAGGCTCCAAGCTAATCCCAATTCAGGATACCCTTTTCAAAGACATTCAAGATTCCTGAAGTCTTGTATTTCCAAGGTACACCAGATGCCCTAACCCAAATTTCAAGGGTTTGCTAGGGTTTGACAGCGTTTCATGACAATCCAAAATAAAATCTGCCTTCTCTCCCTCACCTATGACTTGGAACACCTCTCCTTGCACCCATAGCACCTTCACTCTATGCTCTTACCATTCAAATACACCAACTCTTCAAAAATAACTTACCCTTGCATGATATCAGCACTCCTTGTCTCAAATTCTAGCCGAGAACTGCCCAGTCTCGCCTAGGGCTTCCGAGGAAAATGCATAGCCTTGTGTTTCCTACTCCATCCTTTTTATGATACAAAGAACAGGGTGTCTACTAGCATTTCTCAGGGTTTTAGAGATTTCCAACCATGGGAAATGCTGTTAGACACCATTTTGTGAAGTCTGCCCCAGTTTTGGCCAGTGAACAGGCAGTTCGCAAAAACATTTATTACGAACACCGAAAGATTGCTAGAAGTCTCAAACCAAAACAAAAAGCAAGGAATAAATATGCGGAAACTAATTCCAAATGCCAAAAACTAGTTGAATCTCATTGCCATCAAATTTATTCTCTTCCATTCAAAACTGTCAACATTTTTCCATTAATTGTTTAGCATCTGTACTCCTCACAACTTCTGACCCCATCCATTTTGATTTGGAGGGCTTTAGCATTCCATTCTCCAACTAACTAAACCAACTCCTGCTCATTGGTAACCTCTTTGTGCTCTCCAACTACTTTTGCAACTTCTTGGACAAGAAAATTGCAAAATTGCAAAACTGTCATATTGCAACTTTTGCAACATTGACAATTTTTGCATTTTTACACTCTAATCTTTATGAAACTCAACACCATGACTCCAAATCAAACATGGAAGTTATTTAGACCATGATTAGGCCATTTCCGCTCCTAACTACCCTCCTACACTAAACTGGCCCTCTAAGATAACTTTTAGCAATAATGGACCTAGTTGACAATATTTTGGCAACACAACATTTTGACACCAAATTGTCTAAAATGCATTACATTGTTTCCCCACATGCATAAGGACCTCAAAACTCAGGAAGGATTTCTCCTAAGTCTCTCAAAGACTCTTATTTGCTTACTGCCAAACTGGAGGACCTAAAACCTAGGTGCTCCTGCACCAACACATTCTACCAAAAATTGTTCTACTGAGGATTTCTATTATAGAGTTCTTGTGGCAGTAATTTTTGGTTGAGAAAGAATATTTAGAAGGTCACAAGAATGGCAATTTTCAGCCTAGGTTATGGAATATTTCAGATTTTTCAATAGGAAAGAAATCATTGGAAGAATTGGAATCCTTAGGCAAGCAGCTCAATTGAAATATGAGTTAGCAAGACCTTGGTATGCTGATCATCCTAATTGTACTAACCCCTTGTCTTCAATTGAGAATGAATGGAAGATGTCCATGCTTGAAGGTCACAAGAATGGCACTTTTCTGTCTAGGTTATGGAATATTTCAGATTTATCAATACGAAAGAAATCATTGGAAGAATTGGAATCCTTAGGCAAGCAGCTCAATTGAAATATGGGTTAGCAAGACCTTGGTATCCTGATCATCCTAATGGTACTAACTCTTTGTCTTCAATTGAGAATGAATGGAAGATGTCCATGCTTGATGATTATGTCTTGTCAACATAGGAACTGTTAGAATGATCGTATGAAGCCCTATGATGACTTTCTTTGATCCCATGCAGGTTTAGTGAATACTTTTCTTAAGCAATATAGAATGGGGACTGCATCAACTAGAATCTGTGATCTCGAGAAATTCTAAGTTCACTCTTCATCAATTGACTCCTTGGAAGCTGGTTCTAAATCATGAACCTTTAGATGAAAAGTATATTGTAAGAAATCTTATGATTAAAAGTGAAGTACAAGAGAGAGGAAGAAAGTGGCAAGATCTAAGAGATTTGAACAAGAATTTAAAGATGTTGATGGCAATTTCCTTGGTTTTGCAATGGGGAAATGTGATACACACCCACACCACAAATAGAGGAGGAATACCAAGACTTCCCCTACAAGGAGAATCCGATTAGCACAAAGAGGAGTACTAATGCATGATCCCCTTGGTATAGAGGTCCCTTGGGTTTTGTTCCTCCTTTCACTAAGAGAAAGAATCATAATGTAATGAAATATGATGAAAGTAAATGTTATCAGATGACAAAGGGGAGAGATATGCTTACCAAGATATAAATCTGAAAATGGACTGTAAGCCTGTAACAGAAGCATAAACTAAGCTGGATCTAGACTCTCAAGATCTGAATCTGTGAATCTGGAGGTCTCAGGTAGAGGTCAATCAGGAGGGTCAAAGCCGAGATGGAAAGTGAAATCCTAGCTTCACAATCCTGAATCTCCAACTCTGAAACCTATACCTTCACACAAGAAAAAGGGGATTTTGTTTATGGGGAGGGGATTGCCACAGTCAAGTCCCGATTTAGGAATTAACCTTGAATTGAAATAAAGGAAATGCTAGCATGTAGTAGAAGTAAATCTAACAATGGAGAATATCATACTAATGTAGATGCAATCATGTTTGATATGTGATGATATGTATTTGTGCTGTATGAAGATGCTTGTAATTTGCCTTAATGATGGATTGATGAATGCATGAAACTAAAATCTGCTCTTTAATGGCCAGCTCCACTATCCCCAATAAAGAAAGAAGCTAGATCTAGGAAAGGAAATGCATGATGAATGAAGATCTTGAATACTTGAATGGACGAAGAAGAATGTCTTGCTTGCTTGATTGCTTGCTTGAGAACTCCTTGAATGCACCTTGAGACTTCAGCATAGATTGATTATAATGATAATGAATGATCAAATGTAGTGATCAAATCTATATGGAATTCTGGCATCAGAATTGAAAGGGCTGACTGCACAAGGCGGGAAAAGATATAACACTTGGCATTGGGCCCAAGAATGAATCAAAATTGTCATCTTGGGTAAAGGTCGACCTCGGCCCTTACCCATGGTAGAGGTCGATCTCAGCCTCTACCCAGAGGTACAGACTCAAAGGTAAGGTGGTCCCAGGTCCCAGAAATGTCATTGGTCTGTGATGACAGATTTGGGAAAATCAGTCAGAATATACTTAAATCCTAATTTTCAAGATTAGAGGAATAAATGAACCATGCATAGAAATTAATGTCAGATTAGAGTTTTGAGCAAGATTGGGTGAGAGAAAAGGACCTTAATTTAAGTTATTAAATGCAATAAGAGGTCCTAATATACCGAACCACACTGAGGAGGACTAAAAGGTCTTACAAAGAGAGTGTACACTTTTTAAGGTGGTGCAGGTTTCTATTATGACTTGCCTTCTTTGGAGAGAATAGATCAGATGATTGATATCTATAATGCAATGACGGAAATTTTCCCTAAAAGGATTGTGACTGTCGAACAACTGGCAGTTGAAGTTGAATCCTCATGTGGAGAAGAGGGGGAGGATCAAGTGACGATGCACCATCTGCACATGTGCCCCTTCGGAAGAAACAGAAAATCAACTCACCAAAGGAGCACATTCCAAAGGACATTGCAGAGGTAGCTATTCAAAAAGGTGGTAAATATTTTAGAGTTGTCAAAAGAAAGTTGAAAGAGGAAAGAAAAGAAGAATCAGGAGATGAAAAGGATTTGCCCTTACTCAATTTAACTGATAATGGAGTTGGTATTTCTCAGATTTTCATGAATGATGATAGTTTCATTCATATTTATGAATTTAAAAGTAAAATGGAGCAGAACGAACTGAAGAAAAGAATGGATTTAGATGGTAATGACACTGAAAGAAATGAGCAGATTATAGCTGCACTACAACAATTTGATCCTGCAACAATTGAGTTGACAATAGAACAAGAACGAGCATGGTGAAGGACAGTGGTATGTTACTTCTTCCCGGTTGGGACATTCAATCTACCTTTATTATTGATCAAATGAGTAGACAGCGAGACTCTCTTTTCAAATCTGAATTTCAATTTGGTGATTTCATTAGAGGATTTGATCCTAAATCTAAAATAATTGGCCCCCTCTACACCGAAGCCACATATGGTGAATATTGAAGGAGAGAGGAAGGGAGACCGGATCATACTGAATGTGTAGAATACTTCAAATAAGGAAGTTGCAGATTTAATGACTCGCATCTCTTTTTTCAATCAAGCCAAGTCAGAAGATTTGGACAAAAGACATCATGAGATGTACTTAGATATGATGGCTCTTACATAGATATATGAGGAAACTCTAATGAAAAATGATTGTAAAAGAGTTGTCTGAGAGGGTTCCTGTTGTCCCTGATCAACCAGTGGTTGTTCATCATGTTCCTATTGAATTATCTGTTCCTGGAGATGTAAAGTTGAAATTGGAAGATTCTGCAGGAAGAATTGAGAGTCTAGTGGAAGCTGTGAAGAAAAGGGGTGTCTCTATATCAATGCAGATGATGGAGCACAGAGTAAACAAGATTATGAGAAAATTGGTTATTATTCAGGAGCATCATATATCCCTAATTCAAACTGAAAAGATTTGTGATGAAATTGTAGTGTTTCTTGAGCCTTTAATCAATACTTCGTCTGGAAGGAATATATTGATGGAGAAGCTGGAAACAGCTAGAATGTTCAGGGATGATCTGCCAAAAACTATTAAATAAACTAAGGGGCGGCTATGGAAAATTCCTTGTTCTCATTCTTTAAGGGTAAAAATGAATTCATTAAGCGAAAGTTGAAATTATTGTTGAAGGCTATCGTGTGTCTATTCCATCAATTTATGACAAGACTAATGATTTGAAGCCTTTGGAGGTTTGGAGTGGATTGTTTGATTTGATTTTGTGGGCACAGAAACAATGTTGAACATGAATAATGATGTGGATGTACCAACTTTAAATGATGTACTTGATGCCATGTTCGGAGCTAAAGTTGATTTTGTCAAGTTTATTTCAGATGCCAGAGCCAAAACGGATGACGGGTGGAACGAAGCAGTTAGTCAGTTCAAATAACTGAAGAAGTTTAACTGGCCAGAGGACAAGGAGGTTGGCAAATGGGAGTTGTTCCCAAAGGGAAAGAAGGCCTAAATAGAATGATTATTGACTTATTTTTTTATCTTATTCCCTTTGTTGTTATGGCAGGGCACCTATGTTGTTAAAAGGGAGATCAGTTTATTTATAGGCAGCTTCAGTTTGTTGTCAAAAGCTACAGATGACCTGCACATTTGCAAAGATAAACTGATCTGAACATCTGAAGATCCGTTGTGCCCATATACATGTTTCCAGTTGCTACTCAGGTTGCTGCTATTACAATGTAATTGGTAAAATACTTGCTTGATATTAACAGAGATCGGGAGGTCAATATATACAAAAGAATAAAAATGATGTTTCCATAGGAAACGATCATAAAGAATAGAAACATTCTATTCTAGCCAAAAGAAAACTAAAAGTCATCTACAAGCTAACTAAATATTAGAAACATTCTAATATTTACAACAGATTACAAATAGATAACCATTAACTAATAATAGAAGCTTACCTATTATCATAATACCCTCCCTTAATGGTTAATCTATCCACAACACCAAGCTGTCCTCTGATTTTCACAAACTTATCAGGACCAAGAGACTTGGTGAGAATGTCTACAGTCTGATCTGTGGTAGGAACATACTACAAGTCTATTGTCCCATCATCAACCAGTTGTCGTATGTAGTGGCATTGAACATCCACATGCTTGGTTCGTTCATGGAAGATTGGATTTTGTGCTAACTTGATAACGCCTTCATTATCAACAAACAAAGTAGTCAGTCCTGTTGGTGACACCTGCATATCACCAAGCATCCGACGAAGCCAAACAGCTTCACATCCTACCTTAATAGTCCCTCTGTATTCGGCCTCTCAAGGAGAGAGAAACCACCTACTGCTTCTTACTGGTCCATGTGACGGCACCGGATCCCAAACTGAACACATATCCAAAAGTTGACTTTTTATCGTCAACTGAGCCTACCCAATCTGAATCTATGAACAAACAGAGTCTAGGATTAGAACTTAGAGAGTAAAGAAGTCCATAATTTGAAGTGCCCTTCAAAAAACGAAGGATTTGCTTTGCTGGCATCCAATGATCAGCCTTGGGAGCTGTCATAAAGCGTGAGATATAGCTAACTATGAAGCTGATATCAAGCCTAGTAGCAGAGAGGTAGATGAGGCTGCCTACTAGTTGCATGTATGTAGTATCATCAACGAGAGGAGAATCAGACTTGGTCAATAACTTGAGACCTTTCTCCATATGTGTAGATGCAGGCTTGCAATCCTACATACGGAATTTTTCTAACAGAGCCCTAGCATATTTGGACTGAGAGATGAATATACCAGAAGACTATTGCCAAACCTCAACACCTAGGCAATAATGCATGAGCCCAAGGTCAGTCATATCAAAAGACTGGCATAAATTCTGTTTGATTCCCTGAATCAAAGATGTCAAGCTACCAATGATGATCAAATCATCCACATAAATAACTAGAAGGATGATGTCACTATCAGTAGTCTTGATATACAAATTTGACTCTGAAGAACTCCACTGGAAGCCTTGATCATTGAGGTACTTATCAATTTTTATGTACCATGCCCTGGGGGCCTGCATTATGCCATAGAAAGCTTTCACCAATCTGAAAACCTGATGGTCTTTACTAGCAACTTTGAAACTAGGAGGCTACATCATGTACACCTCTTTGTGGAGATCATCATTCAAGAAAGCACTCTTGACGTCCATCTAATGGGCCTGCCGCCCAAATTGTGCTATCATGGCTACGACTAATCTGATCGTGCTCATCTTTGCAGTAGGAGCAAAGGTCTCCTCATAATCAATGCCCTGACGCTAAGAAAAGCCCTTCGCAACTAAATGAGCTTTCTACTTATCCAAAGTACTATCAGATTTGTATTTGATTTTGTAAACCCATTTGCAGCCAATGGGTTTCTTCCCTAGTGGAAGATCATAAAGGACCCAAGTGTTATTCTTTAGCAGGCTTTGGTGTTCACATGTCATGGCCTATTCATACTCTGGAATTCCTTTAGCCTCAGAATATGTTTGAGGTTCAAACACACTATGAATGTTGGCCATGAGAGCAAAGTTAACAGACTCTGTACGTTTGCTCTTTTCCCAAACAATTCTCCCATCAATGGCTCATCATCACAAAGATCAACAAGTGTCTTAGCCCACCACTTAGGTTGGGGAGGAAAATGACCAACAGTAGTATCAGGAGATGCTCTATGCTCAAGTTCCTCATCAGAAGAATCTGGATCAAACTCAAGTTAAGCATCTACAAATCGAAGTGATCCTGCAGGAGAAGTTGGAGGTGTCTGTACAGGGATCACTAGTGTAATTGGAGTTGCAAGAGCTACTGGAGCCCTCCCATCAGGTTGACCTAATGGGAGCCAAATCCCAAATCATGAGCCTCCATAGGCTAGTTTGATGGATCAGGAACAGGAGAAATAGGCATGAATTGTCCTCGTTGCTCATCAAAGACTACATCACGACTGTACAGGAGACAAGATGTCTTAGTGTCAATCAAGCGGTAGGCTTTGTGAAGACTACTGTATCCAGCAAGCATGAGTTTTTGACTCTTGGCATCCAACTTGGTGCGTGACGCATTAGGGATCCAAACAAAAGCAAGGGAGCCAAAAAACTTAAGGTGACTAATTCTGGGCTTGTGACCTGACCAGGCCTCTTCTGGAGTCTTACCTTTGATCGCCACGGTGGGTGACCAATTCAAAAAATAAACTACGGTGTTAATTGCCTCTGCCTAGAACTTCTTTGGAATATGTTTGTGTTCGAGCATGGATCAAGCCATCTCGGTGATTGTTCTATTCTGACGTTCAACTACATTGTTCTGTTGTGGTCTGTGGGGTGTGGTTAACTGGTGTTTGATGCCATGAGTATCCAAGAAGCTAGAGAATTCATTAGAACAAAATTCCCCTCCATTGTCTGACCTAAGAGTAATAGTAGATTTCCCAGACTCTTTTTCAACTAAAGGTTTAAACTTCTAAAATACAAGAAATGCATCTGATTTCTTTTTAAGAAAATACACCCACATCTGTCTACTGAAGTCATCAACAAACAACAAAAAATACCTAGACCCAAGAACTGAAGAGTGGCCATAGGGCCACAAATATTGACATGAACAAGCTGAAGTACCTGAGAAGCTCGTCATGAATTGCCACAAGGGAAAGGTGTGCAATGTTGCTTCCCAGCTTGACATGCATAACAAACTCCAAACTGTTAAGTCTAAATCTCTGGCAAACCGAGGACAAGCTCTTCCTAAGCAAGCTGAGAGAGATAATGCACATTTAAGTGTCCATACTGCTAATGCCAAAGTGTGCTAACAAAAGACCGCCAAGCAATCATAGCTAAGTCATGAGAATAACCATAATCCATAAGTCGGAAAAGACCATGATCCTCAAGACCCACTGCAACAATTGACTAAGTCGCCCGACCATTGAAGGTGACATCCAACTATGGAGAATGTCGTAGCAAATAACTGACTGAGAGTAGATTTAGTTTCGTCCCTGGAACGTAGTACACATCGAGGAAAATGAGATTCCTCCCAGTAGACTGAATTTGAAAGTTGTCTTTACCGACAACAATGTACTCTTCTCCATCGCCAAAAATAATAGAATCTAAGTAAGGCTGGTAGTCAGTGAATTGGTCTTTGCGGTGGGTGAAGTGACGAGAGGCACCTGAATCAATGTATCGGGTAGACAACTTCACATGATTCACAGGTCTTTTAGCCATAAGGTGTAAAAGGTAGATTTTATCTGCTCAGTGTGCTCTGCACTGTTTGCTTTGGGTTGCAAACCTAATTGCTTAGATTGGACAGCCAAGTGTTTCTAACATTCAACCTTCATGTGACCGAACTTGTGGCAATAGTTGCATTGAATGTTCTTCTTTCGGGAGCCTTTTGAAGCTAGAGTAGAGGACTTCTGCTGAGAAGACTGTTGAGACTTGCCTTTATCTTTTTGAAAGGATTTAGTAGCAAAGGCGTGCTTTATGGAGATGGTGCTGGAACTGCTACCGAACTGTTGTTTCCATTGATCTTACTGAAGCAGAAGTGTGCAAAGATCGGTGAACTTCACACCAGAAGATGTGATGTTGAGAGTCTCGATAAAGTTCTCGTAGGATTTGGGTAAACTCCGGAGAGTGATAACCACAATGTCCTTTTCCTCCATCTTGCGACCAATGGCAAGCAATTGCTCATGGATTTCCTAAATCCTATTCACGTGAGCCTGGAGTGATGTTCGCTCATCCATGATAATAGAAAACAGAGTGTTTTTAAGGAAGAAAGCTCTGCTTTGTCAGACTCATGAAGATTTTTGAGATGTGCCTATATCTTGGCAGCAGTCTTGCCAAATGGAATCTGAGAGTGTTTATCATCAGCTACGGATAATTTGAGAAGCATCACCACCTACCGATTATTTAGATTCCATGCATCTTGAATCAGTACCAGGGGTAATCAGACGCTATGTAACACCCAAAACAATTTGATCGATATTTCGATATTCAAAAATTGCAATTATTCGCTGCTTCCAAGTTCCATTCTAACCATTGAATTTTGAATTGCTCTCAAGCAAAATATTATTCAATGATACCATAGCACGTTTTTCAATGAAAAGGCATGAAAATCCGTGAAGGCACATTCTTCAAGGCAAAAAAAGGAACACCCAACAATTTGAAGGGGTACCCACGAGAGCTCAAAAAACCCAAAAAGAATATGTTGTCGATTTCTAGATCCATTGCCTCAAAAATAAAGGCAAAAAATCAAGGCACCCAGAAAAATCGGACAACCCAGTTGAGCCCTTGAAAAACCCACCAAGACTCTGTAATCAGAAAAAATATTCAAGCTCAAAATTTAGGGTTTCGAGCAAAATCCCAGTTGGCGGCCATGAAGGAGAAAGTCGCAGAGAAAAAATGTCGTTTACAAGCTAAAAGATGTCTGATGTTTTCCAGAATAGAGGCATTTGTGCTAAGATGACATTGAGGATGAAGAGAAGACACAAAAGGAGTTTTTTTCACCCTAAAAATGCCACTTTTAACAGACGCGCGACCTCAAAAAAAGTCTAAGAAATCGATATGAGAATGGAAATGGATACCGCAATTTTTGTCAGGGAAGACAAGCCCCAGTAGCAGCAATGCAAGCATTTATAGAGATCTGCGATTTTTTAAGTCGCAATTTGTAGTGTAGAAAAAATCGCACTTTGCAAACATTGCTCCAATTTCGAGTTTTAGAGGAAAAAAAAAGTGATTTGCAGACATTCTCTTCTAAAAACCCTAGCCAAAAATTGGGAGTGAATAAACGAATTTCTCACAAAAATGAAAACCCTAGATAGGTTGTAGAGAAAATCTCAAAAATAATTTCAAAAATTTAAGGCAAATAACTTCGAAGGAAATTATAAATTTTTCAAAAAAATTAAAAGCATTGGCTCGAATACCATATTACGATGTAATTGATAAAATACTAGATTGATATCAACAAAGACCGAGAGGTCAATATATACAAAAGAACAAAACGATGTTTACATAGGAAACGATTGTAAAGAATAGAAACATTCTATTCTAGCTAAAAGAAAACTAATAGTTATCGACAGAATGACTAAATATAAAAAACATTCTAATATTTACAAAAGCTTACAAATAGATAACTATTTATTAATAATAGAAGCTTATCTATTATCATAATAGTTGTTGTTGCCTCATCACAAAGGAGTTGAAAATTTTCTGACATTATTGTTGATATTGTTATTCTATTTTGATCAATTCAACATTTAGTTATAATAAAAGTTTTCTGGATTTGAATGTGTATGAATTTTTGGCATCAACATTTCGGATCACACTCTGTGATCCATCATCAGGATGAGCAAGAGATGTAACAAAACAAAATCAATTTTTGTCATCAAGTGATCAACGCTTGTTACATTACTTAATCTATAAAAGGAATCCTAGGATCACTTGATAAAGGTTCCAAATTAGGTTCCAAGTAGCAAATCTAGGTGAAAATGAGCTAAGTGTAAAGTGCAATGACTCTACATAAAGATAAGAATGTAATGCATAGAGTTTAATAAACTTTCATTAATTAATTAATTGAATGATAGAAAAATCAATATTAATTAATAAAGATGGAATAGATAATGTTAAATATATAAAATAATAATTAAATGAATTCTATTAATTAATTAATACACTAGTAATAATATGTTAGTATAAATTAGTAACCATTATTCAAATATATAAATGTTAAAATAATGAAAGTGGAATAACCGATTAAAAAGAAGAATATCATTACTAATTAGAAAAAAAGCAATTACCAATTCAAACACCATTTTAAATGAAGAAATGATATTACTATTTAATTAGAAATAATATTATTCGTGAAGGGGTGGGTGACTTTACAAAACGTTACACAATGGCATATTTAATGGGATATAAGAAAAAGGAAGGAGATATTTTTACCCTTGGAAAGGAGAAACCAAAAAAAAAGTACGAGGGGAAAGGAAAGCTACGTGAAAGAGAGAAAACACACTTTGTAACATAGAGCAGTCATGTTGGAAATTAACCGGTGGCCAAGAGATTAGGTAAGTATAAACGTGGACCCCACACCATCAAGTAAAAAGGTAAGATATGTATTATTATTATAAATTATTTTGAAGGTATAGTGTTGCACTTTGATAAATATTAATCTTACATATGATATTTTATCGTGATAAATAATAAGAAGGTATTATATATAATATGTAACAACAATATATATATATATATATATTATTGAGAGTAGTCATGTTGGAAATTAACCGACGGCCAAGAGATTAGGTAAGTATAAACGTGGACCCCACAGCATCGAGTAAAAAGGTAAGATTTTATAAATTATTTTGAAGGTATAGTGTTGCACTTTGATAAATATTAATTTTACATATGATATTTTATCATGATAAATAATAAGAAGGTATTATCTATAATATGTAACAATAATATATATATTATTATTGTTATATATAATGTTTATAATTGTGATAAGCAATTGATTCCTTGTGAAATGAAGGGTTGATCTTAAATTGTGTTGTGTTAATCTATATAACTGACACCATGGAGATTAATGAGACTCGAAGCATGGGGTATGTGAGATGTTAAGATCTCCATCTAACCACCATGGTCGGGATCAATAGATAATCTTCATGTGCCAAAATATTCTAATGATGTCAACATATGCATATGTGATTGGCCCTGGATAGAGGATGTCCCATCCAAGAAGAATCTTAAGTTATGCGCTCCCAGAAAGACGGCGAGGTAGCAGTGAGCTAGGAAACCCGATCTAGAGACGTCCTTAAGATTGGGGTTAAATTAGAAGGTAGAATAAAATAGTTAGTTTTGTTATTGATGTGATTCTAACCCTTATTTTGCAGGTATTACTTGTCCCAAACTAACCTTAATAGTGGGGGCATTACATAAAGTTACAAAGAAAATAGTTGATGGTTTTAGAGTCAAGTTTTGTGAAGGGCTTGAACGAATGATTTGTAAATTGTTTTGTGATAGGGATAGCTTTTGAGCCTAATAGAAATATAATTCAGATCTATTTCTCTCCAATGTACAACTCTACCATATTTTGAATGAAAAGAATCAAGGATTTTCTCATTTTGTGCATTGTTATGGCGTATGTAGTTTCTTGTTTATGCTTTGATCTAATGGGTCAATCAAAATGTTGAATCAGAAATATGGATTGGTAGAGCTTATGCAAGGACTTTGATAAGTAGTATGGGTTGGTATTATTCATGAGATGTATTGTAAGGCAATATTATTGTAGATCTTATGCTATCAGTTAAGAGTCTGTCGCATTTCATTTATGTCTTAAGATGTCAAGTCCCCAATAGAATAAGGAACTGATCATAGCTTGCATTCATTTTATTGTCAGTATTGTGTTCAAATTCTCCTACAACTTGCTATAAATTGTTAAATCAAACAGTATTTTCCATTTAATGTATGTTGTATGTTGATTTTATTTCATGCTCCAATCTGTTGAGGATCACTAGGAATTAGCCATTATTAAGCATTCTCCTCTATGTTGAACCTTTAAATAGATTAACTTCTTCATTGTAATGTCATTCGCAAGTATGGTGCATAGATTGCAAACGCATCAAGGGAACACCCTTCCTGGTTTCGCAGAGCCCAAAGTGCAGAAGGGTTCGAGATATCCTTGTCAGTTGGTCCAAGTCCAGGAGTTATTGAAATTGGAGTTGGCTTCCCCATAGATAATTGAATGATCAACTTGGTTACTCATTTGTAGTGTAAACCCTATCCAGAAACCAACACATTTCATCAACCTTGTAGAAATAAACAAGGTCAACTTCACTAAAAGCTTAACTACAAAAATTTATTCAATACAACTCTATTTACAAAGTGATTCATTAAATGTGGGCCAGGGCATAGCAATGATCCATAACAACATCCTCGAGCACGCAACAACTCCATAAATCACGCCACGATCCTATGCAATACGCTACAACATCAAGTTGGCCAAGAACATGAAGAAAAACAATCAATCATCTCTGTTACTCCAGCAACATAGCTTGCGATCCTCAACCCAACGAGCCAATCATGTCAAGGACACAATTACAAGTCATGAACATGCCATATCCATTGCATCCCAAAAGTTTGCCACACCAAAGCATTTATTGTCACTTTGTCTCTTCTTGAACACTTCCTGAGCACTAGAATACCAATGTCTGATAAATCACCCATAACTCACTTCAGTCATATCGCAGACCTCTATAACTTGACATAGGTCAACCAAAAACATCCCTTAGTACCTCTCTTCCTTCGCACCTTCTAGTTGTCAACGCAGTAGTCTCACTGATCCAATCACTCTACTGAACATTCCTGCACCAACTCTACAACACTATCAGAACAAAGAAATACATTGACATTAATGTCAACACATCTTTCAAATATTTAAAAGCACATATTTGCCAATATTCCAACACACTCCACCTGGATCCCATAGAAAAATTGATAGTCCACCTTCCTCGATATCTAAAAACTGTTTCTTCTCTATAGTGGCTATGAGTGAAATGCCAAATTATCACAACACAAACTCCACATCATATATCCCAGAATAAAGATAATGTCAAAGAAGCAAACAGGAAGCCCTACAGGATTTTGTTCCACCACAAAAAGCGCCTCATACTAGTCATCTAACCCAGTCTTATGTGACATTTGAAATATCAAGTCATCAGTAGGTGAGCTTAATGAAAAAGAATACTGGGATTTCATACCTCACTATGTGAATTAGAAATCTCCCCATGGAGTGAAAAACTTGCATCATCATTCACAATCTGCCTACTAAGCCCAGCTCAATCAAATTCATCTTGTTCTACCCTTGTGTTATCATCATATATACCCCTAATGATAATGGAACCACAACCACTGTTGCCCTTGAAGTAACTATTTGTGTTTCATTTCCTACAAATGCTCTATATAGTTGCCTTGCAAACGTAATTGCAAGATCTCGAACTGAAAGCAATTGCAATTAATTTGATTTATCACTCCAAGTGCTCATTTAGGTGTTTGCAAACTTGATGCTCATTATGTCTCTCATTAAAATGAACATTCCAAATGAGATATTCAATAGATTTATCTATGATATCAAAATGAGCTAAAGCTTGTGCAACTTCCCTTATTGGGAAGTCACACTCGAGCTGGCTCCAAGAGGTTATAACCTGCTGGAAATCAAATGTATTCCCTGTCAAAGCTTTTCCCTTGTGGCTACAAGTTGCAAGTCCGTGTGAATCTTTCTCCTCTTTCAAGAGTTCAAGTTCTTGATGTGCTTTCCCCTTATTATTACCAATTGGGTACACCACCTTATCTTTCAATATTGATTAGAGATGAGCAACATGCTCATCAGCTAATTCAAATGGGGTATTTATCTCATGGTAACTATCACCAACTTCACATGCATGCCTCTGGTGGGATTTCATCATTAAGTGCATCAGCTCCTTCACTCCCTTGACCATCTTCTCATTCTTCTTAAGAGTTTGTTGTCTTTCTAAAAGGGTAGTTACAATAGGCAAATTTTCTGATTGAATTGAAGTAGAATGCACTAGACTCGGCTCCAGACAATGCTCCTTCCTTTGATTTTAGTTTCATGAAGAGCTACTTGAGTAGCCTCCAAGAAATCCCTGCTGTGACAAGTTTGAAGATTAGCTTATCTGCTTCCTCTTCCTTTATTTTCAATGCTTCAGAATAGATTGCAGCAAGGTAAAGGAGATGATCATGATCTGATAGTAAATTTAACTAATCTGCTTTCACTATTCCCATTGTTGTTTTGATCACCTCAAAATTTTGATGAGAAGATTCTTCAACACCCTTTTGTCTCCTCTCAAGTGGACCCTTCCATAGATGGTTTTCCATCAACTTGTGAGTGCTATTGAAATGAGAAAGTGCTGCAACAATCTTATATTCACTCACTTTCAATTGATTCTCCAAATTTGACTTATGAAACAGACTGGATTTAATGAATGAGGGCGTGACTGACCCTAGAGAATTTGACTTTCTCCAAAATCTTCCTCCACAATTTCCTCTTTGTCCTCTTGCTGATTTGGAACTAAGGCAACGTTTGTTGCAAAAATAAAATCATCCACATCATCCCAATCATCCAACACATGAGATGATGGCATACTATCCTGAAAGAAACGAAGAGGGACAGCTTTAGAAGCAACCAAAGAATTATCAGGAGAATGCATGTCCTCAAATGGTTCATCGATGATGACGTCTAGTTCACCCACCAAGAGACTCTTGCTCACATTACCTTTATCTGCAATAAGGTTCTTCAATTATCTGGACATCATGATACTTATCTTCATTTCCAGATTGACAATCAAGCACTATGTAACTCTTAAGTCTAATTTATTTCTGAGGCTAGTATCAACACCATCTTTGGTAAAAATGCGAACATCCATATCTAATTGTTCAGAAGAAGTTAGGACAGAATTTTGTTCAAAGAGAAATCCATCCCAAACATCATTAAGTGTTGATCCACAAGGAATTTGTACTGATTTTTATCTTCCATACCAGCTGCTATGACTGAAAATAGTGCTAACCAAAGAAATCTCCTCCTTGGACATAGCTGTAATAAATGGCTGATTTTCATCAACTCCAAGTTCACAAGGACTGACATAAGCATCAACACCCATAAATGATGTAGTCATCTTCATTTGCTGATTGGGAGGCATCTTTAAAAGAACTAGTGAGATCACTCATCCTAGATATCTCGATCTCCATGTTCCCAACCAAGAAACTCATGACGATCAACTGGTGATTTTCTTCCACGGTCTGATACCAAAATGTTTGTTTGTGACATGTGTCATCGGTAGAAATTGTGTATCGGCCGACGGGTCCCTTCGAAAAGGAAATTGTGTATCGGCCGACGAGTCCCTTCGGAAAGGAAATTGTGTATCAACCGACGGGTCCCTTCGGAAAGGAAATTGTGTATCGGCCGACGGGTCCCTTCGGAAAGGAAATTGTATATCAGCCAACGGGTCCCTTCGGAAAGGAAATTGTATATCAGCCAACGGGTCCCTTCGGAAAGGAAATTGTGTGTCAGTCGACGGGTCCCTTCGGAAAGGAAATTGTGTATCAGCCGACGGGTCCCTTCGGAAAGATTCTTGTTATATAGCCAATGGGCAAATAGTTTGTAGCAGACATGATGTATCTGGCCGACGGACTCCTTCGGAAAGTATTTATAACCCCTTCAGGAAGCATTGTATTCATCTTATCAAGGGATCATCGAAGCATAATGTACTGATTGGCATATGCGAATAATAATAAGAAGAGTTCTGCTGTTCATGTTCGTGTTCATTATCTGTGTGCGTTTCTTAATTAGTCTATGCGGTAAACATTTGGCGCCGTTGCCCGATGGACCTGGTACGCAAGCAGGCGGATATGCATTAAATGCCGAATCAGTTGAACAAAGATAAGAATAAGCTGAAGGAAAAAGCTGACATACGTGTTGCACAGGAAAATTTAATTCTGGCTCAGCAGACAAAGCGTCGAAGGAGATTTCAGAAGATCGCCGACGGAAACAGGAGCACGGAAGGATTGTTGAAGGAGACTCGACAACGGCTTGATTTGGTGGAAGAAGTGAGGGAGGAGTTTCTGAACCTGCATACGCCACGAGAAGAGAATCCTGACGGAAGGAGATCGACTCGCACGGCTTGGAGTGCCAAGGGAGCACGAGCGTGGAGTGACCTCTTCGTCCGAGATATACTTCCGGAACGAACAGCTTCGGTTGACGAACCCTCTTCTTCACCAAACACTACGGAAGTCGAAAACAGCGCGGGTGTTGAAAACAGCGCGGAAGTAGAAAACGGCGCAGGTGTTGAAAACAGCGCGGAAGTAGAAAACGGCGCAGGTGTTGAAAACAACGCAGGTATTCAGAACAGCGTGGGTGTTCAAAACAGCGCGAGTGTTGGAAACAGCACGGGTGTGCAGAACAGCGTGGGTGTTCAAAACACCCTGGGTGTTCAGAACAGCGCGAGTGTTCGAAACAGCGCGGGAGTGCAAAACAGCGCAAGTACACAACAAAACCCTCAACATACAGTGATCATGGCAGGTCCGAAAGAAAAGTTGCCTAAATTTGATGGTGATGAAGCAACTGATCCCATTCGACATTGTAAAACATGTGAAACGATCTAGAGGGCAAATAGCATAACAGATACAAACGAATGGATCCGACAATTTCCCGCTACCCTACGAGGTGTTGCGATTGATTGGTTTACTGATGCTGATCCACAAAAATTAAATAGTTGGGATAACATTAAGGAGTTCATCGCAGAATTTCAACTTTTGCGTGATCATAATGAAATTGTAGCAGAGATATTCAATACCAAGCAAAAGAAGAATGAAACAGTACGGGTCTTCGCCAGGAGATTGAAGGACTTAATCAGTAAAATGGAGAATAAGCCGGCAGATGGGCTCCAGAAAAGATGGTTCATTGAAGGCCTTCACCCGAAGCTGCGGAAAAAGATGAAGATCGTACCACCATCAACATACAATGAAGCGTACAATCGGGCAATGAACCTCGAAAGTGACCAGAAGACAAAGAAGAAGAAGAAGAACAGCTCGTCCGATTCAGATGACGATGCATCTTTAGGAGAAGATAGCAGCAATGACGAGGGAAGCAACAAGAAGGTCCGTGCCCTCCAGAAGGACATGATTCGGATGATGGAGTTCAAAAACATGAACAAGGAGACTAAGGGCAATGACCTATGGTGCACGGAGTGCAAGAAAGAAGGCCATACGAAGGGATCCTGTCCGAAAGATCAATTTTGTGAGATTTGCCAGATTCTGGGACACTCGATAAAGGAATGCCCTTTCAATTTGAAAACAAGAACACCACAGCAAGTGATCCTGACACAAGAGGCATCCCCGTCAAGAGAGAACGGGAACACCAGTACGGAAGGAGCCACATCAGGTGGATACAGAAATAACCGGCGCGGTCAAAACAACAATAGCAATAACAACAATAGCGGCAACAACAATAATGGCAGAAGGAGTAGAATTTAGTACGATGCGAATGGTCGGCCAATTGTTCAGTGCCGCGCATGCAATCTGTGGGGTCACTTCGCCCGAGAGTGCACAACAGCGAACACACCGAAGTTGCTATGCCAATGGTGTGGACCTAGCGATCATGAAGATGCTAGGTGCTCAAAGTTCGGAGTAAACTTGATTACCGTTGGGCTGGATGAGGAAGAAGTTCTGGCAATCACTCGGAAGGAAGCGAAAGTGTACCCCGACCCAGTGGAAAAAAAAAGAGACTGGAGGAAGCACGGGCAAAGATCCAGAAAGCAACACAGGCAGAAACGGCACACCTGAAGGACACACCAAGTACCTCCGTATGGAACTGTGCAGAACAGAACATTGTACGGCAAATATTGCAAGCTGAGATACTCGTCAAGATAAATGATCTGTTGCTCAATATGCCTCAACTCTGTACGGCCCTCACAAATATAGCCCCGAGTGCAAAGAAACCCATAGAGCAAGACAAGGAGAAACAAGGGGGTACAAGTGCAGAAGACCCGATGCTGTTAGCTCTTTCATCCGGATGCTATCCAACGGTTGTTGAAATGGGCATTCTCGGGACTATGCTAACGGACACGATCGTGGACAGAGGATCCGGTGTCAATGTGCTACCAAAGGATACTTGGAAAAAGTTGGGACAACCGACATTATGGCCACCTACCTTCCAACTATTAACAGCCAATCAACATGGAATCAAGCCCTTGGGAATACTCACAGCGCAACCAGTGACAATTGGAACACAACCATTTCTGTTGGACTTCGTTGTGATTCCTCTCAGGCGGAAGGGGTACGATGCTATTCTGGGTCGGGGGTGGCTGATACAAGCCAAGGCAAGACACGATTGAAAGAAAAATACTTTATCACTTGAAAGCAAAGACCGGAAGTATGTCATCGATCTGCACACTCAGATGGTCGGGGAAGAAACCCTATCGTCAGATTCTGAAGGAGAAGAGGATGAAAAGGGGCAAAGTATGGAACCAAATCAAGAGGGAGTTCTATGACTGGAAGGAGATGACGATTTGGATTCAGTAAATGGTCTTTACCACTGGCAGATTGAGGATTACGAGCTCTTTCCAAGTTGTAATATGCTAAGGATCGACGAAGGTAAGAAAGAAGAAGGAAATGAATGTTCGAAGGAACACAGAGAAGTCGAAGGAGGAAATGAATGTTCGAAGGAACATAGAGAAGCCAATGGAGGAAATGAATGTCCGAAGGAACATGGAGAAGCCGAAGGAGGAAATGAATGTTCGAAGCAACACAGAGAAGCCGAAAAAGGAAACGCGGATATGACTGAAGCTGAAGGACAGAACATACAGTACGAACCCAAAAGAAGGAAAGATTCTACTATACGACTGCGCAAGAAGAAAGTATTATGTTGAACCACAGATATAGCAGAAAGGTACTAGCGGCAAGGAAGACACACGATACGATCTGCACAGGCAACAAAGAGGAAGGGTTCAATAAAAGTTGTAGCAGTACAGAGTGAAAGTGTTATTGACGGACAGAAGGGGCAGCTGACGGAGTCCATGGTACGAAGCTTCGGGAACAAACTGGGCGATATGGAGATGACACAGAACAGGCGTAGCAAGTTTCAACCAGGACAGTTGGCATTGAGGTATGATGGACGGAATGAGATCAACCCAAGCAAGTTCAGAGTTAAGTGGGTCGGACCATATCAAATTCGGGAAGTGGGTGATAATGGAGCAGTAAAACAATGGATGCTAGACGGAAAGGAAGTTGCCGACACAGTGAATAGGTCGAAGTTGAATGTCTGCCATGAAAGAAGTAACGCACCTCCATGGACGAACAACTGAGAGAAAAAGACTGTAAGTACTGTACATATGTAAATATTGTACATAGTTGTTCAAAAAAATTTTTAAAAATAAAAAAAAATAGAGAGAGAAAAAAGTGTCGTACGGTTTTCATAATTGAAATGTCGTACGATTTTCATGATTGAAGGAAAAAGTGTCGTACGGATCTCATATTTGAAGAAAAACAGTACCATACGGATTTCATATTTGAAGGGGATAAGACCGTACGGCTTCCATATTTGAAGGAAAAGGTAGCACTGTACGGTTTTCATATTTGAGGATTAAAGATTGATGTACCGTTTTTAGGTGTGGTACAGTTTTTTTTAAAGTAGTGTACGGTTTTCCAAGAGCTGAATATTGGAATTGGGACCATCGTACGAATGTTAATAGCCTGAGAATGTACAGACTTTTTCACCGTATGGACTTTTCAGATGCAGTGTAACCGTATGGATTTATCAGATGCAGTCAGATAGGCACCGTACGGATTTTGGAGGTTGAGGTTGCCGTACGGCTTTGTTAAAAAGCTTGCCGTACGGATTTTCTCTTTTTTGTACGGAATTCGGGAGTCTCAGTGCGGATTTTTTTAAAACAGCCATCGTACGGATTTTCCAACATGGTCACCGTACGGATTTTCTGAAGCAGCCAATGTACGGATTTTCGATATACTATGGTGTACGGGTTTTGCATAAATGATAAATATGGCGTACAGCTTCTACCTATTATTGCATTCAAACTTTGGAGGACATTACAGGATATTGCATAAGGAAAGAGTTGATACAATGGCAGGATGTATGGTGTAGCTGTACATTGGTAGCACAGAAGGGTGACAGAAGGTTTTATAAAAAAAAAAAAAAAAGGTCGACAAATCAAGCGTGCTCAGAATGAGTAACAGATGATGCCATAGGGAAGGGGAAGCATCAACAGTTGCCAGAAAGAGTGTAGAATCGGCAGGAAATGACAGAAATGGTGTGTTCCGTGCAGTTTTGTCTGGGTTTCAGAGTGCTAATTTGGTCTTGGCGGCGAGGGGCGCTGCCCCTCGACCCCAGGACCCTGCCGGGGGCGTTCTCCCTGAACCCCCAGTCGTTGCAGATATCAATCGTGGGAGTCTGACCAGTTGAGAAGACTTGGAGCTGCTGCAGGCATGGAGTGTCTGTGTGCCAGAGGCACTGAGAGTAGGTGTTGGCCGTGAGGCTGTCTTGGTGGATGATAGAGAGCTCAGGAGGAGCTGATCATCTAGTTGGAGGCAGTGCAGCGACACTTGGCTCAAGGTACCGAGGAGTTGGAAGCAGAGAAAGCAACACAGGTGGCTATCAACGTCAGCTTTTGGAGTCAGTATTGTGTTAGCAAAGGCTATAGATGCAACGGGATGAATGTGAAAGTGATATTGTTGTATTAGTTGTTTGAGTTTTGTTCTGTAGTCGTCAGGAGACGACTTTTCTTTTTGGGGGGGATGATGTCATTGGTAGAAATTGTGTATCGACCGACGGGTCCCTTCGGAAAGGAAATTGTGTATCGGCTGACAGGTCCCTTTGGAAAGGAAATTGTGTATCAGCCGACAGGTCCCTTCAAAAAGGAAATTGTGTATCAGCTGACGGGTCCCTTCGGAAAGGAAATTGTATATCAGCCGACAGGTCCCTTCGAAAAAGAAATTGTGTGTCAGTCGACGGGTCCCTTTAGAAAGGAAATTGTATATCAGCTGACGGGTCCCTTCGGAAAGGAAATTGTGTGTCAGTCGACGGGTCCCTTCGGAAAGGAAATTGTGTATCAGCCGACGGGTCCCTTCGGAAAGATTCTTGTTATAGCCAACGGGTAAATAGTTTGTAGCAAACATGATGTATCTGGCTGACGGACTCTTTCGGGAAAGTTCTTCGAAAAGTATTTATAACCCCTTCGGGAAGCATTGTATTCATCATATCAAGGGATCATCGAAGCATAATGTACTGATTGGCATATGCGAATAATAATAAGAAGAGTTCTGCTGTTTATGTTCGTGTTCATTATCTGTGTGCGTTTCTTAATTAATCTATGCGGTAAACAACATGAATCCATTGTGCATGCTTCACCCTTACCATCCAAATCCTGAAAAACAACACTAGGAGACACTCCAACACTGTTATTCTCTTGTGACTTTGCTGCCAACTCATGATGAAGCATGTAAGTATAATTGATGCCATAAAAATCAGAATCATAGTTATATCTCTGTGTCATTAAACCAACAAGCCCAAGTGATTGATCCTTTCATAGCTCCTCTAGAACCAAACTTCTACAAGGTGACTGTTGAGCTGGATTCCAACCTTTGTATGATTCCCACATGATGTTGAATTTTTTATTTCTTTGTGGTCATTTGTAGGCTGCAGATGACCTTCAAGTAATTCCTTTCCTTTACTTGCTCTTGCACCCTTAACTAGTCTTCTTTCCCAATGATTTCTTTTCTATCTTCTGATTCTTCTTTCTTAATTTTCTTTTGATATGAACTGATAGATACCAAATAATCATCCAGTATATGCATAAATTGTGAAGGAAAAGAGATCACAGATCTTCTTAGGAAGGGAGTAATACTTATGGTAGCTGCTCATAATTGCATCATTTGTTGCCATGGTGTGAGATCTCTTATCTGTACTTGTAAATGAAGATCAGACCTTTGAGTACCAAATTTCCTTAAAAGTGAATCATCTAAACATTGCAATTCATGACTGATCTGTCATTGTGTTTGTTCAAGGTCTTTCCATATATGTTTATAGCTATACATTTTTTCCAAGATGACTTATCTAGCTACCCAAACTAAAAAAACAATCCAAACTGTAGTGTACACAATTAGTTTCACCCAACAGGTTGGCAGGATCCAGGCTCTAATACTACTGGAAGATTTCCTTCTCAAGCTGCTTTATTTTTTCAATTTTGGATGTCGACATTTCGTCAAACAATTTGCACACAAGGTCTGATTTCTGAGTTCTTATTTTGTTTTTGATGCTTGGTTTGAATGCCAAATGATGAGAGACCATGTAGGAATGAATGGTCAAGAAAGGCATAAAACATAAACAACATATTTCCCAATGAAAGACCACTTTATTGGGTCTAGCCAACTTTACCAAAGGTTTTTATTCAATTTATTGCATCATATGGCTTCTCAACCAAGAAAAAGAAGGCAGGCTAAGGTAAAGCTTCAATCATTTTCACAACTAGAGCAAGGACTTTGTTTGGTACCAAAACAAATTTTAATTAGTTTCAAGTTTCATTTGAAAAATTAAATCATAAAAGTAAATTCAAAGTTCAGAGCATAAATTTCTCCTACAAAGATTTGAAAAATTAAATCATAAAAGTAAATTCAAAGTTCAGAGCATTAATTTCTCCTACAAAGATTTTCCTCATTATATACACTCTCGGTTACAATGAGAACCTATTTTATTGAACAATTTAGCAACTGTTATTTCTGTTTGGTTAATGGTATAGTTCAATTTCCATTTTTAATGGTACATTAAGTTCCATGGTGCATTGTCCCCAATATTATGAACTTAATTCAGATCACTGCCTTGCTATAATTGCACCTATAGACATACTTAACATTTGCTGTCCAGGAGAAACTAATGAAAGAGGTAAATAATGATTAAAACAAATTGAACATTGCAATGACCGTGTTTTCAAGGTTTCTCATCAGCCTATGTTTGAAAAAGAAACATAGTTTTTTTTTTTTTTTCCAAATCACAGAGGTATCCCCACGACCTAAGCCCAGCGATGACCAGCGGCCGATGCGAGCTTAGGGCGAGACTAGTCCCCCATGGGTGAGAGCAACAGCACGCAAGCCACTCTCACCGGTAAAATCCGGAGGTGGAATCGAACCCGAGACCATGGGGGTGACCCACGACTTCAAGCCTACCTGTCTACCATGCGCACTAGGGGTTGCCCCCCGAAAAAGAAACATGTTACCCAGAGAAATAAATTATTTAGGACCAGCTGTCATTATTCTAGGATTCAAAAGCTTCTCTAATGTTTGTATTCAAGAGCTTCCCAAAAATATATTAGCTTTCGTTTTGTCTTGAAGACAATATATCAAAGTAGCATTCCTCAAACTTTATTACAGTAGTTCATTCCCCAATGTATTTTATTAAGAACGGCAGAGTACACTTCCAAACAAAAATATTGGGGGCACTCATGTTAACTATAATTCAAATATCAAGCTGACAAGAATAATTTAAAAAAACATTGTTAAAATAGAGAAATGATTCCTGGATGCACTTACCTCATTAGAAACTTGCTGTAAATGCAGATTTGTTTCGTTGAAGTACTGTCTAGCCTGAACTCCACAACTTGAGGTACTTGAGGTACAACTTGCAGTGTCTAAATGTGAGGATGAAATTGCTGGCACACAACCACTCTACAGCCCAAGAGAATAATTTAGATTAAAAAAATAGCTTGATAGATTCTTTATTTATCTGATAAAGACAGAAAAATGCAAAATAGATCTCAAGAGGAACTTTCTTAAATTACAATCAAGCAAGTAATAACACATTCCAAGAAAAACCATGATGCCATTACCACACCTCTATCAGACTACTCCAGCTATAATTAGCTCTAGAGCACTGCCACCAAGCCAAACTTCTGCAACAATTTTCATATACAAGAGAAAAAACATGGTAAAACACTACAAAGGCGTTGACCAAGTCCAAGAACAATTCTTAAAATCATATTAAGAATTTATTTTTCACCCATATTGAGGAATAAAAAGTGAATGATTTCTCACCCCACATGTTCTCCTCCAAACTGCAACAACATTAGAAAAAAGCAAGTTTTTCACACATTCTGCAAAACTAAAACTCAAAATGCTACTAAAATGAGCATGGCACACAATTCTATCCCATTTTTTAATCAATGATAGAGTGTGTGAATGCAAAAAGCTAGAAAATGACATGTAAACCTGTAGAATGAGCAAGTGCATGACTGCATAAAATGTAGAATGAAACAGCTGAAGTATGAGAGCTAAAATTGAATCTTTAGAAACAAAGATGAGCGAGAAAATCTTTGACTTAAAACAGAAATTGATATTAAGTCAGCATTGTATCAAGACCCCTCCGGGTGGATAGAAGTAGTCAGCAGTATTTTGATTTCACTCATTAACAAATTTTCTGACAACTGGTTTTTCTATGTCCACTTGACACTTGATATTAGCAGAGTATTAAGCTGTGTTATTAAAAAATTAAGCTAACCAACAATGTACTGCTTGAATGCTTCATTTGCTAGCACATCAGCCACATCACTGGAGTGCTTCTTTTGGTGTATTATTTGACAGGCTTGAAATACTCTAACCAAATTGACTGCTTGAATCAGTCTTAGCCCCATTATACCAGTAACATTGTCTTCTATCTGTTTTATGTTTGATGGGGCACGAAACCTTAGTTTTATTTATTTTTAAATGACTTTTTATCTCAATTTGTGGGCTAACTTCAGTCAGTTGTCAGTTCATCTCACTCTGTTTTGATAACTTAACTCCAACACAGAGGACCAACAGCAGCCACGTTATTTGATGCAATTCCAAGGTTCTGTGGTAGCCTAGGATGGTTCACCTATTCTGATGATCTTGGTCACCAAGCATGAGTTCACCCTTAAAATTTCAAATTGTTCTAAAGTTTCCACTTTCCATGGGTTCTGCTTGGAAGCTCTATCAAAATTGAGCTTCAACTGTTAAGGAAACAAACTATTCCATGCAATACAATAAAGAAGCTTATTCCAATTCTTCGCTAACTGCAATCAATTGTACTCGTTAGTCCAATACAATGTATAGATTTTGGATAATCTGAGATTACTTTGCAGTTTAGGCATTTAATCTATAAGATAACCAAAAAAATCCAATTGATATTCTCAAACGTCGAGGCATTGTATTATTCCCCACATGGAAAAAAACAAGTTCAACTCTAAATGAGTTACAATGCCACTTCCACTAGCCATGTGAAGTGTAGAAGTTGCCTCATCTAAAGATACTTTTGGCAAGTTGAGAAATGATAACATCTAAGTAGGCACAGTCAAGAGTTATATCCCAATTCCCCACTACCCCCTCATTATAATCAACTTCTTTTGACAGATTCAAATAACTATGGTAATTTGGGAGTGGAGGCCTCAATGAGAGGTATTTGAAACCTTTACTACCATTAAAATTGTGTTTTTTAACAGCTGGAGATTAAAAATAAATTGTATGAATTTGGACAAGTTTTTAACACAAAACTTGCGATGTTTGGCATTTACTCAAGCAATTGATAGGAAGAAATTACCATGAGCTTTTCAAAAACTCTCCAACAAGTTTTTGAAACAATAACTCCTCCCCTGGTATTTTGACTTGGGAGTACTTGTGAGTCAGTTTTTCAACAGATGTATCAAGCACTGTAACTCTAGAAAATCAAAACAAAATATAATGGAGATCTATAACTTGGCTGAGAAGGCAGAACTTGGGTCTCAACACTGAATCTGTACTGGATTTCACTAATGCACTTTCTTCTAGGCATACACGCTAGTGTTTGCTCTTGATTGGGAATTATAACATAGAATGCAGTATCATGCGAGCTCAATTCTCATGACCTCATTAAAAAAGTAATACGAATTGCCCTTTTAAACAGAAATCTTGTTTTAAGGAAGACAGAAATATAAAGGCAGCTATTCTCGGTGTTATCAGCAGCAATCAGCATTAAACACCGTTGACTAATGTACTAGACAAAGATGAAATCGAACAACTGTCACCCAACTTAACTCCATGTTAAGAGTGCCAAAATAATATTTGTTATTAACCGTTAATGATGAATCAATGATTCATTAAGAGGCAGCGTACAAACTTAAGGAACATTACACTTGGAAGGGTGCTATGTTTGTAACCATCAAAGAGACACTAACCCTTGCTACTTTTGGAGGATATACATAAGACGAGTTTAGCACTCAAAGGAGGGTGCCAAAGGAGGAGAAAAGCATCAGAAGCTGAGTAAACAGAAAGAATACAATTTCAGAATATACATGTGTGTGTGCCTGCAGAATTAATACTTTTTAATGGTATGCTGTGTATTGTAATAGATTCCATCGTAATTAGTGAAATAGCATCTGATGAAAAGTATTCTAATGTTCTTTATTGTAGATATTTTTACTGAATGTTCTTTTCTGTTGACATTAATATTAAATGTTCTTAACATGCTCTATATCTACCTGTGTGTATTATGACACATATTGTAATTCCCTTGGCGATTCGTATCCATTGGGCTATCTCATTTTGGAGGGGAGACATGGTTCATAGGAAGGAGTGCAAGTAGCTAGGAAGCCATGCCAGTTGAGACACGCCAAGTAGAGATGCAAGGCCGGATGAAGGTGCCAATACATGCTCCTGGGCTGGGTGGAATGGGCTGAGGTGCTGTGTATGGTCTCCCAACTGGTGCTCCATAATGACAATAAGTTGGCTAGATGGAATGTCAAAGAAATCCCACATGTTCAATATATAATAGTGAATTAGAATTCTATTTGTGTACAGTTGGTTTATTTGCTTATTTATCTTGTGATGCTAACTTGGTTACAGGACTAATATCACGATATTGAAGTGATAACTCTCACTCTCAAGCAATATTCATACCCTAAAAGAGAATTTTATGGCAGCTTGAATCAAGTCCCTACAGGCAGCATTACATCAACATAGTATCAAAGGCACACATCTTTCACCTCTATGATATGGAGTGCCTCCATAGTTAGTGACCTATGGAAGGGTAAATCATTCACATAGACATACAAGCAAGAAGTAAGGTGATCTTTGGGAATTTGGTTAGACTTGCATCTATATAATGTACTGATTGTGATTTTACCAATGAATAAAATTAAAGATTCATAAATGACTTCAACGAAGCTTATGAGTAGTGCACAGGGGCAATTTATTGAAGCCAAGATTATGAGTAGGGCAGAGGGCAATTTATTGTGTACCTGTAGACAGAGATATTTCTGATGTTGACCACGAAGTGCGTGTGATTGAGGAATAGTATTCAACCTTTTCAACTTATTTTGTAAAGAATCCAATCGAGCACCTACGATACTGTTGTCTCCTTTTCCTGTTACATAGACCAGAGTAAGAAACCATCAATAACAAAATGGTCCGTACAAAAGACTTTCAAATTCAAAACAAACCTCAGTAAGATTTAAGTAAATGTTAGTTTCTTCTATCATGGCAGAAAAAGGCCATTTTCTAGTACCAAATAGAATCTGGTAACATTTGTAGTAACAGAGACACGCACAACTTCTTAAATTAACCTTATAACTAATATATTAGCTATAAATTCAGATGGTAAAACTTAGAGGAGACTCATAGTTGAAGTTCTGATTTCAAATTCTGAAAGGCACGATAAAGTGTTTACATAAATAAAATGAGCTTCATCAGTAAAACCAAGCGTTTAGATTAAGTAAAATGAACATGACAGGTAAAAGCAAGTAGGCTTCCAACAAAGTGAAGCTCCGAATTCAAACCTAGATATGCTAAAGTTTTTAAACTGAGTAAATCGAGTTCAACCAATAAATGTATCGAAGTCCAAATTCAAACCCCAGGAGACGTGGTAAAATACCAAACGCCTACCCAACCCGAAATTCCGAAGACCCAGAGCCGGTCCAATATACTTTTAGCTGAACTGATACCAAAAAAGGATTACTCGCCTAATTCTAAGAAAAGTTTGTAAGTGCAATGTGAGATTGACTACCGGGAGTGAAAAGTGTGACAGCTGAAGTAAAAGGTCGTATGGAAATTCCGCTGGCATTCATTTTATGATTGGCAGCCCTCTGTAAAATCATTGGACCTCGCGAACTCACGTTTAGCTGTTGCATCCGCGTTTTCTACAATGCAACTGCAATAATAAACACCATAGACCAAAAATTAAAGTAAGTTGAAAATAAAGAACATCAAATTAATGAATCGAACACATACATATGTTGACAAGAAGTGTTTACGACGAAGTATTGGCTGCTGCAAAGAATTTTTTTGGCTCGTCTACTTCTCATTAACGATTTTTTTCAACCTGTTTCAAACCAAAATGTCGAAAAGTGGCGCCCAGCATTGCAGAGAATACCATGTTTTAGTCGGGAGCTCATTTGTCTCTTGATTGGCAAATTCGAACCATTTACTAGCGCTTCACAAAGCATTTTTTTTTCCGTTCTTTTTATTATTTTATTTTATTAATTTTCAAAACTTCTCGTATTAAATAGAAATCTAAGTGTACATTTTTCGGTGTCTTAATTTTAATCTAGAGACCAGAAAAAAAAATTCAAATTATTCTCAAAGTTGATCATTACCTTTAAATTAGATTCAATTTGGAGATTTTGATACTAGACTTTGAAAGAAATTTGCATGGCTTTATAAACAACTTTGATTTTTACTAATTATAGGTTATAATTTTTCAATTTTCTAGCAAAGAAGACTTTGTCAATTTGAAATATGATGTCGTCAATGTACTTTTGTATAATCCAATTTGGTCTTGCATTCCCTTTGGGAAGCCTTTGAAGAACTCTAAAAAACTTGATTGTATGCATTTGGAGTGACAAAACCTCAAGCATAGTCAATTATATGTGTTCCATTACTCGCACCTTTTTGACATAGCACGGTAGCTCCATCATAAAGTAAAATGCTAGGTAGATCTATTGAATACACTCCATTTACTACGAGGTGAATCAGTATAAACCAAAATCACACTAAATAACTTTGATTGTCACCACATGAAACAATAAGCAAGTAATGGACAAAACTAGCAACATATTTACACTCATATTTTATAAGTGAAAACCCCAAACTAAGAAACACCACGATGAGCACTTGTCCATAAAGAAGTATTCATTGATGTGTATAAACTTATTATTAAATAAGTATAGTAGGAGCATGTTGATCCAGACTTGCAACTAGAGGCTCAATGCTTATAACAAATAAGATCTCGCTACTTTGGACTTCCAAATATAGGCTCACCACTAAAGTAGCAAGATTCAATAACAAGCTTATGCATCTAAGGCTCATTGTCATAGGGACAAGGTATATACAATTATTTACAAGAATAAAGATATATTATCCCAATAATACAACTAACCTACACAATGTTGTCAACTTTAGCAACATATTGTTACTACATTTTCTTCTTTAGCACTACCATTGAACTATACTAATTGTAGATCTTCATTGGTTTGCATGTCATTTACTTACTTCACACATTTCATTTTCCAAAATATAAACTATATTTATACAAAGATAGATAATTGGATATTAAAATGAGTGTGCAACAAGGTCAGGCATGTCAAATGGACATTGCAATTTAAGTTACAAGTCGACCAAGGTAGCAACAAGATGCAATGAAGTCCTAGATGCTAGAATGGACCCAACTAAAAAGAGAGATAAACACTAAATGCATAGGTCACATATAGCATGAACCCCATCTAGATAAGAAATAATCGTTAAATATATAACCTAGACTTAAATAAAGAAGTATGATCCACTCCTAAAGAGAGAGGGAGGACCATGAACACACTACACTCAACCCAATACTAGATCTAAAATTATCAAAATAACTTTGCCCAACTTAAACATGTAGAAACAAGATTGCAAATGAATCACCTAACTTTTCAAGAGTATCTAGACCTTTACATGCCATGGGGAGATCCAGGTGCCACATCATAAACATTGGCACATGCTAATAATCTATGTATAAAGTCAACATGACACATTTCCATATTAGAATAACAACTAAATAGAACTGTAACACTAGATAACACAATTTTTGGACCACAGTGAACACTTTTTGGATTAGTAAAGAACATCACAACCAAGACTAAAACTAAAATCCTTTGCATCAATATCAACACACCTTCGACACTAATTTTTATAGTAGAAACCTTTAGAAAAGCATAAATCTAATATTTTTAGTTGTAATTGTAGAACTATATTTCTTTCTTCACTAAACCATAAAAATCCAGGCCACACAAACTTTTGGACAAAAGAGTATAATAGAAGCATTATGAAACAACATATTTACATGATAATGTGATACATACATATCTGCTACATTTCTATATGTTTAGTACCTACACTTACTTCTCTAGGAACAAAATACTTCTAGATCATAGTGTTTGAGTAGCTACAAACACCTTCAAAATACAATGTTTGACATCAATGACAACAAACAACAAGAGCTTCGTAGAGCTGGCATCCCGCCTAATGATTAAATAGATTGTGAAGTTTGTCATATGTTTGTAAGATTTTAAACAAAATTAAACTTGTCAAAATTGAAAATAATTAAGTTTTTAATTAAATCGTAGATTATAAAAAGTGCATGAGTTTTTTTTTAAATAGTAGAAATTAAATATATGTGCTTTCTTGTGCTCATTTTTTATTAACGTGATAAATTTAGAATTTTAGAATAGAAAAATGAAAAACATTAATTTGAAAATATAAACTTCCCCACCTATATGTAATTAATCTTACCAAAATGTTAATACCATTAAGCCAATTTATTTTGTCTTTCAAAATATAAACAAATACCTTCTAAAATATGAGTCTAATTCAATTGTCAAAAGTAAAAGAAATTTTTGAATTAAAAATTGTCAATCCTCTTCATTGCATTCATTTCTATATAAATAGTCTTTTCAACTTCTCGAAAAAGAAAAATAAATTGTTCCAACCTAATATAACAAATGTCTTCTAATTACAGTCATTTACAACTATTGTAATGGCCATATTTGTATTTCTGATGGCTCTGCATGTGTTTGTTCCTTCGTCTATTTAACAGTAACAATTCCTGAATTGTGCGCAACATTTAAAATATTCAATTATTTTCTCTATCATATCTTTGGCTTCTTTAAAGAGCTTATTCAAATTCACCAAAACTTTTACAAATGAACTCACACTCCTATATACCAGAGGGGTTGATCAAAAGGTGAGGACTCATAACTTTGTCAAGGAAGAAACGATTTATGAAATGTTCATTGGGAAACTGTTAAAAAAAAGTCTCCTTTTTTTTTTTTATAAAATGAAATTGTAATCTTTTTTATTAACTTTAATGGTGAAGACTTATTTGTTTAGCGAATTTTTTCCACTCCAATATTATTTTTCCAAAGAATCACTTGCATTTGTTTATATTAATATTCATTCAAACTATATACTCTTGATAATTTAAAGATATACATTTTTATTGCAAAGAGAAATAATACTAAAAATTTATTTGTAATAAAGAAATAGATTGTGACATTCTTTTGAGACTTTGATGTTGGTATAGTGTTGAATTTATAGTTTTGTGTGTGTATAAAAGTAAAAAAATGGATATCAATAACTCTCTATTTCATATGATATAGTGGACTTAGGTCACTTATTTATGGACTTAGTGTCATTTCCAACATTAGAAGCATTATGGAGCGAAAGAGCAATAGCAATACTCACAGTGATTTCTTCAGATCCACATTATTAAACTTTTTCTTAAACAACCACATTATATGTCATTTGGGGCATTTACATTTATATAATTAGATTGTTTCCTTCTTTAAGGAATGATTATTTGATTGCTTTTGATAAAGGCAATGCCATTAATTATAGCCTATAAATTTGAAAAAAATTCCTAATTTATCTTCAATTTTTTTTAAATATTAGATATATTATGATTAACTTTGATTAAGAAATTAACAATCTAATTACTTTTATTATCCTCCAATAATTAATAAATATAAACTTTTAAACTATTTTTATATTAAAGTGAATGATGAAGTATTATTCATTTTTTTACATTCTTATAGATTGTTGTCTTATAAACCTTATCCAATAAAGTAACAACTTACAACTTGGGAAGCTTTATTGTATTTCTATATTACAAGAGGAAAAGCTAAATCATAGTTGAGTAGAAAGTTAAAAGAGAATTCATGTGATGTTCCAAGTAAAGTAATGATGATGTATATTACATTAAAAACTCATTCACGTTGAGTCTTTACTGCAATGTATCATGAATTTATAATTATTGGGTTGCCTTTAAAAATTGGTCTTTTTATTTTTTGAAAAATTCAAATGTTGTATGCTTGTCTAGCTTAACCAACTCCTAGTAAAAGATTGTTAAACAGAATCTAGAAAGGACTTATGCAGAAATATAAAACCATCATGTACAAATCATTTCAAATATTGTTTAAATTAAGAGCCTTGCAATATTATAGTAGAGGAAAGAACAAAGAATGAATTCAACTACTCATTTGGGCTAACAAGCAACATTTTTCAAGGTCCTTCCTTTAGAATCAATACAAATGAACAAAGCATCACTTAAATATGTAAAAATTTGACACAAATACTTGAAAATCTAAAGAGGGAAAAAGGTGGGAAAATATTGTAACACAAAAGTATTACATAAAGTATAGTGTTAACTCATGTGCAGTATAGTTATGTTACAGTTTAATGGTTGCACTAAATTAGCTTAACTTATATTCCTTTGAAGAATTGAAACTACTTCCTAAATTCATTCAAAGATTAATTTTTCAACAATATCAATAAACTATTACAAAATATAGAACAATTGAAACCAACAAATATGATCTTAAAATAATTTAATTATTACCTGTCAAGCAAGATAGTAACCTAAGATTTTTGGAGAACATTGTTTCATAGAGTCAATGGAGCATGAGAATTAAATCTTTAAGTAAAATATCTCCACGTTTGTCAAATAGGTCGAGATGATTTATCCATTTCAATCTATAACTCTTTCCAAATTGAAAAAAGACCTAAGAATTGCTTATGAGAAGAACCCAAAAAAACAAACAAATCCCTAAATCCTAAAATTGAAATCTAGACGTAAAAAAATCAACAACATTTGTTCTAAAATTGAATCTAGCCTAAGAATCACTATTTCAATTTTTTCTACAAAAATAGTCATATATTTTCAAAATCAAAATACTCACATTAAATGGAGAAATAAGGAAGCGCAAAAGTATAGAAGGAGCAACACAGTCTCCACCACAATTGATTTTGCAAAAATGGAAGTTACATGCGGAGGAGGTGGATTAAATTTGGATGATGTGATGGCATGTCATCGAGCATGTAGCATAATGCCACACAAAACTTCCAAATAACATGCTTGTTGCCTTTGTCTTTTCCAAATGTCACCATTCTTGAAACTCTATTTTCACTTCAATTTCCTTAATGAGAAAATAAAAAGACTACCTAGAAAAATGGCCACAACCAATCAAAAAGAAAATAATTAAATTCAAGATTTTCATTTAATGAAAAAAATTAATTAGACCATAGCATAAATGAATGTTTTTGCAAACTACATGACTATTAAAATGAAGATTAATGCCAAATAGTAAATTGAAAGCTATAGTCTCCACCTATTTATAGGTAGGACTAACAAAACATATATTTCCAACAATCACCCACTCTGTCATTCATGAAAAACAACCACCAAAAATGTTTTGGCTAAAATATCAGTCACTGTTAAGTGCCTCTTACTCAAACAACCAAAGAAATCCTAAACAAATAAATTTCTTATCTTTCTCCCCTTTGTCATCAAGGAAAAAGGACAAGAACATACTTACTAATACTAATAACAACTAGTGTCATCAATCTAAATTACAAATAAGTTATAAAGCTCCCTCTAAACATATGAAACACCCTAATGCACCCCAAGATTCTCTTAGATTCACTATAGTATGAAATAATTTTAAGATTTATCTTCTATATGTAGAAATAACTCAAGGATTGTAGTCCTTAAACTAGTTAGTACCTACTAGATAAATATAGTCTCACATGCTCACCATATCATTAGCTCGTGAAGGAAACTTCTACAATTCATAGCAGTATTATCCAACTGCTTCAAATGTATTTTAATTTTTGAACCAACAAGTATATGATCGATCTCCCCCTTTGAGATTGATGGAAACACATTATGAAATATACCATCCAATACCAAACTTCATCATCTTCTCATCAATATATGTCACTTATCATTAAGTGTCCCCCTTTGATCGTGCCTCCTTCTTTCTTCATTTATGCAATGTTCTTCTACAACTTATATCCCTTTCGACAACAATCATCTTTGAATCTCTCCATAGTTGTATATCTCATCTTTTCTCTTTTAATCTCATATCATCAAACTTACCTCTAAAACTTTTAGCCTTTTACCTTAAGTAGCATATTTTGATCTCCTCCATGAACAAGTGTGAGTTTTTCTTGCATCTCCTTAGTAGTAGCACAATCTTTCATATCAACAAATCCTACATGAATCAGGGAAGAAGCAATCTATCATCAGATAGTTGTGTTCTTATTTTTATATCATCTACACAAAAATCATAGGTAGAAGGTGTGGCCTTGTGTACTGATTGTCCAAGTTGTACAATGGAGAGTCTTTAATGCCAAATAAGTAAAGCCTCATTCTACATTACCATGATGGAAAGTTCTCTTTTTTCAACATCAGTACCACTCTCTTATACATTTTTGGATCTTTAGCTTAAGTCTTCCAAACTTTTTCCTCCAAGCATCTTTTCTCTAATACCAATTGTTAGATAACTGGGGGGGTGTGAATTAGTTATCCTCAAGTTCTTTTAAAAAAATCACCACTCTTATACCAACTTATCCTTATCAGAAATTTAACTCGATAAATACAATAAACTAATTCAACTTTATGTAGTAAATAGATTTGCACTTCCTATATTGAGTATCAACTTCATTAACTGACTTACAAAAATAATGATAGTTTTAACATGTAGAATCAAATAACATGTCAAACATTCATGCACACATTAACACCATGATTTTCAACGTGGAAATCTAATTAAGGTAAAAACCACCTAGGAGTAGTTGCTAATCTCATATTGGTTTTGACAAGGCAGTGACAAAACACTTAGTCATTATCTATTAGTATTATAGTGCAAGTCGAGTGATCAAAGCATGTCGAGCATTAGTTCCTGGAGAATACATGATGAGTAATATACCTAGTCAGTGTCGAGCACTAGTATGTGTCAAGTAGATAGTTAGTGCTGAGTCACTAATGAGTCGAGTAGTCTATACATGTTGAGTGATTCAAGAGCCAAGTAAATAGAGCATGTTGAGTCATTCAGAAGTCGAGTTACAATATTGAAGATATAGTGGATGCCGAGCATCAGAAACTTTAAGTGTCAAGTGAACAGTTTTGGACATAGTTGTTTGTAATGGCACAAACTTCTATGTAAACCATTTTTAGGCCAACTTAATGATCGTTTTACGATTCTAGAAAATAAGGATGGATGTATATTATGACTTCCTATGAAGTAAATGCAACCAATCAAATTGAGGGATGTTCTTAGCAGCAATATGGATCAACCTTAGTCATTGATTCCTACCTAACCCTAGCCCACTTGTGTTTACTTAAGGAGACAAACCCTAAACAATTTGTATGTGTGAAGGAGGAGAAGGATACATAAGAGAGGTGAATGCTAAGTGCAAAGAGAGCATTCATGGTGGCTATGGAGGTTGTGATAATGTTTTGAATTGCAGAATCAATTAGAGAGAATAGAGGAAAGCAGAGAGAGGGCATATGAGACATATTTGATCAGAAGGATCAAGTACACATTAGGAAAGAGAAGATCTTACATCTAGCAATAGAGTTCTAATCGAAGGATCATGGTGCTGAATCATTCTAATAGGTGATGCAAAAAAAATCTCCTAATAGAGTAGTCTTAACATACTTGTGTAAATATCTTAACCGAGTGCTTGCTTTATTGTAAGTTTGAGTCCTCTAGCAAGGCACACTTTTAGCAAGGTGTTGAAATCCTTTAACAGGGTGAGACCTAACACTCTTTGTAAGCCTTTAATAGGGCATACCTTTCATAGGGTAGATCATAGTTTATGGTCAAACTTCCTGTAACCTTAATTGGCTACACTTTAAAACTATAGTAGTGAAGATTTGTGGGTATCATCCCCACCCTAGTTTTACCTTCTCATTGGAGGGTTTCTGGGTAACAAATTTATCATGCTATGTGTTATTTGTTTCATGCTATGGATGAACATGTTTCGTTATCTATTTCAATTTACATGTTAAATTGTGAGATGGATGTGTGGTGAATGTTTTATGGTTAAAGTTTTGTCAGAGTTTACTTTCCCATTGTAATTTCCAATAGTAGTCACCCAAAAATATTTCACTCTTGAAGTGAGCTTGGTTAAGAGCCAACCCTATTAAAGGTTACAAGCACACTTGCTAGGTGTCACCCTGTTAGAAGATTTTCACCAAAGATCATCTAGACCTTGTTTCTCTTCAATGAGTGACCTATCTAAAGGACTTACAAATATTCAATGGAATGTTACCTTACAAAAGGATTTATAAATAAAGATTGTTAAGTCCACTCGGTTAAGAGATTTCTTGCTATAGTGCTAAGAGAGAAATAGTGAAATCCTTTGATAAATATGCAACTCACTTTTCTTGTTTCGATCCACATTCTTCTCATAACATTTCTTACTAACTAGCCACCTCATCAACTCTTCACTCCACTTTAACTTCACACTTCAATTATGCTTGGTATGATCTCCTTTGGCAACTTTGTACCAACTTGATTAGGAAATATACCAACAACACTTTCCTTATTGTATCTTCCTTATATAGATAATTTTTTGCCACTTCATCTCATTCCTTATAGTTTTGTTTCTTAATCACAATTGTCCAATCATATCCAACTTAGATACATTGAATCTAGACATCCCTTAACCTCAAACTTTGTACTTCTCCTTGGATCATGAAATATGCTTGAAATCTTCACCATCAAATCTTGCCTTAATTATGTCAACCATTTATATTGCTAATTGACTTTGTCCCCATCTTAGGATCTTCTAAAATACTCTAGATCTTCTCTTTATGTCATCCTTTACTGTAGTGACCCGTACTAATAGGCCACTAAAAAAAACCCTAAATTTAATACACTGCTAAAATATATTGTTGAAATAAGGAAATGATAGTGCCAATGTATTCATTCAGTGAAAACCAAATATTTTTACAAATGATATGGCAATTTTCAGCATTGAAATATTATGACATGACACATTATAGGCAAACCCTAATTGGATGTATACAATTGAGAACTTGTTACAACTACAAACTAAAATGAAGAACCTGGATTTGATCCCATACTGGAGACTGACTGCTGAAGATGATATGGTAAAAGTGCAACTCCATTGGAAACTCCAAACCAGCAATTAAGCACAAGTGAAAGGACTGAAATATCCTTCCAACAGCTGCAATAATTTAGGTGATCTTTCACACCCTCAAAATTGCGTACCAATTGAGAGTTTTTATTCTCAATGGCCAATTGTGACTACTTGCAGAAACCCTAGGCTCCACAATGCACATCAACAAAAAGAAATAATAAATCTCGATGATAGGCAATGAGCCCTCAATGCCTATTTATTTATTTTTTTCTCGATAGGTCGGCCTCCTTTTTATTTATTCATCGCTTCGTCTAGCAACCTCTAGAAGATTGATTTATTTAATGATTTTATAAAATATCACTTTATTGAGTTAATTAAATATAAAGTTATCTTCTAATATATTTTTATTGATAACTTTATAAATAATTTAACTCCTCCAAAAAATGGGGACATTACATTTACTCGATCTTTCTCGAACCATTCTTCCTTTACCAAACTATGTTCTTCCTTTGTTGAACACCTCCATCACTCGGTTAATACTACACTTGTTTAACATTGAACTTGATCAGTTAACTCATCTACTTGGTTAATACTATTCTTACTTGACCTTCTCCTTTTCATCATTTACCAATCACTATCTACAACTTCATTCCTTCCTTTACTGACCAAACTAGCTTTCTTGTACATTAGCTCAAGACTTCATGAATCATGTAAAATAATCAAACCATAATTATATTGTCATAGGACAATTCATTAGTTGCCCAACTAAGTTCACATACTTAACATCTTATCTTCTTACTTTTCCTTTCATTCTCTATTCAATACCACATCCTTTAGATGATTACAACTTACATGAATTAGCAATATGTCAATTAGCTTGATATCAAAGACAACATAACAATTGTTCTAACTATTCTACATACTCTTTGTAGCTCAATTCTGACCTTGTTCTTCGTCAACATCACTTTTATCCAACAATCTCACTTTTCTTTCATCGACATCATTTGTGTCCAACAATATTCAACCCAATTTGAACACAAATCATAAAGAATAATCATTGATACATCCAAATAATTATTACATTATTTATAGCACCAAATAATCATCTTTTTGAACCACAAAACACAACTCTTACCTTTGGAAATGCCTGCATTCCTTACTATCATGTTAAGAAGATACCCGACATGTAAACGCAAGGGGGAAAATAGATTCATATAAAAACTTCCCCTCAAACCTTGAAATATGAGTCATCTATAATGGAGGAAAAAAAAATTGAAATAGATATCAAACCACTATTAGAAGCACCTTTTGCATTCTACCCAAAATGCATCATGATCCTTTCTTTTGAATCTTCTACAACCATTGAATAATCATCTTTTTCCCATAATTTTGTGGAACTTTGTAATGTGTTTTATCATGTTACATTTATAGAAAACTAGACCATCTTTTTAGAACCTTACAATATGTCATGTCATGCTACATCTTTAGCACACTAGACCACCCTTTTTTATTTTAGCAGTTTCATTAGTTATGGCATGTTAGGATTGAAGAATACTGTGAGAGGAGGGGGATGAATCAATGGTCTATCTCTTTTACTAACCTCAAATTGATTATACACATACTATATAAAGCATATATAAAGTAAACTAAAATACAACACAAAATCAAATAGAGAATACATAACACCATATTTTATTTTCAAGGAAAACCTGGCTAAGGGAAAACCTCACCAGTGATAGTACCCACAATTATATAAGTTTTGTAGTAATAATTGTCATCTTAAAAACATAACTAAAAAATGAAGTTTTGGGAATGCAATTGCTTTTAGGCACTTTCTTGGAGCTCACTGCTCATATACAAAATAGATCTAGCACTCAATTAGGTTCACAAATCAAATTACAAAACAATATTGGACTAATTGTCCTTTAGAAATTAACTACTGGCAACTACTATGCTTGAACAATTTTGATGAAGTTCTGACAAATTTTCTAGATCAAATAAAATCTTTGATCATATGATTTTCATCTATGCATCATATTAGTTAACCATACATCATTCATAACCTTTACAAACAAAACTTGATCTCTTATATAATATCCTAACACAAAAACTTAAGTCATGTCAGCTCCCTAAATGAAACGTGAAGAATCCTTTATCAAAATAATGCGAGATGATTAAGAGTAAACAACTCTAATGTTGGCTCTACCAAAATATTTCATTTAATGATACTAATCTCTAATCAATTCATCATGCCAATAAATCAATATTGAACTACTGCATTCTTCACAAAAGCATCAACTTGATACTTACAAATAAATATCTCCAAGCCTTCCAATGATCGAATTAGATATAATCATATGTTTACTTCCATGCTTTAGAATCACATCCTCTAACTCCTTAGGATTTTCATATTGAACTAGTTTAATTAACTAGTTGAGCTTTGCTTCTAGTAAATTGAAAAACTCCAAGTACTAATATCTTTGGTGAAGTATCTGATCCCAAAAATTGCCAAGATAAAAAAAAAATGGTTGCCATTAATGACAATATATTATGCTTAGTTGATCACTCTTTCCAAAAATCTCCCATTTTCCATTAATGGAAACACTTAGTGGAGAATGGCTTGGTGTCCATCCCAAAATATGCCAAGTCCACAAAATGATCTCCCCCTAGGAATGATATGTCATTTTTCACACACACTTAACCCCTTCAAAATTAATGGCAAAGGCAAGGCTAAAATCAAAAAATGTCTTCCAAAGCCCCGCACATATATACAAGTCTAATAAAAAATACTTACATCTTAAAAACATTTGAATATTTACTCCCTAAATTAGTTGATATTTGTAATTCGAGTCTCTCGTATACTATTCTGTAATGCCCCACTCAGGAACCCAAGATAAATTAACTGAATAAGTTGCAAAGTTGATTGGACCAATTTTTTTTCTTTCTACAGTTTACACAACATCAAAATAACAATGTAGAAGCAATTTATATACATATAAATTACACATATGCAATACAAATACAAATTTTATTCCTCAAGGCTTCATGTTGAGTCATGTTTAAGAAATTTTTATTAATTAGTTTTAATCTTAAGTACAATCTCCATAGCCATGATGAAAACATAAATATAATCTCATAAGAAAATACATAAGTAAAATTGATACAATGAAGTGCATCCAATGCACATGTTGTAGGGTATGTAACAAAAAATACAAGTACAAAATAACACAATACATCATCCCATAGGATCTCAAGATACATGAATATATAGATACTGTTAGAATGATTAGAATAACTGAGAGTGGGGGGGGTGGGGGGGGGAAGGGTGAGTTATCCTCAGATCCAGATGTACCAATACAACTTTTAACAACTTCAAACAACTTAATCACACTCATAAATCCACTTGGTCCATATAGAAAAACATTACGAATCCAACTTATTATTATCAACATTTAGCTCTCTATTTAGTATATGCCAAATAACAGAAGTATATAATAGTAAATAACATGAAACATGAAAACAACACTCACACAAGTATGACACTAGGATTTAATGTGGAAATCCAATTTGGGAAAAACCACCAAGCAACATGCTACCACTTTTTCACTCTTTTGAAGTGAGCTTCGTTAAGAACCAACCCTACTAAAGGTTTCAAAACACACTATTAGGCATGACCCTGTTAAAGGACTTAATCACCCTATTAGGAGTGGCCTTGTTAGAGGTCTTTAAAATATCCCATTAGAATGACACCTTGAGTAAAGGATTTACAATATGATTGTTAGGTCAACCTTGATTAAAGGATTTTGCTGCCATAATGGTTAGAAAGTAAGAGCTAGGTTGATACGATAAAATACAACTCACTCTGTATGTTTAGATATCCATTTGAATCATTTCTAGACCATTGAATGGTCTTCATCATATCTTCATCTCTAATCTTCATGGAAACTCTTCAATCAATCTTGCATACACCAACTTCTCACTTTTTCTCTGCAACTTTATTCTTCACTTCACAAATTTTCTAGCCAACCAACAACTGTAAATCATCTCCTATGCCTCCATAAATAGATGGGTTTAATCTTTTGCCTCTTAAACATAACCATAGATCTTAAGGTCTAATCATATTCATTAAGTATGTCCATCATTTTTTCCTTCTACTTCTTCCTTGAAACTTCTTGATTTTTCTCATTGAATCCTATCCTTAGATTTTTTAACAAACTTAATTCATGCATTAAATACACCAACTCATCAATCCTTATCTTTCACATGTTTTGACTGATTTTTAAATTCAATTGTGTTAGCCTCAAATCTTGATTCTTTCACGAATTGTTAATTTGCTGACACTCATACATCACTATGTTCTTTAGGTCGATCATCACTAGGTGTTGAAATCTAATAGAAAAGATCATATGATGGAAAATATTGTTATGAGGGAGATTGTTATATGTTTCAATCATTTTTTTGTCACATATGTCAAACCTAATAAACTCATTGTTTGTTGGTAAGAAAATTGCTTATAGATTCAAGTACTGTCACTTAGTTGATTGATGAAGAGGATTTTATCAATAGATGTAACAACAACACCTAGAGGAAAGGTTGAGTTATGTTAATGTAATGAAGTACAAGGATCAATTAAGACAGTGGTGACATGATGAATTGATTATCTACTCAAGGTTACAAATGTTGGCTACACTCAGAAAGAAAAGAGGAATATGTGATACAAAGTTTGTCTGTTAAGCTTGACCAAGTAGATAGAAGGAGCTGAGCAAAGTTAGTGTAAGCCAAGCAGAAAATTAGTTAGTGCCGAGTAAATGAAAATTTTAATGGATGCTAAGCAAGTTAGTTAGTGCCGAGTAAATGCAAATTTTAATGGATGCTAAGCAAGTTAGTTAGTGTAGAGTAAAGTTTAGTAGGTGTTGAGCATCAGTAAACTTTAGTTGATGCTGAGTGATTTTTTAGTGGATGCCGAGTAACCCAGTGTGTGCCAAGCATCATAAATGAGATAGTGTCGAGCTACTGCATTATTTAAAAGATCATGAATTCGATGAATTTGAGCCGACAATTTTTTTTCTTGAATTTTGTGAACCAAATGGAAGATAAGGATGATGAGTTGGTGGCACACAATTCTAGGTAAACCATTTTTAGGTAAATTCAAAGTGGATTCTAAAGGAAGTTTCTAGAATAGACAAGATATAGGGTAGATACATTATATCCTAACTAATTCATCTTAACCCTAATTTGGACAATGGAGAATGAGCTGCAAAATATCTTAATTTCCTTTATAAGGAATGTCTGGTCATGAAGCAAAGGTTTTCGTGGGCGAGAACCTAAGGGAGAAGAAGAGATAAGAGGGTTTTGCTTCATCAAGTGACCTAGGAGAAGAGTTTGCGATGGCATGTTCAACAAGAAGGCTTAAGGAGATGAATGCTTAAAGGGGTGAACAAGCTATCAGAGCTGTAAAGAGTTTAAGCCAAGCAAAATGGAGAACTTACACTAAGATATGAAATCTGCAAGTATAGTTGTAAGTTTGTATCAGATCAAGCCTTACTATTACTCTCTAGCAATTGTAACCAGTTTAGGTAAATCCTTTGGATTAAGGTTGACTTAACAATCATTTGTAAATCCTTTAACAAGGTGACATTCCAAGTGAATGGCCTAAAGTCCTTTATCTAGGCTCACTTCTAATAGGGTGATTGAAATCCTTTAACAGAGTTGCACTTAACAGTGTGTATTGTAACCTTTAACAGGGTTGGCCTTTCACAGGGCATCGCTTCAGAAGAGTGAAAAGTGGTAGAATGTTACTGGTGGTTTTCACAAATTGGGTTTCCACATAAATCATTGTGTTATGTGTGTTACTGATTCTATTATGTTTCATGGTTTACATTTCTGCAAATTGATTTGACAATAAGTTGCAAGTTTTAAGTTAGTGCACGATCTCATGGATGTATGCATATGTGTAAATGATTTATGGGTTCACCAAGCTATGAAAAGTTTTATCTATACATCTAGACCTTGGATAACTGATTCAACACCCCCCCCCCTCAATTATTCTAAAGAATTACAACACTAGGTAGCTCAATCACTACTAATTTTTCTCACTCGACTTACACTGGCTGACTTGGTCATCTCTATGTTCGGTCATTACTTTAGCTTTCCTTCATCTTGTTCGATCTCTAACATCACTTAGCTAATACTGTTTTGCTTGGCCATTACTTAAGTTCCTTAATATTTTGCTCGATAATGCTTAACTTCTTCATTGACCTAGTAACATGTCACTTGATCAAGCTCATGTTTACTTAACCTCTTGACTTCTATCAAACATATCTTCTACACTTTGTCATGGGTAGAAACTATGTCAGCTGACGGAGTGATTATCGTCGGTGTTTCTGTAGCCGATGGGATGATTGTCATCGATGTTTATGTAGCCAACGAGATGATTGTCGTCGGTGTTTTTGTAGCCGATAGAGTGATTGTCGTCGGTGTTTATGTAGCTGACAGGATGATTGTTGTTGATGTTTATGTAGCCGATGGGGTGATTGTCGTCGGTGTTTCTATATTCTGTAGCCGGCAGGTAAATGGTTTGTAGTGGACATAATGTTTGTGGTCGACGGACTCCTTCGAGAAGGTTCGAAGGATAGTATTATATCTCGTCTGGGATCATTGTAAATGATGATTGATCTTATCTTATGAAGCATAATGTAATGTTCTAGCATATGCGAATGATAATAAGGAATTCTTCTATTCTGTCTATTATTTTTATGCATTGTTTTCTTTACCCAGTACAATAAATATTTGGAGCCGTTAACGGGTCTCTAGGGTTTGAGCTATGAAATTTATTGCTCTCAAAATTATTTTACAAAGTAAAGAGGATTCAGCTATCAATGTAGCCACGGACTGGTTCTCACGTGGACTTCCCGATTGTTGTTCTGCAGCCGGTGTTCACCATTTTCGTGGGGGTCAGCTCAGCAGGTTTTCTTTAAAAAAAAAAAAAAAAAAAGTCAACAAATTCAAGCAGTGTGGAATGAGTATCAAATATTGCCACAAGGAAGGGGAAGTATCAGTGATTGCCAGAAAGAGTGTGGAACTGGAAGAAAATGATAGAAATGGTGTGTTCTATGCAGTTTTGTATGGGTTTCAGAGTGTTAATTTGGTCTTAACAGTGAGAGGCATTGCCCCTCAACCCCGTCGGGGGCGTTGCCCCTTGGACCCCCAGTCGTTGTGGATATCAGTCGTGAAGTGTGACTAGTTGAGAAGACTTGAAGCTGTTGCAGGCATGGAGTGTCTGCATACCAGAGGCACTAGGAATAGGTGTTGGCCGAGAGGTTGTATTGGTGGATGTGTAGAGAGCTCGGGAGGAGTTGATCATCTAGTTGGAGGCAGTACAACAACACTTAGCTCAGTGGACCCAGTGTTGGAAGTAGAGAAAGCAACATGGGTGGCTATCAAGGTCAGCTTGAGGAGACAGTATTGTGTTAGCAGAGGCTACAGATGTGACGAGATGAATGTGGAAGTGATGTGACATAAGCAAATTTTTTGTTGTAGTCACTATGTTAATGTATTTTGGTTGTTAATTCATCTAAGATATTTTGTAATTGTCATCCAAAGAAGACTTTTTCTTTTGGGGGGGATGATGTTGTCAGTAGAAACTATGTCAGCCGACAGAGTGATTGTCGTCGGTGTTTCTGTAGCCGACAAGATGATTGTCGTCGATGTTTCTGTAGCCGACGGAGTGATTTTCATTAGTGTTTATGTAGCCGACAGGATGATTGTCATCAGTGTTTCTGTAGCCGACGGGGTGATTATCGTCAGTATTTCTGTATTCTGTAGCTGACAGGTAAATAGTTTGTAGTGGACATAATGTTTGTGGCCGACGGACTCCTTCGAGAAGGTTCGAAGGATAGTATTTATATCCCGTCTAGGGTCATTGTAAATGATGATTGATCTTATCTTATGAAGCATAATGTAATGTTCCGACATATGCAAATAATAATAAGAAATTCTGCTATTCTGTCTATTATTTGTATGCATTGTTTTCTTTACCCAGTACGGTAAACACACTTCAAATCAACTTTCTTCTTCACTTAATACAATGATTTAACAAAACATTGTCTTGTTAAATACTAACTGATCAAGTGCCCTTTGTATTTCCATCATTCTTACTCTTCTTTACTCAACAACTTGACTAGTTCACCTTATTATCTCTCTTTTCAAATCCTCTTCATCAATCAAATAATATGACACTCTACATCATTAGAAAATGTCTTACAAATAAGGTTTGATATAAATGACAACATTGCAATTGTCCCAATTGTAGTTTCCAATAGATACATCAACCAAATAGAAGTCTCCAAGAAAAGAATAAGAAAGAATGGTACAATTACATCAATGGAATATCCAACATCAATGTCAATATCAGGGGAGCCCAAATGGTAAGAAGTCTCTACCTCACAACTACATAGTCACCTAATTAGACTCTCACTCCCACTATGTAGGGGAGATAATGCACGATCCACACATAGGAAATCAAACCACACAATAAACAACACAAATCATAGGCAAGGATCATGAAATCTCTCTACAACAAGTGGTACTACTCATACAAAAAGATGATCCTAGAGGCAACCCAAAAAAAAAAAAAACATAAATATAAATAGGAAACCTAAGATGCATATGGGGAAGTGTCATCACATTAATCAACTCTAAGGTTACCCTAAGACTCTCTCTGGACCCTGACCCCCTAATGACTCTATGCGGCATTAGTAATCCTTTCGTATAGACAAGGAAACTAACTATGCAAGATTGCAATCAAGCATCTTCTCTCACTCTCATCCTAGCATGTACTAGCACTCAAGGCATGGACAGGGAACACATAATCTTTTTAGTTATTTAAAAAACCCCTCATTTAATGTGTAGTGTTATCATTTAATTAAAATACTTGCAATGAGCTATCCTAACAACCACTTAGGGCCCCATCCCCCATTACAAGCCACTTCCCCTCTATACACCTAGATATCCTACCCTAATGCTCCATTTAAAATAATCCAAATTATACCAAAAACATTATCATAAATCATTATAATGAAAGTCACCAAAGTAAATTAATGAAACACAGGAAAGAATATCACATCCACATAAGGATTCATTGTCCATCTCGATATAACATCTTATATAATTGTCACTCCCATAATGTATTTATCACAATCGCAGTAACAATTCATAAAGTTTCATAATCATGAGAACAATGATAAACCAATATCAATAACATCCATCTCCATCATAAAGAACATCACACATAAAGATAACCATTTAGATTCTATATTAAATCATAAAGTAACATAATCCACAACACAACCATCCAAAATACATGTCTACATAAATGCTAACGTAAGGTGACTAAGTAAATCAAACTTATAAAATAATGGTTGTCACCCCTTTTGGTTAAAAGACATAATGATCGGAACAAGAAGGATTACTCACATTTACACTCCAAACCATACACAAACTAATCAAGACATAAAAAACTATAATAGTACAAGTTTAGTTTTGCAACAAAATAAAATTAATTTATATTTTAAAGTTCAATTTGGCTATAAGTGTTTATGTTAAAAAACATGCATAAATTCCTATGTTATAAGTGTAAATAAATTCTTAATATATATTAAATCACCATGATTAATCAATATTATAATAATATTATTTTCAATAATTTATTGAATAATTTAATATTCAACTAAAAAATTATCTCTTAATTAAATATTAACCACATTAATATTTTATCAATTCTCACTATAACATACTAAAATGTTATTGATTTAAAGCATCTTAGATTATAAACGAGTTAGTTAGTAACATAAAGCATTATGTTAAATATTAATATCAATATCATTCTTAGAGTATTACTTTAACTTCCATATAAGCTCAATATTGATATTTAATTTCCATTGAACTTATAGTCCTGAGTTGGCCTAGTGGTGGAGAACTTGTACTCTTGAAAGAGAGGTCGCAAGTTCAAATCCCACTGGGGGGTAGGGTATGTATGCCTCGTTTGTAGTGCCAAGCGCCTCTCGAAAAAGAGTACAAGGTAGTCCCATATCACTGTCACCATATGTAAACCCAAAAACTATGGCATAGTGTCGTGGACTATAAAACCCCCTTTCCTTTTCCTTTCCTTAGTTCAATTATAAATAACTCAAATTAGATTATAATTATAATTAAATTATATACAATTCCACCTATAAAATGTACTAACCGTAATTGAATCATTATATAGTTAACCTCACTATAATTTCACTTAAAATATAACTAAATCATAATAAAAAAAGTTATTAACTTGTAAATACACTTGTATAGTAAAAATCTAATAAGATTATATTCTACCAAGAGTTAACTAAACTTAGTTATATAAATAAAAGCATTGTTATTTTTTAAAACTCACCTATAAAAATAATTTTTAATTATTTATTTAATTTTCAAAATACATAAATATTAATATCTTTTAAATTAATTTTTTAAAAATCCAACACACAAACACACACACACACACACATAAACTTGCATGCATTATTTTGACATGCCTATATTTACTCTTAAACATGCAAGATTAATATATCATTTTTTCTAACATGCATTTATTCATTTTTGCATGCATAAATATATTTATTCACATATAATTTTTCTCAATTTTATTTTAGTTTTTTTAGATATGAGATTTAACTTTTAATTTGCATAATAATATCTAATTTATCTTGGACTTTTTAATTTTTTTAATTTTATAAATCATTTTCTAAGATATTTAATCAAACTCTAAATTGGATAAAATTATCACATTTTCTAATTATCTTGCATCCAAATTTTCTCAAGAAGCACCTAGGGTTTTGACATGTTTTATGCAACATAGTTTTGCTAATATTAAAACAAGGGTTTCTAGATTTAAGTTTTATCAAGATTTTCTATACAAGAACAATAAATTAGTTTTCTCTTGAAGTCTCAAAAATAATATAATATATAAGTAATTTTTCTTCTAAATTTTTAGAAATAAAAATCATTCATAAGTTTTAACAATCACTACCACACAGTCTAACAAACACAAAGATTTGAATCTTTTTAAAGGAAAGATTTGCAAGGTTCTCAAGCCCTGCCTCAAATTTGCCTTTAGAATTTTCAAGACATCACAAGCCCAAAAACGCGATCTAAAATACTCTAAAGTTTTAAAGAAATTCTTTGACTTTGCTCTCCCTGATTGCTCTCCAAAAACCCGTCTCACTCTAAAATGACCAAAAAACCTCTAATAAAGAGCCCTAGCCTTAACTAGGGTTTCTTAATTTTTTATTTAATACAAAGTCACTTACTTTTAATTAAATATTAAATAACTTAATTTATTAAATCTTTGCATGCACACACAAAGCACTTTAATTTAAAATACTATTTTTTCCCCACTTATTACTTTGCATGATACTTTTAGAATCATAATTTAATATTTTAATTAATAATAATAATTAAAGTTCGTTGTTTAAATGTCACTCTAATTTAATTATTATTACTTATATAATTATAATAAATTAGTATTTATATTTTAATATTTTAATTCTCTTTTTACTCAAATTTATAATTTAGACTTTAAAATTAAATTATTATTTTTATAGGCCATGAGGCCCAAGATTGTATTTCCTTCTCAATTGGGCGCCAAAGATAGGTATCCTTAGTATAGCCCTTACATGTATATTTCAGAGTAATTTAACCAAATTTAGCACTTATTTTTTATTTCTAAATTTATAACTTTGTTCGTAATGATTCCTTGTGAATATAACTTGAAAATTAAACTTGGCCACAATCAAGTTGTTAGAATGAAAAGAAGTATGCTTCATAATTAAAAAAAGAAACTTATCTACTATTAACTTTAATTTTAAAATCAAATCAAATTTAAGGAAAAGTTTTGAATAATAAAAAATATGTCACATATAAACATGAAAATTTCATGATATCAACTAAATTTAACACTAAATATTCTAAACCAATTTCGCTTCAAGAACAAGCATCTAATTTATACTTATCATATTAGCTTATCTTATTAGAATCTCTTCTCCATCTACTCCTTTGTTAGCGAGATTATTTGCTTCTCTATCACCTTCCCTATAAATATGTTTTATGATTATTTCTTTGAATTGGTCAACATTAGCTAGGGCATATTCAAGTTTAGAATTAAGGATCCAGTTTAAAGGTCAATCTTTTTCTTAATGCATTTAGGATAATTTGAGAGTCTTCTTTGATAACTAATTTTGTTAATACTTATCTCTCTACTAAGAGTTAAGCCTACTATCAGGGCCTCTAATTCGACTAAGTTATTAGTCATTACTCCTAAAAGTTTGGTGTGTTTAGTTAAGCATGATATGTTATCTAAGTAAACAATGTATTTTAAGCCCACCGGTCCTAGATTACCTTTAAAGGCTCCATCAAAATTTAACTTGGACCAACTTGCAGGGGGAGGTTCCCATTTACATTCTTTCTTAGCGATATTGTTGGATTTTGTATATTATTGGTGGATTAATTAGTTTAAACCAATTTTTATGCATATCTGCATCCCATATTGAAAAGGAAGCTTCCTCAAATGAGTTTTTGAGATTATTGTTAGCTACCTCAATAATATAAGCCTCTAATTTATTAAAAAGAGATATTAGATCCATCTTTTCATTGTGAAAAATTCTTCTATTCCTTTCTTTCCATAATTCCTATATAAGTATGGAAGGGGATATTTTCCATAAATTACTATAAACTTTAGAACAACCATGTTTTAGCCAACTTAAAAAAAAAAAATTGGTTATTGGGGAATGCAATTTGAAAATTTAGTTTCTTACATAACCAATACTATCAATCACTATCAAAGGGACAATTATAAAGCAAGGGGATAGTTGGCTCCTGATTTAATAGTTTTGAAAATTACTAAGAAACCAGACGATTGCATCTAAGGCTAGCAAATTCCTATGATGGATACACTCGACTGCAATCTTGGACCAACTATAAGGCATAACTTCCTCTTCACTTCAGGCTCTACAAGATTTAGGTGAGTTAACCTTGAGGTTCTGATATATGGTACCAATGCAATTTAAACATAAATTTGAACCTAATAACAACAGATGAAACCCTTTTGTCGACTGATACTTATGCAATAACATAGGAACAAAATAGCTACCAATCATAACCTATGAACTCATAAGCTAAGTGAGGGTTAATTCTTTTTAGCCCACTACAAAACATGAAAAACTCAATTTATTTGATTAAAAAGATTTGTGCAAATAACTTTTACCCTACCTTGCATTTGATTTAGTGATCAGTGCCTTATCCATTGTAACATAGAGTCATTGCCATTAGGATGACCTAACTTGATTGCATTACAATTAAGTTTATCAACTGAAATCCCCAAATTCCATTCTTATGAAATATCCCCTTCATACACCCAGAAACCCTATCAAAACATTGAAACATTTACTTGACTCCTTGAGTCAAAAGCAACAACAAATCTGACATACAACTCATCCAAGCTGCCTTAAATCAAATGAACCTTATTCATTTAATCTCAAAGTCAATAGCATATGAAGAATTAGGAGACAGAATAAGAAAGCCTTGATAATTCGTGTAAATCCCGTTTTATAGTCATCCTTGGAAAGACTGAATACATAAATTGGTAACACTAAATGAAACTCAGAATACTTCACATGAGCTACCATCAATTTCCAATATCTCAGAAAAACAATACATGAAATGAAATGAAAATCTACACAAGAGTGGATGTGTGGCCTTCACTGCTAGAGCTCAACTCAATAGACAAGAAGCAAAACCAACATCAACCTTGGTTTCACAATGAAAATTGGAACCCTGCTGGTATCACAGAGAAAATTTCCAACAACAACAAAGAATGAGAAATAAAATGATATAGGAGAAATGAATTCCCAGATCTATTTTGCATTTGACATGAGTCCACCTTGAAAACATCTCCTAGAAGTTTAAACCATCTCTCTAATCTCTCTCTATGACTGCATATCAAATCTCCATCACTTTGGCCTCCCAAAAACATAAAGTAATTCAAATATTTGATGGAAATGATAACTAATTATGATGCCTGATTTAAACTCAAGACAACAACAAAATCAGTTAAAAATGAACTCTAGAAGCCGAGAAAACTTTTTAGAATCACTTTAGGCTTCAATAAACTTCAATATTTGCCTCCCAACTGATTTTGATGCTCCATGATGAATTCTACCTTTTTTTTGAGAATGCCCCGGAAAAGAGAAATTTACTTGTAGAGCAAACTAGTGAAAACCTGTGCAAAATCTGACCCTAAATCTAGAAAATTTATCTCCTCCTAGTTCCAATGGTATGTTGTACTATATATTTTGGATAAAAATTGCCCTCCTACGGTCAATTTAAAAATCTGGCTCCTAGACTGTGAATAATCATTTAAAATGAAAATTTTAAAAGTGTATATAGTTGAAACTATATAAAAACTTAAATTCATTTTAAATATTTCAACTTGGAAATTCATGCGTGGCATACTTTTGAGTTTTCAATTTTATTACTTATTTATATCCCTTTTCCACTTGTCAATTTTCTATTGGCCATAGCACTTGACAGGCCCCACATTTATTATGTATTTGAATTATTTTAATTTTAATATTAATCTCTACTATTCCATCGTAATTTCCTTTGATCTCTGATCACAGGACGGTTGAACACATTAATATATTTTTAATATATAAATCCTTTATGATCCTCCGATCACTTCGTAATATCACAGGTCTATTGAAAATGCCTCACAATCCAATGCTGGGCTTGTAATATCAGGACCTTTGAAAAATTACCTTCCAATTGCATGGTGGAGGATTCTCTTGTAGAATTGTAGAGCCTTTTTCTTTATCTTTATGTGCTTATGCTATTCGTAGGAGCGTAAGGCCTTCACACTCTACCTCCCACTCATACACCAAACTTCACTTGTCATAGTGTCGTAATGCTTATGAAGTTAGTCTCTTGATCTCACAGTGAGTCTCCAAAATGCACCACGTGGGTCAAAATTTTTGTGGACCATGATCATGCCATGGTAGTTGGGCCCCTCCACAATTTTTTTGCGCTAGTCATGAACCGATGTGTCATTGAAGACACTTGACTATCATATGATCGAGTATAAAAGGATGCCCTTTGTCCCTCTCACCAAGCATGTGGGATAAAGTCGACAAGACTTATCTCCATTCTTCTTTTCCTCTATGGGCTACATATTTAGGCTATGGTTTTCTCTTCATTCACACGCATGGGAAACACCATTGTAAAACTCTTCCCCTACCAAAATGTGGAGCACCTAGTTTAAGCAATTGTGGATGTTTTTTTCCTTAGTGTGGGATGCTCTGCATTTTCATTTGTTGTGAATGGCTCCCTTCAGCTCTGCTATCGTGGACAGAAACACATCTACCCTCCATTCAATACACCTAATCCATACATTCTTAGGAGTTCATGAGAGTATAAAAACAAAAGGTATGCCACTACCTTATCACACACTTCCCCAATGTGGGTGCCTTGTTGTTTGTAGACGCTAGCTCACTCCTTTTACTTATGCATGAGTGGAGCTGGGAAATGCTCCCCTCTCCTTCATGTGTGCTCTATATTTTTGCCTTTGCCGTGGGCTTTGCCACACTTTCCTCTGCCATGTTACAAGTTGTGACTTTGTATATATGTAGCAGCTAAGGATGCCAAGGTTGATCCTTTGCATTTGTTGGTGTTGTCCCTTCTAATGTGGGTGCTCTTTTTCCATACATGCTGTCTCTTTTTAGTGTGAGTTGTCATTTAGCTCCAGCCCCTATTTTTCTCCCCTGCCATCTTTCCTCTTATCTGCCCCTGACTCTTTTGTTTTAGATGCATGGGATGCTCATCCTTTTAAGTCGTGAGTGCACCAACTCCCCTGCATGAAGTTGTGCCTTGCTTCAAAACGTGGGTTGTTGTGGACCTCCATCTACAATTGCTATTACTTTGCTACTTCTCCTCTTCAAGGAGGATTCATGTGTTCTTCCTGTATTGTGTGCTTTATCAGACATTGACTGTTATAACTTCTCCTCCATTATAGCATATGCCTGAATCATCCTAGTGTGTTCAGCTCTTTCATCCAAAATAAATTTGGCCATCTCTTCCATCTTATGTAAAAATTGCTCTAAAACAACTTGTGACTTCCTTATGCCCTTTGGGTTTTTATTTTTTCTTGGATTCAACCAACGTTTGTGAATAAAAAGAATTACATTCTCGGATTCTAAAATTAGAGCAATAATGAATCTATGGAAGGGCCCTATTTCAAAGTGGACAGAAGATGGAGTTGGGTGGAAGTACATTGTTTTAACTGACACCTCCCTTTCAAAAATATAGATCTCCTATTCATAGACTTATAATTTAAATCATGGATACTCTTTATATGAATCAATTGCAATTTGAAAATCTTCAATCCATACATAATTTCATTTATCTGATGTAATCAGTTGGGCCTGGAAGTGGGTCCGGCTAATTTTTGTTTTATTTTTGAACAACTGATATGGAAAAGTGATTCATTGATCATTTCAAACAGTCTAAAATCAAAATCGAACACAAATTCACCACTAAATACTTATTTTAAATCATTTTCGCACCACTGTGAATTCTGTGTCAAGAAGCCTATTGCCTAGCTTTAAAAACTGATGAAAACACTTGGCCGGGCTTTGAAATCAAACATGCCGATTCTTTGTTCCACATACTTGCACCCTGTCAAATCTTATCTCATGACAAATTTTCAATCAAAATATATTGACTGTCAAAGTTGCCTTCTCAGAATTGCCTACAAGAAAACAAGTCAGAAAACCATAAAATGCTTTTGGATTTGGCTTTGAAAACTGGGTAAACGGACACTTGGGGGCACAAAAACTGGGGCGTTGATTTACTGTCATGATGAGAGTATAATTCTATGATTTGGGATCATGAAAAATAACTAGATGCATTTGTAAAATGGTCAAAGTAGGCTACTCAAATTTGTAGACCAAAAGCACTGGCAAAAAAGTGGTTTTACCAAATGGAATGGACCTGGGAAAGTGTGTAGACAGATTCATCAAAGTTTATAAACTAGCACAGTTGAAGTATTTTCAGAGTAGAATGTAGGGGTACAATCCATTTGGTCCCACCAATCATGGACTCAAAGATATAACATCCTAAATAGGGCTACTGACCATTCTGCATTTCTAATTACCTGTAAAACTTATAAATTGCCTTAAAAATCGCATTTGAAAACAGATCAAATGGATTCATCATAAGCTCAATTCCAAAGAATAGAAAGTATCTGACCCCTAGAAAATGATGCAAAAGGAATTTTCTTATTTGGTTCAACTGGTCAAAAGTTATAACTCATCAAACAGGGCTACCTAGAATTATGAACAATATGCAGATTTACAACAGAGGCAACTGTTCAACTTTGAGACATTCAAAACCTAGTCAAAATAGGTCAAAATGACTTGAAACTTGAAACATATGTTCATTGATATGCATATTGAATATCCCCAAAGTGGTGGGTCATGAAAAATTCCTAGGTAAAAGATATTCAAAGACAAATTGGGCTACTATACGCATTTTGACACTTGGGTAGAATTGCAAATTTTGACACTAGCTCAAAATGAGACTTCATTGAATGATTCGGGATGGAAAAATAACATTGTGGATCACATGCATATGTCAAATGAAAGGTGTCAAGCCACTCAAACACCATCTAGGCCTCAAACTGACAATCGACTACATTTGCATAAAAAGCATCCATATGGCATTGATTTTTTCAAAATTTTCAATATGTGACTAAAAATTGACCATGCAATTTTTAGTCTCAACAGTGGCTCTGTCTGGGGATGCATGCCCCTTACACATGTGGCAAGGATTCAGATCTCTGGATGAAGTAGACCACACACCTGACTTCAAAAACTCTTGTTGCACAACTTTATTAAAAGCAAGAAAACTACTACTATGTACAAATAATGGCCCTGGGCCACCAAACTTCAACAAAAAATTTACCTCTGTCATAAATCTAATTTTCATTTGCATTCTCATGAGGTAAGCTAGAAATATTATTCATATCAGTCTTGCTAATCAGATTAACATCTTGAAACACACCACTTCGCAAAACTGAATCTACACCTTCATTTTCATAATGCATATAAAAACTAGCTTCATTTTCAACCACTTGCTCATTATGAAAGTTCTAATCAACATGCTCAAAAATATCAGAATCAAACTAAAAATATTCTCCAATGAACACATCATGCATGCTATCGGTTTTGAATATGAAAGCTTCATACTTAACTTGGCAAAAAAGGTCATACATACCTTGAAATTGTTTATCCTTATGCACGACTGGATGGTACTCAAATGAACAATCATATTTGTACTAAAAAATATCATCAATGTTAGCACTTGAAACTAATCTAGAATCTTCAAAAGATCCTTTGAAATCAACAAATGGATTAGTCATCATGTTAGAGTATTCATCATAAAAATCATTACAAGGTGTATGTTGATTTTCAACAACAACTTTGTCAAACACCTTGTTATCCATATTATGAGATGCAACATCATCATCATAATCACTATCAAACTTGAAATAAGAACAATCTGATCTCTCATAGTAGTAGGATAAAGTATCATCATTAAAATCATCCTCAATCAAATCTAAACATTCCATGTCTTCTTCAAACAATGGGTTGATAACTCCATGTAATGATCCTATTTGTAACATCTTGACAAAATATTGGCTGATCATCATCACGATCTTCATCATATAAAGTATTAGTATAAACCTTGAAACCATTTTTGACATCATTTTCATGAGATCTTTTAGCATCGTCTTCACTAAGATGATTCAAATGACTTACCCACTAATCATCTCTTATTTTAGCACTAGGTACTGTTGCAGTAACTGCAGAATTATTTATATGTTGATTATTATAGTTGCACACAACTCTATGGATTTCATCTACACAACTAAGCAATTGATCTTTGTAAATTATCTCTTTGTCCTCACATTGTTTACACAATTCCTATTCAAAAATTTCAACTACATGTTGGTTTATACAATTTAAAAATGGAATTTCACTTCCATTTCTAGATCTAGAAGAAGAAATTATACTTTTACTTGGATAAGGACACTTACTTTCCTCATTTCCCTCTTCTTCCCAATTAGCACTAGACTTTTATGAAGATGAACATGTAGTATCATGTTCCTCACTTTGATTTGAGTAACCACTCTCATCATCTTCTTCATATGATGCCTCTTGACTATATATCAGATCAACAACTTTATTGTCATCACTTGAGAAAAGATTTTCAACTTCTTCATACTCATATTGTGATGAATATCTTTCAACTTCAGATTTTATAGCATTCTCAACATGATGCAATCTATGAATAAGAGAAATCATTTCTTGCATATTTGACTGATCAAGTGAATCCACCTTATCATCCACTACTAAAATATTACAAACATGTGTGCTTTGTTCTTTTGACTATGGCTAAGATAAATGTGACTCACATTCTTCATCTTGTGTTATCTCTCCATGGCATGTCCGATCAGCAACATCAAACTCATGATTATAGACATAACTTTCAGCCTCGTCACTTGCACAAGACTAAGATATAGGTGCAACGACTTCATGTCTTGAAGCATTAGTTACACCATCATACATATCATTATCATGAGAAGAACTTACTGCTATAACTAAACCTTGATTCAAAAATCAACACAGTGCTCATTTCTATCAAAGTTTGAAATACATCTTACTGCTGTAACATCATGAACATATGTGTCTTCATTTGCAATAGACTCATTCTTCTCTACACACACACACACACACTCTTTGATTTGAAATTTTAATTTGATTATACATTACAATAGGTGTGTTGATATTTTGATTTGGAATTAAAGTATCACTTCAATATGTTCAACTTTTCTTTCATAACCATTATACTAGGAATCATTCATAGAAAAATGACCTCTAATCAATCCATACTTCAAATTATTTTCAATATCCCTAGTGGCCATAAAGCCTGATATAATGTCTGCGGTTCTTTATCCCTTAGTAGATAGTTCATTTTCTTGTCAAATGCATCAAAGTAAACAACTAAACACATTTGATCATCGGGTCTATAACTCTTAGGGATCTCATTCAAAAATCTTGCAAATCTAATATTAAATTGAGGAACAAGTTCACCATTCTCAATGTGAATCCTTAAAAAATTATTATAAGAACTAGATATGTTTACCCTTTCTCCAAATTTCTCCATGAAGGCTGAATGCAACTCACCCCAAGATGAAATAGAACATGTTGGTAGAAAAGAAAACCATTCCCTAGCATTACCTTCCAAAGTTTGAACAAATAACTTCATGTGTGAATCCTCATGAGCAATCTCATGGTCACCCATCAAATTACTAAACAACTCAACATGATGACTAGCTGAAACAAGATGGTTCCCACCAAACTTAGGCAATTTATTTCTAACATCATTAAGAATGACATTTGGGAAACCATGAATGCCATTGAAATTTAATGGCATATACTGCTTGGTAGAAATAGATCTAGAAATTTCACCGATAGGCTGCATACTAGATGAAAGGAAACTTGACATTCTTCAAAGATTTGAAACTCATTCGCCAATAATAAATCTCAGATTCATAACTTGTAGTGGATCAGATACAACCTTCTACCAAAAAAAAACCTCTTCAAATACACTTCACAAACTTAAATACAACAAGTTGAAACTCAATCCAATGAAGTGTATGAAACTTGTCAAACTATTCTCCTCCTCTTAGTGTTGAAACTCACTTGATGGAGAACACTTCCTTTTAACAATCAATTTTCATGAAAAGATAATGCATGAAAATAAAATACCTCAAGATCCAGATGGCTAAAAGTTCTTTGTCCACTATTTACAATAGCAGACCAAAAAATCTCATCAATTCTTTACTGAACTGTTTGAACTAGCACATCACAAATCTTACCAAGCTTTTGAATGTTTCAACCTCTTCGAATTTTCTCTTCCCCTATAGCAACTAATCACATTTCATGTATAAAACTGCACTGGTACAGAGATTAATTTTGAGTCACCACTCACATTAAGTGAGACATGAATTGCATTAGTCTTGAAGATACCACAAACTAATATGAAACAACAATAGATAGAAGAAACCTCTTCAGATTTAAAACCTCTACACAAAGCTGAAACATAACTTTCTTGACTCTAAAATTATAATAGCAACTCACATTGAATTGAAGTGATTGAAGGTATACTCATTTCTCAACACAATTTGCATCCAATTTAAGAACTACTATTGTAAGAGAATAAAGCTTACTGGGGAACATGAACCTTGCGTACAAAACTAAATATGCAAAATATATCAGAAGTTTCTAGCTCCATAATTTTGGCATTTACAACCTTTGTCCCCCACAGAGTCACCATCTTTTTGGCTCCTGATTTAACAGTTTTGAAAATAACAAAGAAACCAAACTAATGCATCTAAGGCTAGCAAATTCCTATGATGGATACACTCGACTGCAATGTTGGACCAACTATAAGTAATAACTCCTTCTTCACTTCAGGCTCTGCAAGACCTAGGTGGATTAATCTTGAGGTTCTGAAATATGGTACCAGTGCAATTTGAACATAAATCTGAACCTCATAACAATAGATGAAACCCTTTTGTCTTTTGATACTTATGCAATAACATAGGAACAAAATAGCTACAAATCATAACCTATGAACTCATAAGCTAAGTGAGGGTTAATTCTTTTCAGCCCACTACAAAACATGAAAAATTGAATTTATTTGATTAAAAATATTTGCGCAAATAACTTTCACCCCAACTTGCATCTGATTTAGTGACCAGTGCCTTATCCATTGCAACATAGAGTCATTACCAGTAGGATGACCTAACTTGATTGCATTACAATTAAGTTTATCAACTAAAATCCCCAAATTCCATTCTTATGAAATATCCCCTTCATACACCAAGAAACCCTATCAAAACATTGAAGCATTTACTTAACTCCTTGAGTCAAAAGCAACAACAGATCTAACATACAACTCATCCAAGCCGCCTTAAATCAAATGAACCTTATTCATTTAATCTCAAAGTCAATAGCATATGAAGAATTAGGAGACAGAATAAGAAAACCTTGATAATTTGTGTAAATCCCCTTTTATATTCATCCTTGGAAAGACTGAATACATAAACTAGTAACACTAAATGAAACTTAGAATACTTCACATGATCTACCATCAATTTCCAATATCTCAGAAAAATAATACATGAAATGAAATAAAAATCTGCACAAGAGTGGATGTGTGGCCTTCATTGCTAGAGCTTAGCTCAATAGGTAGGAAGCAAAACCAACATCAACCTTGGTTTCACAATGAAAACTAGAACCCTACTGGCATCACAGAGAAAACTGCCAACAACAACAAAGAATGAAAAAGAAAATGATATAGGAGAAATGAATTCCCAGATCTATTTTGCATCTGACATGTGTCCACCTTGAAAAAATCTCTTAGAAGTTTAAAACATCTCTCTAATCTCTCTCTGTAACTGTATATCAAATCCCCATCACTTTGCCCTCCCAAAAACATAAAGTAATTCATATATTTGATGGAAATGATAACTGATTATGATGCCTAATTTGAACTCAAGACAAGTGAAAATTCAATTTAAAATGAACTCTAGAAGCCAAGAAAACTTTTTAGAATCACTTTAGGCTTCAACAAACTTCAATATTTGCCTCCCAATTGATTTTGATGTTCCATGATGAATTCTGCCCATTTTGCTAAGAATGCCCCAAAATACACAAATCTGCTTGTAGAGCAAACTAGTGAAAACCTGTGCAAAATCTAACCCCAAATCTAGAAAATTTATCTCCTCCTAGTTCCAACAGTATGCTGCACTATATATTTTGGATAAAAATTGCCCTCCTATGGTCAATTTAAAAATCTGGCTCCCAGACTGTGAACAGTCATTTAAAATGAAAAATTTAAAAGTGTATATAGTTGAAACTATATAAAAACTTAAATTCATTTTAAATGTTTCAACTTTGAAATTCATGCATGACATACTTCTGAGTTTTCAATTTTATTACTTGTTTATATCCCTTTGCCACTTGTCAATTTTCTATTGGCCATAGCACCTAGTAGGCCCCACATTTATTATGTATTTGAATTATTTTAATTTTAATATTTACTCTCTACTATTCCATCATAATTTCCTTTGATCTCTAATCACAAGACAATTGAACACATTAATATATTTTTAATATATTAATCCTTTATGATGCCTCGATCTTAATCCTTTACGATCCTTCGATCAGTCCTTAATATCACAGGTCTATTGAAAATGCGTCACAATCCTATGTTGGGCTCGTAATATCGGGACCTTTGAAAAATTACCTTTTGACCACACAGTAGAAGCTTCTCTGGTAGCATTGTAGAGCCTTTTGCTTTATCTTTACATGCTTATGCTATTCATAGGAGCGTAAGGCCTTTACACTCTACCTCCCACTCATATGCCAAACTTCACTTTTTGTAGTGTCATAATGCTTATGAAGTTAGTCTCCCGATCTCACAGTAAGTCTTTGAAATGCATCACGTGGGTCGAAATTTTTGCTGACCATGATCATGCAATGACAGTTGGACCCCTCCAAGGATTTGTTGTGCTAGTCATGAACCAACGTGTCATTGAAGACACTTGACTATCATATGATCAGGTATAAAAGGATGCCCTCTGGCCCTCTCACCAAGCATGTGGGATAAAGTCGACATGACTTATCTCCATTCTCCCTGTCCTTTGTAGGCTGCACATTCAGGTTGCAGTTTTCTCTTCATTCACACACATGGGAAACACCATTGTAAAACTCTTCCCCTACCAAAACATGGAGCACCCAGTTTAAGTAGCCGTGGATGTTTTTTCCTTAGCGTGACATGCTCTATATTTTCATTTTTGTTGTGAATAGCTCCCTTCAGCTCTACTGCCATGGACAGAAACACGTCTACCCTCTATTCAATACACCCGATCCATACATTCTTAAGAGTTCATGAGAATATAAAAATAAAAGGTATGCCACTGCCTTATCACACGCCTCCCAATGTGGATGCCTTGTTGTTTGCAGATGCTGGCTGACTCCTTTTACTTATGCATGCGTGGAGCTGGGAAATGCTCCCCTCTCCTTCATGTGGGCTCTGTCTTTTTGCCTTTTTCATGGGCTTTGCCACACTTTCCTCTACCATGTTACAAGCTGCAGCTTTTTATATATGCAGTGGCTAAGGATGCCTAGGTTGCTCCTTTTCATTTGCTAGTGTTGTCCCTTCTAATGTGGGTGCTCTTTTTCCATACATGCTGTCTCTTCTTAGTGTGAGTTGTCATAGCTCTGGCACTTATTTTTCTACCCTGCCATCTTTCCTCTTACCTGTCGTTGACTCTTCTATTTTAGATGCATGGGATGCTCATCCTTTCAAGCTGTGAGTGCACCAAATCCCCTTGCTTCAAAACGTTGGTTATTGTGGACCTCCATCTACCATTGCTATTACTTTGCCGCTTCTCCTCTTCAAGGAGGATTCATGTCTTCTCCTTGTATTGTGTGCTTTATCAGACATTGAATATTATAACTTCTCCTCCATTATATCATATGCCTCAATCATCCTAGTGCGTTCAGCTCTTTCATCCAAAATAAATTCGGCCATCTCTTCCATCTTATGTAAAACCTACTCTAAAACAACTTGTGACTTCCTTACGCCCTTTGGGTTTTTATTGTTTCTTGGATTCAACCAATGTTTGTGAATAAAAAGAATTACATTCTCTGATTCTAAAATCAGAGCAGTAATGAATCTGTGGAAGGGCCCTGTTTCAAAGTGGACAAAAGATGGAGTTGGTTGTAAGTACATTGTTTTAACCGACACCCCCCTTTCAAACATATGGATCTCTTATTCATAGACTTATAATTTAAATCATGGAGAATCTTTATATAAATCAATTGCAATTTGAAAATCTTCAATCCATACATAATTTTGTCTATTTGAAGTAATCAGTCGGGCCCAAAAGTGGGTTTGGCTAATTTTTTTTCATTTTTGAACAACTGATATGGCAAAGTGATTCATTGATCATTTCAAACTGTCTGAAATTAAAATCAAACATAAATTCACCACTGAATACTTATTTTAAATCATTTTTGCACCACTGTGAATTCTGTGTCAAGATGCCTGTTGCCTAGCTTTAAAAGTTGATGAAAACACCAGGCTGGGCTTCGAAATCAGACACACCAATTCTTTGTTCCACATACTTGCACCCTATCAAATCTTGTCTCATAATGAATCTTCATTCAAAGGATATTGACTATCAAAGTTGCCTTCTTAGAATTGCCTGTAAGAAAACAAGTCAGAAAACCATAAAATGCTTTTGGATTTGGCTTTGAAAACTGGGTAAACAGATACTTGGGGGCACAAAAATTGGGGCGTTGATTCACTATCACAAGAAGAGTATAATTTTGTGATTTGGGCTCATGATGAATAACTGGACGCATTTGGCGAATGGTCAAAGTAGGCTACTTAAATTTGCAAACCAAAAGCACTGGTAGAAAAGCAGTTTTATCAAATGGAAAGGAATTGGGAAAGTGTGCAGATAGATTCATCAAAGTTTATAAACTGGCACACTTGAAGTATTTTTAGAGCAGAATGTATGGTTACAATCCATTTGGTCCCACCAATCACAAACTCAAAGATATAACATCCCGAATAGTGCTATCGACCATTCTGCATTTCTGATTACCAATAAAACTTATAAATTGCCTTCAGAATCGCATTTGAAAATGGATCAAACAGATTCATAATAAGCTCAATTCTAAAGAATAGAAAGTCTCTGAGCCCTAGAAAATGATGCAAAAGGAACTTTCTTATTTGGGTCAACTGGTCAAAAGTTATAACTCATCAAATAGGGCTACCTGGAGTTATGAACAATATGCAAATTTACAGCAGAGGCAATTGATCAACTTTGAGAATTCAAAACCTAGTCAAAACATGTCAAAATGACTTGAAACTTGAAACATAGGTTCATTGATATGCATATTAAACATCCCCAAAGTGGTGGGTCATGAAAAATTTGTGGGTAAAATATATTCAAAGACAAACTCGGCTACTATACGCATTTTGACACTTGGGTAGAATTGCAAATTTTGACACTAGCTCAAAATGAGACTTCACCGAATGATTCGGGATGGAAAAATAACATTATGGATTAGATGCACATATCAAATGAAAGGTGTCAGGCCACTCAAACACCATATAGGCCTCAAACTAAAAACTGACTACATATGCATAAAAAGCATCCGTAGGGCATTGATTTTTTAAAAATTTTCAATATGTGAGTGAAAATTGACCATGCAATTTTCACTCCCAATAGGGACGGTCATAAGGCAAGTGTTCATTTTTTTTTGTAAAGTGTGAATCTAGACGTTCCTTCAAAATCCATCTTGGTAAACCTATCTGCTGTTAGAATTCTCTTTCGACGAGCAACTCAAAGGAAGATACTTGCTTTTAGAAGACATGTTGGATTCGAACATAGATTTAGAGGGGTGTCAATCTTATCCAATTGTTGATAATTTATTATCTTTTTGTACCCTAGTTTGATTTTATGATTTTTCATCTTTCGAAGCTCCCCAAAGTAATCTATCTTTCCTATCTTTATGATTTGCCTATCTATTTAAAAAAAAATTGATTTAAAATGTGCTTTTCTTGTAATGAAAGTGGAGTTTCATCTAGGATTTTCCATTACCATCCTCCATACTGATTATCATTAGTTTAAATTTTATAATCACTCACATTCTTACCCCAAAAAGCTGAAAGAGTATTTTTAAAGTTTATAGGTAGATTTACACTATCTGGAGAAGGGAACCCATCCCATGAGTCTTCCCAAAATAAAGCATCCTTCCTTAAACCAATGTCCCTAGTTAAGTTCTTAGTTATTAATGGATGACAGTTCAACATAAAGTTCCAAATTCTTGAACCTTTTCGAGGATTTTTAGTTCTAAATAAAGACAAAGTATTGTTATTATTTTTTCGATTAGAATAGTGTAAAAAACTAAATACAACAGGTTCATCATGAACTGCTCAACATAAAAGTGAAGGAGACCAAGGAAGCTACTGGAGTATCATACTTTTACCACTACCATATGACCACTAAAGATGACTTATAGGGTAGTCAACTCATTTGTTTCACTTGAAAAACTACCAAAATATTATATGATTTATACTGTATATCCAAAAGATTTACATAGTGTTGATTATCAAAATTAAACATGCTATTGATTTATATTCGGGCCCCATCCATCATTAGAATCCAATGCTTGCAAGAAAGTTGCATCGAAAAATTCATCATTCTATCCCGCTAGAACAAAATCATTAGTCAACTGAACCTCTTCACCAGTAGAAACATTTGGAATAGGCTGTTGGGTACTAGTGGAATTGTGCAGATTCTCCATCATTCTTTCAATTTGTTTAATATCATTCAGGTCCATCGTATCCTTGAATTAATCAAGGTACTTGAAAGCCTTGACCTTGTATTTATGAATAAGTAGCATTCCATCCTTGACTAGTGTCATAAATTGAACCATTGAGATTTCAAGAGAAAGTGACACCTAAGACATAATGGAAAAATGTGTGAGTTTATAAGTAAACTTGGTAAGTCCTCTATCCTTCTACTGAAAGACCTCTTCATTTCTCACTTTTTGAAGGAACCATAAAATCTCACATGTAAGAACAAACCAAAAAGAGTTAACCTTAGAGTCAAAAGCTTCAACATATCCAACTAAAATTTCACTCTAGGAAAGACCTAGTTTTGAATCTCATACAATAGGGTTGCCCAAAAAAAATTGACCATATCATAATAGAAAAATCACACTAAAGAAAACATGTTCAAAAGACTCAACTGTATCACAGACTTTGCAATGACCAGGAGTAAGACCTAAAGACTCTAAGTTAGATCCTAAGGAAAGTTTTTTGAGCAATAAAAGCCACTTAAAAATAAACTTTTTTTGGTTCCACTTTTGATTGCCATAAGTACTAAAAAAAGAAAGACTATTCAGAAAAAGGAGAACACAATCCCCACCCTTGGATCACTCTTTGAAAGATTTCAGGATCAGACACAAGCATATTATATAATTGTTTAACTGTTACTTCATTAAGCATTGTTTCATCCTTCCAAAACAATTGTTTGAAAAAATTGTCTGAGTCAATAGCCTTCGAGAAGTTACATGTACCAAGTGCCTTGCAAATTAAAGTATAAGTTTTCTTCTGAGTCTGTATGATACCATATCTAGTTATAATTTCATCCCAAGTACCCATCCGATTATCAATCATTAAGTCACTAATTAAAGTCACTCCCAATGCATTCCAATGTTTTGCTAAGCAACTTTGTGTAAGTGCCAAAGGTTTTCCATTTATGTACAACGCCCACAAAATTGTTCTATCTATGAAAACATAAGATGGGGATGAGCCAACAACTCTAACTAGTAAGAGTGTCCTTGAATGGGTCCAAGCCTTCTAGAGGATAGCAAAAACATTAGAACCAAAGACCTTGATCTTGAAGTCACCTAATAGAAAATCACAAAATGGAATATTCATCTAACTTTTACCTTTGGAGATGATAAAATGTTGAATGTTATTTCTAATTAAGACTTTCCAAGGTTCATTACTATATATGGCCTTAAGAATCCACTTAGAGGCAAGAGCAATAACATGATTTTTTAGGACCTTCAAACCCAGTCCACCATACTACTTGGGTTTACAACACCACTACCAATTCACACAGTGACTTTTTTTGTTTTATCCAATCAAACTACATAAAGTCTCTCAAAATTTTCTCAATTTTATCCATTTGTTGATTAGTCATAACCAATTAGAAGCAAAGTAAAGATGATGAGATGACAAAACTTTCTACACAACTTGTACTCTTCCTACCAAAGAGAGATAGTGAGTTTTACATTTAACATGCTTCTTTTGAATTTTTTCAAAGACCCACTCCCACATAGCTTTAGTAGAATGATTAATAGCAAAAGGGATACCAAGGTATCTGATAATCTCATTAGGGCCTTTCCATTTCCAAGACATCAACTGAACCTAATTAGGAGGAGATTCAGACCAACCTAGAATTGAGGATTTATGAGGAAACAATTTTGGCACCTGAGGCTAAATCTAAGAATTCAATTCTATCCAAGGTATTATGAAAATTCATCTCCTCAAGTTCCAAGAACAAAGTAGTGTTATAAAAAAACTAAGAGTTTAGTAGAGTATCATTATTAGGAAGGAGGAGACCTTTAATAGGAGGACTAAGGGAGGGAGCTCTAAGAAAATAAAATAGAGCATCAAAAACAATCACAAATAGGGAAGGGGCAATGGGATGACCTTGTCTAATTGATCTCCCAAGAGGAATAGGGCTGGTAAGATTTCCATTCACATCTATGACAATGGAAGAGTCCTTGAACAATACCTTTATCCATCTAAAAAATTACTTAGGAAATCCAAAATCTTGCAACATCCCAATAACAAAAGGCCATTCAATTCGATCATAGGATTTTTCAAAATCAAGTAATATCATAGCCACATTTTGCTTTCTCTTCTTAGCCCAATGCATTGCTTCCCAACTAGTTATTAAATTTTCCAATATATACCTGCTCTTAATGAAACCTGTCTATGTAACTGAGATAAACTTATTGAGAAAATTCTCAATTATTTTAGCTAGCAATTTTGCAATGATCTTATAAGAGATGTTCAATAATGTTATTGGCCTCCAATTTTTTTATTTCAGATTTGTCACCATTCTTTGGGATCAATTTGATCATGCCTTTATTGATGCTTTTGCTAAGGGATCCTGTACTGAATGAGTCTTCATAGAGTGCCAACAAATCACTAGAAACCCAATCTATATTAGTTTTGTTGAACTGAATAGGAAGACCATCACATCCTGGTGATTTGTGATTGGCTAAAGAGTTAATAGCACATTTAATTTCTTCCAAAGTAATATGTTTGTTTAGTCTATTACTATCATCTTCTAACACTTTTCTGGGAATCAATCGAAGATATTTATCAAGTGCATCATAGTTAGCATCAGACATCTCAGATGAAAGAAGCTGAGAATAATACTCAAAGAAAGCTGACTGCATTAACTCTGGGTCTGAAGATCTTCCACCATTAAAGTGAATATGTTCAATGAGTTCCCTTTTATTATTTTCCTTGATAATATTGAAGAAGTATTTAGACCCCCTATCTCCCTCTAGATTCCAATTCAATTTGGATCTAGCTCTCTGACCTTGGATCTTATAGCTTTAGATCTTCCTTAAAGAGTGTTTAGTCTTAATCAACTAAACTTCTAACTCCAAATCTTGAATTTTGATATGGAGATCTCTTTGTATCAGGTTAAGATTAGTCTGTGCCCTAGTTTCTTCAACATTTAAATCCATTTTTTTTTACCAATAATCTAGAAAATCTTTTGGCAAACATCAACTAATCCTTCCCACATTTCTCTTGGTTGAACATCACCACTAACCAGCTTATAAATACCAGTGACCTGCCTGAGACCAACAATAATATTCTAGTCTTTAAAAAGAGAAAGATTAAGTTTAAAGGGCTTGTTAACCTTCATGCTAGAAACTAGAGTCTCATCTTGTAACCCAATCTTTATAGAGATAGGGGAATGATCAGAGAGAGAAGTTGGACTAACTATGATAGGTGAGTGCCAAGGATCAAAGTAAAAATAGAGAAGAGTAGAGTTTGCATAAATACAAGATTTTGTTTAAATTTCATTTTTAATATAAGATTTTTCCCCCTATTGTATCTAGGTGGTTGCCAAGCATAGTTTCTTCTTCAAAAGAATGTCTACCTCCTATTGGTGTTTGCCATTACTTATATAGCATTTGATTCTTTTTTTATTTTTCTTTAATTAGATTAGTACCCTCATTATCTGGTTGTCTTTTTGTTTCTTGAGTTTCTTTCCCTGTATTCTCTACTTCTACATTTTCTAACATTGGATTGATATCTTAATACCAATCTTATGATCTTTCACCCTAGGTTGTTTTCTCTTTTTTGGTCTATTGTATTGTATACTTTCTCCTCTTACCTTCTCTATTTTAGACGAGTTTCTAATTTTACCCCCCTTTAAATTATTTTCTTTTTTTCCTTCTAGATTAGCTATTTCCTCTTCTCTTAGTGTTTCCTCGTTGTCACCTCTATCATGTCTTTTAGGTGAACTAGTTGATTCCCATCCTTAATTATTTTGACCATTGTTTGTATTTGATATCTAAATTAGGTTGTTATCAAGTTTGGTCATATTCTCCCCCTTTTCTCTAAATGTTTGATTATTTATTTGTTGATGAATTTTATGTTCTTCTCCCCATAATATTATTTGACCACTTATATAGATTTGGATTAAATTCAAATCTTTAGTCAATTGTTTATATTTACTCAAGTTCTCTTTGATATCTTGGATATACTCACTTTGGCTTCTACATTGTTTGTATTTTTGAGTATATTAATGTTTTCTTCAAAAAATTATTTTTGAGGGGTGTTTTACCATCTTCCTTATTGTTTTTTATTAATTGATCGTGTGTTATCATCTCATTGTTCCTTAGACTAATATTATAAACTTGATCTTGGGGTGTTCTCTCCCCCCCCTCTTCCCTACTCCCCACCTCTACCCACACTATTTCCCCTTCTTCTCTATTAGTTTTTGTAATGAAAATTTTACTAGCTGAAATAGGTTTAGGGGTGTTAAACTGAGATATTACTGAATTTATATTGGCCTTATTCATCTTATTTATTTGAGTTGACTTTGCTAGATTATTTTTATTTAAATTATCATTTAAAGAAAGAAGATTTTATCTATTAGTATATCTCTTATAGCTATTAAAACTTGTGATATTTGATTCCTTTCCTTTTTTAGTTTCTAATATACTTATACTATTAATGTGTTCTTCACATTTTATGTAATTTACTTTATATATAGATATATTTGCTATTATTTTGATTGATCTAAAGTCCAAAACATTTTAATGTTGTCTTTGCTAACATTTTAACATCATTTGTTTCTTTGAAGTTATCATCAAAACCTAAAAATTCATCTATGGATGAACCTATGCATTCTAGTATGTGAAAATTTAATAACTCTGCAAATGGTGATTAAGGTATTATTCATATTGGAAAGTTTAGTTCCTTTCTGAATTTTTCATTCATGTTCGAACTCCAAGTACAAAATTTCACACTATATCCTTTGTAAAAGTAGTGAAAATTTGGAAGCAATGCATCTCTAATTTTCATATTTCTACAATGTATATATACTGACTGATTTGAATATGGTGTTATATTTGCCTGACCATTGCATGATTCCTTTAACCAATTCACCAAATTTGATTTTAATGTGTTAGGGTCATTCTAGAAAGCAAAAATGCCATATTTCTCGCATTCAAATGATCTATTTTCACTCCATTCACTACTAATAATTATTATTTTGTCATTTTTTTGTCCCCGTTATCAGAGTTATCTATAGCCTGCTTTATATTGTCTAATGTGGTCATTGGAGGTTTTGCTATTGTTGCTTTGCTGAAAGGGTTAACCTTAGACTATTTTCTATTTGTATTTAATAGGCTATTTTAAAATGCTATATCTTTGTTAGTGCTTAAAGGGGTTTTCATGATAAACCTTTGGTTTTCATTAATTGCTCTATTTTTTAGGTAGTCTTTAGTATTAATTTGAGCTCTATTGTTCTTTTCATTCAATATTTGTTGGTTCCTTAGACTATTTCAAAAGAAAGGATTTATATTACTTTCCTCTACATTTTCTTACTTAAATCATTCATCTTTTCCTTAGTTTTGTTTTTGTGCCAAGGTGTTATAACTACCAAGGGGACATTATCTAAATTTGTGCTCAGGCAGTGCCATGATTTAGACATCTTGCTCCCTTTAGTAGAATGACCTAACTTACTAAAATCTAGATTCAAACTAATGCTATGGCCAAAACTAGTCCTATTTGTTTTGATATTTTATGTATTTTTTGCATGATCTTTTGATTTTTTACTGATGTTTGTCCATCTATTTTCACTATCCAATCAAAATTTGATGCTATATTTATATTTATTAAACACTTTACCAAAAATTTAATCCTAGTTTTGATTACTTACTTGGCCCTTGTTATGTTTGATACTAATCTAAGACATTGGTGGATTTCATCTACTTATTTTTTCTATGCATATTTGGTCTTTGAGTAGAAAGCACGTTGCCCTTGAATAGTTCTTTCTATCATAATTTGAATGCAATCACCTTCAATTTAATTGGACTAGTGGTTGGATTTTCCTGATAGGAAATAACCTTAATTGATGTTCTATTGACTTTGAATCTAGGGCTGAAGAAATTCATTAATTCCAAACTATTTTTTACCCAATAATTTGATAATTTCAAACTAGTTTTATAATTCGTTAGTTAGATTTAGGAATAAGTATATTTTCTTTCAAGAAAAAAAAAAAAAAAAAAAAAAACTAAACTAAACTGAGAAGAAGAGTTAAGTTTATATCACCCGATTGTTGAGTTCCTTAATTCAATTTATTACCACTATGCGGAGATTGTTTCGATAGGCTAGTGCAAGGAGCTTCATAGAGGGTAGCCTTTTTTAATCCATTTCTTACTTTGATGCAATCTATTGGCAAGTGAAAACAATTGGTATTAGCAATCCTTGTCTTTGCAAGGACCAAGATCCTTTTTGTATTAATTTTTTATTTTTTTTATTTTTCAAACAATACTCCCATAGTAATTATTTTTGCCTATAGCCTTAGATCAAAATGGTGCAATGCAAAATACTCCTCTTTGAGAATTACAGGCTTGGTTCACTGTCCCAAATGTCAAGTTTGTTGTGTTAAATCTTCTTGCCTATGATATTTTCAGCTTGCACAAGTCATGTTCATGATCATTGTAATAGTTATACCTTCCCAAATCCTTTTGTTTTTTTCAAATCCAATTTTGAAAAATTTCAAAGCCTTCTCCAAACTTGGGTTGCTAATGTAAATCCTCTAAGCTTTGAAGTATATCTTCTCTTGTTTAGGCAATTTGTTGCCTTATTAATAAAATTACGACCTTCTCCAATTTGAAAATCATTACCAGATATAGAGCCAATTCACTATTAATTATGAGGATTTGTTGCCAAATAGAGGGATGTAATTTTCTATTTTTCTCAGATTGCATGTGATGTTTCTTCTGTGAATATTCTGATATAGACCAAAGTGCTTTAAAATCTTCCTATTTTTCATGAGCCAAATCTTCTTGGATATTAGTGTTGAAGATCATCTACAAGTTCCACTAGATACTAAAGACTCTGAAGGTTGACCGAACCTCTAGATATTTTATGTCTGATAGTTAGTGTAGTAACTTTATTTTTTGCAACTTGTAACTTGGAAAATATCTCAGCTATTCAATTTTTAATAGAACTAGGAATGTATGAGTCGATTCAAAATTTGGTGACCAAAGATTGAGAAGGTTGATGAATTGAACACATAATTTTTCCCTCACACCCAAAGCAATACCTATAGGTATCACACGATTTTGATGTAGGTCCTATGACTACTTTCTGCAATGTCAAAACACTAAAGTATAACCGAAGTTGACATTCACATTATTTTTCTTTTCTAAAATTTTATTTTTTCAATTGCGATGTTTACTAATTCAAATCTACTAATTTGCACCTTTCGCTCTGCTTATTCCTACCTTTCACTTTGCTATATATATTTTTTAATCCTTTCACAATTTGCTACCTCCTAGGAGCTAAATATCAGATGAAATTTGCTAAAAAATTAGGATTGAAGCCTAATGTTACAAAGTAGAGGTGATTACCATTTAAATTATGGTGTAAGCTTATTATGACTTTTAAATCAAATCTATTAATTTAAAGCACACGTTTGGTTAATTTCCAATTAATTAAATATCATCATATTTTAATAATTTTCTTTTTAAATTAACTAATATTTGTTTTTAGAGAACTAGGAATCTTTCATTGATTCATCAAATTTTCATCATACATGCCCAACTATGAGGCCTTTCGGGTTATGACCAATACCAATATTCAAGTACACATGAAAATGACCTCCAACATGTGAGATCTATGATCTCTTTTTCTAGTTTCTCACTCTCGATAACTCATGCCTAAATCTAGACCAAGACCCTCTATTTATACTTGCCAAAATGACTTACAAATGATTCTAGATAGTTATATAGAGAAGGTTAACCTCATAATGGTCTATAGGTATCCCAATGATTGATCCAATAAATTAAATTATGGTCTAAAATTAAATACACAAGTTAGTTGACAAATGAGAACCAAACAAATAACTCAATGAAAGACATCACCGAACAATAAAAGAAAAGGCTATGAAGGCACTTGAGGAATACATAACAAAACACTCAACAAAAGAAGAATCCAATCCACTCAATGAACAAAGGTAGAATCACCTCCACCGAGACAAAGAATAATGAAGTCACCAAGAAGGTCCACAAGTATAACTGAGAACACATCTACCGAGCATTATAGAAATGCAACCCAGGATGCTTCTGCATCAGATAATCGGGGTTGAAAAGAAACAATTCTCTTGAATCATGAGTGCATCACAATCTGAGTTGAATCTAGCTTAGATTAAGAAATCCACACAACATATTCAACTAGCCTATCTGTCCACTTTACCAAATACTCAAAGTAATTTGTTCCCCTTGTACTCTTACCAACTCCCTGATCTAAAATTTGCTCTACTTATCAGTCTATTAGGATAATCAGTTGATAGAATCATCTCTTCATGAGATTTATGATACTTGCGTAAATCAACAACATTGAATAGAGAAGATATATCCATGTCATTAGGTAACTTAACTTCATAAGCATTACCACTGTCAAATTCCCTTAAGATTTTGCAAGGACCAAATTTCTTCATCTTCAACTTACTATATGTACCAACATAAAACATTCCCTTCTTTAGATGAATCATCACCTCATGACCAAATTCAAAACTCATATGTTTCCTTGACTTATCTGCATTCTCCTTGTATTTATGATTACTCTATTCCAGCTTATGTTGCACTTCCTCATGCAAAGACTTCATGAATTCAATAAATTCATCACCTTATGTACTTCTCTTCTCTTCTCCAACAATATCCCCCAAATGTGATATACCTCTAGGTTGCATCCTAGTAACAATCTCAAAAGGCATCTTTCTAGTTGTTACCTAGGGCTTTAAAACCCTAAATATTTCCCTCCCACTCAACTATGTAAAAAAGTATTAAAAGGAAAGATTTTAAATTAATTATTTATTAATTATTTTGTTTTATATAATATTTAATTATTATAAGAGTTAAATATTAATATTTTCAAATGCAAAATAATTAAATTTCAAATTAATTTAATAAGAACACTAATCTCTCACATAATTAATTCTACAAGAATCTATTATTATTATGTGAAAATAAATAAATTAGATGAGTTGATGGGAGTGGAGTAAATTTGAAAAATCACATAAATAAATTAGATGAGTTTATGGGAGTGGAGTAAATTTGAAAAATGTAAAATAATTAATTCTTTAATCGAATTAATTGTTATTGTAACGTGCTTGAGAAGATAAAATTGGTTTAGTAAGAAGTTGTGGTAGTTGCCAAACTTCTTTGGGAAATTATTTAATGGGGGAAAATCAATTATAAAGGGTTCTTCTAGGGTTTGGACATGCAGGTACATTTTTCAAGAAATGAAAGCATTTTTAGTTTTAAAATTGGTAACAAAGAAGGGAAGGAAGGAGACTTTATGTGTTTTGCAACTTGTTTATGGTGTAAGAACAAAAATATTATATGGTTATTTGCTTGTATATTTGGAATGAAGAGAGTTTTACCTTTAGATCATATGGTTTGAATGCATGTTTCTCTAGTTGGAAATGATCTTGTGATCATTCTAATCATATTCAAAATATCATCTTGCTCTCATTTATCAAGATTATTGTGTGTCATGGAATCTTATGGTTTTATGCATCATATGTGTAGTGAGTATCAAGTCTCTCATTTTGTTCCTCTGTAAATGGAAAGATTGATTAGATAGCCTGTGTGTTATATATTTGATTTCCTTTTAAAGTTATTTAAATCAAGCTTCACATTCATATCATGTTGATGAATGGATGTTAGTATTCCTTATGTGCCTTTTGGTTAAAGGCTAATCAGTAAATTATTTATTATAAATAAAAAAGGAGGGAGTTGTACCTTCATTTCAAAATTCAGAGAGCACTTGACAAAATAATTGCAAGTGACTCAAACTGTTGGTTTCAAAATTGTCTTTTAGTTTGGGCATTTCAGAGTTACTTGTGAAGGATTTTCATAGAAGACAAATCTATTTACTAACAGATTTTTGGCAACTCTGCTGGGGAAACAAACTCGAGTGCCTTGTGCAATTGATTTTTAAAATTTTTGAGGTACCTCCCCAAGGATGGAGGTTGGTGGCTCTATTGAAGTTGAATATCAGAAAGTATTTCAAAGATATCTAGAAATCTTGAAGGATTGGGTTCTTGAAAGAAATGAAACTAATGTGGATATCTTTATTTTTATTCCTCAATTCAAAGAGGATCCAATCTAAGAAGTTGCAGGGGATTTGACAAAAAATGTAGCATTTCTAAAGTATTTTTATGGTGCTATCCTTATCCAAATAAAATCTCCTGTGAAAGAGTTGAAAAAGGAAGAGAAAATGTTCAAAGTTGAAGAAATTGAAGGAATGACAAATGAACAAGAAAAGGATCTTGAGTAGCAATCGGGTGACAATCAAGAGGAAGAAAAAAATTCATATGTTGTGATGTAAATATCAGGATTTAACTGTGTGATTTTGATTCAAACTCGATGACCCATGTTTCATGAGTAGTGATTCAACATGAATCCATCTCTCATGAGAATAAATGGAACACTTAGCACTCATTGGATCTAGGTGATGCTCACAGGGGTGAAGCACCGAGACTTCTCAGGAGGTCACCCATCCCAGTACTACTCCAGCCTGAGCACGCTTAACTACAGAGTTTCCTCCATAGTTAAACCCAAAGCTTGCAACCTCCACAGTTAAGTAGGAGGAAACTTCGTAGTTAAGCGCGCTCAGGCTGGAGTAGTATTGGGATGGGTGACCTCCCGGGAAGTCCCGGTGCTTCACCCCTGTGAGCATCACCTAGATCCAATGAGTGCTAAGTGTTCCATTTATTCTCATGAGAGATGGATTCATGTTGAATCACTACTCATGAAACATGGGTCATCGAGTTTGACTCAAAATCACACAGTTAAATCCTGATATTCACATCACAATTTGATTAGCTGTGGAAATCATCTCCTACTTATCAATTCATATGTTTTTCAGCCTCTTACAAATCGTTTCCCCTCTCTTCCTTTGGTGGAACCAATGCAACAATTTATAGTGGAAATATCACCTAAGAAATCAAAAGATCAAGAGACCCAAGGTATGGAAACCTTTATTCACATTTCATCTACCTTTGTGAAAGATGATATTGATTTGAAAAATGTAGAAGAAGATTGTAATTTTGTATTTAATTTTCCCCCCATGCATATATCTTTCATAGATGATTTGAAATTTACTTTGGCCGTGTTGCTTTCCCTTCAATCAAATATGCATTCATTTTTCCAAAAAATGATTCGAAAAGGCTCATACTTTTTCCATCCTGTAAATGGCTACAATTGTTTTTAGGGTTTTCCCCTCTCCATTGTAAATAACTGCCCCATTTTACAATTTTGGCTTGGTTTGTTTCTATTTTGTTTTGCCTATTGTTTCCCTCCAATAAAGTTGCATCATCTTTGAACCTCCCCCTTTCCTTGAGTCAATCCATATTCTGAGAAATTTCAAGGAAGTAAAGGCCCTCTTCATTGATTTGCAACATCCACTTGTTGGTTCCTTTCACTTGAGAAGTGAACATATTTTTCCAAGGTAAATTTTCAAAATTTGATGCCCACATACTTTTGCATTTGTATTTGGAGGTGCTAGAGCTTTTGAAAATATTTAGGGTTCGAGGTCCTAGTCATAAAGTTATATTTAAAATTTTATGACTGTTCTTTAGTCTTTTGCGACTTCATCAAGCTTGCAAAGTTAGTGATTCGAGTTCAGATTCAAGGTTTAATTTTAAATCTCAACATGTAGGTTCAAAGTTCAGTTTAAAGTTCAAAGATTCAGATGCATAGTTCGAGCTTCAAATTCAAGTTCAATTTTAGATTCTGATATGCAGATTCAAGTACACTCAATTTGTGAAGGGATCTTGAATGTACACCCCTGCCTTCAAATTATCTCTTCAATCAATTCCCTTATGAGATAAATTAAATCATCTAATAGTTATGGTGTGATTATATATCACACAGGCTTGCAGAGGTATTTGAAAATAGTCTATGATCTCATAATTGTAATGGTCGTACCTAGATATTATAAGAATCTTTTGAATCAGATGTTATGATAGAATAAACATTTTGTGAAGATTTTATGAGCTTAATATAATACTAACCTCATACATGATTGAACGCCCTAATTATTTGGATGCTTCAATGATGTTAAAGATGTTTAAAAAAATCCCTAATTAGGGTTGACATGTAAGGCAAATACAAAATTTGATGACTAGAAGATAAGAGAAATCGACTAGGAGTAATAATCCATTAGTGCACTCACCTGCAGTACCAAGCTTTTACAAGACTTTTGAGATCTACAACGTGATGCTACTGTGGTAAGGGAATTAACCCAAAATTTTGTGAATAATAGTGTGCCCGAGGTACTTGGAGCATGTGAACATTTTGAAATCAATTAGAAGTTAGAGATTAAATTTGTTCATTCAGTGGGTGCCCATCTAGCTTGACGACAATTTTAGCATTACTTTGTGGGGTAGAATAGTTCATTAATGAAGCAAACAGAAGCTTGCATCATGATAGTTTGAAAATATTTGAAGGACTCAACCATTACGATGGGATATCGATAATGCATATTGAGTTGTTGAAGTGGTTGAGGCCAGGTTCAAGTTCATCCAGTACTTGCACCGTATATTCTTGGCACATTCTACTTGCAGCCATATTGAGGGATAAAATACAAAATGATATAAAATTAGGGTGACACCATCATTTTCACGTATTAGTTTCTAATGAAGATGAAGTGTATGATCGCGAGCCTTAAGGTGTTAAAATGTAATCATAATTCCAAAGCAACAATGATACATACATGTCAATATAGTGAAATGATGGATGAAATTCTATGGGGCCATGCACAGTTACTCCTCCTGGTTATGACAATGGAGTATCTTCTCCTACAGTATGCCCACCTCAATTGGAAATACTACATGGAAATCTACAATAGAGCCACGAGACATTGCTGTGCTTGTTGGGGAGGAAAACAGGTGCAAGAAAGGAGTTGGTACCAACAAAACCAACCCCATCATGGGAATACATGACATTCATAAGATACTGAAACAGTGGTGCAAGATCTTCTAGTGGCTCTGCCACATCATGCCTTGCTATGTGATGGACAGTTGGAGTGATCACATATTCCATTATTACTCATCATTTCTGAACTAATTAGTATTCTTGCTACGAATGAGATAATACTATTGTAGTGCATACCAAATGGGTTGAATTACAGTGATGATACTATGTAGGAAACTTGTTATGAAGCATTCGATCAACTTGAATCTGATTATTGATGTCAAATTTTGCGGGTTGCTCTGAAAGAATTAGAGGGAATGTGCCTTGTTCATTATGTGTCAATTATCTATGAATTTGATGCTTCACATGGTTTCAGTTTTGAACAATCAGAGGTTAGGAGATTGAGTGGAGACAAACATATAGTCCATGAGTGCATTGAGGTCAGTGGCCATGAACTCTTTAATTGACAATGTCTCAGCTTTTGCCGGATGTGATTTTCGTTCCTACATCTAAGGTGCTTGGAACCTATGAACTTTGTGGAGAGAAGTGATGATCGGGAAATGAGAATTTTAATGTATTTAGTAGGTGCACATCCAAGTTGACATAAACCATAGTTTTATGTGATGGGGCAGAGCAGTTCAATGATGAAAGCTCTAAATAAGCTCAGACAAAAGCATGCATTTCCTTCTAGTGTGGGTGCACTACACGGTGTGGATATAAATAGAGAAAGTAAAATTGATTCTCTTGCTAACTTTGTGTGGGAACCTGTAGCTGTAAAGGTAGATGTAATCAATGCTACCACATAAGCTTTTTCTTAGTGTGGACAAAACAATAAAGAAACCAAAGCCTGAAAGTGCTCAAAGGATAAGTATTAGTAAATGCATGACCAACACGAGAAGCTCTTCTTCAAGGTGCTATAATTGAAGGTGATTATCAAAGATCAAGAGTGTGATGACAAAATACTACACAATATTAGGTTCAAGCCTATTATGCTAAGGTTTTCCATGTTCCTTAATGTTTGTTACACATGACTTTGTTCCACAAAGATGAGAGAGAATACATTATTTTAGATGAGAGAGAATACATTATTTTAGTTTGAGTGAAAGTGGAATAAATGACTCTACAACCCAATGAATAAAGCACTAGATATCAACAGATGGAGATTCTGGAGTTCTCTGCGTCCTGGCACAAACACAGCCCCTAGAGAGAGCCACTGTTACCTAGGGTTTTAAAACCCTAAGTATTTCCCTCCAACTCAAATATGTGAAAAAGTATTAAAAGGAAAGCTTTTTAATTAATCATTTATTAATCATATTTCTTTATATAATATTTAATTCTTAAAAGAGTTAAATATTAATATTTTCAAATGCAAAATAATTAAATGTCAAATTAATTAAAAAAGAACATTAATCTCTCACATAATTAATTCTACAAGAATTTACTATTATTATGTGAAAATAAATAAATTAGATGAGTTTATGGGAGTGGAGTAAATTTGAAAAATGTAAAACAATTAATTCTTTAATAGAATTGATTATTATTGTAACGTGTTTGAGAAGATAAAATTGGTTTAGTAAGAAATTGTGGTAGTTGCCAAACTTCTTTGGGAAATTATTTAATGGGGCAAAATTAATTGTAAAGGGTTCTTCTGGGGTTTGGACATACGGGTGCACTTTTCAAGAAAGGGAAGGCATTTTTAGTTTTAAAATTGCTAACAGAGAAGGGAAGGAAGGAGATTTTATTTTTTTTGCAACTTTTTTATGGTGTAAGGACAAATAATTATATGGTTATTTGCTTGTATATTTGGAATGAAGAAAGTTTTACCTTTAGATCATATGGTTTGAATGTATGTTTCTCTAGTTGGAATGATCTTGTGATCATTCTTATCATATTCAAAATATCATCTTGCTCTCATTTATGAAGGTTATTGTGTGTCATGGAATCTTATGGTTTTATGCATCATATGTGTAGTGAGTGTCAAGTCTCTCTTTTTGTTCCTCTATAAACAAAAAGATTGATTAGATAGAATGTGTGTTGTATATTTGATTTTCTTTTTAAGTTATTCGAATCAAGCTTCACATTCATATCATGTTAATGAATGGATGTTAGTATTCCTTAAGTGCCTTTTGGTTAAAGGCTAATCATAAAATTAATTATTAAATCAAAAGGAGGGAGTTCTACCTTCATTTCAAAAATTCAGAGAGCACTTGAAAAAATAATTGCAAGTGACTTAAACTGTTGGTTTCATAATTGTCTTTCAATATGGGCATTTTAGAGTTACTTGTGAAGGATTTTCATAGAAGACAAATCTATTTACTAAAATTAGTGGTGCAGGAGCACCTACTCTAAACTCATCAAAAAATGTACCTAGGATTCCTAAACATTCTACTTAGGTTAGAAGTTCTATTCAGGCACATAGACCTAGTTGTAAGGCCTAGTTCTAGGATTGGCATAATTATAAGCCCTTGGCTAACTAGGGTCAAAAGTGGTCTATGGGCCTAAAAATCATAGGATCTTAGGTGTTTCCATGTTTCTAAGATTTAGATCCATGTTGGATCGTTAGCATAGTGCTAGGACCAAGTTTGGTCATTAGATTTGCAATTTTGCAAATTTTACAAAAGTTGCTCTAAAAGTTGTCATGCAAGTTTGAGCAACTTTCTTAAAACTTTTCAAAAACTTGTAATCACTCCTCCCAATGGCTAAAACTATTCAAAAAAGTCATGTAATGATTGGGAATTCCCTACATATCCCTCATAGGTTGGTGGTAGGAAGGACAATGTAATTTTTGGAAAATATCAATAAAACAAACAACATTTCTCTGCAGATTTTGTGTTCCAAGATGTTGTACAAATAGGTATGAAGGTGAGGGCATGTGTCAATGAATCCAAAATTTGAAGCATTGAGTCTTCTCTCTTTTTCAATTGGTTTCATGCTTTGATCTTTTCTAGTTTGGAAGATATTCAATTTTTACTCTCCCTGCCTAGAATTAAGGCTAAAAATCAGGGTTCTCATACAACCTAATTGTTTGGGCACATTCCATGATGGGAAATTGAAGCCCCTTGGTGGAATACAAGATTTATCAATGCAATTTCAAACTTTTTATTTTAGAAGTGTTAAAATGCAGAGGGTTGGATTTGCCACCATACTCTAGGTGTGCATCTCTATGTGTACACCAATCAACAATTTAGAATAGTCACCCTTAGAACTTGGTTGGGGATTCTTAAAAGAATAAAAGCTTGGATTTCAGGTTGTTTTTCATATGCACACATGTATCCATGCTTATTTTTTATCTTGGCATAGGAGAAAGAGCACTTGTAGTGTATTTGGAGCCCTAATTAGGCCTATTAGCTCGGTCTAACATTGTAACAACAACAACTTCCATGAACTTCCATTCTTTGGTGTTAAAGTATGTCTTATAAAACCAAAAAGGGTATTATAATCCCTAATAAAAAATCATCCCTTTTGGGAACATCAAGACTTATGCTCAAATTTCAGATTAGGAAGGGCTACAAGCCAAATCCAGAGGTTGTGAAGCATTTTGATGTTATGGGTTGTTTTTTAAGGAAAGAAAAATTGAGTCCTTGTGAATAAGAAATAAATAGGCTATAATAGTGATTTTAGGCCACCCATGGTCTTAGTATCCACTTTTTGGGGTTTGATCCCTCTTTTTGTTGAAGAGATCCCTCAGTGCAATTGTGAGTTTTGGTGCGTAGGACCTTGGTAAGCCTAGTGATCAGGTTACCTCGCATTGTAAGGTTGTGATAACCTTATCCAAGCCCTTTTCCATACCTATGATAGGTATTCAACACTTGGACCCTTCACCTTGGGTGTTGAGGGATTGGAAACATCACCATTTCTCACAATTTGAAGGCTTCCGCTGTCCCCTGTTGCATCAATTAGTGCTCCTATTCAGAGAATTATTGGAAAAATTTGCTTGTGCCAAAATGAAATTCTAGTTACTTGGTTTATCTCCAACTAATTATGTCAAAAAATTACCCAAGCTTCTATTCACACCCTCTATTTGTCCATCATTCTGTGGATGAAATGTGGAATTGGACTTCAACTCGATATTCAACTTCCTCCATAATTTCTTCTAGAAATAACCAACAAACTTACTATCTCTATCAGATACAATAATCCTTGATAATTGATGCAATCTAACAACCTCTTTAAAGAAAAGCTCAACAACATGTTTTGCACCAGATGTCTTCTTACATAGTATGAAATGTGTCATCTTAGAAAATCTATCAACTACAAGTAACACATAATCATGCCCTTTTGGAGTCTTTAGTAAGCCAAGCACAAAATCCATACTAATATCACTCCAGTGTTTCTCAGTTATTGAAATAGGTGTATACAATCTAGTATTCTAACTTACTCCTTTTGCAACTTGAAAAAATTCACAACCCCTTACAAACTTTCAAACATCCTTATACAATTGTGGGCAATAATAGTTTTCCTTAAGCAACTCATTGTCTTATCAATACCAAAGTGTCCAACCAATCCACCACTATGTTTTTATTTTATCAAATTAACTCTCATAGATCCTCTTGGTATACATCATTTAACTCCTTTGAACAACATACCTTCCTCAATAAAATAATCTTGGTACTTACTCAATTGATCTGGTATATTCGGTGCTCTACACTCTGTCCATGCCTTAGAAAAATTAGGGCCAGTGTCATACAAATCCTTCATCTCATCAAAGCTAAGAACTTCAACCTTTATCTTGGTCAACAAAGATCTTCTTCTGCTCAATGCATCTCCAACTCAATTAGATACTCCACTCATATTCTTAGTCACAAATGTGAAATTATGCAAGCATTCAACCTTTTTCATATGTCAATGATTCAATGTATGTTGACTTCCTGAATATTGTAAAGCTTTATGATTAATGTACAACACAAACTCCTTAGGAATCAAATAATGTCTCCACTTCTTCAAGGCTTGAACAATAACATAGAACTCTTGATCATACACATAATGCTTCCTTTTAGCATTATTTCATTTTTTATTTAAGAAAGCAACAAGTTTTTCCTTCGTGACTCAATACAACTCCAATTGCACTACCACTGGTATCACATTCAAATTGAAATACTTTATTGAAATCAGGTAAAGCCAATAAAGGTGATTCAACAAAATTTTATTTTAAAGTCTCAAAGCTCTTATCAACTCCATGTGTCCACTTGGAATCCTTTTTATCTCCCCTCATTGTCTTAGTCATAACATTTCAAGCTTAGCTGAAAGTCTTGATGAACTTTCTATAGAAACTAGCTAAACTGTGAAATGATCTAATCTCACTCACACTCTTAGGTGCAAGCCATTTGGAAATTTCTTTAAACTTCTCAAGATCCATCCACAAACCATTAGTTAAAATCACAAATCCTAAATACACAATCTCCTCTTCATGAATGAACACTTTTTTCAAATTAATCAATAACTTCTCCTCTTTCAATCTTTGTAACACTTGCCTAATATGCTCTAGATGTTCTTCTTTAGTATTACTGAATATCAAAATATCATCCAAATAAACAATCACAAGCTTACCTAAGATTTTCTTCAAGACTTCATTCATTAACCTCATATAAGTACTCGGTGCATTAGTCAAACCAAAAGGCATAACCAACCATTCATACAAACCTTCTTTTGTCTTGAAAGTAGTCTTCCACTCATCACCTTCTCTAATTCTAATATGATGATACCCACTCTTCAAATCAATCTTGGTAAAATATTTTGCTTCACTCAAACAATCCATTATATCATCCATCCTCAACAGAGGAAACCTATACTTCACTTTTATCTTGTTAATAGCTCTAGAATTAGTACACATCTCCCACTCACCATTATTCTTAGGTGCTAATACAACATGTTCAACACGTGGAATCAAACTTTCTTTGATCAAACCTTTCCACAACAACTCCTGTACTTGACTGTGAAGCTCTTTATTCTCGGTAGGTGTCAATATATAAGGTTATTTATTTAGAAAACTAGCTCTAGGAATAAGATCTATACAATAAATTATACTTCTTGCTAGTGGTAAACCATTAGGCACCTTCTCTAAAATAATCTCCTAATTCTTGATAAATAAATTTTCCAATTCTATTGGAACTTGATCAATACTAGCATTACTCAATGCACTAGGAATCACAACAAAACAAACCTTCTCTTTTCTCATATACTTCACAAACTGATTTCCATTAACCATGCAAACTCATACTGTTGTACAATGTTTGTCATTAGGTGCCTCTATCAAAGGTAACAAGACTTGTCTCTTTCATTTTTCCCAAATAGTATATCGATTCTGTTGGTGCTCAAAATTGAAGGCCCGATTTTGAGCACTATTGAGAAATCAAGCCCCTTAAACGCTTTTTGATGAGTTTGTACCTAACTGTCAGTCTGAGGCCTAAGAGGTGTTTAATGCTTCTAGCACCTTTCACTCAGTGTGTTTGCATGTTCCATGAAGTTCATTTATCATTCTGAGCCTTCCTGTGAAGTCCTCTTTTGAGCAATTATCAAATTTGCATTTTCACCAGTGTCAAACAGTGACAGGAGGCTGTGTTTGTCATCAAATAACTTGCAACCAAGAATGTTTTGTGATTCACCACTTTGGGAGTATCTAATGTCCATATCAAAGAACCTATGTTTCAGATTTTGAGTCATTTTGAATCTGTTTGACTAGGTTTTGAATCCCTCTAAGTTGATAGTTTACTATTTTCACACATTTGCAAATTGCACACATTTCTGGGAAGCCCTGTTTGACGAGTAATAACTTTTGACTAGTTGACCAAAATGTTAAAATTCATTTTGCGTTACATTGTAGATGTCAGAGATTTGTTATGTTTCAAGTTTTAGCTTATGACGAATTTGTTTGATCAGTTTTCAAATGCGATTCCAAATGTAATTTTTATCTTTTTACTAATGTCAGCATTTGCAGATTTGTCAGGACCCCTGTCCGAGACGTTATAACTTGAGATCCATGATAGGTGAGATCAAATGGATTGTGCCACTATATTTTCCTCTAAAAATACTCCAAGTGTGTCAGTTTGTAAGCCATGACGAATCCATATGCACACTTTTCCAGGTCCATTCCATTTGCAAAAATCGCTTTCTGTCATTGTTCCCAGTTTGCAAAATCTAAGTAGCCTATTTTGACTGATTTCCATTTACGTACTGTTATTCGTCATAAGCCCAAATCACATATTCATACTCACCTCATGACAAAGATTTAACGCCCCAAGTTTCATTTTCCCAAGTGTCCATTTGCCAAGTTTTCAAGGCCAAATTCGAACCCAGTTTTGTTGTTTTCTGACATGTTTTCTTGCAGGCAAATCTGAGAAGGAAACTTTGATGGTCAATATCTTTTGACCTCAAATTCTTCATGAGACGATATTTGACAGGGTAAAAGTGTGCAGAAGAGAGAATCAATATGCCAGTTTTTAGAGCCCGGTCAAGTGTTTTGGTTAGTTTTTTAAGGCCAGTCAACAGACCTCCTAGCATTAAATTGGCAGTTTGCAGAAAGAGGTGAGATGAGTTTTAAAGGGGTTGAAAAAATGATGCAAACTGATTGATTCTTCATCAATTCAGTATCAGATGTTCTGTGAGTCAGTTTTATAGTTCAGTTGTTCGAAAATGAAATTTTTTTTAGTCGAACCCACTTTGGGGCCCAACTAATTCTGCCAGGATTGATAGGTTTCGAGGTGAATAAAGGATATTCTAAAGGTGAAAAGTTATGCACAATTAAATAAGAGGAAAGTTCGTATAATCAAAGAGGTAATATTAAGCATCCATGTCTCGAATGTCATGAGATTTTTGAGACACTAAAAGTGGATAAGAAAGGGGTTTTTGTCTTATTGAAGAATCATGTTCCAATGGTAATATAGATGATGGTGGCATTAGGACAAGTAATTTTTTGACAATTAATGAGGATGTTATTTTTAAATGGCTTGTACTCATTCCCACGATGATGTCTTCCTTACATAGGCATGCACCTTGATGGAGGTAGCTCAAGAAGAATTTATGTTTTCAAGTGGTCAAAGGGGAGGTGGCAGGTGACGCTCCAACTCATTAACAAGCTGTTTATAGCATTATTTGTTTTAAGCTCCAATGGCATGGTTCAAAGATTCGAAAGATCAGACTCAAACAAGAGGATCTATTTCTTATTGCGATGTGAAGGATATAAATTTAGAGCAAGGAAAGGTTAAAATAGATGTCATTGATCAAAAGGATGACAACATGGATCTCAAAACATGTAAAAATGCATCTAACAGTGAAAATGGTGAAGATTCAGATATGAGGAAAGACAAAGAAGTCGTAGCATGGAAGACCATTTCCATGAGGGAGTCTCATCAGCATGAGATGGAGGCAATCCATGTCAAAAGAAGGGGCATTTACATTGAAGGCAATCCGCCCAACACCACATTTTTAGCAAAATTTGCAGATTGAGTTAGCATCCTGCGCAAACATCCCACAGTTGGGAGAATCTAAGATCGAATCCATGAACAAGAAAGACCCATGCAAGAGCAGAGTATTGTGCCAAAAAGAACACGAGCATGCCTTATGCTTCCTTGTATAGAAATCTGCAAGGAAGCTCCAAGTAGAGGAAGTTGTGTGGGCAGTCAAAGAGGAGATGTCGTGGAAGAAAAGACAGTTCACATCAAAGCTAAGACCACGAGTTTGGAGCTGAAGCCATCCATAACATGTGACAGAAATGGAAGGGCGTCCATGCCATAAAAGGAGACTCTCACGCCTGGCATCAGAGTTACCTATGCCAAAAGGCAGGGTAGTCCAAGGCAAGATATGACAGGGGAGGTAGCCAATAAAATGTTTGAAGACCACCACGCCAGAGGAAATCACTGTGAAAGCCTACGTTAAGAGCAGATTTGAAAGGAAAATACAATAAAGATCAGCATTCATGAAAAAGGGGCATTAGTCCACATCAGACAAGGAGCTCCATGGTTTGAGATAAGTCAGAGCCCGCACGTTGAAAGGCAGGGGAAAGCATGAGTTTGAGGAAGGTAGTCGTAGGGAATAGTCTGAACTGTTAATCCCACATTCATCGTGGGTGGGCATTTCAAAGTCTTTAAAAATAAAACAACTCAATATGTGTTATGTCTAAAAGATAAGAGCCTTTTGAAAGGTTGCTTGTGCAGGTGGGCCTCCTATGTGCCAAATGAGGAAGACAACTGGTAGGGTGACATTAGCAAAATTTTAAATGAGAATGCAATGACGATGATGTGGTGGGTTCTGGAGGCAGTGCACTAGATCTCGCCATGTGTCTGGATCCAAGGGGGGGCGCACGTCCACAATGCACTAGATCTCGCCATGTGTTTGGATCCGAGGGGGGGCGCACGTCCACATTTCCAGAATGCTCGACTAATAAGAATTGTAGGAATGTGAGATCGTGCCATGTGGCGACGGGTCCCAATCGATGCTGACATGGAAATCAGAGTAGGTGCAGGTGAGAATCGACCAGATCGTGACATGTGTCATGATCCAACGGTGGGCGTATGCCTGCAAAATAGAGATGTAAGGAAGTTAGAAAATGCAGGCATGCAAAAATTTGACAAGTGGCAATGGGTCCCACTTGGAGATGACGTGGTGTCAAATAGAAGATCAAACAGTGGATGTATAGGATGCTGCCACATGGCAGATCCAATGGTCAATGCAAATCTGCATTTCCAAAGTGCTCACGGGATAAATAATGCGAAATTGCAGGATGGCGACACGTGGCATGGGTCTCGGTGGCACTGATCTGGAAAATGATGTAGAAGACTTAACCAATCAAACATTGCCATGTGGTGCTGGTCAAAATTGGTTTGACCACAAATTTGAAGGGGGTGGAAAAACAAAATAATTTAAAAAAAAAAAAAAATTTTAAAATTGTTTTCAAAAAGTATATGTGCAACATTTTTTTTAATGCAGAAAAGTTATTTTCTAAAGTATAAACTTTAGAAATTTTGAATTTTTGAAAATATTCAAAGTTGTAGACCTGACATTTATAGCCAGGGGAGTGATTTTCAATTCAACTTTCTGGAGGTTTCCGAGAGGCTAGATATGCGATGTTATATATCGTCAGAATCGTGAGAATCTGAATTTTTCAATTTTGGAGTTACTTTCTGTATAGGGATTCATCAGCTCAAGATATAACCAGAAATGTGAAATTTGGGGCCTTCTCAGTGGAATGAGTTAAAATTGAAAATGCAGTTACAAGATTAGTAACCAACAGTGAAAATGAAGTGGGGGTCATTTCTAAGTCAGTTAAATGGGGTTTTCACCAGCATTTTCATAAGGCATATTAGATATTTTGGTAAACAAGGGATTTCATTATTTAGTTGAGATATTTTGCAAATCAGTAACAGAAAAATGATGAAACCAAATCAGATCAGCATGGGAGAGAGGAGAGAGAAGTTGTTTAGTTGCAAGGGATTGGATTCCAAGTGGACACATGTCATGTTCAGAACAAATCTGAGAATTCTTTCCTGTCTATATCTTTCTTTCGCTGATCCATATTGAGGGTTCCAGTTTTGAGAAGAAAATCACTCACTACTGAGACACCATTCTTCAACATTTCTTCTTGTATGAATAGAAATTTATGTTTTATGCAGATAGTTCATATTTGTTAGGTGATTTGTGAAGTATTTTTGTACGTTTCTCATGTATTTGGTTTCAAGGAAAACAAAAAAAGCACATCAAAGGGTTTCAAATTCAATCTAAATCTTGTATCTTGCTCATGGATATGTAATCTTTTCTAATTTGTGAACCAAGAGCATGAATTAGGTTGCATTTCATTTTGGAATGTATGTAATTAAAATGTCATGCTGATGGAACAAAGAGCCATGTAATTGCTTGGTGTTTATCACAGGGTTTGTAGATTTCATGATGGGATAATTTGAGTATGAGATTCAAATCTGAAGCAGATGTCTGTTCACAAGGTGAAGGATAGATCAGGGATCTTGATGTAGAGATATGTCTGAGATTTCCAGAAGATGTATGGTTATAATTCATTTAATTGCCCAATAGGTAAGGCACTGATCAAAGATAGGATCATTAGGCTTTGTTGCTCATACCCGGGTCTTGTTGATATCAACATCAATAATCAAAAGTTCTTTGCCTTTCATGTTGAAGGATCTAAATGTTTAACCCTCACTCAGCTTATGACATTCATAGCTTTGCATTTAGCTACTGTAGATCTGTGTCATTTCATGAGTCACTAGGAGAAATAAGGGTTTTATCTGCTTTATATTAGATTCAGTGTATGCTTTGATAACTGGTACCATATAAAGAATCTATAGGTCCACTCGCCTAGGTCTAGCAGAGCCTGAAAAGAAGGAGTTAAGTCTTATAGTTGGCCTAGGTTCTTGGTGAAGTGTGTCCATTATTGGAGATAGCTGCCCATAGATGCATTCTTGCCTTGCATACTTGGTTGTTTAAACACTATGAAATATCCCCGACAAGATTATTGCTTCTTAAACACCAAAATACTAAACTTCAAGGGTTTGACATTTCGTCAAACAATTAGCAATCAAGGTCGCTAAGAACCAGTGATGAACTGATGTCAAATTTGTAGTCGGAGTTGTACTATGAAAGACAATGTACTATGAATTTTGTCATGCAAAGGGGAGTATCTCAAATAATTCACCAAAGCAATAGATAATAATGCCAATGATGTTTAGGAAAGAATCAATGTTTCTTAATCCAATAATCAAACAATGACCCGGACTATATAGGAATAAAAACCTGAGATTGCCGGCTCCGTCAATTATTATGAAGGGCTGTTGATTTAATATCGAATCTGCCTGATCCCAAACTGATGCCGCTAACTTACTGCCCAGCCTCTGTCCCGTCTGAGTGTCATTTTACTGGTCGACTCTGGAGCTCTGCATTTTGTATGCTGGCTGGTTCTGTAGTCGTTCTTTCCCCAATATAATCGGCGAATTAATGCTTGAGCCGCGGGTCGCAAGGGGATTTGTAGCTGATATGAGAACCCCAAACACCTCTGTGATAAGACTAATTCTTGTATGATTACCCAGCTCCTTGGACTTCCTCGCGTGTACTGTCGGGTGTTATGCGAGATCAAACTTGCAAGGATGAGTGAGTAATGTCGACTAGGTAATAGCGAGACTCGGACTGATGCTGCCGACGGTGAAAAAAACAAACCGTGTGAACCTGCAGAAGAAGACAGGAGTTTGTATCTCTGAGGCAGCGGTCGATTGCTGTCAGATTCCCAAATACTGGAGCGGTGTCTTGAAAGCGCGTGAGTCTTTGATATCTATGCAATACAGTTGCCGTCGATTAAGAAAACACCCAATCAATGTGCGAAAATGTTGTTGGGTCCGGTGGCTTGAAGTCGCACTAGTTATTAGTGCTGCTGCGAAGGTTATTCATTCTGACTGTAATAATGTTAGATCAAATCGCGACTTGCGAAGGCACCCAAATTGTTGGAAGACGAAACAACTGGTTGTAAAGGAGATCAAAGTCGGTTGGAAAAACCCAATGCACCTTTGCCCTCTGATCTTAAAATCCGTCGGGTCTGCTTATTTGAATATTCAGAGCCGATGGATCCCAGTTTTATCCGCCCTCATCAGTTTATCGCTGCCACCGGATATTATGAGCAAGTTAATATGATTCGCAACTTGCGATTGGAGCCCGACAGTTAAGATTCGATCCACCTAGTTAAGTGATATCAAAACCTTTCTTCTTTAATCAGCAATCGAACCCCTTCGAAGCCCACTGAAACTGAAACTTGCCTACGCTACAATTCCTCAATTCTGCCTTGAATCTTCAATTCTGCCCCTGTCCTGATGATCTAAATCGAATCCTCCAAAAATAGTGATACAAGAACCACAAAGTTGGCTTTAAGCCACAGATAATCGTCTTGATGAAATGACTGAATGTCACCTCCAATCTGCAATAATTCAGATGATATTTCACACCCTCAAAATTGCGTACCTATTGAGAGTTATCGTTCTCAATGGCCAACTGTGATAATTGTGAAAACCCTAGGTTCCACAATGCACCTATGATTGAATCACAATCTGATAACAAGAGAGATAAACAACTGCCTGATTCGAATGGAGCCCCGGGGAGCCTATTTATTCTTTTCTCTCCATCTTCTCCAGAGACTTCTAGAACATTTTTGATCTTATCTCTTAAGTGACTTTATTAAATATTTTATAATCCAAGTCACTTTATTAAATTAATTAAATATAAAGTTATCTTTTAATATTTATTTATTTGATAACTTTATAAGTAATTAAATTAATATCATTTATTTATTTAATTAAAATGATTAATTAGTCATCCTCATAAAATATTCATTATTTTAGACAACCAAGTTAATCAAATTAATTAATCAGACTGCCACCGAAAATTGGGGACATGACACACTATTAAATCAGGAGCCAACAGATTCAATCTACCATCATGCAATGCTTGTCTTTCATACTGCTAAAAGGTTTACCCAAAAGTATATGGAAATAATCCATATGCATAATATTACACAAAAAATCATCATTTTAATTCCCAATCTTGAATTTCACAAGGCATTGTTCACTTACCAATAATTTATGCTCATCCCTGATCCAAGAAACTTGATATGGTTTAGGGTGTCTCACCCTTTGCAGCTACAACTTATTAACCAACTCTTCTAATGCCAAATTTTTTGAACCACCACTGTCAATGATCACCTTGCAACATTTTCCTATAATCTTGCATATGGTCTTGAAAATACTTCTCCTTAGAAGGGATTCTTTATCAATTCTCTCATTACATAAATTTCTTCTCACCATCAAATTCTCTCCCCTTTCAGGTTCATTCACTAGACTCACAAATTCTCCTTGAACTAAAGCATTACTTCTACTAACCTCAATTTTCTTACACTCAAAGGCTATATGTCATTCTTCACCACATTCTAAGAAGGTTCTATGAAATCTTCCTCTTCCATAACTACCTTGGTAAGAACCACCTTTCCGCCCGGTCTTGTCTTTCTCATCACATTTCCACTTGATTTTTCCCTTATCTTACAATATTCTCAGATCTGGTATTTTCTCCATAAGATATACCTCTACCTCTTTGAAATATTCCTCCTCTATCTCTTTGTCTTTTCTCATGCTTCTTTGTCAAGATCTCTTCATCTTTCAAGGCATATTGATATGCTTTTTCCACAATACCCAATTTCACAAAACCAGTTCCATCTTGAATCATATTTCTCAAACCATTAAAATATCTAGGCACTTTCTCTAGCTCATCATCAACATGTCCAATCTCTAGAATTTCTTAGTATACTCTTTCACACTCATATCCTTGTGTCTCAAATTTTGCATCTTCCTCAACAAATTGACTTGATAATCATCAAGGATGAAATTCTTAAATTTATTCACCATCTTCAACCATATTTGATCTTCTCCTTTCTTTGTCTATCAATTTGTAAATGTTCCCACCAAAGTGAACCATGAATATTCAACTTGGTGACTTCTATCTTTACCTTTCTATTATCAGGGGTACCCTTAAATTCAAAGAACTTCTCCGTCTCAGAGATCCAATCCAATAGAGTGTTAGCATCCAATCTTCCATCATAAATTGCAAACCTCAACATCAGGCTTAGAATGTGCCCTAGAAAAAAATCTCATTACTCTTTCCTCATTAGATTCTACTTTAGGTTCAGGGTTAGGGTTTGGTGCTCTAGGTTCTCCTTCATCATCATTCACATTATCAAGATGTACTCCTCCCCTTTGGGTTGTCTCAACATTAACATCAATTCTGGCTTGAATTTGTCTCAACATGTCCATAATGGCATTATCAAAATTTCCTCTACCACAAACCATTTTGACAATAGGTTCTTGTAAGATTGTAACCCTCTGCACATTATAGGTCAAATATTATATCTGCCACCCTATAACCAAATTCACTTATGGCTCTACATGATCCAATTTCCACAAGGATGAAACTTTACTTTGATAACACTTGACACAAGGTGAAACAAAGACTAGAATCAAAAGGCATGCCTAGAAATTAACTAACCTTGTAGAGTTAACACGACAGAAGAAAATCACAAGAGACAATGCCAGAAAGGAGATAAAACCTTCATCATACACACTTGACTATGAGGCCTTCCAAGTTACAACCAATACAAAGATTTAAGTACATAGGAAAATAACCTCCAACATGTGAGATCTATGATTTCCTTTTCCAGTTTCTAACTACTGATAACTCATGCCTAAATCTACCAAGACCCTCTATTTATACTTGCCAAAATGTCTTATAGAAGATTCTGGATCATCATATGGAGAAGGCCAACCTCATAATGGTCTACATGTATCCCACTGATTGATCCACCACATTAAATTATGGCGTCAAATTAAATATATAAGTTGGCTCATAAATAAGAACCAAATATAAAACTTGGTCAAAGACATCACCGAACAACAAAAACAAAGGTCACTAAGGCACTCAATGAATATGAAACAAAAAAATTTATGGAGGAAGAACCTAAGACACTTGGAAAATGAAGGTAGAATCACCTCCACTAAGCCAAACAACAATAAAGTTATTAATTAGGTCAACAAGTATAACCAAGCACACATCTACTGAGTAGGATAGAAATACAACCCAAGATGTTTTTGCATCATTTATCCTCTTCTTTGTAAGAAGTTTTCTCTTGTTGTAATCCTTCTCTTGATTGAAATATGAGTGATACATGCCACTATATTATTTTAATCTTCCTCAAATGAAACTAACCTCTTCTCCTCCAAACTATAATATAATTCCTTTGGCGGCTGCTCCTTAATTTCTACCAATGTTTTATTGAAGTTCAACAAATGTTGAATAACTCCCCTCTCTAACCCCCTCTTTTTTTTACTTCTTGAAATAAATCAAAATTATCTATCAAGTATACTAAAATTATATGTTTAATGAACTTCTCAAGAATCTTATCAATGGTGTAGATATCCTCAGTATGAATAATTCTTGTTGAGGTGGCTCTTTTGGTTCATATTTTATTATTGAAATTGTTTGATTCTACAAAAAAACCATCATCCTTTCCCTTACTCCTTTTTGGACCAATACTATTTTTCTTATCTAGTTCCAATTTTGACTTCCTAACCTTAGACTTGATGGCCTTAGATGGTGCTAATGATCTCTTCAATGGTGGTGAACTTTTAGCCCTTACAAAACTACTTGTAGTTCTAGGCATTGAGATAGGTGGTGGATTCGATAATTCCTCACCCACATCAATAGATGCATCTTTTTCCTTCTCTCTTTGCTTACAAATATTTTCCATATCTTGTTTAGTAATTGTTTCCTTTTCTATAATATTATTAACTAGATTCTTGATCTTCTTATTTCTAGTTTTTTATGATAGCTCTGATATAACCATTACATACTTCTCTTCACATGTACCAAATATTTCTACCTTTAGATCATTAGGACTTTTAAGAATTTATTCAACATATTGAACTATAATTTTAGGATGGTCTCATATCCCATTGGTTGTATCCACATTTCTCTTGGATCAACTTCTTTAATGAAACATTGGTCAATTTTAAAAAATGAAACAAACTATATATGCATACCTCTTCACAATCAAGCTCTAGGAATCCTTTCTCTATTCTATATTCTCTTTTGAAACATCTTAGTTTTCCTAAAAGTAGAATATTAATTTGATCCTTATCTTGTGAATGATAGAACTAAGATATGTTTTGACTTTTTGGTACATCCTCTTGCCAAGTCAGTCTAAGAATGAAGTTCATCAAGTAGATAAAGATGTGCATAGTTAAAGAATCACACTTGAATATATTTTATCTTTCCTTCTTAACCTTATCTAGCTTTTCCAAGAATTGAGTCCTTAAAATATTACATGTATATCAAACTACACGTCCTTTTTCAATATTCAATAGCTAATATGAATAATAGTCGTGGAAATAGAGTTAAGTTTTCTACTATAGTGTACCTTGTAATCAAGAATCATTAAAGAAAATTTGATATCTAGTTGAATGGTATCATTGGTTCTCATTTCTCTTTGATCCCATCTTGATTAATTAATCTCACCAACAATCTTTTGTTTGGTAGATTTTAGATTAGAGGTCTCACAACTGGTACTAAATTTAGTAACTTCTCAAATTGGCTCCTTTGTAATCTTAACTAGATAATCATCAATCTAGAGTAATTGAATTCAAATCCTTCTCAAAAAAATCTTAATCGATGTTGGCTTTTTGAACTCCACAAAGTCCTTATACTAAAGCAGGTTAATCTCCGTAAGCTTCTATAACTTATCTTTTATATATTTATTCTCACACGTGGACTTATACTGCTTATGGATATCCAAAGTACCAATTTCCTCCATTTTTCAATAAATATAGGCACGTATATCATAAATGTGCATAACACCATAGGGTACATACAAAGATGTGCCTTCAAGGTCATATTCCATTAATTTAAAAGGGTGTAATTCAAATACATACCTTGGCTTCTCCAAAACACTAAAAATATATGGTGTATCCATAATAATACCAAAAGATAGATGTGAATTATTCAGTAAATACATTTTCTAGTCTACTAGGGTTTGCTTGTTGTTGGTAAATAGATTTGTCTTCACATAAAATGCTTACAAAATGATTCAAGGACACCCAGACTTGAAGGCAAAATAGGACCAATAGTTGGATTGCATTGTAATGGAATTGTGCAAGCATCCTCTGAATTTTGTAGGGTATAGCTCCCCCATTGAATATACAAAGAATGGAATTTAAGGAATGCTTTTAACTTGAAAGTGAAGGCTACTTGCACTATTCTTGGATAGGGGGAAAATTATTATAATTGAAATAGAAAGAAAAGACTCAACATATAGTGATGGAAGCATGCAATCTTCCCACCCCTACATGCACCCTAAACCAAGAATGAGAACAATATGAAGCACACAATATTCAAAATAATTGAATCCTCATTCAACCCAAAAATAATACTATTTCTGAATACTACTGACAATCAAAATACTAGCTAAAAACTAGAGAATAAAAACTAAATTAAAAAAGACATCTCTGATCACCATAAGAAACTGCCCCCTACCTATACATTATACGTTCCCCTCACATGCAACCCAGAGTCTGCCTCCTTTGAAAAAAGAACCCCTTCAACGGACAAAGTTCTCCAATAAATAAAGTCTCCACCTTTCAGTCACAAAATAACTGATTCTTAACTACTTTCCTTTGGTAAGCTTCCTTTTTAGTTGTTGAAACCGAATCTTTAAAAGCTCCATTTTCAACACTCGGGGAACTTTTTCAAGTTCATTTAATATTTAACTACACGAGTGAAGTATTAAATATGTGCCCATGTTTTATAACTTTAAATTCCAAATTGCCAATTAAAGTATTTGAATGCTTTCAAAGGGATATATTAAGCTCAATTTCCATTCATAGGCACATCTTTGGACATTCATCCTTTGAAGGAATATGCTCAGATAGTAACTTGATCTTGACATCTATTATTTTCCTCATGACACATGGAATCACTAGTTCACTGAATCAATTATTCTTGTTGACAACAGCTCCTGTAATTTATATCTATGAACTGTGACAAAATATATCAGCAGTCTTATATAAGAGCCTTTGAGAATATACATTTGATTTGCTCATTGATGTGAATTATTTGAATTTATGATCTCATTATGCATTCATCTATCGACATTTTAAAAGTCTCGACCACCTTCTAGGTGCACACATCCATTGTTTACATGTTGCTTGTCTTTAAACCTTCATCCCGTATTACCTTCAAAATGGGAAGAAAGTGAACCACGCGAGAGCATAGAAGGAGGAAAGATCAGAATTCATTAGGTCAAACTGTGTGGTCTTTTAAAGTTTGATTTGCCTATGATTTCAATGATCCAACTTGATATCGGGCATTATGTCAAACATATTGCACATACTCGATTGGCAGTGCTTTAACCATGAGAGTCGATGAAACTTTGACCCTTGTTCTTTCATCCCCTGCCATACACCATGAGCTTTTAAGCTCCTTCACGAAGTAAGGTGATTGTGAACATACTCCTATGTGCCTGATTCCTCGAGGTGATGTTGTAAGTTGTATCAGGGATATAACCGAGAGTTGACCATGAATACGGCATTGGTTTGCATTCTTCTACTCGGGCATGAACAAGTTTTGAAGGTGTTAATATCCTAAACTTTGTTTTGCCTGATAATAGATGGAGTTCAACAAATCTTGACTCATGTGGAGTACGTTACATGACAATCTGGAGATGGATCAAGCATTCTGGTGAACAATTGACACATCATCCCTACACAGTCACCTTCAAAACCCATGGCTCTCCATGTAGTCATCTGCTATACTTCACGAAGTAAGGTGATTGTGAACATACTCCTATGTGCCTGGTTCCTCGAGGTGATGTTGTAAGTTGTATCAGGGATATAACCGGTAGTTGACCATGAATAAGGCATCGGGTTGCATTCTTCTACTCGGGCGTGAACAAGTTTTGAAGGTGTTAATATCCTCAACTTTGTTTTGCTTGATAATAAATGGAGTTCAACAAATCTTGACTCATGTGGAGTATGTTACATGACAATCTGGAGATGGATCGAGCATTCTGGTGAACAATTGACACATCATCCCTACACAGTCACCTTCAAAACCCATGGCTCTCCATGTAGTCATCTGCTATACTTCACGAAGTAGCATACTTTTGATGGTTATTCATTCACATTTTTGCGTGGAAACATAACTTTTGAGCTTGCTAATGTAATTAAGTTCCACCATAACTTGGTTGAATCCGATGATTATATAATCATCAATGTTTAAGATCTTCTCCTTCTCAGTGTCTATATGCATGTGTCAATGATTGTAACCATCGAGATACTTGGGATTTTCCTATTTTGTCAAGAATGCCATTCTGTTAAACAGTTTGCATGTATCCATGAATACTTCATTTGCCTTTTGTGATGAAAATATCTAACACCCGACAGTAGGAGGAAGTGATGACATATCGTTAGTCACATTATTGAATATTTTTCCATTTTGGATGGATGCCAACTAGAATTGGGATTACCAATTTTCACCACTGGTATTGCAAATACAATTGTGTCCTTACAAGAATGATGAATGATATTGCATTCAAACCTCAAATCACCTTAGGTCTTTATATGTACACACAATTAGGTTGAAAAATATCATCATTTCATTTCTCTCACTGGCTATGAGAACTTTCTACAAATGTCCATCATCTTAGACTTTGGCTCTAGCTTCTTAATTTCACGAACCTTATGCAGACCCAATGACAAATATGGGTTCGATGTCGAAACCAAAGCCACACCAAGACATAATTTGATTCATATTTTGCACATGGGTTCATTTATTTAGCATAATGATCATGATAAGGAAGATACCTTCTTCATGGGATTTGGGCGCCTTTAATACTCATGTTTACTGTGGGCTTGATTCAACTGTATGCATGATATATTCCATGGTATATTGGCATTTGTCAAACAAACCATTAAATATTGACACCTAGTGCCTTCTTTAACCTAGTTAGTATTTCATTCCACCCAGGAAAATATCACATATGGGTGACTTAATCACCTTTTTTGTCTCATGCCCTTTGAGAGTTTCAACTCTTGATATACCACTATCCATAAGAGAGGCTCAAAATACTTATAGTTTTAAATGCTTAAAACCCCTAATGTCGGCCCATATTAAGCATCATTTCCATTTGTCATTAGGTTTTCAATGTGACTTATGACATAAAGGCGAGACCATACTGCAGTTTTGATGTTGGTTATATACCAATCATGTCATAGCCATCATCAATTGAAACAAGTTATTTAATGAAAAAAATTTCACCACACCTATTGGGTTCTTTTTATGAACTTCAAATGTCCATCTTTTTTGCCTTTGATGATCTACAATTCTGAGTATCCCACATGAAATCCTGAACCAATAGAGATTGAGTCTTCAAACTCTGAACCATGAACTAGTGCATAATACTAAATATATGAAGTTCGAGATCCTGATCAAGAATGGAGTCAATATAAACTTGAATACTTGAAGCATTGAACTACATTTCTACACTTAAGGATCTGAGAATGGTCTTGCACATTCTGAAAAAAATCATCTGAACACATTTGTTGCACCACATCGAACCATTTGAACCTGTTGAACCATTTGAACATTGTTCAATTGGTTCCAAAGGAAAGTTTGGAACTCGTGTGCTTGAGCATTTTGGTTCATTGTCATGGAATCTCCTCTGAAAACTACCTTACACAACACAACTTCACAAAGCACCTTTCAATATAAATTAGAGGAAACTCCTTAGGGAGTCTGAAATTCCAAGTTCAAAATTGGGGTTCAAAACACCAACACACACTTGAAAATATGAGAAACTACTCAAATCAATCACCAAATCACCTCTTAGTTGCTCTCTCCAAGATATTCAAGTCATAATATAAGCAATATGAGTTAGATTCCTATTTTTATCCCTTTAATTTAGTCATTAAATGCCACTCATAACCTAACTACCAAAAACATAATTAAAAAAAGTAAATTGATCAATCTCTTATAATCATATATGACCATAAAATTGCATGCAATCCAATATATACTAATGTAGGATCAATCTTCATCTTTGCTCAAATTTGCATAAAAAAATGATGCCATCCCCAAGGGTCTTCAATTTTTATGCTAAATTCTCGCCATTAGGTCTTTGATCTAATTAAATTGTTAATGAATAATACCCAAATGAGGAGAGTTTTTAAAAATGAAGATATAGACCAAACAAATCTGATGCTAAAATCTATTGCATAGAACATGAATAAAGTTAGAGAGCTGAAAAGTTGTATTGTTTTCAATACATACATTTAATTATTTTATGTGTAATTTTTTGTAATATAAAATCTTATGTTTATGTATTTTCATCAATACCAAAGGGGAAGATTGTTAGCCCCAACTAATAATGATGTTAATGTATGTGAAAGAGTCATATCAATTGTTATGTTTTCATCAATGTCAAGCCTTAGTTGGTTAGACATTATGCTAATTCATTAGATTGGCATATCATTTAATTGGTGAAGAGGATTTGAAGAAAGTATGACGATGAAAGAGTTAATAAGTATGGTATTCAAAGAGCACTTGAATGAGTTAGACTCTGACACTATAATGTTGATTTGATTGTTTTACAATCATGTAATGCTATGATTAAGTTATGAAGATCATGTATATGCAAGATAGTTTGATCATTGAATGAAGGAATATAGTATTAATAGAGCTACTACAATTGTCACTAAACACCTAGCAAAGAAGAGTTAAAGTTTAGTGTTAACCAAGTGATTTATTGCCCAAGTCATGTTGTAATATTCATTGAGCATGAATATGAAGACCAAGTTAAGAAATAATTTAATCTGAGGTTAACATTTGACAAAAATTAAGAATGTTTGAGAAGTTCAAAGGATAAATTCAAAGTTAGTAATGAGATCTATGACTAGAGAAATGCAATTAAGATATGATGAAGGAGATATATTAGAATGAAGATGAGCATAGAGTTCAAGGAGAAGATGTATACACTAAGTGTCTAGATTCATTGTATAAGAGATCTATGATCGCAATCAAGAGACAAAATCTAGAAGATTCTGGAAAGGCAAAGTTACCTATTTAAGGGGATGAACAAGATTATTTTTAGTTGCTGATTGTTGTTGATTATGTGAGTTGAAGTGGAGAAAGAAGATAAAGGGTGAAACAAGGATATCAAAATTGAGAAGATCAAGCAAGAGGAAGTGCTAAGTTAAAGTGTGAGTGTGTAAATCAGCTAGAAGGAGATGAGAAAGAAGAGACAGAGTGAAGTAGAGATCTAAACAAGAAAGGTAGTTCTAAACCTAATAGATTACTTTAGTTTTACTTTCATACCATTGTAGCAGATAAAATCTCTTAATTGAGTGGACCTAATAAGCCTTTGAAATCCTATATGGTAGCATCCATTAATGATGTTTGTAATTCCTTTAGAGTAGGATAGTCTTTAGAAATGCCAATGAGTGATAAGGTCTAGATGATATTTGGTTAAAATCCTCTAACCAGGACACACTAAAAAATGTGCATGTAACCTTTTACAAGGTTGGATCCTAATAGAGATCACTTTAGAAGAGTGAAATTATTTGGATTACCGATTTCTAGGTGGTTTTTCCTTTTATAGGGTTTCCATGTTAAATATCTGTATCAAATGTGTGATTTCTATTGCATTGTAAGTTTACTTTCATGTTAATTACATAATTATGCAACTCGGTATAAGTTATGTGATTTCTATGATACTTGATATAAGTAAGAAACAATGAGATAACACTTTCAAGTAAAGTTGTTATAAGTCTAATTTTAAATGTTGAATGTGGTTACTGAGTTATTGATTTGAAAGTGTACGAAGTTTGAATTAGTACTGAGGTGTTTTCAAGGCTTGTAGGATAACTGGGTATAATTGATTCATACCCCATCTCATTTATCTAACAAAAGATACAAAATCAATTGAGATAGATGAAAAGTTCATTATAGAAAAGAGGAAGAGTGCTAATACTATTATTCCAAATCTCTCACAATGATAGTAAGGCACTATCTAATTCAATTTTGAAAGTTTTTTTATTCATTATAAAATTTAAAGCTTGATGCTTATATGATTTATTCATATTAAATTAGGGTTAGGAGGATATATCAATCTTGATTTAAAGTTGATTCTCTGACAAATATATAAGAAGCTTGTATAATGTTGTGAAGATGCAATTTTAATTGGCAAAAAACTTATAAAGCTACTTGGAGTTGTTAATATCATCACTGCTGATATTTGTTGATAGAGATATTAATTGATTATATTTTAGTTTAGGAAGTATATTTGTAGTTTGAAAAAAGTTAATGACTAAGTTTTTGCAGAGATTTTGAATTATGATAATGCTCTTATTGCAAGTTATAAAGACTGGTCTATATTGAAATCTTGATGGCATTATTAATCAATAAAGACTAGACATTGATTGAGTGATGTTGTGCATGATAAGACTATGGTTTCAAGTTTGATTAAGGATGCAAAGAAATGACATTGAGAAAGGTTATTGAATTGATAACAATATGTTGACATGTTTTTCATTGATTGAAAAGAACGAAGTGTTATTTATGTTTCGAACAAATTGTATTGAAATGTAGTGTATTAAAAAAGAGTAACCCTATTATCTAAATAATTCATTATTTAATAAATAAGTGGATACTTCTATAAGTTACTATTGAGGAAAAGTTGAATGCTACTAAGATAATTTTAGATATGCAAGACTGCATATGCTATGTGAGGTACTTTTTTCTATATAAGGTCATGTATACTATGTGAGGTATTAACTTTAATGGAAGGCTCTCATGTATTTTATGTGAAAAATCATTTATTTCTAATGAGGAACAATAAAAAAATTAATTCAATGGTTTTTATTCTTAGAGGGTTTCCACTATAAAAATAATGTGTGAAGTGTCTAAATGTGTATACATGTTATGTTGTTTATGTTATCTTATGCTTTGATGCCCATACACCTAATGTTGTTAAGGTTATCACATGATTTTTTGCATACACTATTGGTTTTAAGTTAAAAAGTTAAAAATTGTTTTATATATCAACTATCAATCCCCCTCTTAGTGATCCAGGTATTCCAGTAGACGGGTCATTATTTTCGTATAATTATTTTTGAATTTACAAATTGTTTGCTCTAATGTAGACACTTCTCCTATTCTATAATCAATGCCACAAATTTCACAATGTATCTTTATTTTATGTTCTCACTTTTCTCAATATATTTTGAGAGTAATTTTCTCCTCCATCAAAATATTCACTCTTTGATTCCAAGATGCCAATACATTAGGAGCAACCACTATGCTTTGTTCCATTGAATGAGAGCCATGTCTAACTCTTGACTATTTAAGCATAAATTCCTCTAGAACCTCTCCATTTCTTTGATACTTTCATGTACTATCTACCATATTTGACTTCAATGTTCCAACATTAATTGAATCATATTTCCTCTTAATGCCTATAGGTTGTGTTGTAGCTTTTATTTTTGTTCTTTCCTTATATTTAAAGGATTTTGAAGGAATACGATAAAATGAAATAGATATTCAATGATTTCATCACCCACAATTTCATGATAGATGCCATAAAATGTATATTTATTTTTGATAAATGACTATGCCAACTATGAAATTTTCTTCACCAATGCCAATTACATATTCTCTATTCACCATTGGATCCATATGCATTTTATACCATATGTATCTATTAGTTAGCTAAGTAATGGATACAATTATAAAAAAAAATTAAAACCACATGTACATATCACATTAAATTTTTAATTTTAAAAAATACACATTTTTTAAAAACCAAGGGGTTTAAGAATAATTAAGACATTACTATTTCATGAGATATATATTTTACTATAGAAGAAGATTTTTGAAATAGTGAAGACATCAATATTTCACAAGAGAGCATATACAACTTAATAGAAAGGTTGCAAAATGATCATATCATTTACTACCAATTCTTTCAAAGTTAAAATAAAAGAGGAATGAGGGTTACGATATGGTGGAAGGTGCATATTGCCATTTCAAAATATTATAATTTGGAAAATAAATCACGTTGGAAAATCAGAAAAGGTCCAATATAAAGAAAGTCAAATTTATAAAGAAGCACTCCCATATAAAGGGTGTGATGGATTTGGTTAAAAAATGAAAAAGAGGAATATTTTGGGAATATAAATAGTAGTATTCTCTTATAAAAACTTATGAAAGATTGCACATACTAATGAGGGTTACTCGTACATATCTATATCATGCTTTGAAAATGCAAAGCATAGTTAATTTAACTAGGCATATTCAAATTTGTTTTAAGCCCAAGATATAATTTATAATACATATATTCCTATCACAAGTGGATAGTAAACATAGTATCCCAAAATTTATTCTCTATGCTTTTTGGAAGGAGATTCAAATGTCCTTGATTAGAGAGGAGATTGTTAAGAATACCAAGATGATAATCACAACTAGGGGGGGTGGGGTGTGGGGGAGGGAGGTAGTGAATCAATTATGCTACTAAACATGATGCTTCAAAGAGTTCACTACCAAGATAAATAAGCACTACAAATAAACATTAAACCATAAACAAAAACAACACTACAATGTATAACATGATGTTTTTTTGCATGGGAACCCTTGTAGGAAAGAAACCATTGCAAAGATCAAACCCACTTGATAATATTCTAGCATATATACCCTGATAAAGGTAGAAGGGGATTGTCGATATATTTAGACACGCTTCCTAGAGATCACTAATCAAAGATTCAAAAGGGAAACAATCCCAAGAGTACAAAAATGGAAATAATATCGAGATGGACTATATTCTACTATAGAAAACCCATTGAGTTATAGACTAACTTATAACATCTGATATGCCAAAACAAATTCAATGAAGTCATCACCTCTCTAGGCCAATAGATGTTGGAAATATTCTGGATAAGATAGGTTACTGAGAGGGGAGGGGTGAATTAGTAACTTATAAAACTTTCAAACAATTCAACATTTTAACCATTCACCATTCATTCATCTAATCTACTAGATAACTGAAAGAACAAACATTCATTGCACATGTACATAGAGATTTGGTGACCAAGAAACCTTCCAAATAGAAAGTAAAATTGGGGTGGGGATGATGCCCATAAAACTTCAATACTGCAGTATAAAGTTGGCCTATTAAGGCTTACAATGATCACTTCTGGTGATCTGCCCTGTTAGGAGCAAGTAGGACTGCTAGATCCACCTTGTTAGAGGATTTATAAACATACAATAAAGTATGCACTCTGTTAGGAGATTTACAGAAAGACTGTTAAGTCTACCTTGTTAAAGGATTTATAAACTGATTCACCTGTTAGGATGAAGCAGTGGATCTACTTACAACTGTTTGTTGATAAGATCCTTTTTGCATTGATCACCTGATGTGATAGATATAACTTTTTTGCTCCTATGTTGACCTTGCTGTATTTCTTTTATTCTGCTACTGATTTTCAATATCCTCTTTTCATGCGAACATTAATCTCTTCCTTTATATCTTTTCCACACACACCATTGATACTACAAATGATATCATACATTACATATATACCATTCCATTATTTACAACTACAAGGTCGGCCAAAACATAAGTGAACAAAACATTACTGAGTCGGCCAGATAGTAGAAAAATTGGGTTCCTCAAGCTGACTCAATGACCTTCTGATACTCGGCATCCACTACATTACTCGACATCATCATGCACTCAGTAGAAGTAAAGGCTCGATTCATACTAGCCACACAACACTGCTTGGAACTCGAGAACCATTGGTGACTCAATAGATATAGTGTCACTCGGTAGAAACTAACTTCTTCATTTACCTTTCTTTTCTCGGTGAACACTGAGTTCTTCATTTACCTTGCTTAGCTCGGTGAACACTGAGTTCTTCATTTACCTTGCTTAGCTCGGTGAACACTGAGTTCTTCATTTACCTTGCTTAGCTTGGTGAACACTGAGTTCTTCATTTTCTTAGCTCGGTGAAAACTGAGTTCTTCATTTACCTTTCTTAGCTCGGTGAACACTAAGTTCTTCATTTACCTTGCTTAGCTCGGTGAACACTGAGTCCTTTATTTACCTTGCTTTTCTTGGTGAACACTGCTGAACTTCTCATTCACTCGGTATACTCTGGAATGCTCGGTGAGAGGTGTTTACCTACTGATCTTATAAGGTAACCATTGAATGCTCAGTATACACTGTAGACTAAGTGATGAGATAGATAAGCATTCAAAATTGAATAAGTGTATGCACTAATGACAAATATATCATGATTCCAACAATCTACCCCTTTGGCATTAGTGACGAAAACACTTATGAAATTTGACGTACTGATTTACATATATCTCCCCCATATAATATGCACAAAATATTTATAAATATTTCTATCTTTACACAAGGCTTCCTTATTTACATATATCTCCATCTCTTTTCTCTATCTTTTCTTTGGTACTTTATCTCCCCCTTTTTGACAATAATGCCAAAATAAACAATATGTATTTACACAGAAACACCAAAATGAGAGATAAACTTAGAATGTACCTTGAGAATAAGATCCAAAGTCTTATCCCAATTTTCTTGAAAATTTTTGTAGGTGGAGAGTTCTATTTGAACTTTAGATGAAAGTTCAATCACATGGTCTACAACTGAAAAATTGCTGTCATGAATCAATGTTTTGGAGTATACAATGTGTTTCTGCATTATGTCCATGATAGGAAGGATCATATTCTGAATGTCAATCAAGGTAGATTTGATCCTTGCTTCCTCTCTCAACAATTCTGCCTACTTTTTTGACAAAAATCTGATTCTAAGATGATGGGATGAACTTGAATTGGGGTCAAGTTGCAACATTTGGGCACTGACCTTCATATCCTCATCAATTTTATTTAATTTTTCTTTGATCTCCTTGGTATACTCGGTAACATCACAAAGTTTGGCAAAAAGTGAAGTTACATTATTAAAAGAATTTTCAAGATTGACCAAAATTGTGGACAATTCTATCTATTTTATTGCAATATGCTGAGCAATGTGCTCAAGCACCTTACTATCAAATTTTCTTTCAGCCTTTTCAATCAATTTTTCTTCACCAGAGGTGTCCTCATTGAATTTATTTACAGCCTCTTCTAACTGAATCAAAATGTGTTGAGTAGAATCTACTTCAACACCTATGGTTTTAGCAATTATATTCCTGACATTCTGAATTATTCTGTACTCCTTATCCCTTTCAGAACTTAACTATTTCTACATAGCCTTCATCTCTATTAGTTGACTAGCATACCTTTTCTTTAATGGTAGCATTTTCATAGTCAATCTTTGGAATCACTATCTCTATGTCTAAGTCAATATCTTGAGGAATTTCCTTTCCAGTGATCAACAGTCTTAATGGTTGCTTTTTTTTGACTTCTGTGAATACTGGTTTGACCTTAGGAGTAGACACAATAGTGGAGATGGAAGGACTAACAGTGAAAACTGGGATAGGACTTGAGGATTGAGTGCCAATAGGAGTATTTACCGGATCAAAAACTAGAATACTTCCCAAAAATGATGATACACTCGGTAATGCAGTATCTGATCTAACTAGATTTGAAGTAGATGCAGATAATGCTGACAAAATTGTAGAACAAGCTGGAATTGATGAAGAAAAAATTGTGGAACTTACTATTTTTCTGACTGATGATGATGGATCTGAGGAGACTGGCTTGGTAGCTGAAGAAGTAACAGGACTCAGCTTGGTAGATGAAGTGCTTGGCACATCTGTCTCAGATACTTGCAGCTGGGAGGAGGCTGATGAAGATTGAGCAATTGATGTGGCGATTGTGCTCACAATCTCACTTGTAGAATCTATCTCCTTAGTGGATGAAACCATTTTTGGTGGAGAGTGAGGAAGGGATGCAATCACTGCTGTTGCAATTTTTATTGGATCATCTTCCTCCTTATCTTCCTCTTCAACTTCTTCCTCCTTATCTTCCTCTTTAGCTTCTTCCTCCTTATCTTCTCCCATTAATGCATGTAGCTCACCTGGTGAGTCTGTGATGGATGGAGTGCCATCAATATCATCACTGTTACTGCTGTCATCATCCTTGATTTCCACTGGGTCTTCACTAGGCTTATGCAGATGATAGATGTTTTTCCACATGTTTGTAGCATCATTTACAACATGCTCAATGTCTTTGATCAAAATTAAACATGTGTGAAATCTTATCATCATCTTACCTTCATGGTTTTTCATTACAATTTTTATTTCTGCCTTAGTGAGACTTGGTTGAAGATTCTTCAGGGATTGCTCATAGATGTCTTTTACCATTTAGGTGGTTGACTCCCATCTCGGTTGCAATCTCTCCAATAGTTCTTTTGAGATTTGGGAGGCAAGTTGGTTCGGGGAGTATTTCCATTTTCCCATCTTGCTGAGTACCAGTTCCTCTATTTGCATTTTGTCAACATCTGTTCTAGTTTCAAATTTCAATGCCTTGAAATTTGTGATGCTTGCTCCTTCTTCCAATTGTTTAAGCCTTTGCTCAAATGTGGGCGCAGGCTTGACTATTATAGGTTCTTGCTTACCTTTTCTGGTTCTTCTTGTGAATACGGTAGTAGGCTTCTTCTTAGGTTTGGTAATTATTGCCTTAACTTTCTTCTTCGGAGGTTCTTCTCCAATTTCTTGTTCTTCTTTTTCTTCTTCTCCTCCTTCTTCATCATCTCCTCCATCCTCACCTTTTCCTTCAGTTAGCATAAGAGGGCCAGATGCAGTTTTCAATTTTGCTATCTTCCTCTTGCCTTTGCTTATGGCCTGTGGTAGCTTGATTTCAAGCTCAATTCTGGCCTTTGCTTCATCATAGGTTCCAAAAATTGGTTGTCTTGGGTCTACTAGCTCATTTACCAGTGCTTCTATGCTGTCTCTAGCTTCATCAATATTTACCTCATAGGGAAGATGTTTTACCCATGCAACTCGGGGTCTGACTACCTGGATGTACACCTTATCACAATCAACCATGAAGCATACATCATCTCTGTAATCTTCAACTAACTTTGGTGGAATCCAAAACTTGTTATTCATTCTCTCCTTGAAATCTTCAAAATAATTGTCCATGATACTATCAAAATTTTCACCCATCTCTGCTACAAACTCATTTATTTGATACAAAATTGGAATGTCTTTTCTCCATATGACAGTTCCTTTCAATGGAAAGAATTTTTGAACGAAGAAAAATAAACAGATCAACAGAGAATTGATTTTACAAGAGTTATTCTTGGAAGTGCTTATACTATCCATATTTTTATTCAATTGTTTTAGCAATATTTCAGACAGATGAAATTCGAGGTTTTTCTTTACAATCTTGAGGGCCAAATCCACAGCTTCACAAGGTACACTATTCAATCTACTGGAACTATATAATTTATATGCAATTACATGAATGCCAAATCTTAGTTCGACATTTAATACAGTGTTTACCTTTAAACCTCCGTCCCACTCAGCTAGGGTTTTCTTATGTAGCTCCTCCCGACCTAGGGTTTTGGTGGCTTTTGCTTTATTGAGCATAGGGAGACCTATGATTTTATGAATCATCTTCTTTGTGATTAGCACTGGCTGCTCTAACCATAATTTTCCATTATGCACCTGACTCAAGATATACCTAATCCATTTGGTTTGAAAGTTTCTAGGCATATGCTAGATATGAGTCAAGCCTTCAATTTCAAGATGCTTGAACTCAAGTTTCAGAGAGCCATCTACACTCATTTCACCTAGGGCACTGTCCATCTCTAGGTTTCCAATTTCTTGAATAGAACATTTGAAATGAGTACAAATATCATTGATAAGAAGTACCTAAGGAGGTATTTGTGATTGAGTTCCAATTGGGTCGAGTGATTCTGCAACGGTCGGAACAATCTTGAAGTTGGGCGCTTTCCATTCTGTACCCTTTATCAACATTTCTGAACCTCTTTTCGCCTTGGTGCTGCTGGTGCTTGCGGATGCCATAGCTACTCAGTAAGTATAAGAAAATCTTGAACAAATTCTTTGCTTCAAAATTGCTTGAAATCGCTTGGGATTTGCTCTGGATTCATTGGAAATCTTTTAGCTCTGAGTATTCTTAAGTCACGGTGAAAAATGAAATCAAATTCTACCCTTTTGATGGAAATTTTGTCATTAATGCTTAGTACGAAGGTAGATGAGATGACATAGTGCTTGTCAGTCAGTCATTGATTTACTCGGCAAAGCCTTGCAACTCGGTGGTTAAACAAAATCTTTGATACTCTCGACCTAGCTCGGTAAGGTCTTTAACCAACCTTGCTCAGTAGATGCAACACGGTGAATGGTAACCTTTCTTTGGTCCTTGAATCTGAAATGCTAATTTGATCATTTGCACTCTTTTACTTTGGAACTGCTTGAGATATGGCTTGATGATGCAGTTCTTGATTCTTCTTAAATCTAATTGGAAATGGTGGAGTCACCCATTTCTTGAGTGACATGACCATCATTTGAATTGTCTTGCTCGGTAGATTTAGGAATCCATTATTGTCTCATCTGCTTCTGAATGCTATCAGCTTTAGCTTTCTTTTCATCTTCAATTCTTCCAGTATTCATGCAATTCTTGGCTATATGACCAAGTTCAGTACATGTGTAACATCTTATAGTTGTATCCTTCTTTCTTAGGTGATGTCTTGCACAGTTTATCCCAATGTGTCCATATTCTCCACAATAGTGACACCTACACCAAGTATTGTAGTCCTAACCAAATATTGCTTTAATAATTTATTCTGCTGGATTGAATGTTTTTGATTTGCATTCAGATGCCTTGTGACCTTGTTTCTTGCATTTGTGACATTTGCCTTCAAATTTTGATTTTTCTTTGCATTCATTAGCTTTGTGACCATGCTGATTGCAGTTGAAGCATTTACCATTGAATTTTGTTTTTCCATTACTCCAACATTTGTTTGATGTATGCCCTATCTTGCCACAATGATTTCAAGTGGGTCTTTGATTCCCTTGGGCACCTTGTTTGGAGGATTCACCTTCTTCCTTGTATCCAAGATAGGTTTTACCTTTTTGTCTATGAAGATTCTGCTCATTTTGTTGATTCAATTGGTTCATGTCTGTTTGAGATTTCATCATTCTTTCATTGACTTGCCTTTCAGTGATCAAGTCATTTTCCAAAATTTCATTGATTTGTCTCTCAGATCTCAGATCACTTTGTAAGCTTGCATTGATTTGTCTTTCAGTGATTAAATCATTTCTCAAACTTTCATTCTCAGATCTTAGATTCAAAATTTCTTCATTTGCATTAGATAGTTGACCTACAAGATTTTCATGCTGAAGGAATTGATTATTTCTTACCTCTAAGTCTTCATTTGCTTTGTTTCTCTGTTCCAAAGCTTCACATAGCCTAATTGATTGGATTTCTTGTTCTCTTTTAAGCTTCCTTACTTCTTCTTGCAGAGAACCATTTTTTGCTAGGAGTTCCTTGATTGCTTCATTAGCTTCATTTGAACTGCTTGATGGTAAAAGGTCTTCAATCTTTTCTTCAACATATTGATGATCATTCATTTGTCTTGCAAGTTTCTTCCTTCTTTTTAGAGATTGAGAAAGATGCTCCTTTGCTTCTTTGAGTTGAGCCATGGCCATTTCCAGATCTAGCTTTTCATTTTCAATAGATTTGTCAAGTCTGAATATCTCCATTGTCCTTGATCTTTACTCAAGCTTGTCAAACTTTATCCTAAGAACCACAAAGCTCTGATACCAATTGTTGGAAATATTCAAGATAAGACAGGTTACTAAGAGGGGAGGGGTGAATCAGTAACTTATAAAACTTTCAAACAATTCAGTATTTTAACCATTCACCATTCATTCATCTAATCTACTACATAATTGAAAGAACAAACATTTATTGCACATGTACACAGAGATTTGGTGACCCAAAAACCTTCCAAATAGAAAGTAAAATTGGGGTGGGGATGATGCCCATAAAAATTCAATACTGTAGGATAAAGTTGGCCTATTAAGGCTTACAATGATCACTTTTGGTGATCTGCCCTGTTAGGAGCAAGTAGGACTGCTAGATCCACCTTGTTAGAGGATTTATAAACATACAATAAAGTATGCACTCTGTTACAAAAAGACTGTTAAGTCTACCTTGTTAAAGGATTTATAAACTGATTCACCTGTTAGGATGAAGCAGTGGATCTACTTAGAACTGTTTGTTGATAAGATCCTTTTTGCATTGATCACCTAATGTGATAGATATAACTTTTCTGCTCCTATGTTGACCTTGCTGTATTCCTTTTATTCTGCTGCTTATTTTCAATATCCTCTTTTCATGCAAACATTAATCTCTTTCTTTATATCTTTTCCACACACACCATTGATACTACAAATGGTATCATACATTACATATATACCATTCCATTATTTACAACTACAAGGTTGGCCAAAACATAATTGAACAAAACATTACTAAGTCGGCTAGATACTAGAAAACTCGAGTTCCTCAAGCTGACTTGATGACCTTCTGATACTCGGCATCCACTATATTACTCGGCATTGTCATGCACTCGGTAGAAGTAGAGGCTCGGTCCATACTAGCCACACAACACTACTTGGAACTCGGTAACCATTGGTGACTCAGTAGATATAGTGTCACTCGGTAGAAACTAACTTCTTCGTTTACCTTGCTTTGCTCAGTTAACACTGACTTCTTTATTTACCTTGCTTTGCTTGGTGAACACTGAGTTCTTCATTTACCTTGCTTAGCTCGGTGAACGCTAAGTTCTTTATTTAGCTTGCTTAGCTCGGTGAACACTAAGTTCTTCATTTACCTTGCTTAGCTTGGTGAACACTGAGTTCTTCATTTACCTTGCTTAGCTCGGTGAACACTAAGTTCTTCATTTACCTTGCTTAGCTCAATGAACACTGAGTCCTTTATTTACCTTGCTTAGCTTGGTGAACACTGAGTCCTTTATTTACCTTGCTTTTCTCGGTGAACACTGCTGAATTTCTCATTCACTCGGTATGCTCTGGAATGCTCGGTGAGAGGTGTTTACCTACTGATCTTATAAGGTAACCACTAAATTCTCATTATACATTGTAGACTAAGTGATAAGCTAGATAAGCATTCAAAATTGAATAATTGTATGCACTAATGACAAATATATCATGATTCCAACAGTAGATTCCACTCAAACCTATTCTCACAATATATTATACAAAATTCTCACACACCTTTACATCACATGCTCATATTTCATCATCCATTGGTTTTATTCACAAATGATCTCATCTTTATATACAATAGATCAACATAAATAATTTCAAGCTTAATCATGGCCTTAATTAAAAAAATAAATTAAAATTAACCAATGTTATACAAGACATGTTGATTAAGAAATAGATAGGACCCAAACAAATAATCTCCAACATTCCATGATGCATTAATCATGCTCAAGATCAAATGCTAATTTTAACATTCTTTGTGAGATCTTATGAATAAAATCACATAACACAATGAAATCCAAGAATTGAACACCATTAAGAAACAAAAAAAATCATCATGAAATACCATAAGAAAAAAGATCCTTTCCTTATGATTTGATTTATGACCTATAAGATCATGACTTAATCCTAACAATAAGATTTAATTTCCTGATCTAGGTAGTAAATGCATGGTTATGTTCCTTAAATCATTAAAATGACAGAGAAGAAGATTAAATAACTGATACAAAGGAATTCTAACCAATTACATGCATTTAATTAATGCTTTAACTGAAGCAAATTAACGTAATTGACAAATGCAATAAAAGAACATCACATAATTGAAAGAAAGAGAGATGAGAAAAGAGGCACAACACGATTTGATCTCAGAGTTTGCTCTATTAGGACTACGTCTCTGGATCCAGCTCCAACTGATGGACCAATCCGATTAACTCCAAATCAAGTACAATGTGCTACAGGACCAACCCCTTGTAGAATATTAGCATAACATTGCTCCGATGTTCGAGACTAAAAACATGTCCTCTAGATTTTGTCTCACCTCCACGATTTAATTGCCAAAAATCCTCAATTACATCAGCTGAATGCTCTTAATATTTTTTTCACAATTCCTCTATCGAATTTTCTATCAATTCTCTTAATTCTCTGTTTTAAAAATGAACCTACCCCCCCTTTTTACACTTAAAATTTGCCTAAATTAGGCCAAAACCATATAATTTTAAAAATAGGCCCCTTTAACAAAAACATTTTCGAAATACCCCTTTTGCCTTTTATAATTTTGGCATTATAACAATTTGGAGTAAAAAACAAAACAATAACATAACCATAAAAGCCTATTTAAAAGGGTGGCAACATTTAGTTTAAAACTTAAATAAGAATTAAACTCCTTATCCTCTTGAGTACACAAGTGGCGCACTAGTTGTAATACTTTTGTAACAACCAGCCGGTCACAGGTTCTAACCTGGCCAGTTGTCTTAAAACCAAATTGGTAGTAGGAAAATCTTAAATAGCGGTGGTCACGGGTTCGACCCCGGCCACCGACCTCCAAATTGGCATCTGGCCAATCCATCACTACGCGCCACATGGACACCTTCCTAACATGCCACATGGACCTCGAACACAAGTTTTTTGCCATGGTGTCATGTACACTAGATGGCATGTGTTTGCCTATGAGATTCGCTGATGACATCATCATGCCACATGGGATTCTTGCCACACGTGTTATCATTTTAAACTGCCACATCATCATGCTAATGTCATCCATACTTACTTGACATGTCGTCAACCTATTTAGTCAACCAACTTTGACTGAGCATATCTTTCACGTACGAGCTTTGATTTTCATGAAAAAAATGTTTCTAGAAAGCTCTGAACGAGACCTTCATTTTCATGCTGACTTTGATCAATTTTGGGAAGTTCACAATTTTTCCTTTTTGATGACCTTTGACCAACCTTTGACTGGCCATATCTTGAGTATACAAACTCCTTTTTTGCCCGTTCGAGTTGCATTGGATTTAGAATTTTGATGACTTCAATCTAGTACTAATTATTGGAGTTTTGGAGATACTTCAAAATTTAATGAAAATATCCTCCGGATCAAGCCTCCCCACTAAAAAGAAGCTTTTGGACCTCTGAAAGTTTATTTTTCACATAGAATGAAAATGAGGGCATGTTTGTCTCACTTGTCTAGTATCACATGTACAAATTGTTGGAATTCTGAATATCTGAACCATCAAACACATTACGAAGAATGACATGACACTGTTAATACAACCAACCATACATCCACCAGTTTCTATGGTTACATCCATTATCCACATAGTACCAACTAGTAGAAATAGAAGCAACAGAACTGAAATAACTAATAAAATAGAAAGGGTATCAACTTTCTAGATCTCCTACACAAGAACACCATTAGAAAATGAATTGATCAAATTCTCTTTTAACATGACTGGCCTAAGACTTGATTCTGCTTGCACCTGATCCTCACTAGTTGCTACAGACATGAGAGTCAATTTACTGCTTGCATTTACAATCATTTTCAAATGTCCCATGTTTACAATTGATCCTTCATTCTTCATGTGATGAGCTCTTATAATGTATTCAATTCCATCTTTAAACAAATGATACCTATTATATTCCTTGTAGAAGATAGCTTTTCTATCATATAAATATGGGCTACCCAACACAATTCCACATATATCAAGTGGAACCACATCAAACTCAACCTCATCTACGAATTTAGATGTTATTGCAAATCTTAACTTACATTTCTTCGTGACTTGCAATCTGTTGTCATTGCACACCCAACCTACTGGATAAGGTCTCTTATGTGGCTTAGTTTCCAATCACAACTGTTTAACAATTTCTTCTAAGATTAGATTAACTTGGGAACCACTATCTATCAATGTGTCAATTTTTGTGTTCTTAGAAATCACCCTTATATGAAAAAGTTCACACCTTTTACTATCTTTAGGAACAACATGACTTTTTGAAGTGGAAGCATATGAAACATCAGTGGTAGAATCAACAAAAGTTTACCTTTCAAACCCATAGTTGATATTGTTGCCTCATCACCAGAATTTGATCCAAGATCTTGAACAATAGCTATAGACTTTTGCTTACCCTTACGATCCTTAAACCACTTAGGTTTCAAATTTGAATGCAACTTCCAACACTTTTCTTTTGCATGTCCTTTCTTCTAACAATGCGAACAAGTAGGCTTGTCACCTTCCTCTTTCTTTACTATGGCTGCCTTCTTTCCTTTCTTGATGCTGTCATGGGGAGAAAATTACTTCTTTGAACTAAAATTCATGTTTCCTCCACCTACTTCAAGATTGAGCTTCTTTCTTCTTCTTAGCCTTGTCCGCCTTTCTCAACTATCATTCATGCCTCTCTTGAAGAAGAATGTCCACCAAAGCTTTCAACTCCACAAAAGCTCTCTGGAAGACTTTTGCATCAAACTCAGAAAGATTTTGTTCAGATGCCATGACTCGTGAAAAAGTTCTTCTTTTTCGAATCTCTAGATTGAACTCTACAAGTTCACCTTCTCCTTGTTTCAACTTCAACCCAGTTAACATTCACCACCTACAATTTCTTTGCAAAAATAGGCTCTGATACCAAACTTGATCTGATTTAGGACCTATAAGATTATGACTTAATCCTAACAATCAGATTTAATTTCTCAATCTAGGCAGTAAATGCATGGCTATGTTCCTTAAACTGTTGAAATGATAGAGAAGAAGATTAAAGAACTGATATAGAGGAATTCTAACCAATTAAATGCATTTAATTAATGCTTTAATTGAAGCAAATTAACATAATTGAAAAATGCAATAAAAGAACATCACATAACTGACTGAAAGAGAGATGAGAAAAGAGACACAACATGATTTGATCTTGGAGTTCTATGTCTCTGGGTCTAGCTCCAATTGGTGGACTGATCTGATTAACTCCAAATCAAGTACAATGTGTTACAAGACCAATCCCTTGTAGAAAATTAGCATAACATTGCTCTAATGTTCGGGATTGAAAACACATCCTCCAAATTTTCTCTCACCTCAAGGATTTAATTGCTAAAAATCCTCAATTACATCAACTGAATGCTCTCAATAATTTTTTTCACAATTCCTCTATCAAATTTTCTATCAATTCTCTTAATTCTTTGTTTTAAAAATGAACCTACCCCCCCTTTTTAAACTTAAAATTTTCCTAAATTAGGCCAAAACCATATAATTTTAAAAATAGGCCCCTTTAACAAAAAACATTTTTGAAATACTCCTTTTGCCTTTTATAATTTTGGCATTATAATAATTTGGGGTAAAAAACAAACCAATAACATAACCATAAAAGCCTATTTAAAAGGGTGGCAACATTTAGTTTAAAATTTAAATAAGAATTAAACCCCATATACTCTTGAGTGCACAAGTGGCACACCTGTTGCAACACTTTTGTAACAACCAGCCGGTCACAGGTTCTAACTCGGCCTGTTGTCTTAAACCCAAATTGGTGACAGGTAAATCTTAAATAGCAAGTTTGTTATATGTATGTTAGGAACACCATGTAGCCTAACGATTGACACCTAAATTTTTTGGTAGTGGTCACGAGTTTGACCCTGGCTACCGACATCCAAATCAGCATTCGGCCAATCCATGACTGTGTGCCATGTGGACACCTTCTTGACATGACATGTGGACCCCAAACAAAAGTTTTCTGCCACGGTGTCATGTACACTAGATGCCACATGTCTGCCTGTTAACTTCCCTGATGACATCATCATGCCACATGAGCTTCCTTGCGATGTCATCATGCTAACATCATTCGTACAAACTTGACATGTCATCAACCTCTTCAGTCAACCAACTTTGACTAAGCATATCTTTTGTGTACGAGTTTTGGTTTTGACGAAACGAACATTTCTTGAAAGCTCTTGATGAGACCTTCATTTTGATGCTAACTTTGATCAATTTTGGGGAGTTCAAAATTTTTCCTTTCTGATAGCCTTTGACCAAGGTTTGACCAAACTTTGACTAGCCATATCTCGAGCATACAAAATCCTTTTTTTCTTGTTCGAGTTGCGTTGGATTCAAAATTTCAAGGACTTCAATCTAGTATTGATTATTGGAATTTTAGAGATACTTCAAAATTCAGTGGAAATATCCTTTAGATCACCTTATAATCCATGAACAAATCTACATTTTTCATTGTGCAATTCAAAGAGCAATATCTATCATTAAATAAAAGTAGCTTGATAGGCTCCAAATAATGAATGAATCTAGCTAATGACACATATCCAATTCTTAAACACACCACTAGGTTAAAAGCATAAGAGTGAAAGTACAAAGTTGTGTCACCTTTCAAGTTGACTTATCAAAATGATTGAATTTGAGTATATCTATCTAAAAATCAATTTTATTCAAACATATGATCTACAAATTCATTCTGGCTAAGTTATATATGGTCTCACACTTTTCCAATTAGAAATATCTATTAAATGCATATTTTATATTAGTTTGTATCTAATTACTAAAAAAAAAAAAATTTCAGAAAACCTACATTTCAATAACTATTACTATTTGTTTATTTTTTTAATAACATATAAACACCATTTTATAGTGCTAAAAGTCAAGAATATTCTCATATAGAGTTTATAGTGGATTAATTAGATATTGTATATTGTAATTAAAAAATTCTACAAGTATGTATTTTAACACTTGAGAAGATGTCAATTTTGAGAAAGGAAAAAATATTAAATCATATCAAAAAAATTAAAAATCACATGACGTTCTAGAGAAGAGAGTCCTCTTCAAGAATGCATAATTTTTATTTTAGTTAGAATAGGTTTGTTTTGAAAAACGTGGTGGGAGATGAAAACTATCGATTTCAGGTGATTTGAAATTTGAATCATTATAAAAGATAAAATATAGTTCTAAAGCCAATTTTTTTTTTTGATTGTTCTAGCTATATATGTTATCCATAACATAGTCTAAGATCAAAGGGAAATATGTTTATTTCCATATAGTTTTGTGGTGGGAACTAGACCCCTAATTTTCAGTGTTCTTCAACAAGTAAAAAATTGTCTTTAAAAAATAGGAAAATATATCGATTCTTATTCCAAAAAATTGTTAAAGATTATAATCCTAAACTTCATCCATTTCTACACATTTCATTATTTTACTTCATAATCAAATTCTAAATAATACTACCATGTTTATGTAATTGAAGATGAATAGTTATACTTTTGTTAGCCTTTTCCTTTATAAAAGGGTGACACAGGTTTGTGCTTTTACCCATAATGTATTTAATAAAGATACACACTTATCCAGAATTTGAAACACTATAATTAACAAAATAACTAGAAAAGTCCAATAACCAATTTTTTATTGATATACTATAACTCACTCAAATCATAATACCAACCTCTAATTCTAAAAAATGATCATCTATAGATACCCATGTAACCCTTTGTAATTATGCACAATCTGTTACATAATAATAAACTAGACTGGTCCAATATTTCCATTGGTCAAACTAATAAAACTGTTAAGAAAAAGAAATATGTTGACATCAATGATGAAACATTAATGCCAAAACATATAATGCAATCTCCTCTAGCAATCCCAATAATATTTTAATAGAGATAAGAGAGGGTTTTGGTATATAAAGGGAGAAAGTAACGTAGATGTTTACATTGAATAATAGTATCTTCTTGCAAGTTTATTAAAAGAGAATTATAGAAGGACAACTTCACTTTAATATATATTACATCTATGGGGAGAAGAATATTGATAACCAACTAGGCATGTTGTTCACGATCCAAGATAAATCCCTATTACTTTTGATCAAGTATGTCATTAAGCCAATTTAATCTAGTCACTAACATAATAGAGTCTTATCAAAAATATTTTTTACTATGGTGGATGAATCCTTTGGAGGATGTTACCAAAATTCAAGGATGGCCAATACATTACTACATGATGAGTATAAAAATGCTATTTTATTTGCAATGATGCAAATGGAATAAACTGTAAATTTTTTATTATTATTGGAGTTTTTGATGCTATATTTATGGACAAGAAGAAATAATTTTCTCAAGCTTTACTCTATTTCATAAAGGACTAGCCAATCTAAAAATAACTCTATTTGTCACTTTGTTGCAAATAGTGGTATTTTCTCTGACTCTCAACTTGACAGGATCAATGTACTAGTTGATGGTTTACCTTACCATAGCCATATGGATGTACTCACATCAACCATAAATTGATACTATTTTTGAAAATTTAGGTATTGGATAATGAGAAGAAACCTAAGAAATAGAGGAAGGAGAATTTAATCCAAATTATAAGTCTCCTTATGGAAGCTATTGACGAGTCTTGTTCATCAAACCAATAACGGGGCTTGGTTAGCTTGTAAGGGAGCTATCCCCTTTGGAAGTTATCTATTGTAAAGGTGAAATGGTAAGAACTCCACCATTACAATTGAGAATCAAGAGGAAGAGATCAAACCCTCAAAGTAGACTCGACAAGAGCTATTAAGAGAAAATGTCCAGAGCACAAGACCTCAACCTTGTAAGTATGGTGTCTTCCTTAGCTTTAACCCTAAGTAAAAATATAAGTGAGACAAAATATGAAAATATAATTTAGGAAAGATAATGCAAGGAATATAGATACATATGTGTGCACCATGGAGATAAATGAAGGAAAATGACCAAATAGTTAATTTATTGTTGATTGAAATCTTGAAATGACCTAATTTTTGTTCTAAGACCCCAAAAAATCTAAAATATAACTATATTAAAGCTTATTTCTAAGATAGGTATAGAAAAATTTAGAGGCCAAGGATGAACGCAATCTTTACCCAGGGGCAAGGAAGACCTCACCCCTTACATGGACCACAAGATGATGCCAAAATCTTCAGATCCACACTCTAGACATTTGAATCTATGACTAGACTGCCATTGAAAATATAGGTTCTAGGATGACCTCATATTCAACCCTAGAATATAAAATCACATAACTAAATATGGATATGAGAAGAGCTTAAAAAGTGGTCCTTGGATCCATTCTTGAAATTGTACTTCAAATATGTACTTGCACACAATAGAAGGGAAAATTGGCTGGTGGGGAGGAGCTTGCCTTTGTTAAGCTTCGATTTTGGGATCAACCTTAAATTGAAATAGAGATAAGTAAAGGAATTGTAAAATTTAGTAGAAGAAAATATTAAAATGTAGATTATTATAGAAATGTTAATGAAATTATGTTTAATAACATGATCAAGTATGTGAATGCAATAACTTTGATTCAACATAAAAATTGAAAAAGAAATCATGTAAGAAGAAACCTCATGCATGAATATGCTTTCAATATTCCTAAATTATGAATTCTTGTTTCAGATTACATATCCTATTTTATTTCCAAACTCCATAATGAAGATATTTTTAGAAGAGAAAATGCATGATGTGTTGGAAATAAAATACAAAAGTAAACTTTGAGGAGGGGGGGGGGGGGGGGGGGGTAGGTGTATCAACACTTACAAATTTCAACCTCTAAAACTATTTACCACACATCCATCTCACAATCTATCCATATAAACTGAAATACAAAATTAAGCATATAAATTCATAGCATGAAAGTAAATATTCAACACATGTATGACACAAGATATTTGGTTACCCATAAACCCTCCAAGGAGAAGGTAAAACTGGGGTGGGAATGACAACTGCAAATCTTCACTACTGCAATAATAAAGTGTATCTAATGAATGTTACAATGTTTGACCATGAAACATGATCTACCTCGTGAAAGGTTTGCCCTCTTAAAGACTTACAAGATTGTTAGATCTTACCTTGTTAAAGGATTTAAACACCCTGCTAAAAGTGCGCTTGGTAAGAGGACTTTAACTTACAATGAAGTAAACACCCTCTTAAAGGATTTGCAACATCTTGTTAAGACTACTCTATTAAGAGATTTAACCGATTCACCTGTTAAAATGTCTCAGCAATGATCCTTCAGTTAACACTCTATTGCTTGATGTTAGATCACCTCTATATTGATGTGTACTTGATCCTTTCTAATCAGATGTACCTCTACTATCCTCTAATTCTTTTCCTCTATTCTCCTTCTAAATGATTCTACAATGTAACTCAATTCATAACACATTAATCAAAATGAATTCTCTATTTTTCACATGCAAACTCTCTTCAATTCTCCTCTGCATTCCTGTTAGAGTTTTGTGTTTATCTTCCTTAACAACACTTAGGTGATTTAGGGTTAGGTATGAATCAACAGTAGTGATTCACCCATATTGCCACTTAAATCTTCCCTTTTTTCTGATTAGATGCATGTAATGCATAAGGATTCTCAATTAAGATTCATCCTTATCAATAAAAGATTGTAAAACAATACTTAAGTTGACTCAAGAATGATTTACATAGTAGTTTGTGCCAATACAGACAACTATGTCAAAACTATATTACTCAGCATCTGAAGTCCTTGGTGCTTAGCATTAACTATAATTTCAATGCTGTCACTCAACATTTAAATGACTTGACATGTACTGATTGCTCAACACTTCAATCACACACCGCATACTATCTGCTTGGCACTCACTATTTACTTGATATGCTCTATCTTATAAGTTATGCTTGACATATGTTACTTGTTCGGTATGAACTAAGTAGATGAATTAAGTGTATAGATACTCATTTGTCAAAACTAATGTGAGATCAATAATCTCTGCCTTTGACATGTGTGTCAAAAACTCTTGGTCATGCATTAATGATCTTATCCTTATGAGCATGACATAGATATATAGTATCTATTCAAATTCTATACAAAAATTTCAAAATATCAAAATTTTGCAACACATGACTTATTAGTCATACCTCAAAGTTTCATAACTCCCTCTGAGTTGATTGTTTTATGATAACTCTATATTTGATACAAAATCTTTCTCCTACTGAGTAGATTGTTTGTCTATTTACCTCTGTTACTATCTTCCCCATACTCTTTCTCATTATTACTCCCCCTTTATCCTTACTCCCCCTTTTTGACACTTATGTCAATGGGTTATACACTAATAGTGTATTTTTCAAAAAATGGTTTGTGGATCTCTAGTATAATCTTTAGAGTTGAATCCCAATTATCACAAGCTAGCTCCAATGACTTGATTTGGATGGTCAGCTCGGTAGCAAGGTGAACTTGTTAGAAACAATAGTCCACCAAGATAACTGAGAGGGCGGGGGGGTGTGATGAATCAATTATTCAACAATTAAAACATTTATTCAAACAACAACCATACAGATGAACACAACAATTACACTAGATATGTTGACTAGGGAAACCCTTGATCAAAGGGAAAACTCTTGTGGGAATGATGCCCACAAGATGATGTACTAATATAAATATTCCTTGTTAGAGGATGGACCTTGTTAGGAGTCTATTAAAACATTTAGTACAGAGAGTCCCTATTAGGAGACTTTGAATCCCTGTTAGGAGATTCCAACCCTGTTAGGAGTTGTGCCAACCCTGTTAGGATTTGTAGAAGGTAGCTGAACCTATTGTCCAAACAACTTTAGGATCATATCAACGAACCCAATATCCAATTAACCTCCTACCGTTCCTTTCAAAATGATAGATGTGGAACAATCTTTTGCTTCTTCCTCTATATAGTACTTCAAACTTCTTCACCTTTAGGTCATGCAATCAGATTTGGAACTCTGCATCAACAATGATGACCCTTAAGGTCACTTACATGCATTGATAAAATGTTCTACTTTTCTACTTAATAATTCACAAGTCTTCTATGCTTTCACAATATCCACACCACATAAAAAATATGGAAAACATCTTTCCTTTATATCATGCTCAATAAAAAATCCTTGAGTCAGCTCCATACTTCATTAACATATGTTAATTAAATGAAATACACATTTAATTAATGTTGTCAGCTCACAGTTATACACAAACTTTCACACGTGCGACTTTTGTACATGCACACTTGTTGACGTCATAAATTATTAGTAAACTATCTCCAGTTCACTGCACAAGCCTTCATTGCATCACTGGTAAACTATAGCAATCAAACAATAGGAACTACTTTCCTAAAAAAATATTTCCATATAGTTCTCTGTATATCAATCATATCTTTCGTACACTGTTGATTTAGGTTCTGCGCACTTGGCCATGTGTCCAATACATATTGTAGTATGTCTAGGTAACTGCACATAAGCAGATACATAATGTATTGTCCTTAATACAAACATCACAATTTTGTTGCACTGTTAAACTTAATACTATGTTGTCATCAATGAAAAACACAGTCTTCATAGCATCAGCATTCAGGCTAACAATCTCCCCCTTTGGCATTGATGGAAACATAGATGAAAAACATCTAGTTCCAATAATACCAACAAGTTTTTTCAAATCCTCTTCATCAATGAAATCTTGCTTCATTAGTGCTTCTCCCACATAGTACAATGTTTTTCATGCCATACTTCTCCCCCATTGACATCAATGTCAAAGATTTCAACAACCAATATCTCTGCATCAAACTCTGCAACAATTTGCTAGCTTGAGTGTCAAAAGAAATTGTTCACAACAATACCAACAAGAGTCCTAGATGACTCTATCCATCACAAATACTCCCCCATTCAGGAAGCATCATCATTCAGTCCAGTCTAACAATGGTGCTTTGTACCCTAGATTGATGCACTTTTGCATCTTCTATTCTGAAGTAGGCAGGGGCATAACCCCAAGCATACTCTTAGGTACTCAAAAGTATCCTTTGGTAAGGCTTTTGTGAAAATATCTACAATTTGTTCCTTAGTGCTAATGTACTCTAATCTGATTTCTTTGTCTGCAACTTTCTCTTTTAACACATGATGCTTTATCGCAATATGCTTAGTTTTAGAATACAAAACAATATTTTTAGAGATGTTAATAGTACTTGTGTTATCATAGTAAATGTTAACAAGTTCTATGAATGTAATCCCAATATCTTTCATCATCCACTTCATCCATATGACTTGATTATAGTTGTTTGTTGTTACAACATACTCTACCTTTGCAGTGCTTTGTGAAGTACAATCTTGCTTCTTGCTAAGCCAAGAAACTAGTCTTCCTCTAAGGAAGAATGCTCCTCCTTTAGTGCTCTTACTGTCATCCCTATCTCCAGCCCAATAAACATCTGTATAATTATAAAGAGTAAAATCATTACTTCTGTCATACCAAATGCCATAATCAGGTGTCCCTTTCAAATATCTGAATATCATTTTTACTACTACATAGTGATATTCTTTAGGATTGGATTGAAACCTTGCCACAATTTCGACCACATTTTCTATATCAAGTCTACTATGAGTCAGATACTACAATCCTTCAATCATAGATTTGTAATTTTTTTTGTTCAACTGCAAGTGTCTCATCTTTGCTTGATAACTTCTGACCAATTACCATAGGAGTTCCAACAGGTTTACAATTTTCCATTCCAAATCTTTGTAGAAAATCTTTCAAATACTTGGTCTAAGAAATAAAGATACCTTCTTTGTTTTGAACAATTTGAAAACCTAAGAAGAATTTTATTTCTCCTATCATACTCATTCTTTATATCTTCTGAGAATTTGTTACTGGTTTCATCATTTCCTCCAAAAATGATATCATCAACAAATACAATGATTATTAACAAACCATCTTCTATTTGTTTCAAGTACAAGTTACTGTCTACTATTCCTTTAGAAAAACCAAGCTTTGCTAAGTATTTATCTAACCTTGGGTACCAGGTTCTAGGTGCTTTCTTTAATCCATACAGGGCTTTCTTTAATCTGCAAACCATATCCTTTTCTTTTGTCAAAGGAAAATCTTCTGGCTGCTCAATATAAACTTTTTCTTCAAGTTCTCCATTCAAGAATGCTGACTTAACATCCATCTGATATACCTTGAAATTCTTATTTGCTGCATATGCCAGGAACATTCTGACTGCTTCCATTCTTGCTATAGGTGCATATGTTTCCTCATAGTCAATTCCTTCTTGCTAAGAATAGCCTTTGCATACCAATCTTGCTTTATTTCTTATTACCTCTATTTGTTCATTCATTTTGTTTCTGAATACCCATTTTGTGCCAATCACATTTTTGTCCTTAGGTCTAGGGACTAGTTCCCATGTGTCATTCTTTGTTATTTTCTGAAGTTCTTCTTTCATTTCTTTTACCCAATGATCATCCTTGAATGCTTCATCTATGTTCGTTGGTTCTGCTTGAGATATTAGGCATAGTTCTTCATTGATTATGCTCCTTGTCATATTATGCCTTTTTCTTTACTTCCTATTATTTGATCAACAAGATAATTTCTTATCAAATTTCTATTTGGGGTGGGAGTTACTACTTCAAATCTTATTTTAGGAGATGCATTCTATTCTTCTCTAACTTCTTCAGTTTGCACATTATTCTACAAGTCATTGTTAGTCTTAAGAAATAATTCATTTAATCTATTGTTCATCCAAGAGTAATCATCTCCATTAGAGTCATAATTCATCACTTTCTCCTTGGTACCAAACTTTTCATCTATTCTCACATTTGCATATTCTACTATAGTTTTTGTTCTATAGTTGAAATATCTATAAGCTTTACTTTTCAATGAATAAGCAAGAAACAAAACTTCATCACTCCTTGGGTCAAACTTATCAACATCATCATCTCTTTTGACGTAACATTTGCTTCCAAATATTTTGAAATATTTGATTGATGGTGAGTATCCAAACCATATCTCATAAGGTGTTTTCTCCATACCTTTTCTGATTTGAACTCTGTTTAGAGTGTATACTACCATATTGAATGCTTCTCTCCAAAATGTCTTTGATACATCATTTTTGAATAACATAGCTCTTGCTACTTCAACAAGTGATCTATTTCTTCTTTCAACAATCCCATTCTACTTGGGTGTATGGGGGTAAAGATAGTTGTCTTTTGATTCCATGCTCTTCACATCAGATATTAAATTCTCTAGAAGTGAATTCTCCTCCTCTGTTAGATCTTAGGCTTTTGATTTTAACTCTAGATTCATTCTCTACTCTGTTCTTGAATATTCTAAATTTCTCAAATGTTTCTGATTTTTCTTTAAGAAAAGTTACCCACATCATTCTAGGAAAATTGTCAAAAAAAATCATAAAATACCTTTCTCCATAGAATCCTCTTGTTCTTGAGGGACCACTTAAATCAATGTGGATGAATTCCAACTTTTGTGTAGTACTAAACTACTTGCTAGGAAATAAGACTTTCTTCTATTTAGCCAAGATACATTCCTTATAGACAATGTCAGTAGGTTTAGTGATTTTAGGTAGATCTCTTACAAAAAATATATTACTAGCTTTCACAATGTTGTCAAAGTTTATGTGACAAATCTTCTATGCCATAACCAATTGTTGTCAACTTTATCTACTAAAAATATTATTTTAGTGGTGTTTAACTGAAAAACATTACCTCTAGTTCTTATGCCAGTACCAAGAAATTTTCTTGCTTTGTCTTTGATGATACATGTGTCATTACCAAACTACAATTGGAAACCTTTGTCCATAAGCTATCCAACACTCAACAAATTATGTTTTAGTCCATCAACCAAATAAACATCATCAGTATTTGTTTTACCATCAAGTGTGATAGATCCAATTCCTGTAATGTGACAGGTTGTATTGCTCCCTACTCTGACAATTCCTCCATCATGGCTTTTGAATTTGGCAAATTTTCTCATATCACCAGTCATGTGGTGTAAACAACCACTATCAATGATCCAATCTTTCTTTTCAACTTGTGAAATCAATGCACTTTCTTCTCTAATTTCTCTCTTAAGATCATCCTCATTTATAGCTATGAAACCTAATTCATCTTCACTTTTTTTTTGATTAGATTCTTCTTCTTCTTATTCATTAGCATATAGAAAATTTATAGGTCTTCTAGATTTGAATCTTCCCTTAAACTTTCTTTCTCTTTTAGGACACTTAGATGCATAATGACCATATTAATTACATGTCCAACATTTAAAGATATTCTTACCATCTTAGCAATGTCTCCTTGCATTTTTGTGTTCCTTTCTAGACCAAGTTTAATGTTCAATGGACTAAATGCTGTCTCAAATTTTGCTAATTCTGTAGATTCTTTCAGATTCAATTCTTTAGCTTCCAATCTACCAAGCAATGTTTCCTTGGTGAAATTAGTAGTACAGGGTATCATCACTCAAATCATCCATGTTATTGTCTTGAAAGGTGGTGTCAGACTTTTCAAGGTCTTCCATATTACTACATCATTAGATTTCTTTCCACCAAGAGATATGAATCCTACAACAATCTCAGATATTCTACCAATATAGCTTCTAACAGATTCATCTTCCATCATTCTAGCATCTTGGAATGTGAAATATAGATTTTGTAATCTAACTCTTTTTGCATGTGTATCACTCTCATAATTAGCTTCTAAGGTTTTCAAAATTTCATGAGATGTTTTGAGTTGTTTTACCTCATTATACTCAATTTCAAGTAGAGCTGTCAATATTGCTTCTCTTGCCCTTATGTTGCACATAAATACTTCTCTTTGTTCCTCAGTGCATCTTTCAAGATTGTCTTCTTTTCCAATGTTTTTAGATGCTTGGGTTACTAGCCAATATCCTGGACCCATGCACATGAGATGAGTCTTCATTTTATCCTTCTAGCTATCATAATTTGTGCCATCAAATTTTAGACTTTCCTTTCTAAACATGTTCGTCATGGATCTCCCAAAGTTATTAAACTTTTTCTTCAAGGACCTGATGCTCTAATACCAATTGTTAGAAACAATAGTCCACCGAGATAACTGAGAGGGGGGTGGGGTGAATTAGTTATTCAACAATTAAAACATTTATTCTCTTTAAACAAACTTAACCAAAGTAAACAACACCATAAGATGCACACAACAATTATACCAGATATGTTGACTAGGGAAACCCTTGATCAGAGGAAAAACTTGATGGAAATGATGCCCACAAGATGATGTACTAATATAAATATTCTTTGTTAGAGGATGAACTCTATTAGGAGTCTATTATAACATTTAGTACAAAGTGTATATGCTACTTTAGTATGTTAGAAACACTAAATTAAAACAATCAAAAGCATTTTCATACTAATTTAACATAACTTCATGAGAGACAAAGTGAAGTCCTCAAATGAGAATATGAGCCATGGATAGGCTCTCTCAATGAGGATGATCACTTGATGTAGAGGTGTGTCTAATAGCTAAGATGGATTGATTATGTATGTATGCTCAAATGATCAAATGGGCTTCAATGGAGGATTTTTGATAGATTTTGGTGAATGGATTTGATGTAAAAATGGCTTCTCAAAATGGCATTATGGCTTTACTTTCTACATTGTGTTAAAATGGCTTGGGAGAGGATTCCTTAAATAGGAAAAGGGCTTGAGGGATCAAGGGCTAGGATGCAAGGATGAGAGAAAGCTTATGGAAGGTTTAGATTGAATGAGAGGAGAGCACATGGATTGTGCTTCCTTACAGCCAATCAAGGAGTGACACATGTCACAGGGTCATTGGTTAGAGCAAGAGGGGTTGAGGGGTCAACAAAGGAGGCTCAAAGCTCATAAAGACCCTCATAATGGCTTGTAAGAGCAATGAATGGGCTTGTAAGAGTCATTTATGGCTTTGTGGGCTTCATAAAATTTTATGGTTGGGATATTTTGAGGGGACAGACTTTGGCTTGGCTTAGGAAAGTCTTAAGCTTGTTTAGGATTGTGCAAATGATTAAGGGTAGGATTAGAGATGCCTTAGGATTAGATTAGGGATGTTAGAGATGGGCAAGTGGATGACATTTAATGAGGGTGGGTGAAGGAGGAGATAGTTGTTAACTTTGGCTTGGGTTAGCAAGTCTTAACCCATGTTTAGGGAATGTGACAAGGTTAGGAGGGGATTAGGATTAGGATTAAAGATAAGGATTGACATCTTCTAGAAGAGTCTAGGCTTTGGATGAGGATGGAGACTTTCTAGAAGCGTCTAGAACTTCCTAGGATGAGGATAAATAAGATTTTTAGGAAATAAATAAAATTTTATTTATTCCAAGGGTTTGGGTTGGGGAGATATTTGTTAAAATATTTTTAATAAACATGAGGATTAATATTTAATCTTAACTAAATATTTTGAGTTGGGATTAGGGGTAGGAAATGATGGGATTAGCCTTTAATCAAAATTAAAGAAGGATTAGAAGATTTTGGAAGAGGTTAGTGGTCTTAAGGAAATTGGCCAAGTTTTGGGCAAAAAATAAATAAATAATTTATTTTGGGATTTTTGGTCAATTGATTAATTAAATAATTAATAAATAAGGAAATAATGTTTAAATAAGATTTAAACATTTTTGGGAGGGATTCCTTAATTAAATATTTTTAATTAAGATAAAGGGATTTAATGACATAAAAATAAATAAATAAATAAAATAAATAATTAATTAATAAATGATGATGTCATCAGGGACTTTTTTCAGAAAATAAAAATATTTTATTTTTTAAAGGATTTTTAGGTGTCTACATTTTGCCCCTCTTTGATGTGATGCCGCAAGTGGCATGGCATCAAAGATAACAAAATAAGATGCCCAAGGCTAGAGCAGAAGAGGAGAGAATGGACTGCGAGATGCCCCCTCAAGAAGGCGACGGGGAGAAAGCGAGGCTCGACGGTTTCTTGAAAAATACAAGAATTTGAGATGAGCAAGGAGACTCAGATTAGCAAAGAGAAGGGGTTGAATTAGCTCAAACTCTCACTATGGGAGAATGAGAAAGGGAGAATCAGAGGCACAAGAGTAAATAAGCTTAAGACTTCAGGGGAGATGGAGGATAAAGGAGTGGAGCGCCATAAAAAGGAATCCAGGATAAGGGAAGGGATGATGGGATGAGATAAAGCTGAGGCAACAGGATTTTAAAGAGTTAGATTGATGGAAGATGGGTGTCAGAGATCCCTAGGACTAGGATTGTGGATCTCGAAAGATGAGGCTTGGTGGATTGATTGGATCCCTAAGACTAGGATTGTGGATCCCTAAAGCTAAAAGTGAAGATTGATTCAAAGAGATACTGATGCATAAGATGGGGTAGGAGAGATAGATGCTAGATATGGATGGGGGATAATGGAGATGAAGGGATTCCATTGAAGCTTTTTGAGTAGGGGGATACTTCAAAGAGAAGTACCACCATGTAGTTGAGCACTAGATTTGCTACAGAACTGTTGGTTAATTTCCAAGGTTACCAAGAACATCAAGGCCATGTCACCAACTATCCAAAGGACTGATGGATTGACTCAAAACAAACACACAAGGATTGCCCTAGCATCACACATGAAACCCAGAGGAAACAACGTGGAACTAACACTAGGTAACCTACAAGCAAAAAAGAAACAAATGAAAGACTTGATCAAAATCGTATGCTTAGAGTGCCCCATTCGTAGCATACCATGATATGGAAGATCGTGGCAACCATGAGGAGAGAACAAGGAGATTTCTTGGAAAAGATACTTCAAGACCCAAAAGGGAAGATTTCAAATCAAAAGAAAGCGAAAATCCAAAAGAGAACCATTTGCCAATGAGATGGGTAAGATGAGGTACTAACGGACCAAGATCAGACATGAGAAAAGCTATATCCTGCAAGGATCTATCAGAGAGCACCTAAGCTGGTGGATTTGGATGAGTGATGCATCTGGCAAGCTGAACTAAGAAAGATAACACTTTGGTGACAGGAGATCTAGCTAAAGGATGTATTGGAATAGCTAACCAAGATTTGTGTGATGTGTGCAAGATGTTGATCAAGGATGAACTGACACAAAAGTTGAATAGATACAATGGTACTAAGCTAAAGAGGATGTACAAGCTGATGGACCAAGATATGGTACAAACGTACAAGTTGTTTTGGAAAAGATTGGATATACAAGCTATGATACAAGGTATGATACAAGCGTTGGATACAAGATTATTTACAAGCTGTACAGAAGCTCTGGATGATAAGATAGCGGGATGGCTCAAGTTGGTGCAAGATGCAGAAGCTAAGGATGATGTGATAATGGAAGATATGGATTTGGTAGGATGCATCTAATGATGATGATAGATGTATGACCAAGGATGGGGACAATGCTAAGGTTGGTGGTAGCTGAGCTGATAGATGGCGCTAGAGTGAATGGCAAATGAGAGGATGACATTGGATTGCATGAGTATAGCCTAGAGCGAGATACCAATGACAAGGGAGGATGGAGAAGACAAGATCTCCAAGGAATACAGTACCCCAATCAGAAGATGACATGCAAAAGGAACTCTTATGATGGATGTGATAGGATTGAAGCTAGGATGGAAAAGCTAAAGGCATTAGGGAGATAGATGATAGCTAGAATGATGGGGTGAGGTTGCAGAAGATAAGTGGATAGTGATAGATAAAAGATGGAGGATGAAAGATAGGTGGATAAATTGGAAGATGGAGCTAGATGGCAAGATGTGACCAAAAGCATGAGGATGATAGGTTAAGCTGGGGATGGCTGGATTACGCATGACGCTTGTTTGCCAAGTTTTCTTCATGGTACTTGTCCAAGGCGCTTGAATTGCCAAGTTTTCACCAATGGATGCTTTATTTTTTTTTTTTTGACTTTTTGACTTTGGACTTAGCTGGAATGATTTTGGCTTTCTTCAGCTATTTTTGGCTTTTTTGGGATTTTTCACTGGCTATTGGACTATTCAATTTTGTTGCTAGCTGTTGGTACACCGAATGTGTGATTTATGCAATAGATCGGATTAGATGGGATTGATGGTAGGAGATGGAGGGATGAAAAGGCTGGAAAGGAGCATGAGATGGGGATGCTTGTAGGATCAACATTGGCACATGTTGGGACGGGTGTGAAAAGAGCATATGGGGGATAAATGGTAGATGCGGGCTTGATGGAGGATTTGTGGAAGCGCACTTGGGGATATAGGCACCCAAGATGGAGTTAGGAGATGGGGCTCATGAGTCACTGGATGGGGGATTAGCAATGGTGGATTCCATTATGCATTGGGTTTCAACTTTTTTCTTTGGGATCCACATGGTTTTGGATTTTCTTTTCATAGGCTTTTGCATTGTTTTGCATTCTTTGATTGAATTTTTCCTTTTTGGAGTATGTCTTTTAGAATAGACATATGATTGCCTAGGATGTGGATTTTTAGCTTTATGCATTTTGAAGTTGGCATTCACATTGCTGTGGTAAGCTTTGGGAAGATGGTTAGGAGAAGCTTTGTGAGATGGAAAGGATATGGAAGAGCATGTAGGGGGATGATGATGGATGATGTGCCCCGATATGTACCTTTTTTGATCTTGCGTAGGAATGGAGGGAATAGGATTTTTATGATGGCTGATAGGAGGATGGAGAATGGTAGATTTTGGGACATAGGGACCCAAAATGGATTTAGCGAATGAAGGGGGGATATGGTAGGTTGTTTTGGGTTGCAAAGATGGTGGAGGGGGGATGACATAAGATTTCTTGAAGGAGTGATGGGAGGCTGGCATGGTGGGCCTGGAGGTAGGCTTGGTTTGGGGATGGCATGTACCAACACTTTTAGATGGTGAGCCTTTGGATACATATCCAAGACCATGAAATCTTGGATTCTTTTGTGCAATAATAGGCTTTCTGATTCCTTGCTCTTATGGTCCTAAACCTTGACCTTGATAATGCCATCGATTGAGCATTTGAACGAGCTGAGGAAACTTTTTGCTTGTAAAAAGTGGTAGAAGTGCTTTATTAGATGTACTACAATGGGGAGATACTGTTCTTAATTCTTCTGCTGAGAGGGGTCCACCATGGATGAATGTAAGTGAACCAAGAGGGTAGATTATAGATAGTGGAATAGCTTGGATAGGTGGTAAGATGGAAGCATGGAGTGGAGGAGATGGTAGGATAGGATCTTGATTTAGCTAATGGGATGAAAAGATATCTTGCAGTAGAGGAGGTATGGCTTGAGGTTTTGGAGATGGAGGGGATGGTGGCTGCACCATGGATGGAAGACATGGTACGATGATATCTTCATTTATGCTTTGGGGGATGTCAACATGCTTTTGGGCAGGATCTTGATAGGTTTGGATTGGAGTGGATGGTGCGATAGGAGGTGAAGGGATGGATTCTTCAAAGGTAGCTGATGGATAGATGGGAGATTTGGTAGTGGAGATGGGTGAGTAGAAGATGGATGCATAAGGGTCATTATGGGAGATTTGGGAAATGCTTGGAGGTGATGTGGATAGGATTTGGAGGGATTTGATAGGTGGTGGGATTTTGATGCTTGCGGGAAGTGGAAGGATTTTAAGCAATTTGATGGATGGTATGGGGATGATAGCTATGGGAGATGGAGGTGATATTATAGATGGGGAAGCTTCATCACTTACTACTTCACATGGTCGGATTAGATGACATGGCTTATCGACTGTTGGAGGTGGCTTTTCTTATATTTCCTCTAGGAGATTCTTGGGAGACTCGTGTGTCGAAGGTGGAGGTGGTGTATTGACAGGAATAGCTAGTGTGATGGGGGTGGAAGATTGGAAGCTTGGTTGATTAGGTGATGGAGGAGAAGCTAGGATATGAGATGGCATGAATAGATAGTTTGGAGGAATGCTTGGATTTTGGGGGATGGTTGGCAGAAGGAATCTAAGGCTCTCAAGATACCTGTCATAGTCAACAAGATTTTCATCATCATTGGAATAGGATGTAGCAGGAGAAAGGACAATGCGACCAAACTCATCATGATAGGGTAGGGATTTCATGTTTTGATGATGAGTTGGATGGGGATGGGGTCTTGCATATGGATGAACATAGAAGCTCATGGTTGGATTTGGATTAAGCATAGATTTTGGATTGGCTGATGAAAGATTTCCTAGGGAGAGTCAAAGCTACATGACAAACCTAAGGAGGATTTGCTAGAGATTTTTGGCTTTCCTGTGGATGGAAGACTTCAAGGGTATGCTATCAAAAAGTGAGAGTTTTGCTTTCCTATGTGGAGGATTGGTGGCTTTTGGTGTCAACTTGAGGATAGACAAATGATCCTATGGGCATGACACGAGATTGACCACTTGTGGATCCCAACCTTTAGCTTAAGGTGATGAGGGATGACAAGTGACAAAGCTATATTACCCTAGACAAAGCTCTGTGAAAGGGATAACCTTGGGGAGATTGAGGGATTTGGATAGATTGATTGGATAGCAAACTTTGGCAGAGTAACAACAATTTCTTAAAGGCTTGGGTGATTTTGGATTGGGTTGCTAGCTGGTTGGGGGGATGATTTGGATGGACTTTGGATTTGGGATTGTTCTAAAGCAAAGAACTAGATAGATTCGATTGTGGCGGGGGAGCTTGGATGATTTTTTGATGAGGCAGTGACTATGCTAAGTATGCCTTAAGCTAAGAGATTTTTGCTTTTCTGAGATTTTGACCAAAGTTGGCAAACAGTCATTGAAAAGCTATAAACAAACAAGTAGACAAAAGTTTGGAGCAAGCATGTCAAAACACACCAACATCCTAGGAAGCTTTCTACAAGGATAAAATATATTTTAGCTAGGGAGTCCTCGATATACGCAAGGTACGTGAGGCCCAAATTCGTAGATGAAACCAAAAAGATGTCACATAGCCGAGAGGAGTGGTAACCCACTTCTCCTCTTTCACTTCTCAATGGTATAAAGTTCCTTGAGGCTTAGCCCGAGTGACATAATTTTGATCCCAAGAGAGGTGTCATTGGATTCACCTCTCGATCTTTATACTCCGCTGGAATGCTGGAGTTGAGGTCATCCCAAGGGGTGATGAAATCCCCAAGAAGGCCTCCTAAAAGCTAAGACAAGATTTTGGATCCTGATCTTATGCACCCAAGATGGCCTCGAAAGACGACAAGGGGAGAGAATACTTGGATGATCTTGGGCTAAAAGATAGAGTTCTTTTCCAATTGATGCTTAAGTTTTTTGATCTAGACCTTTTGAAAACACACGTGATTTAAGATGCAAAGGTTCAATTTCAATTTGAAATGCACCAACAAAAGAGAAGTGATCGAAGAATGAATGCACCAAGAAGATTTAAGGTAAAAAAAAAGTAAACTTGTGTGCCCAGAGGCCCTCCATGTCAAGTATCAATTGATTTTCTTTAAGACATTCAAGATTGAGTGTGAGTTTGTTTTAAGCCCAAAACAAAGATGTGTGTAAAACTTGATTTCAAGCGCATGCCCGGAGGCCCTCCATGTCAAGATTTGTTCAATTTTTATGCCCAAATGAAGTGTTAGAGAGACTAATGTGCATTCAAAAAATTTTCTATCTTAGAAAAACCAATAAAAACTCAAGTGAGTGGAATTTGATTTTTGTGGAGCACTTAACACCTTCTTAGGTAGACCCATCCCCATATATGGCGCTGATATTGCAACCAATGGTTAGAATGATGGGTGATTAAAGAGGGTGATTCCAACAACAAATTTACTCAAAGTGTCTTTATTTGTTTTTATAACTTAGAAAGTTTCTAAAATGTGGATTCTTTTTATGCCCCAAAAGATTATTATTTGATCTATGGCATTCAAGATTGGATTTTTTGTTTTAATCATGCATTCATAAAAAAAATGAACTTGATTTTAATCCATGGCACTCAAGAGTGATTTTAGCAACATGCATTCAAAGACAAGTGATTAAACATTCAAGTTTTTTCCTTTGAGAATTCAAGATTGAGATTTTGCATGTTGTTTTAAGAACTTTGAAGTGCTTTGTTTTAACCTTAGATCATTCAAGATTTTTTTGGACTCAAAAGTGAAAATGACTCTTTGGACTTTGGTTTTCATTCAAGATTTTGTGTTCTAGTTTGCATGTTTTAAGCCTAAAAAAATGATATTCCTAGATTGTTTTGATGCATGAAAAACCTAGGAAACATTCAAGATTTTGCAACAAGACATTTGTTTGGAACAAATAACAAAGCTTTTAGGATAATTTTGGCAACCATTTAGGACTCTTAGTTTTCATGAGATTTTAAAAAAAACTTTAAAAATATTTGCAAATGAGGTTCATTTTATCCTTGATTAATGCTTTGAGTTTGATTTAGATTTTAGTGTGCACTTAGTGTTGATTTTGAACCTTTTGAAATGGAAACTTGAAGTTCTTTTTAAATTTTCAAAAATGAAGTGTTCTTAACTTTGCATGAATGCATCTAAAACCTTGATGTTGCAAGGATGCAAATGATTGGATTGGTTTAGTTTCACTTGTTAAAAGATTTTTTTTTTTTTTTTTTGCAAATTTTTAGTTTTTAATGGATTTAAGTATGATTTGGGGGTTCATTTTAGGAACTTTAAAAAAAGTGTGTATGATTTTGCTTCTTTAAAAAAAAAGGCCAAGATCCCTCAAGAAGAAGTAGACAGAATAGAAGAAGAATATAGACAAGAAGAGGAAGAAGAATTCCAAGTGCTCTGTCCACCTATAAGCTTGAAAAATCTGCAAACACTATGAGATAGACTATGAGTTCCTTTGTCTTCTTCATGCTCATGTGGACCTGCAAAACCAATTTATACAATCCTACCAATCAAAAAAAAAAGAAAAATTAGCCAAAATTAGCAAATGACATACAAATTTGACTAAAAAAGCTAATAAAGATGACCCATGCGGGGTCCCACCGGGTGTACCAAAATGTATATGCTACTTTAGTATGTTAGAAACACTAAATTAAAATAATAAAAAATATTTTCATACTAATTTAACATAACTTCATGAGAGACAAAGTGAAGTCCTCAAATGAGAATATGAGCCATGGATAGGCTCTCTCAATGAGGATGATCACTTGATGTAGAGGTGTGTCTAATAGCTAAGATGGCTTGATTATGTATGTATGCTCAAATGCTCAAATGAGCTTCAATGAAAGATTTTTGATAGATTTTGGTGAATGGATTTGATGTAAAAATGGCTTCTCAAAATGGCATTATGGCTTTACTTTCTAGATTGTGTTAAAATGGCTTGGGAGAGGATTCCTTAAATAGGAAAAGGGCTTGAGGGATCAAGGGCTAGGATGCAAGGATGAGAGAAAGCTTATGGAAGGTTTAGATTGAATGAGAGGAGAGCACATAGATTGTGCTTCTCTATAGCCAATCAAGGAGTGACACATGTCACAAGGTCATTGGTTAGAGCAAGAGGGGTTGAGGGGTCAACAAAGGAGGCTCAAAGCTCATAAAGACCCTCATAATGGCTTGTAAGAGCAATGAATGGGCTTGTAAGAGTCATTTATCGCTTTGTGCGCTTCATAAAGTTTTATGGTTGGTATATTTTGAGGGGATAGACTTTGGCTTGGCTTAGGAAAGTCTTAAGCTTGTTTAGGATTGTGCAAATGATTAAGGGTAGGATTAGAGATGCCTTAGGATTAGATTAGGGATGTTAGAGATGGGCAAGTGGATGGCATTTAATGAGGGTGGGTGAAGGAGGAGATATTTGTTAACTTTGGCTTGGGTTAGCAAGTCTTAACCCATGTTTAGGGAATGTGACAAGGTTAGGAGGGGATTAGGATTAGGATTAAAGATAAGGATTGACATCTTCTAGAAGATTCTAAGCTTTGGATGAGGATGAAGACTTTCTAGAAGAGTCTAGAACTTTCTAGGATGAGGATAAATAAGGTTTTTAGGAAATAAATAAAGTTTTATTTATTTCAAGGGTTTGGGTTGAGGAGATATTTATTAAAAGATTTTTAATAAACATGAGGATTAATATTTAATCTTAATTAAATATTTTGAGTTGGGATTAGGGGTAGGAAATGATGGGATTAGCCTTTAATTGAAATTAAAGAAGGATTAGAAGATTTTGGAAGAGGTTAGTGGTCTTAAGGAAATTGGCCAAGTTTTGGGCAAAAAATAAATAAATTATTTATTTTGAATTTTTTGGTCAATTTATTAATTAAATAATTAATAAACAAGAAAATAATATTTAAATAAGATTTAAACATTTTTGGGAGGGATTCCTTAATTAAATATTTTTAATTAAGATAAAGGGATTTAATGACATAAAAATTAATTAATTAATTAAATAAATAAATAATTAATAAATGATGATGTCATCAAGAACTTTTCTCAAAAAATAAAAATATTTAATTTTCTAAAGGATTTTTAGGTGTCTACACAAAGAGTCCTTGTTAGGAGACTTTGAATCTCTGTTAGGAGATTCCAACCCTGTTGGGAGTTGTAGAAAGCAACTGAACCCACTATCCAAACAACTTCAGGATCAAATCAACGAACCCACTATCCAATTGACCTCGGTACCATTCCTTTTGGAATAATAGATGTGGAACAATCTTTTGATTCTTCCTCTATCCAATAATTCAAACTTCTTCACCTTTAGATCATGTAATCAGATCTAGAACTCTACACTCAGCAACAATGACCCTTAAGTTCACTTACATGCATTGATAAAATGCTTAGCTTTGCTACTTGATAATTTGCAAGTCTTCTTTGCTCTCATAATATCCAAACCACATAAAAAATATGACAAACATCTTTCCTTTATATCGTGCTCAATAAAAAATCCTTCAGTCAGCTCCATACTTCATTAACATATGTTAATTAAATGAAATACAAATTTAATTAATGTTGTCAACTTAGAGTTATACACAAACTTTCACACGTGAAACTTCTATACATGAGCAGTTTCTGATGTCATCAATGGTCAGTAAAATATTTCCAGTTCACTGTGGAAGCCTTCACTACATCATTGGTAAACTATAGCAATCAAAAAATAGGAACTGCATTCCTAAAACTCTATTTCCATACAATTCTCTATATATCAATCATATCTTTTCTACGTTGTCGATTCAGGTTCTGCACACTTGGCCATGTGTCCAATACATACTATAATGTGTCAAAGTAACTTTGCATATGCAGATACATAATGTATTGTCCTTAAGAATAACATCATAGTTTGATGCACTATCAAACTTAATACTATGTTGTCATCAATGAAAAACACAGTCTTCATAGTATCAACATTCCTGCTAACAAAACTAAGCCTTCATGTGTAGAAAGATGAGTATCTTTCTTCATAAGCATTTCAATATAGGATAGTTCCTTGTGCAGTATCTCCATGTGTGGAGTCAATGTAGATTGGACACATATCAGTTTAGCCCTGATGTTGGCTTCATCTACATGTAATGTTGCTAACTGACTTTGGGATTATAAGAGGGTGCTAAAGTGTTTCTCATTTTGGGCTGGAGATTTTGGTAGAGTTATGCTAGATGTTTGCATAATGCTCTCCAAGTTTAGGATATGAATTCTAACTTCAAGAGTGTAGTATTATTCAATTTGTTATACAAAGAGAAAAAATTCTCTAGTGTCTTCTTCACATTGTCTATTTTGGTTGCTAATTCAACTTGTGTCAATGTAATAACACTTGATATCTTTTCATCAACCTTATGTTGGAACTTTCTCTTAGACAAATCAAGTAATTTGACATTAGAATCTAGGTCTATGTCATTCAGCTTCTCCAGTAAGCTGGTTAACTATTCTATGATTAACTTTTTTTTTCCTCTGGAGTTGGTAGACTGAATGCATCAATAAAAATGTTTTTGATATCAATCAAATCTTGCTTCTACCTATGCTCCTATCTGAGTAATTCTTGATTTTTCTTCTTTGCTAGGGGCTCCTGGAGTATGCCCATCTGCTCAATAGTAAGAGGTACATAATCAAATTTGGGCAACTCAATTACTTAATCCAAGTTTACATCAACAAGTGATGTAACTTTAGCTTCCTTGGATGTACTTGGACTCAACCTTGAGGATTGTAATGGTGTAGCTTCTATACTTGGCCTCTGAAGAGCTTGACTAGAAGGAGTGGTAGATTTTGGTAATTTTACCAATGTTTGTATTACTAATTGCTCCTCTAGCTCTATTATCAAACTTTACTCTTCAGTCATGTCCTTCTCTTAATCTATATTATATGTAACACCTTGAGTATTGTTGAGAATAGATTGAAGAAGCTAATCAAAGAGGGAGTTTTTTGAGAGAGATTGTTGAAGAAGACTATGCGTTTTAATCATTGTTTTGTCACTAATGTCAAACCTACTATTTTTTGGTAAGACAACTACTTGTAAGATCTAAGTACTATCACTTAGTTGATTGATGAAGAGGATTTGATCAAAAGATGTAACAATAGAACCTAGAGGAAAGGTTGAGTTATGATTATGTAATAAAGTACAATAATCAATTAAGACAGTGATAACATGATCTATTGATAATCTACTTAAGGTTACAAATGTTGGCTACACTAAGAAAGATTAGAAGAACAAGTTATAAAAATTTTGTCTGCTAAGCTTGACTGAGTGGATAGTAGGTGCCGAGAAAAGTTAGTACAAGTCAAGCAAAAAATCAGTTGGAGAGTCATAAAAGAAAATTCTAGTGGATGTTGAGCAAGGTAGTTGATGCTGGTTAAATTTTAGTTGATGCCAAGCACCAGTAAAATTTAGTTCATGTTGAGTGATTTTATAGAGGATGCCAAGTAACACAATGTGTGCTGAGCATCAGAAGGTTGATAATGCCGAGCTGCTACATTATTTTAAAGATCATGGATTCAATGAGTCTGAGCTGAAAAGTTTATTTTCTTGGATTGTGTGAACCAGGTGGGAGATAAGGATGATGAGCTGGTGGCACAAAATTCAAGGTAAACCATTTTTAGGTGAATTCAAAGTGGATTCTAGGAGAAGTTTCTAGAAGAGATATGGAATATGGGGTAGATACATTGTATCCTACCTGATCCATCCAAACCCTAAATTAGATGATGGAGAATGAATGGAAAAAGATCTTAATTTTCTATTTATAGGAATGGTTGGTCATGAAGCAAGATTGTCATGTGCGAGAACCTAAGGAAGACAAGGAGTCAAAGGATTTTTCTTTATCAAGTGACCTAAGAGAAGAGTCTACAATGGCATGTTAAGCAAGAAGGCTTAAGGAGATGAATGCTTGAAGGGTGAACAAGCTATTAGAGCTACAATGAGTGAAAACCAAGTAGAATGGAGGATTGAATAGAGATCTATAATCTACAAATGAAGTTGTAAGTTGTATCAGATCAAGCCATATTGGTACTCTCTAATAACTGTATCAGTCTAGGGTAAATCTTTTGGATTAAGGTTGACCTAACAATCATTTGTAAATCCTTTAACCAGGTGACATTCCAAGTGAATGGTCTAAAGCCCTCTACCAAGGCTCACTCCTAATAGGGTGATTAAAATCCTTTAACATGGTCACATTTAACAGTGTGTATTGTAACCTTTAACAGGGTTGGCCTTTCATAGGGCATCACTTCAAAAGAGTGAAAATAGTAGCATGTTATTGGTGGTTTTTCCCAAATTGGGTTTCCATGGAAATCATTGTCATGTGTGTTGATGATTATGTTATGTTTCATGTTTACATTTCTACAAGTTTTAAGTGATTTCATAATCATATGGATGCATGCATGAGGATAAATGTTTTATGGCTTCACTAAGCTGTGAAAAGTTTTATTTATACATCTGGACCTTGGATAACTGATTCACCCCCCATATTATTCTAAAGAATTCCAACAATGGTATCAGAGCCATCTTCTTAAGAGGACTAGTTTGAAGGTACTAGAAGCACAAAGATCAAGATGTTGAAAAGAGATGTACCCAAGCTCAATAGAGGTAACTTTCCTGCATGACAAAGTTTGATAAAGCTACACCTTGGAGGACTTACAGATCATGCACAATCTACCATTTCAGTGGAGCATGTTGACCCAATTGGAGCCCTAACTATTGAGGATATGAAGAAGAAGAAAGAACGCAATCAGATAATGTTGGAGATTGCCTCTGCCCTAAGCTATGTTTAATTTGATGATATCAAAGGTCTTGAAACTAAAAATAAAATGTGGGATACCCTAACCACTATCTATGGAGGAGATACAAATGTTCAAAGAGTCAAAGATGAAAGTCTCAAAGGTAAGTTTGATGATATGAGAATGGAAAGAGGTGAGAATATTGCTCAATATGTTGCTAGGATAAAAGAAGTTGTTAATGCAATAAAAGGAGCTATTGGTCAAATTAAAGATAACACTGTGCTAAGCAAATTTTTAAGAACACTACTACCTATTTAGGCTATTAGAGTTTCTGCAATTCAAGAACTGAGATGTATACCAAGAAATAATCTAACCCTTCAAGGTCTGGTAGGTAGGCTCATTGCTTTTTAGCTATCTAACTTTGATAATTACAAACCTGAGAGTATTAAATCTACTTTCAAAGCTAAGTTGTTATTGAAAGATTTTGATGAGGTGAAGTAGAAGAAGAAGAGAAAGATGACATATGTCTAGTGACAGTGATACAAATGAGAAAGATTTTGAACAACTAGAAATTGGCAAGAAGATTCCACAAAGGTAAAGGAAAGTTACCTATCATTTGTTTCAATTGCAATGAGGTTGGTCATATTGCTGCAAGATGTACACAGAAGAAGAACTATAGAGGTGGTGACAAGTAGAAACACAAAAGAGAAGATGACAACAAAGATTACAAAGATAAAGGTGAGAAGTCACACTACATTGCTAAAGAGGAAACAAAGGATGAATTTGATGAACATGATGATGAAGTGGTGTATGTTGCAATGAAGGATGAATCTGATGAAGATGAGGCAACTACACTTGTGACTTGTGTGAACAAAAATGATAAATGGATCATTGATAGTGGGTGCTCACATTATATGACTGGAGACAAAAGTAAGTTCATTACCTTAAATTGTTATGAAGGAAATAGTGTAAAATTTGGTAATGATGCACCATGTTTGATAAAAGGAAAAGGTTCTATCAAGCTCACATACAAGATTCTATGTGACAATGCTTACTGTGTTGAAGGACTAAACTATAATCTTTTGAGTGTGTAAGTCAAGAAAGGTACTCATTCTACACCTTTTGAACTTTCGTATGGACACCCACCCAATGTAAAATATTTTAAGGTATTTGGAGAAAATGTTACATTCTTAAAGATTTTAGGAATGGAAAACTTGATGCAAAAAGTGAAGAAGGTATATTCCTTGGATACTCCATAAGAAGTAAAGCTTATAAGTGTTTGAATACTAGCACTAACAAAGTTGGGGAAAGTGCAAATGTGAAATTTCATAAATATACATAAGTACATGAGGTTGAACCTATGAAAGAACCAAAATAATACAAATTATTTGTATACGTTTATAAAGGTATGCCTACTAAAGAAGATGCTACAAATTAAGCTACAAACTAGCAACAAGTTTCAATGATTGTTGAGTCACATCCTATGAGTGTTGAGTTGCATTCAGGAACTGAGCTATATTTAAATGCCGAGTTACATAATGGAGTGGGTGCACATTCTAATTCTAAAGTTGGTGTACATGAAAGAGAAGCTTAGATACCTGACAGAGATGTACACAGTGATTCTAAAGCTAAAAGACAAAATGAAGAAATAAGAGTTGAGCCAGGATTGTCCAAATATGTCAAAGACATCATCTTGCTACTCAAATCATTGAAGATAAAGATGCTAGGCCAATGACAAGAAACAGATTCAAAAGTGATACATGTTTGCTAAGCATGAATGGACTAAAATTAGTAAGAGATGCATTAGAAGATGTTGACTGGAGTAAAGCCATGGAAGAAGAGATTAGACAAATTGAGAAGAACAAAACATGGAGTCTAGTTTCTAGACTAGAAGGAAAAAAATGTGATTAGCACCAACTGGGTATTTAGAAACAAGCTAGATGAAAATGGTGAAGTCACAAGGAAAAAAGTAAGATTAATTTGCAAGGGATATGCACAAGAAGAAGGAATTGACTATGGAGAGGCATTTGCCCCTGTTGCAAGATTGGAACGAGTAAGAACTCTACTTGCTTATTCTACATATAAAGGTTTCAAAGTTTATCAAATGGATGTTAAATTTGCATTTCTGAATGGCATATTAGAGGAAGAAGTTTATATAGAATAGCTAGAAGGATTTGTTAATGTTAACAATAAGAACATGGTATGTAGACTACACAAAGCTCTATATAGTTTGAAACAAGCACCAAGAGCATGGTATGAGAGACTTCATAATTATCTTGGGAAGATTGGATTTGAAAGGACTAATGATAACACAAATTTGTACATGAAGATAGAGAAAGGAAAAGGTATTTTGTTATCTGAAATATTTGTTGATGATATCATATTTGAAGGTTAAGATGTTTTATGTAAATATTTTGCAAATTAGATGAAGCAAGAATTTGAGATGTCTATGTTTGGAGAGATCAAGTTCTTTGTAGGTTTGCAAGTATATTAGATGAAATATGGTATATACATCACTCAGTCAAATTATGTCAAGGAAATATTGAAAACTTCCAAACTAGTAAGTACACCTACGGTGATAGAACACAAGTTGTCAAAGAATGATGATTCAACTGAGGTGAATCAAACATTATACAGGTCTATGATTGGTAAATTACAATATGTAGTACATAGTAGACTTGACATTGCATTATTTATAGGGATAGTTTCAAGATTCTTTACTAATCCTAGGGAGAATTATTTAATGGCTGTGAAGAGAATAATGAGATATCTAAAAGGAACATAAGAGTTTGGTCTATACTATAAGAAGAATGAAAAATTTGAATTGAGAACCTACACTGATGCTGATTGGACTGGAAACATTGATGACAAAAAGACCACCAGTGGAGGAGCATTTTTCTTAGGCAAAAGGCTAGTTACATGGACTAGCAAGAAACAAAACTGCACCTCACAATCTACTGTTGAAGTTGAATATGTTGCTGCTACTATAATTTTACAAACATTGTGTGGATCAAATAGTTATTCAAAAGAATGAAGGAAGAGATCACAAAACTAGTGACACTTTATTGTGATAATACAAGTTCTATCAATATATCAAAGAATCCAGTGATGAACACAAAGACTAAGCACATTGCAATCAAGTATCATTACTTGAAAGAATTAGTTCAAGATAAAGAGGTGAAGATGGAATATGTTAACACAAAGGAGAAAATTGCTAATATCTTCACAAAAGCATTACCTAAGGATGCTCATGAGTATCTAAGAGGTAAATTAGGGGTGATACCCCTATCAAAGGCTATCTAAGTAACAAGAGGAGTGCCCTGCATCAAACAAGCTAATGTTCATATGTTACAAATTGATGTAGTGGATCTTACTATAGGAGTTGCCTAAAGTAATCAAAGTATTGGAACTACAAATCAGTCACATGCAAGGTGACAAAGGGAGAAATTGAAGAAATTGGAGAAACTAAAAAAGTTTATATGTACATGTAAAGATGATATGTCTTTGGCATTGTTGTCAAAGAGGGAGATATTTTGCTGATCAAGCCAGTATATTAGATGGAGATATCAAGAGATTGTTGTCAAAATGTTGAAGAAGGTTACTAATCTTAGAGGGAGATAATTGCTGATAAGAAAGGAACACATGTATGATGAGGGATATAGCAAAGAATATAAGAAAGAGGGAGAAATCCTAATCTACCTAGTAAGTGGGAGATATAAGAAAGAGTTTTTGTAATCTAATCAGAAGATGGAAGTTGCTGATAGAGGGAGAAATTTTCTTTTTGGTATTGTCTTACTATTTTAACCTAGTTAGTTTGGTTGAACAAGCTAATTTTCATCGTTTGATTGATTTGGTTGATCAGTTTGGTTTGCCATCAATGCCAAAGAATGAGATTGTTGAGAATAGATTGAAGAAGCTAATCAAAGAGGGAGTTTGTTGAGAGATTAATGAAGAAGACTATGTGTTTCAATCATTGTTTTGTCATTAATGTCAAACCTTCTATTTGTTGGTAAGATAACTACTTATAAGATTTAAGCACAATCACTCAGTTGATTGATGAAGAGAATTTGATCAAAAGATGTAACAATAGCACCTAGAGGAAAGGTTGAGTTATGATTATGTAATGAAGTACAATAATCAGTTAAGCCAGTGATAACATGATCTATTGATAATCTACTTAAGGTTACAAATGTTGGCTACACTAAGAAATATTAGAAGAACAAGTTATACAAAGTTTGTCTACTAAGCTTGATCGAGTGGATAGTAGGTACTGAGCAAAAAATTAGTTGGAGTAGAGTAAAAGCAAGACAGTTGATGCCGAGTAAAGTTTAGTTGATGCCAAGCACTAGTAAACTTTAGTTCATGTTGAGTGATTTTATAGAGGATGTCGAGTAACACAGTGTGTGTCGAGCATCAAAAGGTTGATAATGTTGGGTGATGCGACGCGCTCCCCTACCCACAAGTGGTTAATTATGTATTGTTCCATGTTCACTAACAGTCATGGCTTTTGGTGCAACGGCAAATGGGCCCTACAATTGGTATCAGAGCCTGGTTTTGGCTTGGTCATGGGTTCAAATCTCCCTGGTGCCTTCCCGATCCGCGTAAGCACCTGGTATGCGCATTAAGGGGGAGATTGTTGGGTGATGCGACGCGCTCCCCTGCCCACAGGTGGTTAATTATGTGGTGTTCCATGTTCACTAACAGTCATGGCTTTTGGTGCAACGACAAATGGGCCCTACAGATAATGTCGAGCTGCTGCATTATTTTAAAGATCATGGATTCGATGAATTTGAGTCAACAAGTTTGTTTTCTTGGATTGTGTAAACCAAGTGGAAGATAAGGATGATGAGCTGGTGGCACAAAATTCAAGGTAAACCATTTTTAGGTGAATTCAAAGTGGATTCTAGGAGAAGTTTCTAGAAGAGATATGGAATATGAGGTAGATACTTTGTATCCTACATAATCCATCCAAACCCTAAATTGGATGATGGAGAATGAATGGCAAAAAATCTTAATTTCCTATTTATAGGAATGGCTGGTCATGAAGCAAGGTTGTCATGTGTGAGAACCTAAGGAAGAGGAGTCAAAGGGTTTTTCTTCATCAAGTGACCTAAGAGAAGAGTCTACAATGGCATGTTAAGCAAGAAGGCTTAAGGAGATGAATGCTTGAAGGGTGAACAAGCTATCAGAGCTGCAATGAGTGAAAGCCAAGCAGAATGGAGGACTAAATAGAGATCTATAATCTACAAATAAAGTTGTAAATTGTATTAGATCAAGCCTTACTGGTACTCTCTAACAATTGTATCTGTCTAGAGTAAATCCTTTGGATTAAGGTTGACCTAATAGTCATTTGTAAATCCTTTAACTGAGTGACATTCCAAGTGAATGGTCTAAAGTCCTCTAACAAAGCTCACTCCTAATAGGGTGATTAAAATCCTTTAACAGGGTCACATTTAAGAGTGTATATTTTAACCTTTAATAGGGTTGGCCTTTTATAGAACATCACTTCAAAAGAGTAAAAAGAGTAGCATGTTACTGGTGTTTTTCCCCAAATTGGGTTTCCACGAAAATCATTGTGTCATGTGTGTTGATGATTCTGTTATGTTTCATGTTTACATATTTGCAAGTTGATTTGAATGTAACCTACAAGTTTTAAGTGATTGCATAATCTTATGGACGCATGCATGAGGATAAATATTTTATGGGTTCATTAATCTGTGCAAAGTTTTATTTATACATCTAGACCTTGGATTACTAATTCACCCCTGCTCTTAGTTATTCTAAAGAATTCCAACAAGTATGTGTTGTAGGTGTAGGAGTGTCTACCTAACCTATTTGAACTTGAGTTTCTTCATTCTTTTCTATCTCAACTTTCAGCTCTCTATTTGTCTCACCCTTGTCATGTACACTTTCCTCTATAGTGACTAAGACTGGAGTACTTTGTGCCAATGTACTAATGGTAGAAGTAGCTATCTCCTTCCTTTGATATACCACAAGGGGTAATGTTGGTTGTATCATTGTGAATTGAGGAGGGGCTAAAGATGTAATTTTTTAATGTACTTCCTCCCCTATAGATAGCTTATTTTGCTTCTCAATCTCATCAATACTCACTAGTACAAGATTCTCACAAAGTAAGTGCTTGATCAAATTCTTCTCACTTAGCACCTTCTATAGTTTCTACTTTCTTTTCTTGTTGGTCCTCTCCTTGACCTTGGGTGATGAAATGTGGTGCTTGGATAGGTGCATTCTCTTCTTCTTCTTCTTCATCGTCATCATCATCTTCTTCTTCTACCCCTTCACCTAATTTATCTTTCAGTTTCTTTACCACCTTATTCTTCTTTCTAATGACTAAAGTAGTCTTCAAGTCCATTGTGATTTTTGACTTGGCCATATCGTAGTTCCAAAAAGTGGAGCCTCCTTGTTCACTTCTTCTGCAAGTGATTTTATTATTGCTACAGAGGCTTCATATCCCAATGGCCTTAACAATCTAACTCTAGGAACTGCTGCCTGGACATATGTATACTCAGTGTCAACTAGGAAGCAAACATCATAAAATTTTTTCTCTACTAGTGAAACTGGTATCTTCAATCTTTTCTTCATTTTCTTCTTGAAGTCCTCAAAGTAGCTTGTCATGACTGACTCAAAATTATCACCTAGTTGCTCAATAAATTCACCTATTTGCACTGCAATAGGTTTGTTTACCTTCCATTCAACTTTACCAAAAGTAGGAAATGTATTATGTACATAAAAGAATATACATACAAGAATAGATCCAAATTTGAATTATTCACTTTTGGTTTTCCTTATGGCTCCCAAATTCTTGGTCAATTGTTGCAACTGAAACTCATCAATATCATAAGTATGATCTTTCTTCACTATCTTGTATCCACTGCAATACATGGAACACTGTTAGGCATGTTGGATTGATAAAACTTATGTACTATAACCCTTACTACAAAAGCAATTAAGGGATCTATGATTGTATCTATTTTCATCCCTTGTTTATTCCATACAACCCTTGTATTCCTTTCCATTACCTCTTTTTCTTCACTTTTCAATGTCTTTGACCGATTTAGGGTTGGATAACCTATAACTCTATGTATAATTTTCTTGGTGATTTTCACTAGTCCATTCTCTAACCATACAAAATTTTCATGTATCTTGCTCAAAACTATCTTTATCCATTTTGTCTTGAAGACGTTGGGAAAATCTAGGGCATGGGTTAACCCTTTCTTCTCAACAATTTTGAATTCCTCCCTCAACACTTAGTTTTCACACAATTTCCCATATGTCTCCCTAATTTCCATGTCTCCTATTTTTCCAACCTTACATGTATAGCAACATCTAACATCTTGTATCATTAAGACTTGCGGTGGTATCATTAACAATGCACTAGATGGATCTTGTTTATAAGCTATGTCACGAGTAGCTCTAGAATTAGGTTCTTTAATCTCATTACTTATCAATTAAACATTTCAAACTTCCTTTCCCTCTACAACTTTGGCTGCTAAAGAACTAGATGCCATTTCATAAAACTAGGTTTTGCAAAAATTCAAACTACGTAGCTCGACACTCGATAAATACCTTTATGAATCTGTAGTGATGGTGTCGAGAGACTATTGAATCTATTTACAAAAGCTCAAAACAACTTCTCTGGTTCATCTTTAGCTCTTCATGCTCTCCTTTATATTTGAATGATGTCAAATGAGTAGAAATTGATCTATAGACCTTAAAACCTTGCAGTTAATGCTTAGTGCTTATACAACTATAGGCTTGGCTTCAATAAAGATTTTGACTCACTCAGCTTCCATGAAGTTTCCTTTCCACTCAAAAATGACTACATGCTCAATCAACACTAACAATTTGATAGCTAAGCATCAAATAATCATTTCACTTGGCACCCATAGTGAAACTTTTCATGCTTGGAAGTAACATGAAAATTAACAAAATTTAAATATTTCTTCTTGATTCTTAACAACACTTTGTATCTTTCTTCATGCATATGTAATATTTTAAGAACTAAATCCTTGGAACTGATGTAAAGTATATCCTTTTAGATATAAGTCCCACTTACCTCTTGATTTCTTAATTTGAGGAGGTGTGATCACTTGATCCATTGGGTGAAGTGATCCCTTTTACACTTGATGTGTTGCAATCTTCTTTTCTCTTCCATGTTTGGTTCATTTCATCTTTGACATTCTCAACATCTACCTTTTCTTTGCCTTTTCTGAACTCACTGTTTGGTGCCTTTGACCTTGTTGGACAATTTTTGCTTATGTGACCAGTCTTCAAACAACTAAAACATGTGGTTTGACCCAACCATCTACTATAGTCACTCTAAAATGCGTTCTTATGCAATTTTCAACAACATGTCCATACTCTTGACAGTAATGACAAGTATACCTTGTATTATAATCCCAATTATAAGAGTTGTCATTATGCCTTACCTTTTTCTACTTGTTCAATGACCTTTTAGGCTTGGATCTACATTCATATGCTCTATGTCCATACTTCTGATAGTTATAGCAGTATCCTTCAAATCTTTGTGAGATTATGGTCTTGGTTCTACATTCATGTTTTTGATGTCCTTGTTTGTTACATTTATGGCAATGACGCATGAATTTCTAGTTAGAATTATGATTTGCAGTCTTGATTTTGCAAACATTAGTAGTATGACCTAACTTACCACAATTATGACAAGTAGGTTTTGAGTTCTTACCTTTGTTATTTCTCTCTTTTCCACTTTTAGATGATTCTCCTTCTTTAGTACTAGTGTATCCCAATCAAGAAGTATCATTGTTGGATCTATGGGATCTCATTAATTGTTCAAAGTATTTGATGGCTTCACTAGTTTTGTTGAAACTATCAACAAACTCCTTTTCTCTTTTCAGGTCATTTCTTAGTTGTTCATTCTGCAACTTTAGTGTTGTGATCTCAATATCCTTTGCATTTAGTTCATGATTTGTAGTCATCATTTGACCCAAAGTTTCCAAGTGCATGTTATCAATCTTAGTTACCTCTAATGTTTTCTCTTCCAGTCTATTAGTCAAAATCCTTTTGTCATCTTCAATCATGACTTTTTCCTCTTCAACTTTCCTTTTTTTCTCGATCACTTCACTTATCAATATTGATTGGATATTTTGTTCTCTATTTAGATTTTCGACCTCTTCAGTTAGGGTTCCATTATTTTCCATCAAATTTGCAACTGCTGCATCAAATTCATTAGAGTTTCCATTTACAAATAATTCAATAGTGTCAATCTCTTGGTATTGTGTGTCATTCTCTTGGATAGGAATTTCCTTCCTTCTCTTTAATGATCTCTTTAACTCATCTCTTGCTTCATTCAGCTGATATAGGGCAAGTTGTATTTCAATTGTCTGGTTCTCAATAGTCTTTCCCAATTTTTAGACTTCCATCTCCAAGATGTTTCCTCAAAGTTGCAAAGCTTTTCTTTCAGAGAACTATATTGTGATACCAATTGTTGGAAATACAATAGGAAATTAAACTTTGCGAGGGGGGGAGGGGGTTTAATTAGCACTTAAAACTTTCAACCTCTAAAACTATTCACCATACATCCATCTCACAGTCTATGCATATAAATTGAAATACTAAATTAAACATATACATTCATAGCATGAAAGTAAATATTCAACATATGTATGACACAAGATATTTGGTTACCCAGAAACCCTCCAAGGAGAAGGTAAAATTGGGGTGGGGACGACACCCAAAAATCTTCACTATGTAGTAATAAATGTATCTAATGAAGGTTACAATGTTTGACCATGAAACATGATCTACCTTGTGAAAGGTCTACCTTGTTAAAGGCTTACAAGATTGTTAGATCTTACACTGTTAATGGATTTAAACACCTTGCTAAAAGTGTTCCTAGTAGGAGGAATTTAACTTACAATGAAGTAAGTACCTTGTTAAAGGATTTGCAAAAACTTGTTAAAACTACTCTATTAAGAGATTTACTAATTCACCTATTAAAATATCTCAAGAATGATCCTTTGGTTAGCACTCTGTTGCTTGATGTTAGATCACCTCTACACTGATGTGTACTTGATCATTTCTAATCAGATGTACCTCTATTGTCCTCTAATTCTTTTCCTCTATTCTCCTTCTAACTGATTCTGCAATGTAACTCAATTCATAACAATTTAATCACAATGAATGCTCTATTTTCACATGCAAACTTTCTTCAATTCTCCTCCACATTCATGTTAGAGTTTTGGGTTTATCTTCCTTAAGAAGACCTAAGTGATTTAGGGTTAGGTATGAATCAACGATAGTGATTCACCCATTTTGATGCTTAAACCTTCTCTTTTTTTGATCGGATGCATGTAATACATAGGGATTCTCACTTAAGATTCATTCTTATCAATAAAAGATCGTAAAACAATACTTAAGTCAGCTCAAGAATGATTTACATAGTAGTTTGTGCCAATACAAACAACTATGTCAAAACTATATTACTCGAAATTTGAAGTCCCTAGTGCTCAACACTAACAATAGCTTCAATGCTATCACTCGGCATGCACTTCTTGCTTGACACTTGAATCACTCAACACATACTATCTACTTGACATGTGAGTGACTCGGCACTTGAGTGGCTCGACACTCATTTTTTACTCGACATGCTCTATCTTATATGTTATGCTTGACATATGTTACTTGTTCGATATGAACTAAGTAGATGACTTAAGTGTATAGATACTCATTTGTCAAAACCAATATTAAATCAACATGATGAGGGATGAATAGCTTAAATACTTGAATGAAGAATGCATTGCTTTCTTGAAATTCCTTGAACACACTTTCTTGAGAGCTTGAACATGGATATATTTTATATAGTATGAATGAAAATGGATGATAATGGATGCTAGCAGATTCCCAAATGAGGAGACAATGCCATATCTTATCAAAATTTTGAAATAAACACTAAGAAGGGCCAACTCTAAAAGGTGGAAAAAATGAATATTTAACATCAAGAAAGATTTCCTTGGGAAAATTACCCATGTAATGGAAAAGTTCATCCTTAATAACCTAGGTAAGAGACAACATCACCCCTTACCCAAGGAGAGGGATGATGTAGTCTTCAACCTGGAGGTGAACAGGTGCAAAAATGGGCCTTGAATCTAATAAATATTTCTAGATCAAGAAAAAATAGTCACATATGTGGGGAAAATGGTAAAAAATTCATTCAAACCATGATTTATGTGGTTGAGAGGATAAATGAAAAGAGAATCATGGGAATTTGTGCCAATATAGATTTTTGAGCAAGGTTAGAAGAAGAAAGGACTTTGAATTAAGTGACTAAATATAAAAGGAGGTCCTAATGTACCAAACCATGCTAAGAAGGGATATAAGGTCTTAAGATAAAGTTATTTTTGTTTTGAGATGGTACATTTATCCCTCAATTTAGCAAGAATATGCAACAAGTCATAAGCATGATAAAGGAAGAGAGAGAATATTATAGATGATGAATAAGGAAATAAATTGAAAAGAGATAGGACATCACCCAACCTAAGGAAATTAGACCCAAAACTAAGGATCCTAACTTGACATTCATAAACAAGAGCATGAAAAAAAAAAAGAGATGTAATTAATGCTTAAAAAAGCTCCGTTATGAAAGAGTTCTCAACTAAGAAATGCCTCGCCTACTAATATTATGTTTGTATACCTATTGCAAGAGAATAAATGATCACATAGGAAAAATAAGAGCATCACCAAAGGTAATGTAAATTCCATGATGTATATCTGCTACCATGAGAGTAAAAGAGAGAGAGAGAGAAATGGTAATGAGATTATATTTTCCAATAATATTTATGTGTCTTACTTTGAAATACCAAAAGGATAGCATTGAATACTCTAGCATATTTTTATGGCCAATAGTCAATCCTATAAAGGGGGTGAGATTGAGTAGTCTAACAGGTTTGTGTTCCTAATAGTCAATACTATGAAAACAAAAGATATGATCAAATGGTCTAGAGGGGCTGTGTTCCTGGTAGTAAATCCTATACAACTTTGCACCTTCTAGTATATTTGTGTGCATGTGTATGCCCATAGAAAAGAACAATAAATCTATCACCATGAGGATTGAAAATGCTAAGATAGGTCAAATAGTATAGAAAATTGTGTTATACTACTCAACCAATCCTAAATATGTAAAAAGGGAGAGTAACTATCCCAAGAAAGTTGTGTTTGTTGGAAGGGTCTAATGGGAAAAAAGATACCAATAGGGGGGGGGGGGGGGGGGAAGGATTAATCAAGATCTTAAACTTTTTCTTGTAAAAACAAATTACTTATTTCACACCTAATACATCTCATATCTTAGATCTAACATAAAAAATGTAATGCTGAGATGTAAATGAAAAAATCACATCCATGAAAAGGGTTCACCACATAACACAAATGATTTGGTTACCTAGAAACACTTCAATGTGAAGGTAAAACTTGGGTGGGGATGAAACCTATAAATCTTCACTATTGAAACAATAAAGTTAACTTATTAGGGTTACAATATTTGATCATAAAACATGATCTATCTTGTGAGGGGTATGCCTTGTTAGAAGCTCTAAGACTATTAGGTCTTACCTTGTTAAAGGATTTTACACTTACAATCAAGTAAGGAATCTATTATAATATTTACATAAATGTATTAAGATCACTCAATTAAGAGATTTACCCTGACTCAATCTATTAAAAATAATTCAGTACTTGACCTTCAATTTTCTCTGAAAAATGATTTTGGATCTCCTCTATTCAATGTCTCAATCTAATCTCTTAATCTGATATTTTCATTCTATTGTTCACTTGTTGAATTGCTCTATCTAACTTCCTTTCAGAATTATCATTTCTTTCTTTTTTCTATCCTTGTTTGCTTCTTCACTTGCGCATTCATCCATTCACACACACACACACACACACACACACACACACACACACACACACACACACACACACATACACACACACTTCTCTTATTTCTTCTCCTCTATGACCCTAGGGTTAGAACCCTCTTTAAATAGACAATATTCAAAATTTCTAGATCATAATCAATGGTTCACAATTCATCTCTTTTTCTGTTTCTCTTCTAATTTTCAGATTGGTTCATTTCCTTTTCTTGGGATTAATTCCTCCTATAAAGACCCGTAAAATCCATCTTAGCTATCTCTACAATTCTTAAATGTATATAGAAGTTTTCCAAAAATGTTTTTCATAGGTGTCTATATGATTACAAACTCATATGAAAAAATTGGTTTGCTTGACATCTAAATATTCTGATGCTTTGTTATTACTAACATTCATGCTAGCACTCAACTTCTCCACATTTTATCTTTTTTGTTTACTTGGAAAAAAATGTCTTTCAATTTACTCAGTTTAAATTGTGTATACTCAATTTATATACGTGCTTAGTCTCAACTAAGGATGCTCAAAAATCTCTAACTTGCTCGACATGTAATGAAAAATAAACAAGTCTTCGGACCTTTACTAGATGACTTAGTCGTAGTGATGACCTTTCATCCTTACTTAATAAATGACTAAGTGTTTGGACACTAATAGGCAACTCAGGCTTAGAGATCAAAAATCTCCCCTTTTGACATTAGTGGCAAAAATACTTTTTCATGAATTATCATTTCATTCTATAATACTCCCTCTAAGACTATAATTTGGATCTGCAATCTTGATTTAGTGATACTTTTCCATCTAATGAATCTGTGATGAATTTGTTTACGAGTTCTAATATTTTTCCTTGTTATATTTCCGCTTATTTCTTTCTAATACTCTTATTTTCTCTTATTTCCCCTTTTATTTGACTTATTTCTCCCTTGTTTTTGTCACTTAAGGATTGGGGTTTGCCTTTATTCCACTGCTCCTTTAGTTTCTCCAAAACTTGAATTTGAATTTCTAGCTTGACAGCTAGATCAATTAGGCTTTCAATATTTGAGAAATGTGTGTCTTTCTTCATGATATTTTGTGCTATAGACAATTCCTTCTGAATAATTTCTAAATGTGGTAGCATATGGAATTAAATTAATATCAGTTTATTTCTCATGTCACTAATTCAAGCTATGAGCTTGACTAACCTCTACTATCCAAATGTTAACTTACTATATGAGGGTGACCTCAAACTTACATTATTGCCCAATGAAACTATACATGCCCTCATGTTAACATTTATTAAATCAATAGATCATTGATTCTCCAATGTGAAGAACTCAACATCACAAAGTTTCATATACAAAGTATGAATAGTCTTCAAAACTACTTCTAGCTATGTGACAAAATTAGAAAGTTCTGCTCATATATGTACAAGTTTTCTAGAGACTTTCTCCAAAACTTTGTGCTCAAATATTCTTTCAAACCATTGCATCAATTTTTCATTAGTCTTAATGCCTTTTGATTGAACTTTATGAATTATGTGCACTAACTAATCCAAAATTTGATGCCAATTATGCCAAATGCATCTACAAAAATATCTTTAATAGTATGTAATACTTGTTTCTTTTTGTGCTCTCTCCTTAACTATTCTTGCTTTGCCTTACGACTTAGCAAATTTTGCAGCTCCTATATTTACTCCAATGTCAAATTGTTTAAGTCATGCATGGGAAAAGCAATTATCTCATCTAGACTTACTCACTCATTTGTCATTTCTTCTGACTGAGTCATAATATAAGATCATGGGGTTATATCACTAGGTAGTGATATTTGCAATTGTTTTCCCTTTTCAATCAATCTAGAGACTTGCTCCTCCTCCTCTATAGTGGGCGTCACCTACTATTTAGGTGTTCTAGTTAATGGGTCTAATGGATTTGTACTCAAAAACTGTATAATAGCTTGTGTAACTTCTTGCTCTTTTGATTTATCATTCTCTTATGTTGACTTTGTTTTCTTAACTTTTGCAATCTTCACTTTAGTCTAAGACATAGGCATACAATTAAATTGTGGAAACAAAATTATAGCCTTGCCTTATTGCTCGACACTTTTATCGTTAATGAATAATGTAACTTCAAAACTATTAGTCTTTGTACTTTCAATGCTTGTATAATGTATGATTTGTAACAATATTCAATTGGTGCTGGGTAGAGATATGTCAGGCTCAACATTTTGTTTGTCTTCTTATGTTAACACATTCTGATCATGTGGTGATGAATTTGGAATGTCTTCAATGGTGACAACATCTTGTTGTTCACACCCTTCTATAAGTTTCTTTATTTCCTCAATGAGTTTTAGAACTTCTTCTGCATCATCCTCTTCTTCTTTATTTACTTCACCTTCTTCCTCTACCTCTTCATCTCCTTTATTCATTGATGGATTAAGAAGTTCAAATGCTTCTCTCCATACACTAATACTCGCTTGCTCAAATTTATGAGATTTATTCATCAAAATTTTATATGCCCTTTCTTTTGGCATGAACTTCTTCACAAAATATTTTACGGCAATAGAAATATGTGTCTTACCTAAGTCTAGCATTGTTTGTGCTAAGGTGGTCTCCCTGATCTGTCTCTTAGTAGATAATGCCCACTTCCACTTAGCATCAACCTTATTGTACAAATTCTTTGGAATGCCTTTTTCCAGCTCTATAGGTGTAGTCTTAAATTGTATCATCATTTTTATTAAAGTTTTTTCAAGTTTTTCTTGATCTTCTTTATTTAAGGAATCAAAATTGATGTCTTTGAATCTTGTCAAGCTTGCAAGTTTAGTGATCTATTGACATACCTTATCAAAAAATATAGGAAGTGGTCTTGACACAATCTATAATTTTATTAGATCATCAAACTTGGTCTCTTCATCATCTTCTTCCTCCTCTACTTCAACTAATTTTCTCTTTAGCCTTTTAGGAATGTTTTGCTTAGGTGCATTGGCTTGTTTCCTCTTTGCATGACTTCCTTTTGTTTTAATAGATGGGGGCTGGGCTATTTTTGATCTCATTATAATTTTCCTTTTAGGCTCCTGAGGTGTAGCAACCTTTTGCGCACTTTTCCTAAGATCAACTTTAAACTTGGGGTCAACAATTATCACTTTCTTTTGCTTAGTTGCCTTAGGCTCAACAACAACTAGCTCTTTGCCTTTTCCTTCCTTGAGTTCAAGTATTCTCTCAAATTCTTTTTCTTCTTCATCATCCTTATCCTTAAGAATCTTCTTCTTCCTTTTCCTTTTGTCTTGGGCTCACTTGACTCCACATTCATTCGATCCTTTATCTAGTCATATTTGTTGAATGGATCGATATTTACATCAATATATTTTGATAAAAGTGAAATTACTACTGCTATGAATTCATCAACATTAACCTCATAATACATATGTCTTAACCATGCAATTCTAGGTAGCACTACCTATGCATAAACAAAATCTGTGTCTACCATAAAATATATCTCATCAAAGTATCTATCTACAATAGATTTGGGAATCCTCATTCAATTTTTCCTTTTTCTTTTGAATTCCTTAAAGTAGTTACCATAATTTCTTTAAAATTCTCTCTCAATTGATTTATCAATTCATTTATCTATTCCATAGCTATCTTGTTCCTATCCCACACTATAGTACTAATGGTAGGAAAATAATTCTATACATAAAAGAATTTACAAATTAACAAAGATCCAAACTTACATGATGTATTCTTAGAATTTTGAATTGCTCCCAAATTCTCTACCAGTTGTTGTAGTTGCATCTCGACAAGATCATAAGTATGTTCCTTTTTAACAATTTTGTAGCCTAGGTATACTACAACGCATGACACACTGTTCAATCTGCTGGATTGGTAGAATTTGTGTGCTATCTCATGTACTATAAATTCAATCACAGGTTCTTCAATCCCATCAATTCACACCCCTTGACATTCCACTTTACTTTGGTTGATTTGTCAATTTCATTTCATGCAGTGCTCCTTATGCTCTTCAGTCTGTCCAAGGTAGGGTATCCAGTAACTTGGCATATTATGGCCTTTTTAATTTTGATTGGGCCTCCTTCTAACCTTACCTACATATCATGAATACAAGTTAGGTCAATCTTTATCCACTCAACCTTGAAAATTTTAAGAAAACCTAAGGCATGGGTAAGCCCTTTCTTAGCTATGATCTTGTATTCATCCTTTAGTACTTCATTGCTGCATAGCTTCTCATAAGCTACTCTTATCTCAAAATCTCCAATTTCTCCTATTTTGCACATATAATAGGCTCTAATATCCTGTATAGTCAAAAATATGGGTGGAATTGATGATAGGGCACAATTCATCTCTTTTGTTGTTTCTCTTCTAATTTTTTGATTGGGTGATTTCCTTTTCTCAGGATTAATTCCTCCTGTAAAGATGCATAAAATATATCTTAACTATATCTACAATCATTTAATGTATATAGAAGTTAGCCAAAAATGGTTTTCATAGGTGTCTGTGTGATTACAAACTCATATGAAAAAATTGGCTTTCTTGGCATCTAAATGTTCTTATGCTTGGTTGTTACTAACATTCATGCTGACACTTATCTTCTAACACTTGATCTTTTCTGTTTACTTGACAAAAACTGTCTTCCAATTTACTCGATTTAAATTGTGTATGCTCAACTTATATATATGCTTGACCTTAACTGGGGATGCTCAATAATCTTTGACTTTCTTAACATGTAATTCAAAATAAATAAGTCTTTGACCTTTACTAGATGACTTAGTCATAGTGATGACGTTACATCCTTGCCTAGTAAATGACTAAGTGTTTGGATAATAATATGAAATTTAGGCTTAGAGATCAATAGTGTTATGATAGTTTACTCTATATTTCATGCTTGAAAGGAACACAAATATATGAAATAAGGAGAATTTGGATTCCCCCCTCCTTAAGATGGAAAAGTAAGTGCTTATTTTGAAATCTTAAGTAAGATATGAACAAGGATAACACAATTTTTACATTAAGATAGTATTCATAAGAAACACCTAATCCAATCCACACAGGTCACAAGTCCTATGAGGCCATGGAAGGGAAGAGGGCAATGCAATACCAAGCAAGAAGTGAAAAGGGATAATTGTGAATGATAAGCACTATTTTAAGAAAATTTCAAATGATGTAATATTCAATGTCACATGATAAACAAATAACATTTAACCAAGGGAAACATGGATCCTTGAGAGAATGAGAGAGGGATGGATATGATGTCATTTCTCTTCAAGTGTATAAGAAAGGGAAAAGAGGACCTATTATGATACTCACAAAGTAGACCATGCAAAACAATGAGACCCCAAAGGATAGAATAACAATATTACATGATAGAGCAACTTAATAGGGATTTATCATGGGTTTGATCTTGAGGTCACCAACAACATGGTGAATTAGTGGAAAGATGGCAAGGTAAAGGTGAATGGTGTCTTGTTTATGATCACAGAGGAGGTTGTAGCTATGGTTACATAGATTCTGATGGAGGTTTTCAAGTTTTAGAGGGATAAAAAACTGTCTACCAATGTAGTGAAGGATTTTGTGAAGAGCACTGAAGAAATGAATGAACTAGTTAAAAGTGAGACATTTTATGTTATGGAATCCATCAAGAAGCTCTGGAGGTATGTTTTGCATGCTGTCATTGAATATATTACTCTAGACCCTAGGTTTGATCAAGTAAGAACCCATCATTTCATTCTTCTTAATCATTTTTTCCATGATAGTAAAATTTCTTTCCCTTACTATTTATTAACTTTGAAGTTTTAAGAAGAAACCTACTGTCAACCCTGCTCTTCATGAGGGATTGTTGTTTCTAATCCACAAGCACTTCAAAGCTCAAATAGTTAGAACCATTCCCTTGTTGGAAGCAAAGGATGAAAATGGTAGCTCTAGCTACTTTTTTTATTCTAATGACATTCAGAGCATAAGCTCAGAGGGGGAGGGGAATTTTTCTTCTAGTAAGAAAATTAAGGGTCAAGTTGAGAAATCACCCTCTGTTATAAACCCAAGAAGAAAGACCCCAAGGGACCATGGCCAAATCTTTGGTAAAGATTATATGGATTATAATGAGGATGAGAGGACATGGCTTCTAATGAGGAGGGCAAGGAGATGAAAGAGGGGAAAATGGAAGAACATGCAGGGAAGAAACATAAGAGGGATGATGCAGATGATGAGAGGGCTACGAATCAGGGGCTGGATGTTATGATTCTCCCTCTCTCCCTTGTTCATCCTCAATCTCATCCTGAGGATAAGGAAAAGGCTGATACTAGTGGTAAAGAGGGGGAAGTGCTTTTCAAAAATAGGAGAAAATCTTGGGGGAATTTCAATGTTAGGATTGTGATGATGATAATTTTTAGAGAAGCTATGAATCCTTAGATTTTGGTGGATAACCAAGAATAGCCCTGTCTTGAAGAGCTCATTGACCTTGCTATTTTGGCAATCACTAATAATGCTAGGGAGACAGGAATGAATCTTTTGAACAATGCTCGTAATAATATGATTGATAATTTTAGATCAATCAAGTGGCTATACCATGAGTTGGAAGAGGTTAGAGAAGGTTAGTTAGTTGGAGGGTAGCAAGAAGAATACAGATAATGAGAACTAGGAGGATTAGGAGGAGAGAGTCAGTCTGGCTGAGAGGAGAACTAAGAATCTGGAAAAATACAATCACAACTTGGCTAGCCAAATGATCTCTCTCATCAATTCGATCAATGATAATATTCTCTCATTAATTGATGTGCTCAAAGGTAGAGGCCTATTGGTAGGTGAGGATGGAAAGGACAGAGGTAGAGCTAGGTCTGATGAAGATATGGCCACTGATATCACCTTTACTAGCTTGGACTAGGATACGCAAAAAGCCCAGTAGCAGATGTTCAAGGAGCACTAGAAGATTTATGAGGCTACCTAGACCATGTAGGATCTTGAGAGGAAGAATGAAGAGTAGCCCTCTTGTTCTGTCTTTTTGTTATTTGGCTGTTTCTTTTTTGGCTTTTGGTTTTAGCTTTTGCTAAGTTATGTTAAAGACAATTTGTTTTTTTGGCCTTTCCGTTGGTCTCTATTGTTGGCTAGGCCTTGTGCTTATTATCAGCCATTAGAATTGTTTTATTCTAGCTGGGATTCTATTGCTTATTTTCAAGCATGTTTATGTAGCTACTTTTGGGTTTTAGGATCCCTATAAAACCAATTTATCTTATCAAAAACATAATAGGGATTTAGATATTATCCAAATAATTTAGGATCAAAATATAACTCAATGTGCCCAGTTATGTGAATTATATTAGTATCAATGGATTGTTTAATTTTATATTGTAAAGCTTGACATTAACTAGTTGAGTAATCATTATAATTTTGATAGATGGAAAAAGGGAGATTCATAAGATTGTTAATGTATTATTTTTGCATTTAGGTCTAGTAATCACCTAGCACACAAAAGTTTAGGGAAAAAGATATCTTAATAAAGTGTAGATATATATAAAGAATAGGATGTGGACAAGGAAGGAGATTCAAAACTAGATTCTTCATTAGGTTCCTCACTATTCTAAATATTTTGTTGCATACATCTAAATCATGTTCTAAAGTATGAGTTGAATTAGTTTGCGAATCAAGTGGAATGAATGACATATAAAGTTCTATAAAAGATCTCATGTTGTCATTAAAAATATTGTATTCATGCAATAAAAATGACCCATAATAAACATCTAAAGGGGAATCTTTAAATATGTTATTGGAATCGTATTTAGTTCACAAACAAGCATTAAGTTGATCATCAAGAAGAAGTGTGTGTACCATCTTAAAATGGATGCACTTCATTTTGAGACCTTTTATCCCTCCTTAGTGTGGTTTTGGTTTCTCCTTTTCCTCCTGTAATCCATATCATGCTTATAGATAATCTTTCACCTTTTGATCTAGGCCTTTAAATGTTGCATTATCACCTTTTTGGTCATATCTTTCGGTGGTTACATTATTTGCCAATGCTATCTGCACTTCCTCCAAGAGTTTTGGATGCCCTTCCCCTCCTCTTCTCTAGGAATATGTCAAATAGGTTAACCTATTCTAGAATAGGTCAAATTCAAGTTGACCTATTTTGGAATAGGCTGACCTCAAGTTGAACTATTTAGGAAGAGGTCAATTGATTATGGGGCACAAGGCTTGAAATGTCTCAGGGTTCCAATTATTAATTATATGATTCTCAGTCAGCTTGTATTGTTTTATTGCATGAAATATAGTATATAAGGAGGCTTCATCTTCACATCACACATCCACAATACATCAAGTAACCAAATAATGACATTCAAGAAAGAAAGCAAGTATGCATAAATATCTATCAAGTTCAAGTATTTACTCTTTGCATCAAGCTTCATAATTCAAGGTAGTAGTGGAGTTTGGATTCAAATGAGGAGATTCATCATTCAAAGTTCTTCTATCTCTGACCATGGAATGTAACATACATTCCCATCCATGAGGTTTTGGATTCTTTGATTTCCTTTTGGTTCATTGAGTCAAGGCTATTTCATTTACATACTTGATCACATATCAAATTCAATTACATTTATAAAGGTAATTATATATTTCATTTAACATATTCAATAATCCTACATGTTAGAATTTCCTTTATTATTACATTTAAAATACAATTCAAGGCTGATCCCTTAATTTAGGGCTTGATCAAGGTAAGCCCTCATCCACCCAAAAACAAAAATTCAAATTTATTTTGTGTAGGAGTACGTTAGCAAATTTATGATTGTAGATTTAGAAATAACTCCTTGAAAGCTTTCTAAAAAAATTGTGCTAACCTAGTTATAGTGCATAAAAAAGATGATGAATTTGTGGAAAAGCATCTAAAATAATTTCCAAAAGGTTGACCTATTCTCTAAGCTTTAATTGAAAAAATAGTTTTTGGGGTTCTCTTAGTTTTCTATTCTATTTAGAGATCTACGATCTGATTTTTAGTGAAAGGTCGATATCCAAACTTTTCAAATGAAAAAATACTTTCCTATTCATATTTCAAGGTGAGCCATCTATCTTTTATTTTAATTCATAATTTTAACATAAACTTGTATCTTAATTAGGCCAATTGTATACATTTGACATCTAGATTTACATTACTTAGTCAATTAGTTCAATTTTGCATACACATTATCACACACATGGGATAAAGAGTATTTCCTTTAATTGAATTCCTTTCCACAATTCAAAGTTCATCATTGGCATCCCTTCATTCATTTTGGTCTTGAAAATATAATTTGGATTTAGGAAGGAATCATAGTTGTAGATCCTCCTTCTCCCATGCACATATTTGAATGCTATATTGTGACAAGTGGAGGCCTACACTCTATTAAAGTGATTTCATTTGTTAACTAAATACTGTGTACATGATTTTTTATAGATTAAATTTACATTATGATGAAGAGTTGAGGGAACAACATGCATGGAATATAACCATGGTCACCCTAAAATAAAATTATAGTGAATAGGTCTAGGCATAACATTAATAGGTGTAGGCAAAATAACAAGGCCTATTTGAATAAGAAAAATGAGAACACCCAAAAATTTTTTTGTGACATTATAAGAGGCACAAATAGGAATAGGATAAGGTTTTCTAGTTGAAATTTCATCCTTTATTTCATGAAACAAGTTTTAATGCTACAAATATCAACTCCTAAACTAGTATCAATTAAGGTCTCATTAATGCAATTACTATTAATAAGGATAGAAAACATTAGGGAATCATGTTGGTCTTAACCTATTTTAGAAGGTAAATCATCTTGAGTAAACACAAAAAGAGTGCGGACATGAGAAACATGTATGCATAGAATAAAGAAATTGATATTGTGCTAATTAGGTGGTTGAGTTGGAAGCATGGGTTAGAAAGCTGGAGTAGAAGAAATATTGGAAGGTTGAGGATTGTTTCTTGTGTAATTATGTTCTTTAAAGCACTCCAAAGGACTCCTTGGATTTTATTTTCTTAGGTATAAGTGGATTTTTTTGAAAGGAACCTTGTTGATCGTATCCTTTAACTATGATCTTAGGTTTAGTGAAAGTTTGAGAGGATTGTTGAAGATAAAATTTAATACTAACCATAGGGTTGTTAGATGTTTGAGATGTATTTTATTAAGTACATCCATTAATAGTTACCAATGGTGTACTAGGTATGATAGGTTGAGCATTAAAAATAACATTGAATCGACCAAGCTAGTGGTTCTTCATTAGTTTAGGAATGACATAACCCTTTTTACACAAGATATCCTTAGAAAATGGATGATGAATATACTTTAGTACTTTATCCCTAGAAGGAGTGTTAAAAGAAGGTAAGGTAATATTAAGAAAAGCATTAATAATATCCTCTTATTTCTCTAAAATAACCTCATAAGTGGGATATGCTTTAGGAAAAGGGTTACCATTGTATATGAATCTGTCATCTATATAAGAAATGTCAACCAATATATCATATTATTTTATCAAATGTTCTTCGTGAGGAAGTGAGTAATCGATGTCCTGGTCCAATGATTTATCCCATATAGGAGAATCATTTAGTGGAGGAATCTTGTACTGAATAAGACACACTTTAGGATGGGAATTATCATTAATCACACAAATTTGATCCTTAGAAGTAAGACAATAAGAAAGAAAGGTAAAGAATTTATCTCTTAAGTTTATTCATGCGAGAGGTACATTTTAGAAGAAGTGTCTAAATTATCCTTCAAGATCTTACTCTTTAGAGGGATATTCTTTAAAGGAATGTTAATGGAATCTTCTTTTGATAATTTTTCCTCATGGGTAGAATTAATTTTTAGAGTGAAAATAGTATAATTATCACTGAAATTAAGGACTAAGCAATCATAATATGCATGAAAATGAAACATTGAATGACCCCATGAAAAATGCCAAAAATGATAATTTTTTGTTATTTTGTTGGATGATAATGATATGAGATAAAGTAGAAGACAATAATTTTTACAATGAAGAAAGAGGAAAACTCAAGAAACATGAAAGTTAAAAAATTAGTGAAATACATGTAAGATCTAACTAGCCATACAAAAGGTATAAAATGCATGAATGGTACAAGCTCACTAAAATGTAATTGATGAATTAATTCATACAATGATGAAAAAATAATGAAAAATAAAACTAAGATATAAAATGGAACAAAGTAGATCTATATTAGAAAGACAATCTAAGACTAAAAGAAAATGGATATATGAGAAGTTAGGTTCACCAAAATTTAAACATGAAAATGGTGATTACTTCCTGTTTATAATTGGAAATTGAGAGGAGGAGATCAAACCCACCAAGTAGATATAGTAAAATCCACTAATACAAAAGGTCTAGAGCATGAGACCCCAATCTTACATTTTTTGTGGATTCCTTAAATTTGACCCCAAGTATAAATACAAGCAAGATACAAATATGTAAACCTAATCTAGAAAAGGAAATTCAAGGAATAAATATTAGAATGTGTGCACCATGGAGATCAATGAAGTAAAATGACCAAATATATAATTTACTAATAATAAAATCATGAAGTGACATGATTCTATTCTTGTTGGAAATAGGAAATATTGAGAGGCGGGGAAGGGGGGGGGGGGGGGGGGGGGGGGTGGTTGGGGGGTGAATCAATATTTCAAATTTTTTTGCCCAAAACTAGATATCATTAACCACTTTATAACTTGCATATGAAAGTAACCTATGCTGAAAAATAAACATAACCATGAAATAAAGTAACTCATAACACCATATTTTGTTAACTAGAGAAACCCTGACCAAGGGAAAACCCTGGTGGGGATGGTACCCACAAAATGATCCACTAATTAAAAGTATCTAGTTAAAGATATTAATCCTGTTAGGAGTCTATTACATTTGCATAGTGTCTCGGTCCTTGTTAGAAGACTTAGGCCTTGTTAGAATCCTCAACCCTATTAGGAGTTGTTATACAATTTACAAATGTATGCAAGATGACTCCACTTCCCAAACATGCAATGTGCAATAAAGTTCTTCAATACAAAAGCTTGATACAAAAATCTTCGCAATGCTACTAATATCTTCCATATCTGATATTGCCTATGTTTCTCTTCAAAAAACTTTATCACAAAACACATTCCTCTAATAATACATTATAATTTGCATCATATTCAATCACAAAAAAACGTTACACTTAACTTCACATTTTCAATCTTTCCTTTATACATTTCAATTTCACAAATATATGCTTTGTCGGCCTTCACACCTTTATTGCACTTATCAAAATACAAAATTGACTTCCGCTATCTTAGGGTTAACTATTAGAGTAAAAGGATTATTTAATTTAATTTATTAAATTACCTTTCCTCCCTTCTTAATATTTCACTTTATGTGCCTTGCATTTCAATTTAATAATTAATTGGTAATTATTAATGTCATTTACATCTTAGGGTTTCCCTTTTAGGGTTTCAATCTCATTTATAAGGATTGATCGGTTGTAAATTCATTCATTATGTTTTGCACAAGTAAATTCAATCTTCTTGTTTATCAAGAAAACCCTTCTCTCTCTCTTTGCCTTTCTTTCTTCCTTGTAACAGGTTAATTGCATGCAAGATATCCAGGGATCTATGAATTTGTTCATCATAAAATTCTACATGGTGTTAGAGCCTTTCCTATGGTTGACTGTTCTTGTTTGAAGAAAAAGAAGAATGAGGGTTTTGTTGAAATGAAGAAGATTGTTGAAGTATAGAAATGAGGAATATTGATGAATCCTATTATGGAACAATCATTATTTTGTTACTAATGTTAAACATACTAGTTGTTGGTGAGACAATTGCTGATTTGGTTTGAATGCTATTATTTGATTGATTGATGAAGAGGATTTGAAAAGAAAGGATAACAAGAGTATCTAGAGAAAGGTTGAGTTATATGGTGCATAAAAGAAGCACTAAGACCAAGCAATACTTTGATGATATAGTGTATTCTTTATCTACTTAAGGCTATAATGAAAGGATACTTGGAAAAGACATGAAGAAGAATAAGAAAAAAAAAGTATCTGCTAAGCCTGACTGAGCAAATAGTGGAAGCCAAGAAAGTTAGTGTAGGGTGAGAAAAAAGTTAGTTGAAGTTGAGTGAAGCAAATTTAGTATGTGCCAAGAATAGAGAAATCTAGTAGGTGCTGAGTCAAGCAAGTTTAATATGTGTCAAGCACTAGTAAGACTTAGAGTATGTCACACAACCTAGTGTTGACTGAGCATAAGAAGATAGTTATTGTCGAGCAAACAACATGTTATTCTTGATTGCCAATAAAATAAGTTTGATCAAAGATTTGACAAATCTAAGCTGACACAGTTTATTTCATGAATTGTGTGAAGTGTGTGGAAGGTAAGTATGATGAGTGGTGGCACAAAATTCAAGATAAACCATTTGAAGATGAATTTGAAAAGGATTGTAAGGAAGTTTCTAGAAGGGAACAAAATGGAAAAGAGGGTAGATTTGATGAATCTAACCTAACCCTAAGATGGAAAATTATGGTGAAGCAACAAAAGATCTAAATTATCTATATAAGGAGATAACATGCTAGAAGTGAAGTGTCATAGTGCAAACTAGATATAGACAAGGAGTCTTGAGCTATTGCTTCATTTGGTGGCCGAAGGGATAAACCTGTAGTTGGCATACTAATCAAGAAGGCTTAAGGAGGTGAAGGCTTGAAGAGTGAACAAGCTATTAGAGATGAAGGAGATTGAATGCCAAGCAGCATGGAGGATTGAACAAGAGATATGTAATCTACAAGTGAGTTGTTTTGTTATTAGATCAAATCACACTATTACTTTCTAATAATTGTATCAATTTGGATAAATCCTTTGGATTAAGGTTGACCTAGCAGTTATGAGTAAATCCTTTATAAGGGTGACATTCTAATAGAATGTTCTAAAGTCATCTAATAAGGCTCACTCCTAATAAGGTGATTGAAATGCTTTAATCAAGGTCACATTTAGTAGTGTGCATTGTAACCTTTAATAGGGTTGTCTCCTCATAGAACTCACTTTAAAAGAATGAAAATTGGTAGCATGTTATTGGTGGTTTTCCTAAATTGGGTTTCCACATAAAATCCTTGTGTCAAATTGTGTGAATGATTTTGTGGTATTTCATGTTTACATTTAGGCAAAGTTCATTTGACCTAGGACAATAATATACTATGGTTTGAGATATTGGATGATTAATGCATGTACATGTATTTGTTAAGTACTAAAAAGCTTTATCTATACATTTGGACCTTGGATAATTAATTTACCCCCCTCTCTGTTATTCTAAAGAATTCTAATAGGTTAGACGTAACGGATCTGGTATTTTTTGTGAAAATAGGGGGTCTCTAATTTTCAAAGCACTTTGAGGCCAAACATACCTCACAATTGGATTCCTAAGGCATCAAAACCCCCATTTTCATATAAAATATGTTGATTTTGGCCAACATTTCATTCTGAGGCAAATTTTTTTGCCTACTAGGGCTATACGACCCTTGGCACATGAATCAAGGTTTTTTTTGTGAAAAATCACAAAAATAAAAAATTAAAAAAATGCATTTTAAAATAACATGACATGTTATAAAAAAATGTGCCACCAAGCGGCTGCCATCGCGCCACCCAAGAGCCGCCCTTCGGCTGGTGCAGTGCCGCTCTCTAGCTACCTCACTCGCATGCCACCGTAGAGCTGCTCCTACGACCATGGCTAGCTATGCGCTACTCATGCTCCACCTAGCCTCCACCACTAACCTACAGTCATATGGTGGGGGTGGGGGGCATTAAGTTTCAACCCCTGTTCAATTTTTCAAAAGGGTTTTGCAAATATTTTTTGCTATGGGGGCCTTGTCGGTTGTTTACCTCTAACTTGAGCATACAAGGGTATTTTTTCGATCCAAAAGAAGTGCTAGAAAGCTGATCTAGAGATGCAGGTGATGGTGTAGGTAATTTTTGACATTTTTTTCTAGTTTGGTACCTATTTTTTATGCTTGAAGTCCCATGATGTCTTCATTCTTTTGAGGGGCGTAACTTGTTCGTTATAGCTCCATTTTTCGATGCAAAAAAAGTGGCAGAAAGATCTTCCCAATCCCTCTCTAGATTATCTAATATTTTTTGTTAGTATTCTTTAGAGGTACATGTAATTCTAAACTAAAGTATTTTTTCTCTCTTCTTGTTTACGCATTCCTTCTAGTAGTTGGGGTTCAATTTTTATTTATTGTGGGGGTGTTTTGTATTTTTTTTTGTTATTTACATCAGTAAACTAGAAAATTTAAAAATAATAATCCAAAACATTCTAAAATAATGGTCAAGATATCTTCTTATCTAGAACTTTTGACCCCTCATAACTATCACACATGGAAGACCTTGATGACACAACTTCTTTGGTCAAAAGGGTTGAGGTCTTTTTTAGATGTAATGAAACTAGTTTTACAAAGGCCTTTTGAGATCATGCAACATAGGAAAAAGATGGATGAGGCAATGGGGTTGATTTATTTATAGGTATATGATAGTGTTCAATTTCATCTTGATGGGCACAATACCCCTCAAGCTATGTGGACCAAGCTTGAAGGCTTGTTTGGTACAGTGAATGAGTTATGGACACTTTGGACTGAGGCATATCTTACCTCTCTTGTACCTAATTCTTTTACTTCCATTGAGGACTTCTTGATGAAGTTTAATTAATAGAGATCTTTATTACAAGGTTGTGGGAAAACCAAGATTGACGCTAAGTGTATCTACCTGATTCTTTGTAAGCTTCATGGAAACTTTCAGATTTTTGCTTCTAACTCTTATTCCACTAAAGATGCTTTGGGTAATAGATTTACCATGCCATCCTTTGAGATTTTTTGTGATCTTTTGACTCAAGAGAAGGCTAAGCTCTCTTAGTTTTATTCTCTCATAGGCTCACAAACTTATGCATTGGTAGCTTGACCATATTCAGGGACAAAGGAGAAGATATAAAAATCTGATTCTACAAAGTCTTAGATTGATTCTAGCACTCACAGTTCATCAGGGCCACCTCCTCCTAAAGGGGATAAACCAAAGCCAAAAAAATGAAGTGTGCTTATTATAATAAGCCTAATCATGATGAGTCACATTGCTATGAGAAGAAGTTAGATGGCTATGTCAAACATGTTTCAGATTTCATAACTCTCCTTCAAAAGAGCAACATTGATATTCCTTCTACTTCTCACACATCATCTTCATCATCACCATTTCAGTTAGATGTTAAAGATATAGGAAAGGTCCATGCACTGTGTAGCTACTATTCCACATTCTTCTAGATGGTTACTAGATTCAGGTGCTTCACACCATATGGCATCTTCTCAGGATTTGTTCTCTTCTTTTGAGGCTTTTCCTACTCCACACATTTTGATGGGGAATGACACTGTTATGACTATATTTGGGAAAGGTTCTATTGGAATTGATGATGGTACATTCCATGATGTACTTTGTGTTCCATCTTTGTCCTCTAACCTTCTCTCTATTTATCAGATTACACACAGTGGCATAGGGAAGATAGTTGAGTTTGCACAAGATTTAGTACACATCAAAGATAGTTAGACAAGTGATATTATTTCTATAGGGATGGTTGATCATTCTTCCTGAGTATACTCTGATCATATTGGTCCACCATCTCCACTATTGGAGACTCACTCTTCTTCTTCATGAGAGACTACTGAGGTGAAGTTAGGTAACTTGAAATTATGTGTTCTTCCTGAGATCAATGCTTTTGCTTCTAAACCTCCACCTCCTATTTAGATTCCATCTCTTGTACATGATTACTCTTCAACATTTCCTACCATTGGAGCTCCAATCATTGAGCCACCTACTATAGTTATTAAGGATATATTAGAGGATACACATCTCCTCTTGTTAGGATAAACTACGGACATAAATAAAAAGTACATGCAAATATAACCAATAACAAAAAATAATAGAACACACATAAATGAACACAAGGCACTAAGATTTAACATGGTTCACCCAATCCTTGGGCTATGTCCACCAAACAACAAGTTTGATCTTATTACAATCCAGTGATTACAACCTGATTACAATCCGTAATCCCTTATAGCTCAATACCGCCGCAAGAACCAATTTCGCATCACAACATAATGAAAAATACCCAACCCTAAGCCCTTTTATACAAGTATTAAACTGCTTTAGGGTTATAACATGTCGGCCATATGTCGGCCATAATATGTCGGCTACCATGTTGGCCACAACCCAATTTTTTTTTTGTACAATACTTTCCTAATCACTCACCACAATATAACACCTCTCACATGATAGATTTAACACACCTATTATCCTACCTCCATTGGAGATTTTATTTCAGTATTCTCATGGATTCTCCTTTGAGCATCATATAGGGCTTCCAGTTGCACCTTACATACATGGGTTTTATCATCCTTTCCCACTTCCTTTGTTTCCTTCAGATTGGAGCCACATTGGGATTTTCATTGATAGAGGGGTTCTGCCATTCTGGGGAGGTTATGGAGTCTCAAGCTTCTATCATGGGGGTTTTCATTGTACTTATGGTCTTGAGAGAATCTCTTGAGATGTTTCATTTGTGCATCCTTTTCTATTTCTTTTTGAAGTAGGGTTTTTCCCACTAGGTTTTCTCTATTTCTTCATTTCATAGAGACTTGGTTGTGATTGGGTACCTCATCAGGCCTTGTTTTCGAGACCCAAGTTTTCTTTCAGCATTGCATTGTAGTTTTCTTTGCATTGTTTGTAGCTACATTTTTGCTCATCTTAAAGGGGGGTGTTAGAGTAAAAAGTTAATTAAATTTCATTTATTAAATTACCTTTACCCAAGTCTAAAGATTTTAGTTTATGCACCTTGCATTTCCATTTAATAAATAATTAGTAATTATTAAATATCATTTACCTCTTAGAGTTTCCCTTTTAGGGTTTTTATCTCCTTTATAAGGATTGATCGGTTGTAAATTCATTCATTCTATTTTGCACAAGTAAATTCAATCTTCTTGTTTATCGAGGAAACCCTTCTCTCTCTCTACATTTCTTTCTTCCTTGTAACAAGTTATTTGCATGCAAGATATCCAAGAATCTATCTATTTGTTCATCATCAACTTCTACATTAACATCTAGGATGTTGTACCTAATTAGTTAAGTAATTATTTTGGTAAACAAAATAATTCCTTAACCCAAAATACTTATTTCCTTATCATGCTCTGTTATGCTTGTACAACTACAACTGGTAAAACTATTATAACTCTATACACATCATCATCATCATAGTCTTTTTTAGTCCTACCTAACTCCATACGTGTCAATATTGCTTCTCTAAATTGCATTGATCAAAACTTTAACTATTCAGTTAGATGAACTGCATAACACTTAGACAATTTTCTATGTATACATCCTAAAACTTCATTCTTATAATATGCTAACTCCACATGACTTATATGTTTCCATACATGATAACATTATGTCTACTAACCTAGCCAAATTGTAAGTGATTTCGCTCTTTGGCATTAATGACAACATATGGGAAAATTGGCTAAGTCCCAAAACAAAACTTAAAAAATTGTGGCCTTTTCAAATTTCAAAACTGTGGATCATCATTTAATATACCATCTTTCCTTATATCTCCTAATTATAATATAAATTCATGTGATATCTCTTAACTACAACTTTCTACACTACTCCCCCTTACATATATATACATAAAATTTTCCCTATCTCTTTCTCTCTCTTTTACATCAATGGCAAAGCCATAAAATTTTAAATACATGCCAAAATTGCATTACCTTTCTTTTCATATTGAGTTTGTTATCCTAGAGATGCAATGTATGAAGTTTATCTTTGGGTTCTAAATTTTTTTTTTTCCAAGTGTCCTTAACTACCTCAAATACACTAATTAGATGCATAGTCCATATGAAACTACTTGTACTACATTAAGATCTAAATAAATGAACTTTTTATATGATGTCTTTGCTGTGAGACATTCATCCAACTATTCTTGTAGATTGCCAATATTTAATTTTAGGTGTTATCTTAGTAATCAAGGGTTATACGAGTATTCATTCAATTCATTCTACAATTCTGCAAATTCATTCTATTTTCCATTCAGCTTGTTATTCATTCTATTTACCAGATTCTGCAATTCATTCTATTTTCCATTCAGCTTGTTATTCATGTCTCTAACATAATTTTATGACATGGTACTCTGTCCATACCACTTCCTTCCTTTTATTAAGCATCTTCTTAGTTGCTTCATACAGGTATCAAATTTTTCGAGGTCATTTCTGATAATTGTACATATTGTATCAAATAACCTTGCATCATGCTTTGCCTATGCTTGTGTATAAGCTATTTCTGATAATTGGGTGAACTCATTGTTGAAAGCTTTGACCAATTTCCTTGCTCATTCTTGGGGATTTGCTTCTATCACCTTAGCTAATATGACATGTTATAGCTTTTCTGATACTTCTTCCATTTTTTTCTCTAGACTCTTCACCTTCTTATTCCTCTCCAACAACTTGCTGAGCAATGAGATCAATTCAACTTGATCATGATCATCTGACTTATTCCCTAAAAAAAATTCCAATGAAGATTCAAGTGGTGACCTAGAAGAGCTAGGTTCACTTTCCTTTATTTTCTTGGCTTCCTCTTTCTTTTTCTTTTCTTCCTCTTTCTTGTTCTCTTTATCCTCTTCTTCCTTTTCTTCTTTTTATTTCTTCTTCCTTCCTCTTTTCTTCTTCTTCTTCTTCTTCTCTTCTTTTACTTTCTTCTTCTCTTCTTCTTTTCTTATCTTTTCTTCTTCTCTATTCTTCTTTCTTCTAACCTCTTCTTTTTCATTGCATCTTTCTTTCTTTCCTCCTCTTCTTTCTTCCTCTTTTCCTCTTCTTAATCCTTAGAACTAGTATAATCCACCAAATTGTCAACAATGGATGGTCCACTATCCTTGAGTGGATCCTCTACTGTGTCCAAGGTAATTCTTGTACTTTCAACTTGCATAGTGTTAGTGACAATGGTTACATGTAGAGTGGTCACTACCTCTCTCATCATTGTGTATGTAGTTGCTATTGTTGATGGTGCTCCTTTAACCTTTTCTTCTACTTGTGCTTGAATTATAGGGATTTTTTCCCCTAAGTCCTTGCTTTATTTTTCTTGGCTGGGCATTGAGGTCATGTATTTTACAATTTCTTATTTTGCTTGCTCATAATTACCTCCCATTTGTTGATCTCATTTTGGTTTTGACAAGGTAGTGACAAAACACTTAGTCATTATCTAGTAGAATTGCAGTGCATAGTGTTAGCATGAATGCTGATGATACTACATTGTGGGAGTATCCTAAGCATTGTAGAGTATAGATATGTTGCATTCATGACTATATTTATCATTTATGTCAACATAGTAGTAATTCTACTAGGACTAGAAGAATATCAGTCAGTAATATTAAGATGTGCAAAAATTAAGGAAGTTTCAGATGATGTGTAGTAGAGGACATGTTCCTGAGGTTGTTTTGATGATGTGGTTTAAAGGACTAAGTCTGATTTGATGTTGTATGAAAGTTACACTTGTTTTACTAGAAGTAGCGTAGAAATAGAGCATTGGAAAATAGAGTTATGATGATCTATCACTATCTTTCATCTGAGATGTAATGAAGGCGATGTGCAGATAAAAATGATAGAGGATCATGATTGTGTGGTGATGATAGCGTGTGTGCAAGATGTGGTTTCATATGTATGAAGTTTTATATAGACTATGAGCCAAAAGTGTTGTTTACAATTAATTGGGGAAGCCTCAAGGCCAAATCAAGGAATTATTATGAAGATATAGTATGAAGGAAAGTTGTTTTCTTTATTTGTAATGAGACTTGGATTTAGAGGATCAAGTGGAATGCAAAGTATTAGTGCATAGTGTAAGAAGAATTAGAATGCTTGCTGAATGTGTGTAAGCAACCAAGGGATCATTAGATGTGCAGTATGAGATCTGATTACAAGATCTGAAGGAGAAGAAGTCCAGTTGACATGACAGAGATATAGGAAGTACATTTTAGTTCTATTATTCTACAAGGAATAATACTAAGATCATTTGGATAGTGGGCTCTTTGATCTTAACCTTAAAGCTATTTGGGCAGTTGATCTAGCTATTTTCCACAACTCCTAATAGGGTTGGAATCACCTAACAGGGATTCAAAGTCTCCTACCAGGGAGTCATATGTATTGAATGTTGTAACAAACTCCTAATAGGGTCTATCCTCTAACAAGGAATATTTATATTAGTACATCACCTTCTGGGTGCCATCCCCACCATGGTTTTCCCTCTGATCAAGGGTTTCCCTAGTTAACATATCTAGTGTTAATTGTGTATGAGTATCTTGTTGTTTTTTTATATTACTCACATGGTTAAGTTTGTTTAAGGTTAATGTTTTTGATAATAGTTGGATAACTGATTCACCCCCCCTCTCAGTTATATTAGTGAACTATATATTCTAACAATTGGTATCATAGTATGAGGTCCTTGAAGATAAGGCTTAATAGCTTTGGGAGATTAGTGGTGAGTTATTTTAGAAAGAATACTCCTAAGTCTTATGGAGGAAACTTTTTCACCAAGAAGATGAAGTTTCTTAGTGAGAGATCATAATTGTGTATAGAATTGAGCATTGAGCTTCTAGGTAGAGGCACAAGTAAAGATAGATCTAGATCCAAAGAAGACATGAAGATCAAGGAAGGTATTAATCTGCTTATGAAAAGGGAGCTAGAAGGTATGGAATTTTTTTGTTGTTGGAGATGTAAAGAGTTTGGTCATTTTTCATTTAGTTGTCCTAAGAGAGTAATAAAATATAGAAAGAGTTTTCTTTCTGATGAAGATGAAGAATTTAAAGAAAGTATGGAAAGATTCTTGAATGATCATGATGATAAGGATAATGAGCTTAAATTGGCTAAGAAAGAGTATGTATTAGAAGATATAGCCTTGGTAACTATTATTGATGATTATGAAGGAGAGGATAATTTTGGAATTGTTAGATAGAATGCTAAAGTTCTTTTTGAGACTAACAATGACTTGTAGAATGATGTATCTATTGAGCATAGAGAAGATTAGAGATCTGAACCTAGGGAAGAGATTAGAGTTGAGATGTCAACTCCTACTTCCAGCAAAAACATGACAAAGAATCACCCTTCATAGCAGATAATTGGGAGCAAGGATAAAGGTGTGATGACAAGGAATAGAGTGACTGAGGAATTGTGTCAAATTTCTAAAGTGGAACCTAAGAGCACAAATGAGGCATGTAAGGATGATCAGTGGATGCAAGCTATGAAAGAAGAACTAGATTAGATTGAGAAGAATGAGACATGGGAATTAGTTCCTAGACCTAAAGAGAAGAATGTGATAGGAACCAAATGGGTATTCAGATATAAGATGAATGAGCAAGGAGAAGTTGTCAGAAACAAGGCCATACTTGTTTGTAAAGGTTACTCACAACAAGAAGGCATAGATTATGAAGAAATCTATGCACCCATGACAAGAATGGAAACAGTAAGGATGTTATTGGCTTATGTAGCAAGCAAGAATTTCAAGGTTCAATAGATGGATGTCAAGTCAATTTTTCTTAATGGAGAACTTGAAGAAGAAGTCTACATTGAGAAACTTGATGGATTCCCTCTGACAGAAGATAAATATTTTGTATGTAGACTAAAGAAAGCACTATATGGTCTAAAGCAAGCACCTAGAACCTAGTATGCAAGGTTGGATAGATATTTATCAAAGCTTGGATTTATCAAAGGTACAATAGATGGTAATTTGTACTTGAGGAAAAATGAGGATGGCCTATTTATCATTGTAATATTTGTGGATGACATAATATTTGGAGGAAATGATGAAGAAAGTGACAAGTTTTTCGAATATATGAAAAATGAATTTGAAATGAGCATGATAGGAGAAATGAGGTTTATCCTAGGATTACAGATTGCACAAAACAAATATGGGATATTTATTTCACAAACTAAATATCTAAAAGATTTTTTGAAAATATTTGGTTTGGAAAGTTGCAAATCTATTGGTACACCCATGATAATTGGTCACAAGTTATCCAGTAAAGATGAGACACCTACAATTGAGTAGAAGAAGTATAGATCTATGATTAGAGGATTGCAATATCTTACTCACACCAAACTAGATATAGCAAATGCAGTTGGGATTGTAGCAATATCTCAAGCTAATGCAAAAGAGTATCATTATGCAGAAGTAAAGAGGATATTTAGATATTTGATGGGTACATTTGATTATGGAATATGGTATGATAGATCAAGTGATTTTACCTTATGCACATATACTGATGTAGATTGGGTAGGTAGTATAGATGCCAGAAAGAGCAGTAGTGGTGGAGCATTCTTTCTTGGAGGAAGATTGGTTTCATGGTTGAGCAAGAAACAAGATTGTATATATCAGAGTATAGCTGAGTCAGAGTATTTTGCAACAAAAAATAATTGTAATCAAGTTATGTGGATGAAGCAAATATTTAAGGATATTGGAATTGATTTTACAAAACCTATTATCATTTATTTTGATAACACAAGTATAGTAGGTATGTCTAAGAATCTAGTATTACATTCTAAGAAAAAGCACATATCCATAAAGTATCATGTTTTGAGAGAGATGGAAACAAAGAAAGAAATAAGGTTAGAGTATGTAAGAACTAAAGATCAAATTGCAGATATCTTTATGAAGTCTTTGCCTAAAGATACTTTTGAGTACCTAAGAGGTATGCTAGGGGTTATGCCCCTACCTACTTCAAATTAGTTGATGCAAGGAGTGCATCAGTCTAGTATTATAGAGTACTATAGTTAGACTAGACTGAATGTTGATGCTTCCTGTATGAGGGAGTATTTGATATGTATTGAAACATGAAGGAATCTTGGTAATTGATATTTGGTATTGAACAATGCCTTTGGACACTCGGGCTAGTTGATGATTTGAGAAACTGATTAGAAATTGGTATGTTACAATTGACATTATGATTAACACCTTTAACATTGATGTCAATGGGGGAGAGAATGTACATGAGCAATAAGAAGAGAAGCACCTATTGAGATGGCAATGCGAAAGAGTTATCTCTTTAGGAAAATTTAGAAAGATTCATGTAACTGCATAGAAGGATGTGTAAGTACACATAAGAATATGCAAGTGTGCAAAAGGATGTGTAAGTGCACAAATGTAGCTAGAAAGTATTGGAACTTTTTTACTATGAATAATTGTTGCTGATCCTAAAAGAAGAAGAAGAACAATAAAATGTTCTAGAAGATTTTAGATTGATGAAGAGGATTTGACAAGATGACAACAATAGAGTATAGTTTGGTATTCTTGGAACTTAGATGTTTCATCTATGTTGCCATCAATGCCAAATGGGGAGATTTTTAGCATGAATGCTGATGATACTACATTTGGGGAGTTTCCTAAGAACTATAGAGTATTGATATGTTGAATTCATGACTATATTTTCCATTTATGTCAATATAACAATAATTCTATTCGGACTGGAAGAATAATTGTCAGTAATCTTAAGATGTGTAGAAGCTAAGGAAGTTTTAGATGATGCAAATGGAGGACATGTTCCTAAGGTTGTCTAATGTGGTTTAAAGGACCAAGTCTAATTTGATGTTTTATGGAAGTTACACTTGTTTTACTAGAAGCAGTGCAGAAACAAAGCATTGGAAAACAAAGTTCTTATGATCTATCACTATCTTTCATCTAAGATGTAATGAAGGTGATGCGCAAATAATAGTGATAGAGGAAAATTGTGCGGTGATGACAACATGTGCGCAAGATGTGGTTTCACATGTATGAAGTTTTGTATAGACTGTGAGTTGACAATATTGTTTACAATTGTGAATTAATTAATTATCTTATTTTAATTAATCAAGAAATCCTCAAGGCCAACTCAAGGAATTATTATGAAGATATGGTATAAAGGAAAGTTGTTTTCTTTATTTGTAATGAGACTTGGATTTAGAGGATCAAGTGGAATGTGAAGTATTAGTGCACAATGTAAGAAGAAGTAGAATGCTTGCTAAATGTGTGGAAGTGATCCAAGGGAACATTGGATACACATAATGAGATCTGGTTACAAGATCTGAAGGAGTAGGAGTCTAGTTGATAGGATAGAGATAGAGGAAGGAAGTAAATTTTAGTTCTATTATTCTACAAGGAATAAAACACAGATCATTTGGACAGTGGGTTCTTTGATCTTAACCTTGACGTTGTTTGGGCAGAAGGTCCAGCTATCTTCCACAACTCCTAACAGGGTTGGCACAACTCCTAACAAGGTTGGAATCTCCTAACAAGGATTCAAAGTCTCCTAATAGGGACTCATGTATTGAATGTTGTAACATACTTCTAATAGGGTCTATCCTCTAATAAGGAATATTTATATTAGAACATTATCTTATGAGTGCCATCCCCACAAGGTTTTTCCCTCTAATCAGGGGTTTCCCTAGTTAACATATTTGCTGTTAATTATGTATGAGTATCTTGTTGTGGTTTCAATTTATATTACTAACATGGTTAAGTTTGTTTAAGGTTAATGTTTGTGATAATAGTTGGATAATTGATTCACCCCCCCAGTTATATTAGTAGACTATATATTCCTAACACATACTTCATGTCGAGTGATCAGAGTGAGCTGAGAAATAAGTGTGATCCGAGTGATCAAAGCATGTTGAGCATAAGTTTCCAAACATTACATGCAAAGTAATATGACTAGTAAGTGTCAATTACTAGTATGTGTTGAGCACTAGTATGTGCCAAGTAGATAGTATATGTTGAGTCACTCAAGTGCCTAGTGATTCAAGTGCCAAGTAACAATTAGTGCCAAGTTCTATAGAAGTTGAGTTACATCATTCAGAGCACAACGAAGGTCGAGCATCAAATCCTTTGGATGCCGAGTGAACAATTTTTGGTATAGTTGTTTTTTATGGTACAAAATCCTATGTAAACCATTTTTAGCTGACATAATGATTAATTTATGATAATAAGAGATAAGTATGGAGTCATATTATGAATCCCTATGCAATACATGAAACCAATTAGATTAAGGGAAACATAAGGTGGCAATAAGGATCAACCAAAACTGTTGATTATAACCTAACCCATCTCCACCTATGTTTGTTTAAGAAAGAAAAAACCTTAGAGAGTTTAAGGATGCATAAGGAGATGAATGCTAAGAGTTGATAAGACATTCATGGTGGCTATGATAGCTATGATAGAGTTATGAAAAGTAGAACCAGTCTAAGAGAAACATAGACAACCAATGACAGGTTTAGAAAGGATAAATCTAATCAGAAGGATCAAGAAATAATTAGCAAAGATGATATCTAATATCAAGAAGTAAGGTGCTAACTAAAGATTAGGTGTTGAATCATTCTAATAGGTGATGTAGAGTCAATATCTTAACTGAGTAGTCCTAATAGGCTATTGTAAATCTCTTAACTGAGTTCTTACTTAATTGTAAGTTGAAATCCTTTATCAAGCTGAGACCTAACAATCTTTGTAAGCCTTTAAAAAAAAAGACCCCTTACAAGGTAGATTATAGTTTATGATCAAAAATTTGTAGCCATAATTGGCCACAATTGTCAACTGCATAGTGAAGATTTGTGGGTGTCATCCCCACCCCAGTTTTACCTTCTCATTGGAGGGTTTATGGGTTACCAATTTATTGTGTTATGTGTTATTTACTTTATGCTATGGATGTGATGCATGTTAAGTTATTTCAATTTATATGTTAAGTTATGAGATGGATGTTGGTGATATGCTTTAGAGGAAAAGGTTTTAAGTGTTGATTCACTCTCCCCTCTCAGAACTTACTTTCCCATTGTTATTTCCAACAATTATTATCAGATTTTTGTTCTCTAAAAAGGAAAGTTTCATAGATTTGGAGGTAAGGTCTTGAAGATGGAAGTCTACAAGTTGGGAAAGACTATTGAGAACCAGAAGATTGAAATATAGCTTGCCCCACATCAACTCAAGGAGGCAAGAGATGAACTGCATAATTCATTGGAGAGAAAGAAGGAGATATTTATTCAATAAGATGACAATCAATATCAAGAAGTAGGAACAACTACATTATTTAAAGATGAAAACTTAGAAGAGTTTGATGCAACGATTATAGATCTAATGGAAAAGAACAATGCCCTAAGTGAAGAAGTCAGGAACCTGAAAATAAAACAAGAAGTTAAATCAATATTGTTGTGTGAGATAGCTGAACTGAAAAAGAAAGATAAAGAAAACATAGCCATGATTGAAGAAGATAAAAGACTACTAGCTAACAAACTTGAAGAGGAGACATTAGATGTGCAAAAGCTTGCAAACATGCAATTGGATACAATGAATCAACTGATGATTGCAAATCAAGAACTGAATAGGAAAGACATTGAAATTAAAACTTTGGAAACAAAAAATACCCTACTGTAGAATGAATTGAAGGCTAAGAAGGAAAAGCTTAACATTCCTAGTGAAGCCATCAAGTACTTTGAGAATCCAATGGAGATACTAAGGCCAAAGAAATACATTGCTGGTTTAGGGTATTCCACAACTAAAAAAGGAGAATCATCTAAAATTGGTGAATAAAGGAACAATAAAGGAAAGTACAACAAACCCACTTGTCATCAGTATGGAAAATTGGTTCATACAACAAATTTTTGTAGGAGCAATACTTGAAATCAGAACCCTAAGAAGAAATTCAAAGGACACTGTCACAACTACAAGAAGCAAGGACATTAGGCACATGAATGCATGACCAAGACCACCAACACTCAAAGATTTGAAGGTTATTGTTAGAACTATCAAAAGTATGGACACAAGGCATATGAATGCAAATCTAAATCCAAGTGCACATCAAACAAACATACAAAAGTACACCACAATGGAAACTCTTATGATTGGGATTACAACACAAGGTACAATTGTCACTATTGCCAAGAATATGGTCTCATTTTTGAAAATTTCATAAGAACACATTTTAGAGGTAAATACAATATATGGTTGAATGAGATTGTTTTCTTTAGTTGTCTTAAGACTGGTCATGTTAGCAAAAACTGTCCAACTCGGTCACCTACACGGGGAAATGAAGGCAACAAAGGAAAAGGAAAGGTTGATGCTAAAAATGTGAAGATACAAATGAATAAGACATGGAAAAATATGGAAGATTATAGCACATCAAATGTAGATGAGGTCACTTCATCCAATGGATTAGGTGATCACATCAACCCCAACTAGGAAATCAAAGGTATGTGTGGAATTGACATTTGAAAAGTTAAATTATGCATTAGTTCCAAATATATAAGATATGAAAAGATCATTTTAGCATGAATTATGATGAAATGAAGTGATTAGAACCAATAGAAAATCTATCATTTTGTTGTTTTGTATGTTGTTACTGAGCATGGAAAGAATTATAGTTGTTGCCGAGCATCAAAGGAATTGTAGCTGTTGTTGAGTAGTGTAGATATGGTAGTGTGAGTTGAGCTCACTATGTTAGCCAAGCATGTTGAAAATCCTATGATAGTCGAGTTTACAACAATGTAAGCACTAAGCAATTAATGCTTAATTTGAAGGGTTATATAGTCAAATTTTGACTCATTTGCACCTACTAGAGTTTGGAGAGCATGCAGAGAATGAAAGTGAATTGAAAAAGGTGATTCAAGTATTTGCAAACAAGATTCAAGAAATACTCAACATCATCCATCATATTTGAGAAGTATTTAACTTGTGCTAAGTTAGGCTATTTTGTTTTTCACAAATCCTAGGAAGTCAAAATGGTAGCTAGCTCTTCTACAATAGTTTGGAAAGAGGGGAAGAAAGTTTTCAATGTTCTATTAATTAGTAATGATGTGAGACAACCCCCATTCTAAGAAATTCCTAAGATTGCATACAAGGGAGACTCATTTGGTGCATTATCCATGATACCACCAAAGGTCTTAATGATTCAAGATGTGAGATGTTGCTACACTAGAAAGATTGGAGAAATTGGAGACACGGAGATTAGAGAAACCTACTAGAAGTTATGTGACAATGGAGTTTTGAAAGAGTAAAATAAGATTGTCAAGCAAAAAGGGTTGACACATGCCCTTGACTTTCCTCAAGCTTTTAAAACTAAAGGGATCAAAATTGTGTTGACTTGTATACATGACAATCAAATTTGGTTAGAAAATGGACCAATTAGAATTACTATCAGCTTACCATACCCTTGATAGACCAAAGAGCATGTGGAATGATGCAAAGAAGGTGATTGAGAAGAACACATGTGCTATATGGAACAAGCAAGGGATGTTAATTGATACAATTTTAGACCCCTTGGTAGCCTTTGCAATCAGAGATATAGGTCAAATTCTTTCAGTCAAGCCGACTGAATATGTTTCCTATATGGTAGTTGATTTAGGTTATAAAATTGTAAGAGAGACCATTCTTATGACCTAGCTGAGTTGTAACTTCAATAATTGTTAGAAAATATGGAATTCATCAGGAAGGCTAAAAGTGCATATTGTAAGTTTGGTTGTTTGATTGTTTGCATATTTTTCTATGTGCAAAATACATTCCCCACTTTTAGTAAAATAGCTTGGAATACAAATAGATCACTATCCCAATAGATAATAGAGTTCATTGAGCAACTTGGAGATAATTTTGAGTAAGTAATGACTAGCTATTTTGAGGATTTCAAGAAATCCACAAAGCAAAGATTGAGGATTCCTATATCATTAGTAGAACAACATTACAATGATACGTGTTTCCTAGTTGATGAAGATTACACATATGTACAAGCTATAATACCCAAGGTTAGATAGTTAAAACCATTTCCATATGAAATTAATGTGGATGAAGCCTCTTTAGGCATCACAACTCTATTGGCCAAGAAAACTGACAAGGATGCTACATCCGTCAGAAACTATGATGAGGCTAAATCAAGAATAAAAATGAATTTACAAACTACCTTAGTAATAAGAAAGAAGAAAAAGATAGTGAAGAAGCTTAAAGAGAAGTTTGGTGAAGGAGGTGAGGAAGCAAAATAAGAATAAGAAGAAGAAGCACAAGGTCAAGGACCTTTGGAACTTACACAAGGTTTGAGTGAAGATGCTAATCTAGAAGGTGCCGAGGAAGAAGAAGCCAAGGAAGAACCTAAGGTTGCCAAGAAGAAGAGGAAAGCAAAGAAATAGGTACTAGAGAAACCAAATAATATTGTGAAGCAGTCACAATAAAAGCCAACTATACCTTTAACTAGGTCAAGCACTAGGGCAGCCACTACACAAGCTAAAGAAGTTGCAAAGCCTAAAGGGAAAAGAGCTAATGTCATAGTAGAGCCAAGCCAACTTGATCAAAAGACTTTCAAGAGATCGAGGAATAAATACAAGCCACAAGAGGATACATATGAGGAGAAGATAGAGTCTGATGACTTGAGTCAATGCAAAGTGGTAAGCCACAATCCCTCTTTTGAGATTGATAACTTGTGTGAAAATATTAAGATCAATGCATATTTCTCAAGTTTCACACATGTTGATTTTGATAACTTAGGAAGTGTAGAGAAAAATAATATAGAGGAGGCCATGTATGAAATGATGGTAATATTTAAGCCCACTCTTCTAGATATTTCCAACTCATTACCAAAGAGTTTATATGAAAGAGTTGAGCAAAAGTGGCAATTCAGTTTAAATACTGAAAGACAAATTAGAGAAACTACTTTAGCCCAAGTGATGCTTGAATTGGATAAACAGATGATTGCCAAGTCAATGGAGAAGCACAAAGGGGAAATTTATCCCAAATACTGAGCATTCCATATTTTAAAGAAGAAAATAGAAGATGTGGTAACCAAGAGTACATCAATTTGGAAATCTATTTATGGGTTATTCACTAAAGCAACAATTGAGAAAGGTGAGCAAGAAGTAGTAAATACTAAAAAAGAGAACCTAGTCAATGAAGGTAATATGGAGGGAACTCAAGGAATAATAAAGGAAACCACAATTGGAGAAGAGCAATAGGATGTACAAGTACTGAGGGCTCATCCCCCACATGATGACCAAGAGAGTCAAGAAGACTCAGTGAGCACCAATGATGTTCTTGATACTACATCATAGAATTTAAATCCTTTGATTGTGTCATGTCCAAAATTACAGGGCAAAACACAAATTTTTTTAAATATAAAAATAAAAATAATCTAAACTTAAGGTATCACATATTGACATGTCCATGTTACAACCAGGTTATTGAATAGCTTTGTGGCATTGTTAGATGATTTTCTCATTCGATACTTTAATATTACTATATAGATAATTTAACGGGAGATCTTATATCATTTATTAGAGTTTAGGTTATGACACATGGGCTAGATTATAATTAATTCCAGAGTAATAGGTTTTTCTCGAGGCCTTGTTGCACATGTGTTGATAAGTGATATTGTATTCATAAATGGGGGGGGGGGAGGTATCAAGTCTTTTTATAGGTTAAAAACATAATCATGGTGATGTATCGAGGATAGATAATCATATTCATTCTAGTACATATAAATGTTTCCAACATTCATAAGGAAACCTCAATTCATTATTTATGAATTCCAAAATTCCATATTTCCAAAGGATGTTTAAATGAACTCTTACAATTTCTAGGTATGGATATCATAGGTTATTGGCATGTAAAGTATTTGCATACAATTATAGTATTACACCCTTAGTATATAGATTAATTATTACCTTATGATAATAAAATATAAACCCTTATGCTACTATGGAACTATTGACCCTTAATTATGTACTACTAATGTCAACCAATACTAATACACTTACACTTTATCATTTAATAAAACTTTAGTCACACTAATAACCTACTAACTATGTTGTGGAGGTTATTTACTAACTAAATTTCAATATACCCCAAAGTAAAACTAACTAATGAGGATCAATTGTATATATTAAATAACCTAAGATAGTTAATTCATCATTTACACCTATAATCAATTTCAACACATTACATATACCTTAAGAGCATTAACTTATAAATTAAGGTATGAAATAATTATACTAAATTATTGTACTTATATAATATAAAAATGTATACACTATATAACATAATATCTACTACTCCTAACCAAAAATCATTTTATTACTAATACTAACTAAAGACCTACACCAATCTCAATGTAATTCCCATGAACACATGTGATTGTCAATTTAATAAACTAAGTCTATTCTAACTCTTAAATTTCCTAACTACCTTACACTCCACTCGACTATTAACTATCCTAACCACTAACTCTCGAAAACTTCAATCTCACTTTCCCCTAACAACTTAACTAATCTCCCACTCCACTTGCATACTTCCTAGTGCTTCCCCCAAGCACTGCCCACTCATGTACTCTCCCCACCCTTGTACTCTTAAAACACACTTATCTTCCCAAAACCAAAACATCTTGAGTGGTGGCCTGCATGGGATTGTGAGATCATGAAGTGGTGGTGTTGGTGAATGGAGAGAGGAAGTTGATAGGTTTGGGGTCCCTATTATGCGCTAACCGAGGTGAGGTGGAGGTGTGGCAGAGTTTATGTCCCTTCTACTCTCCCTACATGACCCTTGTGCCACCCAAGTAAGGTGTTAAATGTGTGGAGAGGGGTCATCAACCCCAAAGGGGCCCCTCTCCCGAGATCAACCTTAATTATTTAATGTCTATGTTTTGGTTAAAAGGGTATGTAACCCCCTTGATAGTGATATCGCTTAGGCATAGATACTATATAAAATTTTATTTTTTAATATTTTTTTTAAAACATGATTGTTAGGTCACTTTATTAGGTACATCACTATCATGAGTCTTCACATGCATATCATATCATATCAATATATTTTAAGGTAATTGTTTAGATTTTATTCTCAAGAGCTTTTATCATTTTATTGACTTCTTATTTTGAAGGTTTTGAGGAATATTGCTTTTGAATATCTTAGTGGACTATATTTGACAGTGTATTTTTCTCATCCCCATACAAAATCTAGAGAGCAAAATGCTCACTTCTAGACTTTGTTTTGTTTTCTCATATATTCTTGTGCAATAACTTCTACTTAGTGTATTTTCCTTACTTAAAGTATTGTGTCATGAAATGTGGTTATGTTATTGAGTTCCATGTTAATACTAACATTCTAGTAAATGCATCAATTGAAAAATCTATTGGAGCCTATTGAAATAATTTAAGATTAACCATTGAACCTTAAGAATTTGTACACACTAATTATTTGCAACTATGAATCCAACCCTTGTAATACTTTTGAACAAGATCAACTATGAACTCAACTAGATAATTCCTTAAGTATTAAAATAATGGCTGTTACAATGAATCACATTTACATCTCATTTATGTCCATTAGGATAAGTAAATCCTTCCATTTTAATGCAACTATAATATTAAATCTTCTATGATAAGTCAATCCTTCTATTTTAATACAACTAAATGCATAACATTAAATCTCACAATACAAATACTTATAATCATATCCCAAATTCCTTTGTCCATTTTCACAAGACTATATTCACAATAATACACATTTAAATGAACATCCTCCTTTACAACACATTTTATAAAACAACAATGGAGTCCTTGTTATCACAACTCAATGCATAATAGCTTGAAGGAAAAAAGAATGCTCCTTCCAGATACTTTTCACATTGTCACAACTTTTGCTTCACTAATGCAAGGAAAATTTTCTCATTGCCTTCATAGATCCAAAAGCACAGAACCTGCAAAACATTTACACAAGAACCATGGAGGCTCACCTCCCATATAGGCTTCTAAGAAGCCACCCACCAATCATGGGAAACAAGGCTCAAATGGGGCTGCAATCAAACATTTCAGAATGCATGCAAACACATTATCACAAGACATTTACAACCCTCCAAGGTTTAACACAATGATTCACCATTGGAATCATGAAACAATGGGTGAAGGTGGGCTCTCCAAAGAGGAGAATGCCATATCCATATACACATATACATTTACAATTGCATAATGCCTCTTCAAGGCTATCAAAATACATCCTCCTCATCACATCAATACACTTATACCTTCCATAATAACAACAAGGCATATGGCTTCAATGGAGCCCATACTCCATGAACAACAAAACCCTCTCCAAGAGGAAAATCTCTCAACTTAAATGTTGAGCCCAATTAACCCCTTCACCCAAGGCATCTCTTCCCTCCCAAGGGTGAGTGAAGCCTTCACGCCCATTTACAATTCAACATCCCAAAACAAAATAAAGGATATCAAGAAGGAAACCAAGAAAAATAAATGTAACACAAATCACAATCATACCATCACAACACAATACAAGGATTCACAATGACAATACATGAATCCACAACAACAATACATGCTTTCAACATCATTATGCAAATGCAAAAGATGGTCATGGTTTGAGCACCAACCTTGGTCCAAGATAAAGGCAATAATAGTTGATGAAGAGCTCCCTTCTCCTTAGACTCCTTTTCAAAAACCTTATCTATCTCTAAACTTAGAGAGTGGATGAACACTTCACTATTTTTTCCACGTCCACTAAAAAGACTCATCCACTATCTCTTTTTGGCAAAAACATCAAGCCATTGTCTCTTACAACTATGTCCCTACCAAATTTGTTACTTTTGACTAAGTGGGAAGATCGGGATGAACTCATGGTGCAACTCAATTTTCGAATTGATGGAGGAATGCATTGGTTAAGGCCTCACCCTAGGCTAGCTAAGCACTAAAATGGTCAAATTTAGACCCCTAACATGTTATGCTAACATATGGGCAGCTTATTTTCACAAAAAGGGCACTTTGGGACCACCTATTGACTCTCTAAAGTCCTTGTCAAGTTTAAATTCGAAATTTCCCCTTGATGGTGACCCATCCTATCCTTTCTCCAAGTGGTTTTCCTTTATCTTATGAAAGGTAAATTAGTTTAAGGTTAAGTATAACCATGACCAAACCCCTAGGTGACATGTCATCAACACATGAAAAATTACAAGTGTCAAGTGACACATTAAAACACATTACACATCACAATAACATGTCCCTACTTACTCATGAATTTAAATTTTCCACACACATGCAAGCTTATATTTATGAAATGAAACACATCTTAATGAGGCTTTTGAATCTCCCAAAGATTCACCTTGGCTAAACCATGTTCACATGAGTATGGACCTTGTTTCCCCAAATAATTCCATGGTTCAATTGCCTACACACTAAACTCAAACATTAGTAGCCCAATGAAAAAAATCATATAAATTGTATGTATAACAAATAATTCACCTTAATGTCATAATAAATTTTCATTCTCTAACCATTTTCATATAAAATTTTTAAAGCATTAAAATATTAGAATCTACATATTGAAATTAATATCTAATCAAATGATCAACTAACATTTTGAACCACATCATAATCAATTTCCTATCATAATGATGAAATGTTGAATCTTTACTGTTAAATCATCCAACATGAAATTTAGTTTTGAACACATATTTTAGGTCAAAATCATCAAAATGTAAAAATCACAACTAATATCCATGATTTAGTTAAATATAGTTTCATTGCTAACAGTATCTCATTATCATTATGAGGTAATACCTTGTCCAAGAAACAAAATGTTTGCATAGTCATGTCTCATAGTTTCAAAATCAACCATAGAATAAAACCATTACATTTGTTAGTCAATATATTATATCTATATGAGACATCAAATCTTACATATCATTCACCACAACATACCCATCTAATACTACTTTCACAATAATTGGCTTATTACAACTACATCATACTGAGTTATACCATGTAGACCCTTATCCAATTTTCATAACAATTTCCATCTACACTATTGGTAATTCTTACAAGGGTGCTACTGATTCATCTTTCTTAAATACTTCATTATCCTAATGGACCATAAAATATCATGAATCCATTGACCTAGTTTCTAGGTTATGACATTTTGAACCTTTATTCCATATGGTCTTAACTCATCAAACTAATACAACTAAGTAGGTTATTTAACCTAGCAATAACAAAAATCTATATCCATCTCCGACAACATATTGTAATTTATTATTGGTAAGTAAATTATTGCTCATCATGACATACATAAATTCTAAAACCTTCTTACCCTCATTTTATCATAAGATGTAAGGATAACTATATATATACTTCACATCCTCTTCACAAGAAACTAAAACATATCATCTAATGTCCTTGCTCTTTCTAAATCCTAATCATATCCATAACATTTAGGGTTTTTAGTAAGGTACTAGGGAAGGGGCCTTAAAAACTAAGGATGTTTTGACAAAAATACTACAAGACTCTACTAATACAACAATTCTATGTAGTAATCCAATATTGGTGAGAGTGGATGAGATTCAAAAGGTAGAAGTTGTATCTACAGGGGAGGAGCAACAAGTTACATCGAATGTGCCCCCACAAGCTACATAGGTAAAGGGAAAGGAATCATCAGATCTACATCCAGATCAAAGTGTAAACCTTGAATGGAAATATGTTACAACAAAAACACCATCTACAATGCCAATATTTGTCATTCAGAGAAAAGAGGTAGAGGCACAATTGACAACTACATCATTGCCAAGCCTACATGGTTCAAGTTTACTAGCCATAGTGATTGTTGATAAGGATGGAATAGAAGAAAACAAGGGTAAGAAAGCAAGTCCTATACCTATTCCACCATCATTGTGTGAAGTTCAACAAGAAGGAGAAAATACTGAAGATTATAAGTTGACTACTGCATCTGAGGATAAAATTTCCATATAGACACTAGTAACTTTAGTTGTCTCTACATCTCCTATCAATAGTCAAGCTCTTTAGAGGCTAAGTACATAGGATACTCCACTGTAAATATCAAGGCCAAGATCCAACACACCCAAGAGTGTTGATGTTACATCATTTGAAGATGTAAGCTTAGATAAGGTGATTGAGCTACCAAAGTTTGATTTGAATACAATCACTATTGAAGAAGTGAGCATTCTTCAAGACACTCTACAAAGGAAGAAGAGGCAAGAAATATTAAGGAGGGAACTTAAATCAAAATAAAGTTTTGCATGAAATCAAAGACATATTTATTGATGCTTTCAGCCTCCCAGAAATAAATGAAGATAAGCCTATTATAGAGAAACTTGTCAGCATTGTGGACAAAATTAAGGATGAAGACCTAGACACACATGCCAAATTATTAGAATGGTCTAAAAGGAAGTTTCATACCAAGGTTTTGGAGAAGATATCTAGAGTCATTGCATTTAGATAGGTTGATCTAGCAACCAAAATGGAAAATGTAAAGAAGGTGTTAGAGAACATTTTCTCTCTATACACAAAGCTATGCAATGTTGAGATATTTACTAAGGAGACTCAAAAGGCTATTGATCAACTATAGGGTGATTTGAAATTCATAGCTACCACACTGCAACAATCTTTAGGTAATAATTAGTTACATTTTTAGAGGTTACTATCAACTCAGAGTAGGCTTGCCAAGATGCAAGCACAAGATACTAATATTCAGTCTACTTTGATAAGTATCTAGTCCATGTTGATACCTGATGTGGAAGTATTGCACAAGGAGCTAGCATATGCATATATAGATAATAATGGAGCTACACAAACCAACTTTAGATAAACACACTATCAGTATACAACCCAATTGAAATAAGTGTCAAAAAGGGGGATTATGAAAATTTTGGAGAAAAATGTTTGTCAAGGCAGATATCTACTCAACAAGAGTAATTGAAGCAAACACAAAAATGAAGTACTTACTCAGGGGGAGTAATAAGGTATGGAAGATAGAAAATTTTTGCAAACTTTGAAAGTTTTTAATAGAAGCAAGAGAAAAAAATACATTGTCTAACTTATGCACAAAACAAGGATGTATATGCCATCACAAAGAGTTTTTACCACTCATGTCAAAGGGGGAGATTGTTGATCTCTTTTTGGTTTTGACAAGGTAGTGACAAAACACTTAGCCATTATCTAGCAAAATTATAGTTCATAATACATGTAGAGTGATCAGAGTGAGCTGAGCAATTAGTGTAAGCCAAGTTATCAAAGCATGCCAAGCATAAGTTTCCAGACAATACATGCTGAGTAATATGACTAGTAAGTGCTGAGTCACTCAAGTGTTGAGTGATTTAGGCACTGAGTAATAGTTAGTACCAAGTTCTTCAGAAGCCAAGTTACAACATTCAAAGCACAATGAAGGTCGAGCATTAGTCTTTGGATGTCAAGTGAACAATTTTTGGCATAGTTGTTTGTTATGGAACAAACTCCTATGTAAAGCATTTTTGGCTAACATAATCTAAACATACAATTATAAGAGATAAATATGGATTTATATTATGAATCCCTATGCAATACATGCAACCAATTAGATTAAGAGAAATATTAGGTGGCAATAAGGATCAACCACATCTGTTGATTCTAACCTAACCCATCTCTACCTATGTTTATTTAAGTAAGGCAAAACCCTAGAGAGTTTAAGGATGTGTGAGGAGATGAATACTAAGACTTGAGAAGGAATTCATGGTGGCTATGATGGCTATGATAGAGTTATGAAAAGAATAATCAATCTAAGAGAAACATAGACAAGCGATGAGAGGTTTAGAAAGGATAAATCTGATCAGAAGGATCAAGAAACAATTAGCAAATAGGAGATCTACTATCAGGCAATAAGATGCTAACTTAAGATCAGGTGCTGAATCATTCTAATAGGTGATGCAAAGTAAATCTCTTAACCATGTAGTCCTAATAGGATTTTATGAATCTCTTAACTGAGTTCTTACTTAATTGTGAGTTGAAATCCTTTAGCAAGGTGAGACCTAACAATATTTGTAAGCCTTTAACAGGGCAGACCCGTCACAAGGTAGATCATAACTTATGATCAAAACTTTGTAGCCATAATTGGCCACACTTTACAACTACAGTAGTGAAGATTTGTGGGTGTCATCCCCACCTCGATTTTACCTTCTTATTGGATGGTTTCTAGGTAACCAATTTATTGTATTATGTGTTATTTATTTTATGCTATGGATGTGATGCATGTTAAGTTATTTAAGTTTATATGTTAAACTATGAGATGGATATTGGTGATATGTTTTAGAGACAAAATTTTAAAGTGTTGATTCACCCTCCCTCAGAACTCACTTTCACATTGTTATTTCCAACACCATTATGAATATTTTCTTCTTTTATTCCATAATAAGGGCTCAATACCCTTCATGATACTTGCATGATGTTCATCATTTTTAACCTCACATAACTTTAGTATCATATTCTCCCTTATCTTCTTGTCTTCTTCAATTACTATCTTCTTTTTATTTATCAATCTATCATATAGATATTTAGGCATCTACTTCTGTACATCTTCAAATATTTTGTTAGTCAAAATCACATGTATCACTACTACATCTTCTAACTGTAATCTATCCATGTTACCATATAAATCATAAAACTTATTTAAGTTTATAAAATTTCCATTATTAATGATTGTGATATTTAGTGTGTCTATCTTTTGCTTCCAAGGCTTCCTTCCAATAGTAACCTTCACTTCTTCTACCTATTTTGTCTTTTTTTTAAATTCATTTGATTCATACTCAATTATCCAAGTCTTTCTTCTTTGAGTCCCATAAACTATTTTTCTTTTCTTTCCAGGTCCACTAGCCATTTGCTTGGTTCTCTCACATGCAAGAGATTTTTTTGGCTTCTATTTCACTTCAGTCAACCTTGTAGACCTCTTGGTGCTAGGCTGGATATTTATTTGTACCTTAACAATACAAATACCTTCTTTATCCTTCTACTTTTGTATAGGTTGTACAAACAATGGATATACTTGTTAAACTACTACATAAGGGGCACTAGTTGATGGTCTAGCTACTGTCAGTCCTTGGGCTAATCCAATGTCATCCACTAGAGGTTTAGCCATTAGAATATTAGACTATCAATTTTCTCTCATCTCTAGAGAAATTCCCATTTCTTCCTCATACTCTTCTCTTCTTATGCTCATTTCTTTCATTATGGAATATATTTTCTTATCCTCTCTTTTCTTAATGTCTTTTCTATGAAGTTCACTATGAACTTCCTTTAATTTCTCTTCATATGTGCCCCATCTAGGACACTCTTTGTCTCTATCTGGCTCAATTATTATCTTTGTATATCCATCTATAAATTCTTCTATCATCTCATATCCCATAGGATCAATGAACTTGACCCTTGGTTCCACTGCTTCCATCCATCTTACATTAGTTTCAACCATGAAACATATGTCATCTTTATACTTCTCTATCAGGGATGGAGGAATTCAATACCTTTGCTTCATCTCTACTTGGAAATTATTAATCATTCTTGTGATATCCTCTATTATCCTATCTTGTGATTTATTTCTATAATGAAAGGTAATCATGCTCATTGTACTACTATTTGTGTCCCATTCATGATCTAGCATGCAAGGAAATCTTCTTATTACTTGAAAGAACAAATGTGTTATCAAAGACTCAAATCTAAACACTACATTATTTTTCTTCTTAATTACGCAAATGTTATCTAGTAATTGATATTCCATATTTCACACAGATTTACTTTTTATTTCTTCACAATCATTAGATAAACTAGATGGATGAATCTAACAAGTACTGAGTTTAATCTTGAATTGTAATTCATCTTGTACCCAATTATCTTGCTTATCAGTCTAACTTCTATTCTATGTATCATGTACAACCTCATGTTTCTTCCATTAGAATTAGTGTTCAGATTGGTTTTTACCAACTTATTTACATTATTCTCATTCACAGGGTTGCTACCTTCATTACTAAGTCCAATAATCTTATGAATCGGGTTATTATCTATCATGATTTCTATGTCATCTATGGAGAACATATCTTCATGGATTCTGCTAAAATTAATTCATGTCCACTCATGGTTATCAAATTATGTGTAGAACATATACTTAATGATGTTAATCTCATTTAGGTGCTCAAATCCTTGTTTAAGTGACAAGTCATTATTACACACTAAATCCAAATCATTTTGAATGTCATTGTCTTCAATACTCTCAAACTTATAGTGAAAGTATGCCCTAATGTTCTCTTCATGCAAAATGTTATGGGGAACTTGTGAAAATTCTCCTAGGGGTCATCTTCCATTGAAACATAGGGATTCTTCTTAAATTTATACCTAGGCCTCTCACTGACATCACATACATTAGGATTTGCCAATTTTCAAATTGAAACTTCAAAGTATGACTGCGCAAATGATAAATATCTCATTTTTGTAGAACTTAGGCCTTCTTCAATTTTCTTCTTAAAATACTTCAAATTTTCCTTAAACTCTCTCCAAATATCTTCCTTAACTCTTGCACAATTGAATGGTACTCAACTACTCAATTTTGAGCCTTAAATCACATCCAACTCAATTCTACATGAATTGTGTAGGTACAGAACAACAAAAGTTGTTTTTATTTACCATTAGACTTGTTTTCCTTGGCGCACTCACATGTAAACCTCAAATATTATGCTCACTTAACCATGGCTTAAAAATTCCATGTTCTACCTTATACTAACTACACATACCTTAACTCTTTCTTTAACACTTTTTCTCTTGTGAGGCCTCACCCCGACCTATCATAGCATAGATATTGTCTTGCCATTTTGTTACTTAGGACTAGATATCTCAACATATATATTTTGATACTTGATGGAAAATAAATTTTGCTACTTATTTGATGATGTTTACCTTGTGATCTTTCATTATCGCATGAATTAGGACTTAATTGGCTTAGTCGATGAATTGATGGATATTATTCAGTAGCTCACTATTATGAAAAGAAATGGAATTATGATGTGATTCAATGCTTATTTGATCTTGTTAGGAAAGTTAGTATTATGCAATTTGTTTTTGAGGTTTAATGATTAAGTGCTTAATATGTAAATGATGAAGAATAGGAAGTTAATTATGGAATGTTTTGTATGTGAATGGTAGAATAACAAAGTTATCATGTACTTTTACTTTCATATGCATTTTATATGTGGCTTTTCATTGGACTACTGATGCTCAAGTTTAGTGTGCAGGAAAGGGGCCATAGAAACATAATGGGGAAACAAGGTATAAACACATGTAAATATGAATTTGCTAAGGTGAATCTTAATAAGATTCATAAACCTCGTTGTGATGTGTTTATTTTTTAATTGTGAGATGTATGTGTGTAGTATGTATTTCATGTGTATATTTTGAATGTGTCATGTGTCACTTAACACTTGTACTCATTATGTGAAAATGGCATGTTTTTTGATGATGGCTCATGTGGCCACTTTATCCCAAGTTAAATACCTTAATTGAGAAATTTGACTAATTGCCTTAAATTAGTAAAGAGAACAAGGTTGCCACCATAAGAAATTTGAGATTTGAATTTACCTAGCATTGTGATGGCCATAAAGTATGTAGGTGAATTTGTGATAAAAATGAACCCTACCCATGTTAATACTTTAAGTTAGGGGCTAATAATGACCACTAGGGAGCCTATAAGGCCTAGGAGACCCCAAAAAGAATACATTTTTTATTGAATCCAAAAATGAGAGCGATATATAGAGGCATGGCCAAATTGGAAACTCACTTGGCCACTCTCTATCTTTAGAGACAACTAGGGTTTGGAGGAAGAGGATAAGGAGCCTAGTACAACTTTTCATTTGCCTTTGCTTGGAGTGAGGTTGGTATCCATGATCCATTGTGTTCTTCATTTGCATATAGGATTGATATGTTTTTTTCATTTCATGTTAAATTTGGTGTATTGTAGATGTGGTTTGTGAAAAAAAGATCTTTTGTTTGTGTGTTGCATGTGAGAAGTTTATGTGATTTTCCTCCTTGAATCTTGTTTGCTGCATGTTGCATGTTGTGTAATGAGTGTGAAGCATCACTCACCCTTGGGAGGGAGGAGATGCTTGGGTGAAGGGGTTATTTGGGATCACTCATGTAGTTGAGGAACTCTTCCATGTGTGGAGATGATTTTTATGTGTTCAATGGAATATGTAACTTCTTGTTTACTTGCATTTTGGGAGGTATAAGGAGGTGTGTGAAGAGGGAAGTTATTGTAAGCCTCAAAAGGGCATGCTGATAATTAGAATATGTGTATATTGTGAATCATAGCTTTCGAAATCCTCCTCATGGAGAGAGTCCACCTTCACCCTATACTTGATTCATTTGTTGAATCTTTGTGCAAGCCTTGGATTGAGTTGTCTTGTAATGTATTGTGTAGAGTTATGTTATTTTGTTGTGATCATGCATGATATGTGATTGTGTAGCATGCAACCATTTGTGCCTTGTTTCCCCAAGCTCTGTGGGTGGCCTCCTTGAGGCCTAGGTTAGGACGTGAGCCTCCATGGTTCTACATTTGTCTCTTATTTGTAGGTTTTTTGCTTGAGGCCCTTGGACATTTAGAGATTTTGAAGTCTTACCTTTGCATAAAAGAAGAGAATACTGTTGTTTTGGTATTGAAATGGAGGACAAATTCATCTTATTATGTGAATTCATTGTATTGTAGGAGTGTTTTTATTAATCTCATGCATATGTCAAATAGAGAGATTGTGAAACATCTTGTTTGTGAGGTCCTTCCATTGTGTAACTTGATATGATGATTCCAACACCCCATTGCTTGCTTGATATTGTGTTGAATGCAACCTTGAGAGGAACATGAAGGAAAAATCCTATTTTTTTGATGTTTCCATATCATTATTTAAAATTTGAATGTATTAAAGAAAGAAATTTGTATTATGACATGCATAGGAAGAATGAATAGGATATTATCAATTTGTTATCTTTATCTCCTCAAATTTCATGAGAATAATTTAGTTTCTTGATGTTCATTATTGATTTCAAATTAGTTGTAGAATATGCAGTTGATAGAAAATGGATTTTTAGATAGTTTAAATTATGAAATTGGGTGTCAATAAAGTATATTGAATTTTTTTATGTTCATGAAATTGTAATTTGAAGGATTTCATTTGAGTTCCATGTTAGTGTATCTTGCAAGTAGATTTTGTTAGTAATATGATAGTTGCTTACATTAAATTTGCTTATTAGAATAGAAATTATAATGCATGATGCAATGTTAAATTATCATCAATTCAATCTAAACAATCTTAGAGAATACATGAAAAGAACTAGACCAATAAGTTAAGCTCATATAAGACCTGTAGATGCATATTTTTTTCTAGAAAATGTATGAGAAAAATCCAATAAGACCCTTGCTATTATAGTCAAATAAAAATATAGGCCTTGAATGATATAATAATATTCTTGAATTGGTAAGTAGAAATATATCATTTCCAAAATTCTTCCTATTAAATAAATGTCAGAATTGAGAAGAGAAGTCCTTGATTTATGATATGACCCTATGCCCAAAAAAAATATACATAAAAAAAAACAAGAAAGGAAAATAAATCTATTATAATCCTACTTGTCCTAACATAATGAATAAGAAAATAAACTTTTATGTCCTAGCTATATGCTCCTACCTAAGCGTACTAGATCTCATTCCATCAAAAGAAAGTAATTCCAAGTAATTAAAAGTAGTGGGTGGTTCCTCTAGGTGGCTAGATAAGGGAATGAGTTGACTTGGGAGTCTAAAAAGATTATAATTATTGCCATGATTGACATGATTGAATCCCATCCTTAGCACCTAGATTTGGGGCATAGAAAAAGGGGAAAGTTGAAGACTTCAACTACCCACGCCAAGTTGAGAGAGAGACATATGCTTGGAAGGAGATTAAGAGCTGAACATGGAAGATGAATGAGCACTTAATGTTTACCCATTTGAAGATTTGGTGCAGCCACATGGACAATCATGATGGGACCTTGTCCACTCTCATGGATAAGTTTTGGGGCACATGATTTCTCCTCAAAAATTTGCATGGGATGGATGGAAGTTTATTTGTTTTCTTTTAGAAGTGTATAAGTTTAAAGAGGGGGGGGGTGTGGGGGTGGGGGTGGGACTGTCTTGTCAACACACTTTCCATTTAATCATGTTACCTTACCTTGGGATTGCGTGAGCAGCAAGGAAGATGGGGAATGAAGGGGTAGGTGACCAAGGGAGAAGGGGGAATGTTTACCACTAACCACCCATATTAAAGAATGCCTTGTCTTAGAAAAGTAGGAAGAAAAAGGGTGTTAGTAAATAAAGCCAATGTATTTTTTCTAAAATTGGTGTTAGTAAAATTTTATATAGAAAATTATTATGAGTTAGTTGGGTATAGGGTATGGGTAAGAGATTTGTGTTGGTTTTTTAATTTTAATTTATTATTTATTTTTGGTTTTTTAATTTTAATTTATTATTTATTTTTGGTTTTTTAATTTTTATTTATTATTTATTTATGGTAAAGGGTGTTAAGGGTTAGTTAGTTGTGTTTTTTTTTTTATTTTAATTTTTTTTAAAAGAAAATATATGTATTTGAAATTTAGGGATTTCGTATAATTATTATTATAGATTGTTTTGATCATATATTGATTATAGTATAGTAGGTAAATTTAGGATCATATACATATAATTATTTTAATATATGTGAATTATAATATATTTGATTATAAATATTTTTGGGGTGTAGTGGATATATGCATTATTTAGAATATTCGTTAAAGGTGGTATAGGATTAGAAGATATTTCTACTGGGTAAGTTAATCGAACATTAATTGTAAATGTACTAATTTTAGTTAGTATTAAATAATAATGTTAGCAATAAAAGAAAAATAATATAAAAGATGTATATATATGTATATCTATACATATATATATATATATATATATATGTATATCTATACATATATGTATGTATATATATATATATATATATATATATATATATATATATATATATATATATATATATACATACATATATGTATAGATATACATATATATATATATATATATATATATATATATATGTATATGTATACATGTATATATATATGCATATGTATACATGTATATATATATGTATATGTATACATGTACATAGATATGTATGTATATGTATACATATACATATATATGTATAGATAGATATATATATCTATGGATATATACATATATATATGGATATATACATAGATATATATATACATATATATATCTATGGATATATACATAGATATATATATACATATATATATCTATGGATATATACATAGATATATATATATATACATATATATATCTATGGATATATACATATATATATGGATATATACATAGATATATATATACATATATATACATATATACATATATATACATATATACATATATATACATACATACATATACATATATACATATATATACATACATATATATATATATATATATATATATATATATATATGTATGTATGTATGTATGTATGTATGTGTATATATATATGTATGTATATATATGTATGTATATATATGTATATAGTTATGTTTTTGCCTTGTAGAATTATGGGCATGACAACTCTACGGATGCTAATTCCTTTATTGAATTGTTCAATTTGATGAGCCAAACACTACAACTGACTTCAATCTTTTTCAATCTTTCTAGTTGTTACTATTGCTATCATTTCTTCTAATATTTCTATTCATGTTCCTTCTGAAATTAGGATTCCTAATGTTGTTCTTAATGTCCATTCTACAAAATCTCTCTGGGTGACCCATATTATTACATAACTAAGATACTGGGACATTGTTTTGAAACCTAGGTCTAGATTGGTTAATTGGTGCTCTGCAATCTCTAGTAATATGTCCAAAGTTGTTGCATTTATGACACACAATGTTACTTCTCATTCCATTGTTCCCTTCATTAGATCTTCTTTCTATAGGGTTAGTACCTCTAAATATTCTACCATTTCTATTATTATTTGTCGGAGTTGATGAAATCCAACTCCGAAGACACCCAAGATCACTTGTATGCGAAAACCTGTCAAAGGGAAGCCAAGGAGAGAAGAGCGTGGAGCAAGGGAAAAACCCTAAATGGACATGAGAGACAACAGGTATGCAAAAATAATGAAATTGTATTTACAATGAGAATGTCTTGATATTATGAAAATACAATGAGGGAGCCTGAATATAAAGAGCTCCAGGAATCTTCTAGAACAAACTAGAAGATGCTAGGAGATAAGTGTGACAACTAAGCATACATCCACATAAGGTGGAAAGTCCTCGAACAAGGTGAGAGGATAAGTATGACTTAGAGAGAACAAACTCCCATATTTTCAACAACTTATAACAAACTCCTAGACTATAACTATTAAATACTAAATATTAAATAAATGCATTAACCTAAGTAAGCTTAAGTAAATAGAATAAATAATTAATAAATTAATTATTTATTCTAACACCCCCCTTAAGTGAAACTTAGGGAAATGCCTTAAACTCACAAAACTAAGATGAATGCAGAATGGGTCCCAACAACGAGGCCATGTTAGGTACCCATGAACAATGCAAAAAAATATGCAACCTCTAAAAATGGGGAAAGAGAGAAAACCACATGGAAAAAACCCTCCCCCAAAAAGAGGTAAGAACCTAGTGAAGAACTGAAGAAGCCTCCAACTAGAGGAATGTCCCCTAAAACAAGAATAAGGAGTGATCATGAAGAGCATCATTGAAGTATGAAGAGCCACAAAATTCTACCATCAAGAAGAAAATTGCTGATCTGAAGAACCTCCATGGAAGAAGAAGGCATGAACTGAGCATGTCTATATGGTGGATGATTCATCTCACCAAAATGCATAGGTAGCCAGCAACTGTAATCACCTTGTATATAGGATTAACCACTGAATACATAGTTCACACTATTGAGCCATTGAACCAAGGATGCATTAGAACAAGAACATAACCCCCCCTTAATGTAGATAGGGTGAGATGATAAGCAACTAAAAAGATGGGCCAAAGTCTCTTGCAGATGAACCAAGAATGACAAGAGAGGAAGATGTACAAACACTTATAAAGACATGGTCACAACGATGCTGCATGGGGCTAATGTCATGGAAGGGACACTCACTTGACAAAGGGAGAATTCCTAAAATAGAAAACAACTATCCCCCCATGGTGCTTTATAAAAATAGTGCATGTACAACTGACTCAAAAACAACATTCATGACCCCCAGAATGCAAGAGTGGCACTTTATTTCAGTGTGATACATAAAAGTGCTTCAAAATGATAGCTACAATGATCAAAACTGAAAACAAGCTGCAACAAAATAAAGTACAGCCCAAGACAAAAGAAACCATGCTAGGAAAATGATCCTTGGGCCTAAAACACTCAAGATATCCACCATATAGAAAAAATGCCAAAAATATGATAGAAAGAGCATGGGAAAAAAATTAAGGAAAAGGACCACATTTTTGAAAAGGTGACAAAACCAGCTTTCCAAAAATATAAAGTTTTCAAAACAATGACATGATATGCAAAAGATATGCATGCTAGAGTCAAAAATAGAACTTTGAACTTCAACTAAAAAAATGGGCAATAAAAAAGCATCAAAACCTAAAAATAGGTACACAATGTCTCTGTCTCAAAACTAGCTTTCTGGCACTTCTTTCGGATTGAAAAATACCTCCATATGCTCAAGTGGCCAAAAAACTACAAGTAGGTCAAAAAGGACCTTGGAAAGTGCACGAAGAGGGCTGATGCAATGTTGACATCATGTTGACATCAACATTTCACTCATTTAAAATTGATAGCTTGAAATTTTTTTCCATAAAAAAGAAGCCACCTAGCACACCACATGGTAGGTCCATGTGGCATATGGCTGACATGGCAGGGGCCACATGGAAAAGTGCCACGTGGTAGCCCTGCCACATGTCTCACATAGACTGGGTGCTCACTGGGTAAATAATAGATTGCCAACTATGCTGTCTAAAGTGGAGACTAGGTGGAGAGCCACTAGTGGATGAGTCGGTGGAGTGGTGAACTGTGGTGTCATCGCCTACAATAGGGGAGGCATCACCAGAGGAGGTGCTCAGGTAGAGCGCGATGTTGCAAGGGCAGAGCCACCGATGATTTGGGAGGCACGAGCGGCCCCACAATGGCTACTGGGCGGTGTCATGGCAGTGCACTCTACGCCCTCTTTTTTTAATTTTTTAAAGTGCCTTGTGTCCATACGATTCGTACAAAAAGCCTTGAAACAATTTTTTTTTGGCCTCCTAGAGCCTTATCTCCAAAATTGACAAATTTTATATGAATCCTAGCTGAAAAGCACCATCCAGATCCAATGGCAGTGTCCGTTTGGGCCTAATGTCCTTCAAAAATTTGTTGATCCCCTGATTTAAAGAAAAAATGCACAAACAAACTAAGGTTTGTGACTTTGAATCACGGCTTCAAAAATCCTTCAATGAAGCAACAATAGGGAGTCTCTGATACCATGTTGGAGTTGATAAAATCAAACTTCGAAGATGCCCAAGATCACTTGCATGCAAAAACCTATCAAAGGGAAGCCAAGGAGAGAAGAACGTGGAGCAAGAGAAAAACCCTAAATGGACATGAGAGACAAAAGGTATGCAAAAATAATGAAATTGTATTTACAATGAGAATGTCTTGATGTTATGAAAATACAATGAGGGAGCCCGAATATAAAGAGCTCCAGGAATCTTCTAGAATAAACTAGAAGACATTAGGAGATAAGTGTGACAACTAAGCATACATCCACATAAGGTGGAAAGTCCTCGAACAAGGTGAGAGGATAAGTATGACTTAGAGAGAACAAACTCCCGTATTGTCAACAACTTATAACAAACTCCTAGACGATAACTATTAAATACTAAATATTAAATAAATGTATTAACCTAAGTAAGCTTAAGTAAATAGAATAAATAATTAATAAATTAATTATTTATTCTAACATTATTATTATCAAATTTAGGCTTTCTACAATTTATTGCTCTATGACCAAAACCATGACAATTATAACAATAAACATTAGTAATAGGGTTAAATGTCTTACTTGTGTAGTCCCTTTTTAGATGACCAAATTCATTGCATGAATAACATCTACCTATGAATTCATTCCTTACTTCTTTAGGTGATTCAAGTTGCTTAGGTTGATTAGGCACATCAAATTTCTTAGGCTAATTAACTTGCTCAAATTTTTTAGGTATTGCTTTAGATTGTCTTGACTCAATCTTGTTCTAATTATCTTCCTTGTATTTAGGTTGATGAATCGCAAGATCTGATTATTTTCTAGCTTCATAATTCTTCGATGAATTTTCTCCAAGGTATCTATTGACATCTTTATCACCATTTATCCCATTACAGATAACCAATAAGAGACATCTTTCATGGGATAAGTTTTGCAATTTTCGGCCAAGAAAAGTTACACATTTTTGGGTGTTGAAGAAGCTAGTTGAATTATTTTCTTGTGGAATGAACACTTGTCTACTCATTCAACATTTACAAGTCAAAACCATAGTGCATTTTTGTGTTTGCACATGATCATAGGTCAAATTGAAGAGAGGAGCTTTTAGGTTGTGATCTTGTGCTACAATGCATTTTTTGGCATTGAAGGAGTTGGTCAAATGAGTTTCTCATTGTAGGAGCACCCTTTTTGCTCATTCAACATTGCGATCCTATGACGTTGTGATCCTACAATTTTGGGATCTTACAATGTTACAATCTTGCGCTATACAACATCGCATGTCTATGTCCTACTAGATGTTTTCATGCTGTAAAAATGTGCAGTGCATTTTTGTGCTCTACGTGACATCACAAGTCTTTTGCACAGAGGGAATTTGATGCTGTGATGATGTGTAGGCCAAAACTATTGTGCATTTATATGCTTGTGTTATTTTTTCCTACTAACTATAATGCAACTCGAGAGCTAGAGATTTATTGCAAAATTGCTATTTTGGGTTTTTTCACATGACATGAGTGGTTTGCATTCCTATGTTGCCACTTGCAGAGTGTATGTACATGATTTTATTAACCATAGGAGAATTTATTGGCCCATTTTCCATTATTTCATGGATTAGATACACATGGAAATTAGATTTTTCCTAATTTATTTTACTTGGATTGTCTATTCTTTCTATAGTGTTCTTTAGTTCTAGCTATTTTTTGTCATTTTATGATCAAATGTACACACAAAATAAGATTTTTTATTTTATTTTATCTTGATTTGCACTTTATAATCATAAATCCAATTGGTTGAAGTTTGAACTTCATTGCTATAATCTGAGTAATGCCTGACCTCTTTAAAAGACAACTTTGTACATATTTTATAGGTTATTCTCTGTTGTATTTTGGTAGTAGCCTAATGTTTTGCAACTATATTCCCTTTTACCTTCCATTAATGAAATATCTTTTTTCTTGCCTTTTCTTTACATTCTATTGTATAGTGCATGTATGTGCCTTGTAGGGAATGCTTCTTTTCTATTTTTCTTGATTCTTATGTTGTGTTAAATCTGCTTGTAGTTTTTGCATAGTAAAATTCATTGTCCTTTCAACACTTAAATCAGTTCCAAACCTACATGTGATTCCTTGGGAAATAGAATAGAGTTAAGGTTAGTGTATTTGGGTGTTTCATTGATGTTAAGTACAACTGTAAGAATAGGTAGTAATCAAAATTTCAATTTGGTGCATCACCTTTCCCTTTCAACATTTTAATTTCAGCATATCCTTCTCCCTTTTCCTCAACAATAGTAGTTTAGATGCATCTTGATTGTAAGGAAGCCAACCTTCTTCAAAGATTCAAACTCAAAGTGCAAGTGCCACACTTGGAGGTTGTTTTCATGTTACACAAGGTTTCTTGAGGGTCATACTTGAAGCAAGGGTACAGATTTTTGTGTCAACAATTTTTGGCACGCCCAATGGGATACATATTTTAGCTTCATAAGTTAGCTAGTCAGCTAGTTAGAGATCTATTCATTGAGAAGATGGGTGTTTTCTTAGTTAATATAATCCTTTAGAGGTATACAGTCAAACACCATGGTGACTCTAAGTGCAAATCCACTGGTTTCATATTGACCAAGTGCTAGTATGTGTAAGATCATTTTTTATCTTTTGTGATTATTTATTTGAATGCCTAATCATGAACCCATTTCATAGAAATGACTACTATTCCCCCCATATCATGAAAATTCTATTACTCATCCCTTATACTCTCAATTCCAATTTGAACCTCAAGTTGTTTATAACCAATATGCTCAAAATTCTTACTTCTCTTTTACCCCTATTCCACTAGTCCCAACATCCCCTTATAAAAGGATTGAAGATATGATCTTGGAATTCCAAAAGAATATAGAGTTGAAGTTTCATGAATGGAGTAGGAGAATGTGGTTTCATGAACAAAGTGACTAGTTGTTGACCTATGATAGGCAGCTTGATGAGATTGATAGGTGAAAAGAACTAGACCGACAACTAGAGGAGATGGCATACCAAGCCTACCTCCAACAAGAAAAGAGAGGGAGACACGAAAGAGATAATTTGAGGAGAAAATTGCTAGGAAAGTTCCTACAACAAAAGAGGCAGAAATGAGGCTCAAGTTAGCTCATTTTTAAACCAAGGAAGGAGAGGCAATGCCTTCCCCAAAATTTTTCGTTCAAAGATTTAAGAAGCCCCCTCTACTATAAGAGTCTAATACTGTAACTTCTTCACTCCATGTGCAAAAGCAATGGCCATGTCAGCCTTCTATATCTATTACCATTTCAATCTTTGAGGGTGGACCAGTCATATGGACTCTTGATGGTCCAAACATGTCATTTTGAGAGTGAAAAGAAAAGATAAAGCTACCATGGGAGGAGTTTTAGCCTATTGAGGAGGAAAAAGAGGTGGAGGTTGAACACAAGGAAGAAGATCCAATCCTCTTATTTGAAGAGATCCCCTCTTTTTTTGAGGAAGAAGAAGAGAGAAAAAATGTTCCTTCTTTTGAGGAAGAAATAGTGGCTTTTGAGCCTTTACAAGAAAATGAGGTTCTATAGAAAGCTAATAAAGAAGAAAATCATTTATTGCAATAGATAGTCCTCCATGATATAGATGATGAGATAGAGAGTCCCAAGATAGATCTTTACTTGAGAAGGAACATGCTGATATGCATAAGGTTTTTCTTCAACCTTTGCATATTATTGTAGCAGAGTTGGAAGAGTCTGATGAAGAAGAGAACTTTTGGGATGAGATGGAATCATTTTTCTTATCCATAGAGGTCAAGCCATCTTCTCCTTCATTAGATAATCATGAGTTACAATAGAAACATGTGGAGATTCACACCATACTAGTAGCTCCCAAGGAGGTGGCTCATGAGAAATATGATGACAAGGTAGATATTATTTCTTCACAAGAAGAGGAGCCACTTTCAAACTAGAATGATACCAACATTGTAGAAAATAGAATCTTGGTCAAGGCCAATTTCTTAGGCCCATTACCATCAAGAGGATGCCTCATAAGCTATCTAGCTCTACAAAAAATTAGCAAGTTCCCTTGGTTATGCTTACTTTTGAGAATGAGGATGAGTTTCACAAGAAGGAGCAAGTATGTATTTCTCAAGAAGAAAAAGTCCTAGTGCTAGAGAGGTTCATTGTTCTTAGCATTGGGAAGGTGCTCCAAAGTGCAGCAATATACTTGTTATGCTTGCTGATCTATTCAACTACCCATATGCATGAAATGAACAATCAATTAGTAAGGAAAGGAAGCTACTTCAACAAGCCATTTAATGACTTTGTTTGATTTATTTTCTTGCAAATACTTGTAAATAGTAGAATAGGTGTTTTCATCTTTTGAAGAAGTGCATGAGCTCACCTGTTTCCCTCCTAGGGGTAGCAAATTTTGATGTTTTGCTAATTGTAGAGTTGATGATTTTTGTTGTGATAGAGCTATGCATCATGTCTTTGATGCTTATTACTCCATGCCCAATGGATTTCTTTAAAACCACTGAAGATATGCTTAGCAAGAAAAATCCCCCTCAAGTTACCATAAATGTTCAGATTTTTGTCACCATTTATCCCATTCCAAATAATCGATCAAATAAATCTTTCATGGGATAACTTCTATAATTTTTGGCCAAGAAAAGTTGTGCATTTTTGGGCATTCTTAGGTGATGGTCGAATGATTTTCTTTTTGAATGAACACTTTTATGCTCATTCAACATTCATAGGTCAAAATTGTAGTGCATTTTTGTGCCTACACATGATCACAAGTCAAATTGAAGAGAGGAGCTTTCAAGTTGTGATCCTATATTGCAATAAATTTTTGAACATCAAAGGAGTTGGTCAAATGAGTTTCTTGTCATAGGAGTACCTTTTTTGCTCATTTGAATTCATGATACAATGTTGTGATCTTGTGCTATTGAACATTGCATGTCTATGTCTTGCTGGATATTTTCATGCCACAAAAATGTGCAATGCATTTTTGTGCTTTGCATGACATCATGAGTCTTTTGTGCATAGGGAATTTGATGTTGTTGTTGGAAATATAAGAGGAGTAACTAAAAGGGGAAGGGTGAATTAGTTACCACTAAAATAAATCCTAGATCCCTTAGATGTCAGTACAAAATAAAACTTTGAAGATTGAATACTCTTGATGCTTGACAAACACTCATAAAATACTATAACTCAGTAAATACTGAATATGATCGGTAAGTATTAGAATGCAAATCTGTAGATGTTATCTGTAATTACCATTACTTTGACTTATTTTCAAACACATAAAATAAAATAGTATGAACACAATTGACACCAGGATTTAACGTGGAAACCCAATTTGGGAAAACCATCAATTGCAACTAGTTACTGTTTTCACTCTTTTGAAGGGAGCCATGTTAGGAGCCAACCCTATTAAAGGTTACAAAACACACTGTTAGGTGTGATCCTATTAGAGGATTTAATCACCCTATTACAAGTGGCCTTATTAGAGGTTTTTAGAAAATTTAATAGAACTGTCACCTTGTCAGAGGATTTGCAAATAACTATTAAGATGCCTTTGTTAAGAGATTTAGATAACTACTACAATGGTTAGAGAGTAACAATGAGATGACCTAATTTGAATGCAACTAAATTGCTGATTATAGATCTTTATTCTAGCTTGTACTTGATCCTTCCTGAATGAATATAGCTTTTCTTCTCGACAAGGATAATCTACTTACCCTTCAAATTTTCTTCCTCTCTTCATCATTAAATCTTCAATAATATCTTCACTTTCACACTCTTGAAATTCTCAACTTGACCTTATACTTATATCTTTCATATTGTCAAGTTGACTCAAATAAATCTTAGAATAATTAATATTAATCACCTCAGTCGGCTAGAACCAAAAAATAAATCAATTAATCTTAATATGTCAAAATAAGAAAATCCTTTGTTAGCTGACCCAATTTGGTAGAAACTAACTCAGAAGCAATTTCCTGTGTTAACCGACAGAAGGTCAATTAACATTGCAAACTCATGAAAAACCTTTGGCAACTGAGTGAACTTGGTTAGCACTAGTTTCATCCAAATTTTTCTTCATTAACTAAGTAAGCTCAGTTAACACTCATCTTTTGTAGACTTTCCTTTGACGCCCAAGTGAACTCGGTAGACACTGCCTTATGAACTAAGCAAACATAGGAATGCTTAGTAGACACAAAAAATTGTCTTCATTGCCCAAGTGAGCTCAACATGCACTAACTACCAATGATATGACATTTGTGTAACATCACAAACAATACACAATAAATCAAATGTATCCAACAATGATGGTGTGTAGGCCAAAATTGTTGTGCATTTTTGTGCCTATGTTATTTTTTTCCTATTGATTGTGATGCGACCTAGGAGCTAGATATTTACTGCCAAACTACTTTTTTGGGCTATTTTACATGACGTGAGTGGTTTTCCTTCCTATGTTGCAACTTCTAGAGGGTATGAACATGATTTTATTGATTTCAAGATAATTTATTGGCCCATTTTACACTATTTCATGGATCAAATACATATGGAAATTATATTTTTTCTAATTTATTTTACTTGGGCTGTCTATTCGTTTTGCATAGTTTTCCATTTTTGGCTTTTTTCTGTTATTTCATGATCAAATGTACACACAGAATCATATTTTTTCTAATTTTATCTTGATTTTCACTCTATAACCATAACTCCAGTTGGTTGGATTTTGAACTTCATTTCTATAGTTTGAGTTATGCTTGATCTCTTTAAAAGGCATCTTTGCACACATTTTCTAGGTTCTTCTCTTTTGTATTTTTGTAGTAGGCTTATGATCTACAACTATAAACCCTTTTGCCTTCCATTAATGAAATATCTCGTTCCTTTTCTTTTCTTTCCATTTTATTGTCTAGCACATGTATGTGCCTTGTAGTGAATGTTTCTTTTCTATTTTTCTTTATTCTTATGTTGTATTAAATCTATGAGTAGTTGTTGCATAGTGAAATTCATTTTCCTTTCAACACTTCAATCAGTTCCAATCCTACCTATGATTCCTTGGGAAATAGAATATAGTTAAGATAAGTGTATTTGGATGTTTCATTGATGTTAATTTTAGCTATAGGCAGAGGTAGTAACCAAAATTTTAATCCGGTGCATCACCTTTCCCTTTCAACATTTTAATTTCAGCACATCCTTCTTCCTTTTCCTTAAAAGTAGTAGTTTAGGTGCATACTAATTGTAAGAAAGCTGATATTCTCTAGAGATTCAACCTCAAAGTGCAAATCCCACACTTGGAGGTTGTTTCCATGTTACATGAGGTCACTTGAGGGTCATACCTCAAGAAAGGGTGTAGATTTTTGTGTGAACATAATCCAAGACCTATTTTATCATAAGAGGGTCTCTATATAAATATTTTCTCATCATGATTTTTAGTACTAGAATATAACTTCTCAAGTTGTAGCTTAAACCAAGTTAACTCTGCTTTCATAATAATATTGCACTTTTAAAGCTCTTCATATTGCAACTTGATAGACTCAATCTCAGATGTTACTTTGGTAAGATTGGATCTTAGATTTGTATTCTCAAACTTCAAATCTGATTCAACTTTACTACTATCATCCTTGAAGCTCAACTTTAGATGTGTAATCTTATGCTCATGCTTCAAGATCTAATTTTATTTCTTTAGTCTTGAAACTTCATCACTATCCTTGATTTAATATTTAGGCTTTTTCTTATACTTGAGATGATCTATCTTATCTTTTAGCTTTCCAACATAGTCTTTGGTATCTTCATATTTTTCCTTTAGAGTATCTCTTTCTTCAGTAAGAATATCAATTTTCTTAGAGCTTCTTCTAGGTTCTTCTATAATTGTTCCATATCCATAGTGATCTTACTCAAGCTATTAAGATTACTCTAAGTAATTATTCTCTAATACCAATTGTTAGAAATAGGAAATATTGAGAGGGTGGGGGGGGGGGGGGGGGGGGGGGAGGGGAGGGTGAATCGGTATTTCACAAAATTTTGCCTAAAATTGGATATCTTTAAAAACTTTATAACGTGCATATGAAAGTAAACTAACTATGACTAAAGTAACTCATAACACCATATTTTGTTAACTAGGGAAATCCTGGCCAAGGGGAAACCCAGGTGGGGATGGTACCCATAAAATAATCCACTAATCAATAGTATCTAGTTAAAGATATTGACCTTGTTAGGAGTCTATTACATCTGTATAGTGTCTCAATTCTTGTTAGCAGGCTTAGGTCTTGTTAGAAGCCTCAAACGTGTTAGGAGTTGTTATATAAAATTTACAAATGTATGCAAGATGAGCCCACTGCCCAAACATGCAATGGACAATAAAGTTCTTCAACACAAAAGATAGACAAAAAACCTTTGCACTACTACTGATATCTTCTATATCTTGTATTACTTTGGCGCTCTTCAAAAAAATTTATCACAAATTGCATTACTTGATCACACATCAAAATTAGTATTATATTCAATCACAAAAAAAAATTACAACTAACTTCACATTTGCAATCTTTCCTTTATACCTTGCAATTTCACAAATATCTACTTTGTTGGCCTTTGCACTTATCAAAATACAAAATTAAATTTTTCTATCTCAGGGTTGAAATCTATGATGTCATCCCTTATTAGTTAAGTAATTATTTTGGTAACCAAAATAATTCCTTAACCCAAAAAACTTATTTCCTTATCATGCTCTATTTTTCTTGTACACCACTACAAATGGTAAAACCATTATAACTATGTCTGTATTGACCATACTGTCCTAGGGACTTGCACATGGCATTGTCATAGTCTTTGTGAGCCATACCTAACTCTGTACATGTCAATATTTCTTCTCTAAACCACTCTCATAAAAAATCTAACACATTTGTCATATGAATTACATAACAACTAGATACTTTTCGAAGTATAAATCCCAAAACTTTATTCTTATAATATGCTGAGCTCACATGACATATATGTTGCCATAAATAACAATATTATGTTGACTAACCTAAACAAATTTCCAACAATTTTAAGCCCCCAAAAATTGAAAAATATGAATTGGTTTGGAGCTTATTTCTAAGATGAATAAGGATGACCTCCTTCCTTACCTAGATAAAAATTTGATGTCAATATCCCTAGATTTGTATTCTAGATTGTCAAATATATGACTATTCTACCACTAAAACAAAAAGGCAAGAGATGACCTCATATTTAACCCCAAAATGCTAGATCCTAGAAATAAATGCATCTCTAACAAGAGCTTCAAAAGTGATCCTTAGATATGTGCTTGAAATTGTACACCTAATCTAGACCTACACATAATGGAGGGAAACATTGGTCGGTGGGTAGGGGCTTGTTGTCAAGTTATCTAATATTGATAAGATTGCATGAAGTAAGGATAAAGTTTTGGTTTAGTTTGATAAAGAAAAGGAAAAACTGTTAGAAGTTAAACATGTTTAATCAATGAGCTTCACTAAAAGAAAATGTACGGCCATAATTTAGGTATATGGTATTAAAATGAGTATATATGATATGTCTATATTTTCTAATGTTATTATGCCAGTTGAAGTGAGTTTTAAATGAAAAGCATGAAGGCATTTTGATATCACAAAGCCAAAATATGAGGCAAAGAACAAATAATTGGGCTAAGGAATTGAATTGTCTTGACAATTAAAGAACTTAGGAATGTAGGGATGAATCCCTTAATATTAACTCTCACTTAGAAGTCTATGATAAGAGTTTTTGAAATGTGTAACATACTTTATTATTTAGGCCATCTAGATAGAGTAAATTGAAAAAGGGTATATAAAAATACTTTTATGTAATGCAAATATATACATGATTATGCTATGGGATGATTATGTTTGCAAGATTTTTATATGGTTGTATGTGTGTGATTTGATGGTTAGAAGATATTAGAGGATATATGTGCAAGATTAGATTAACATACAAGGAATAATTAGATATTGAAGATATCAGTATATTCAATTTTGATATAGTATCTACATCTCTTATATAGTTTTTATTAAATTATATGAGTAGTGCAATCCTTTTGTAATACAACTCCTAACAAGGTTGAGGCCTCTAAAAAGTTCTAGTACTCTAACAAGGATATATGTACTAAATGTATGTAATAAGATGCTTAATAGGGTCAACACTCTTTACAAGGTATTTTTCATAAGTGCATCATTATGTGGGTACCATACCCACCATGGTTTTCCCTTGGCCAAGGTTTCCCTAGTTAACAAAAGAAACTATGAAGCTACACTTGAGGAATCAAATCAAGAAAACCATGAGAATAAAATCTTGAAAATTAAGCTCAAGGATGCATAGGTTTATATTAAGAATCTTAAGGATCATATAGATAGTTCAAGAGATAAAAGAAAAGAGTTAGTTGAAAAATTAAGGATTCAAATTTGGTTACAAAATTGATAAAGGAAAATCAAGAAATTTAGTAGGAACTTGAAGCCACATCACTCAATTTGGTCAAGATGTTAGATGAGAGAAAATTAGAGAAATAAAATCCTGAAGGGGATCTAAAAGGTAAAACTATTGAATGAAATGACTTGAGTAATCAAATCACAAAGGTGAAATTAGAATTTTATGATTCAAAGATTAAGTATAAGTAACTTGAGGAATATAAAAAATTTGTGAAAGGTCAACTTGTTCAAACTAAGTTGTATCTTGATATGTTATATTAAAGTACTGACAAACTTGATGAGAAAATGATGTTACAAAATCCAAAAGGAGATATGACATGTATTGAATATGTCAAAAAATAATGTTATAATAATTTTAAGATATTAATTAAGCAAGAACTTGAATAGATACCTAACCAGAAACCATATTATATTGATAAACCTAAAGAACATAGAAAATTCTTCAAAAGTAGATGTTATGCATTCAACAAGTATGGGTACACAAAGAAAGAAAGTAAAGGTAACATGGATAGAATTTTTTTATTCGATATTATTTTAATTGTTACCTTTATGGACATTAATCACATGAATGCAAGAAACCTAATTAGAGATCAAATGCGAGAACACATAAAATTCCTTACATTATAGGAAAAGAACCTAGGGAGTAAACAATGTTATAAAAAATGGTGTCACATGCTACAAATGTAATAATTTTTGATAGATAGATGGATATTTCAAGATAAAATTAAATAGTATGGATCAAGGTATGGAAATTCAATTATTAAATGTCATATTTGGAATAATTTGGGGCATACAGATGGGTTTTTTAAAGATTTAATGGATTTGTGAACAACATGAGGACACTCAATGTTAGAAGAAATAATTATGTTAGAAGAAGAAATACTATCGTTGACATGACATGGTATGAGAAAATTAATAATACTTTTGTAAGAGAAGGAAGTGTTGTAAACTCAAATGTATGAAAGGAAAATGAACATACATGCATAGAGATAAGTGTATATGTTGCCTAGCATTGAACCCTCTACTTCAACCTAAATAACTATTATAGCTATAGGGGGAGAACTTCACTAGAAAATAATCAAACCCCACATTTGAAGAATTAAGGTAAGTGAAGTTAACATAAGATAAGCTAGGCATCATAGATCTAGTTTCTCACTTCACATATGTTTATTTGTATATTTGGATGGCCAATGCAAGTCTAAGTATATTCTATGACTTTATTAGCTTTATGTACTTTAATGAATGTATTTATGGCTATAAGGTTATGCTAAGAACTTAAAGGATAAATACAAGTTAATTATTATCATTCAAGCTATTGGAGACTTTAGGGAGATTAGAGTGAAGAAGTTGAAAATTTCTAGAGTGATTTTGAAGAATTTGGTGGATGCCCTAACACATAGTCTTTAGTTGTAGTGGTTAGTGAAGCTAGTTGACCATGGATAGGCCACAATTGTATAATGTGAAAGAGAAACCTAGATACTAGTTGAAGAAGCACCCTTTCATATCTATAGAAGATGACTCTACTAGTGCATTTTCACAAACCCCAAAAGAATTTCTACATGTAGAAGACATAAGGGCCTACATTCATTTTAAATTGGAGTCTATTAGAAATGAAGATATTAAGGAAGACTCAGAAAAGATATACAACCTAGATAAAGCCCTTAAATATGAATTTACATTTGGAGAACCTAAATATTTTGCAATTCATGGACTATGAAGAATTTGATGAGCTTGAGTGGATTAGGATGGTTCTAAGTAGAGTTCATGATCATATGTTTTGGTTGGGAGAGAAATCAAATATTATTACCAAAGAATTGATTCACTCAGTGATTTTTTTGGATAATGATGGGATTGTACTTGTAGTAACAAAAATGGTAAAGAAGGTAGTTGAAGTTAACACTAGAACTAAGTGGGATAAGAGAGTAATGAATATGTCAGATATATGAAAAAACTATTGATCTTAGATTAGTTTTGACAATTGAGTGTCAACACACTTAAGCTATTTGCTAAGTTCATGTTGAGCTAGCAACATATGTCGAGTATAATATATACAAGTGCTGAGTTGCAATGTGTGCCAAGCTAGAAATTCAACAAGAGCCAAGTAGATAGATAGAGTTGAGCAGATAGACAAAGACGAGCGAGTATGTGTGCCGAGTGAGCAATAGATGCCAAGCATGTTCAGATGCTGAGCAAGACAGAATTTCAATAGATGTAGAGCATCAATAATTAGCAAGTGTTAGGAAACATAGAATTGACATAAGAGTCTATGCCTTCACAAACTAAGATGTAAACCATTTTGCATGCCAGCTAATGGATAGATCTAAAAGCTTTGAGATAAGATTGAATCTATTTGATTCCCTATGTAATCTACATGCAACCGATAAGAAAAATGGAAGGAATTAAGGAGGAAAGTTAGATGAATTTTAATCATAGATTTGTACCTAACCGTAAGTCACAAAATCTTTTAAAAAGGAAGACAAAGCCCTAGAATTAAGTAGTGTGTGTGGGAGAGCATTAGAGAATGCATGCGAGAAAATGATAGCAATGAAAGGGGTGAATTGAAGGTGACTTAGAAAAGATCAGTATTGCATAATTAGTTAAGTAGAATAGAGGATCAAGGTTACAACAATTTAATATCAGATTAGAGAGGATCAAAATGAGTTGTATTGGATCTGAAATCAACAATATCAGATTGTAAGTAGATCAAACATTCCACTGTACTTTCTAACAATTATTACAATAGAATGAAATCCTATAGACTTAGGTTGGTTTAATGGCCATTGGTAAATCCTTTAGTAGGGTGACATTCCAAGTGAATGTTCTATAAATCCTTTAGCTAGGTACACTTTTGATAGGGCATTAAAATCCTTTAATATTAAGATCTAACAATTCTTTGTAAGCCTTTAATAGGGTAGGCCTCTCACAGGGAAGATCATGAGAATGGTCAAAATATGTAACCTTAATAGGTGAACTTTTTACTATAGTAGTGAAGAGTTGTGGGTGTCATCCCCACCCTAGTTTTACCTTCTCATTGGAGGGTTTCTGGGTAATCATATCTAGTGTCAAGTATTTATGTGTTTGCATTTTCTTTACATGTTATTTCTATATGTTTATGCATGCAATGTTTCAAAAGCTAAAATTTTAATTGGTTCAAAGATTAGCACTTCTAATCCACCCCCCCTCTTAAAAGTATACTGCACACTTGTAAATCCCAACAATTGGTATCAGAGCCCAATTTTCATTAGGAGATGCCTTACAACTTGGAGAAAAGATCTTGAGATGGAGGTTTACAAATTGGGAAAGACCATTGAAAATCAAGAGATTGAGATACATATCTTACTACAACAACTAGATGAAGCCAGAGATGCCTTGAGGAGTTCATTAAACAGAAAGAAAGAGATCGCCATAGAAAAGAATGACACTCAATACAAAGAGATTGACACCACAAATTTATTTGTAGATGGTAACTCAAATGAATGTGATGTAGCAAGTGTAGATCTCATGGACAAGAACAAAGCACAAGCTAAGGAGATCATAAATCTCAAATTGGAGCAAGAATCACAAGCTAGATTATTATGTGAGGTGACTGAACAAAAGAAGAAAGCTATAGAAGACAAGGCCATTTTTGAAGAGGACTAAAGAATTTTGTCAAACAGATTGGAAGAAAAATCAGCAGAGTTGTCTAGGATCTCAAACATGTAGTTGGATACCCTAAGTCAAATGATGAACACCCATCATGAGTTGAATGTCAAGGACATTGAGATAACTACATTGAATTTGTAGAATGAACAACTATAGAATGATCTAAAAAGAGAGAAAGAGTTTACTTAAAGTTTTAACAAGCCAAATGAAGCTATCAAGTACTTTGAGCAACTAATGAAATCTCCTAGATCCAACAAAGACACATCAGGATTGGGCTACACAAGCACTGAAGGAGGAGAATCATCCAAAGCTATTGAGGAAAGAAACAATAAAGGTAAGAACTCTAAAACCACTTGTCACCATTGTGGAAAGAAAGGACATACAACTAATGTTTGTGGAAGTAAGAATGCTAGTCACAATGCCGAGTCAAAGAACATGATCCGTTTTTATAAGTGCAACAAACAAGGTCATCAAGCACATGAATGCAGAACAAGAATCATGCATGCACCAAGATTTGAAGGTTATTTCTACAACTCTCAGAAGTATGGGCATAAAGCTTTTGAATGCAGATCCAAGTCTATATGGTCGTTAAAAAAGAAAGCAAAGGTAAGGAACAATGGAAATTCCTATAATTGGGATTATAATACAAGGTATAGTTGTCATTATTGTAAAGAATATGGAAATGTTCCTGAAAATTGTATTAGGACACATTTTAGTGGTAAATAAAAAAGGTGGTTGAGTCAAATCACATGCTTTAGTTGTTTGAAGACTGGTCATATCAGCGAGCACTACCCAACAAGGTCAAAGTCACCTAACTTTGAGTTCAACAAAGGAAAAGGGAAAGTAGATGTTGAACATATTAGACAAGAAATGAATAAGACATGGAAGAAGAAAAATGGAAGTAGCTCATTAATTAAAGAGATCACTTCACCTGATAAGTCAAGTGATCACACTTCATCAAACTAAACAAAGAGGTATATGGGACTGATATTTGAATGCTTTATCATACATCAATTCCTAGATAATTTAGTACTATAAAGGGTAGATCAACATGAATAAAGATGCAAGGTTAAATCTTCAAAGTTTTCACATTGTTGTTGAGTTTGAAAAGTTCACTTCAAATGTTGAGTGAATGTTAGTATGTGCTGAGCTATCAACCAAAACTAGTGGGAGCGTAGTGTGTAGTTGCTACTGAGTAAAAACAAAATTCCTATGGAAGTCAAGTAAGGGTAACTCTATTGGATGCTAAGTGATGGGAAAAATAATGGAAGCTGAGTGGAGTGGAATTTGCATTGATGTCAAGTGAAAAAAAAATAGTATAAGGAGCTGAGTGTACAACTGTATATGTAGTAAGCATTAAATGCTATGTATTGGAGGGTATAAGGTTGATTTTTTGATCATTTCTCATCATTTGAACACAGAGAAAGAGCAAGAAAAGCACATAAGTTATTCTACAGAGATCCAACATGAATAAAGATGCAAGGTTAACCTAAAGAATTCTAAAGAGATCATCAAATGTTGAGTGAATTCTAACATTGAAAAATTCTAACACAAGGTATAGTTGTCATTATAATAGAGGTGATCAGAATGTACTAAAGAATTCTAAAGAATTCTAACACACAACACCTTAATCATAGAGATAGCTTCCTCCTTGATTGATGTTGAATTTTATGATGCCAAAGATTGTGCTACAATGAGGGAAATGTGGGACAAAATTACACTTGTTCATAGAGGTGATCAGAATGTACTAAGGGAAAAGGCTGAGAGTCTTAGAGGAATTTTTTATGAAAGATAATGCAAGAAGGTGAGAAATTTTAGGTAGATATTTTTCAATTGATGGTTTATTCAAATCCAATCACAAAATAAGTAGGCTGGCCACAACATATGAGACACAATCTCTCCTAGGTTTATGGGAAGGATCCTCCTTCTCACCATTCCTTGGATCAACTCAAGATAAACAAGAAGTGTAGTTAGAGATTTCATCTTTCCCATTAATTACTCCGTGGGTAAGTGGATCCTCCACCTCTACATCAGCTTATTGATGGCTTGCAAAAGAATTTTCCCAAATTAATTGGTGATGAATGCCAACATCTGGATGAACATACTATTTTTTTCTACATTTTATGACATGTTCATGCTATTGAATATTAAGACATGTTTATTAGGATGTGTCTGCAAATTGGGTGACTCTTATAACCAAGTTTGAAGATAGGTTCAAGCCTCCTAAAGATGCTCATGCATTGTGGGCCCAAATTTCTCACCTGAAGAAGTTATCTCATGTGCCTATGTGTGAAATTGTTTCTCATTTAAATAAATTGAGATGAAAAGTTTATTTTCTATGCAACCTACAATTGCAAATTTGAAGTATTTTTTGTCATTTCTCAAATTCTTGAAGTCAAATTTCTACTAAGGAGAGTAGCTCTGACTACTCTTATAGCTGCAAATCATTGGTGATTGAAATTTAAAATGATCTTATTCTAGTTGGGAAGATGATAATTGAATCAAGTGGGTTTGAAGAAAGTCATTATTCTTCCAATTCATTTTCTTCTAGTGCAAGGATGGATCCTATAGTGCAATGGTTAGAAAATGAGTTACTTGCCCTCAAAATGATAATATCTCAAGACATGCTCTAAGAAGATGTAAAAGGAGGCCTCTTAAAACTATTGCTCATAGTTCTATAGTTGGGAATAAACAAAAAATAGTTTCACCATAAAAGAAGCTTGCAATTTAGGAACCATTAGCAACATCTTGTATTCGAAGTTAGTGATCCTCATCTTCTCTTTCAGGAAAAGGAATAAGACATAGCTCGTGAGTCTCATATGTAGTACACAGTCTCAAAAGGTGTGCATTGAAAAGATGAGAAAGGGAAATTTATCTTTCAATGTTCAAAATAATCATGCTATAAAAGGGGACACACAAACAAGTTCTAATCAAGACAAAAATAATGAATTTGTGTCTCAAGGTCATGAACTTGAGTACACTTTACATAAATGTTGTACTCTTATACTTGAAAAGGAACTTCTCATAAATTATAAAGACTTTCCCAAGTAAGAAGTTTGTGAGAAATATATTGAGCTATGTAGTGCACACATGTCCTTTCTAAAATCACATGACCAAGGTTTTCTTGATCATCTTGAGGTGCTAGTAATTGATGAACTAGTAAAGAAAGTTATAGTTGGAAAGAAGAATCCAAAATTTGTTCGATGAAGAAGATGTCCAATTTGACATATTTATTGGTTGAAAGCTAATGAAAATATGAAATTCCCCATGTACCTCAACATGAAAATATTATTGAAAAAGAAGCACGTTCATTCCTAGAGGAGTGGATTCAATTTATGGACCTATCTTGGAGTAAAAATACATATGTTTCATCTCAAAAGGTGTATTTTTTCCTCTCTTACAAGAGGTCTTACATCAAGCATTGACATATTTTATGTGTCATGCCTGAATTTTGACAGGATATAATACAACCAACAATTTTTTATTTTTATTTTTTAGATTATTGAAGATGAACACAAGGGATAACACGTGTATCAATGTACAAAGATATACTCTATTGAACTACACATAGATTGAAATCTCTAATTCATATTTCTTAAAGACATTTAGGATTCACTAATATGATCAAGGGTTGAAGGTAGTACTAAGCAAATTTTAGGTATGTTGATATTCTAACCAGGCCTTAGGGTTAGGATGCGAGCATAACAAGCTAAAGTTTAGGGATACACTTAGGATAGATGTTAGCATATAAGGATCCACCACTTTACCATCAAGCTTAACTAATTTTAGTTCATTTCATATACTTTTTTTTTTCCTAATAGTGTGCACTTTACCTATGTTAACACAAGATGCATTGGATTGTAATATGGTGGAAATAAGTTAATTATTATACTTATTATTATTATTTAATTTTGAACATTAATAGGATTTATTACCCGCATTAAGGTCATATCAAGACTCATAGGATTACCATAATTGCTATTACTCGTAGTGATTGGTTATATCTAATATTTCAATAACTAACTACAAGATAACTTATATAATTAATAATGTATCCATTTTATGAAGTACTCATGATACTTTTAGTAATTGCATTGATCTTCCTCCTATAAAATACTTAACCATCTCATGAATCTATGAAGAACAAGGGTGAATTCTTATTTTTTCTCTCAATTAACTCCTTAGACTTCCATCCATGTCCCTGAATAACTCCTCCACAGATTATCTATAAAGCTTGACTTTAATCAACTTATTTCTTCATATCTTCTAGTTGAAGAATACCTAGAATCATTTAGAGGACTATAATTACATGTTTAACATATATATATATATATATATATATATATATATATATATGTATTTTTATTTTTTGATAATACTAATTCATTATAACACCCATATAACAATTCACATCCAAGATATGCTTATTATTCATGTGAATTGTTATCAAGGTATATCAATAATATTCCTACAACTAATTTCACTAAAATACTCCACCCCCCAACTACCATATTACTAATGTCTAGTTTCCACTAACTAACTTATTATTATTAGTAGGGTAAGATCTAAATTAAACTTATCCCTATTAAATTTATTAACTTAATTCTATTACCCTTAACTAATTACTACTAGTTACTCTATACTTTATTGCCTATGATACCATTTTCCTACAAATCAGATTTCCTAACTAACTTTAAATAAATTCTACATACTAACTACCCCTAACCCACTTGTTAACTATGACTACCATATGGCTCATACAAAAAAATCTAAACTCTAATATTAATACTTAAGACATAAATTCTTCAAACATAATTTACTAACCTCTCTTACATCCCACCATATCCTAACACCCAACCATTTTTCTTACTATTCCAACATAATACCAAGTAAGATTTACCTAGTACCTAAACCCACATACCCCCTTTCCACTCTTTTCAAAATGAAAAGTCAAGGAGTCACATTTTCCACATGTTGGTGGGCATCAACATCCCAAACAAATCGATTTAAACCATCAAATCAACTGGGGACCACTTCCTAACTCCATTTACTACTTCCTAAGCATGGGAAGATGGGAGTGAAGTATAAGTCTTGTTTGTATTCACATTCCCCATAGAGGTAGGCATCTAGGATGGAGTTTTTAACTTATTTGCAACATACTTTAATCTCCCATGTGATGATTTTCCTAGGGACAAGTTTTCTTCTCTATGAAAACACTTAAAGAGGAGTCAAAAATCATTCTTTACCTTTATCCAAGGTGGAGGTGTGTGCCAAGCTACCAAGTAAGAGTTTGAGGAACTATTAAAGTTCTAAGCAAAGCTTAGGGTGGGGGTGTTGGAAACAGGCCCTGACATCAATGTCAGCATGTCCCCTCCCAAATAAAATGCATCCATACTTCCAAGGAGGAAGGTAGGCAATTGGGAGAGGTGAAATTTTTATTATTATTATTATTTCCTTTCTTAAAGTACCCCCTAGTTTTAGAGTTGTAAATCTAAACTTATTATTATATATTTTTTGATTTGAAATGTCTTAGTTTTCATATATTTATGAAAATATTCAATATGATAACCTAAGAGTCACATGATTATTATGCTCTTTTCTCACAACAACCTAGGAAAAAGGTCATAGTTGTTATTTGAGCCTTACTCCATTCATTATTTTATTAGCCTCAAATCACAAGATTTTGGGTATATCCTAATGGATCAAAATATTGCTCTGTAATCAAGGGAAAAGAATTAAATCCTTTCCTATACATTTTCTAGAGAGTTAATGAGCACCTACAACCATATTTCTCATAGGTTTGCATTATGCATTTTCTCTTGTCAAGAAAACTTCATTTTATTCCATCATGGCATTTTAGTGATTGAGTTAATGGTGATATCTATTAGGATTTTGTTTGAACTTGAAATCCAAAGGAAATGATGATCATGCAAATAAAATGAGCTATCAAATTAACAAATTTTCTTCCATTTTATTGAGTGCACATAAATTTGATAGCATACAACTATGTTTAGTTTAGAAAAGTTCTCTCTTGCCTCTGTTTAGAGCTTGAGGAATCTTAATACTAAGCTCTATCATCTTCTTGGCTTCCTCATATGTACCAAATGTAGGAAGATTAGGATCAGCTAGCTCATTTACTAATGCCTCAATGATGTCTCTAGCTTTATCAATGTTAATTTCATAAGGCAATGGTTTTACCCATGCCACTCTTGGTATGACTGCTTGAATGTACACTTTGTCACAATCCACCATGAAACATATATCATCCTTGTAGTCTTCTACAAGCTTGAGTGGGATCTAGAATTAGTTGTTCATTTTCTCTTTGAACACCTAAAAATAGTTATCTAACACCCTTCCAAAATTTTCACCCATTTCTTCAATAAATTCATTTATCTGATAAAGAACAGGGGTGTCTTTCCTCCACACAACTGTGCCCTTAGATGAAATTTTTTTTTGAACATAAAAGAATAAACAAGTAAGAAATGAACCAAATTTGAAGGGATTGTTCTTGGAAGTCTTCACACTATCAATGTTTTTGTTCAATTGCTTTAGTAACACATATGATAGATCATATTCAAGGTTCTTCTTTACAACCTTGTATGCTAGGTCAACTGCCTCACAAGGAACACTGTTCGACCAACTTGAGCTGTAGATTTTGTGTGCAATGATGTGGATGCAAAATCTAAGCTCTATGTTAGTGACATTTTTTATTTTCAAAACTCTACCATTCCACTAGGCTAGGGTTTTCTTTTGCAGTTCTTTTTGACCTAGGGTTTTGGTTGTCTTAGCTTTGCTTAGCATTGGTAGACTTGTAACCTTGTGTATCATCTTCTTTGTAATCAGAATGAGTTGCTCCAACCATAATTTTCCATTGTGGAATCGAATCAATATGTACCTTATCCATTTTAGTTGTAAATTCTATGGCAAGTGAGGGATATGAGTTAATCCTTTCATTTCCAAATGCTTATGCCCAAGTTTCAAAACTCTATCAACACACATTTCAGCTAGGGAATTTTCCATTTATAATGTCCCTAATTCTTGAATAGTACATTTAAAATGAGTTCTTATGATGTTAATCAGGAGTACCTTTGACAGGATTTGTGACTGAGCACCCTAAGGATCAAGTGATTTAGCAATGACCGAAATGAGCTTGAAGTTTGCTGCTTTCCATTCGATGCCCTTAGCCATAATTTCATAACCTTTCTTTGGTTTAGTGCTGGTTCTAATGGTAGATGCCATCACTACTTGGTAGATGATAAAATTCATGATCTCACTACTAAATTTCTCAAAAACACTATAATGCTCTTTCAAATTGCTCTACTCCTAAAATGCTGTGAATATGGTGAAAAAATAAAGTCAAAATGACCCCTTTTGTTGATAAATTTTCATAAATGCTCATTTTTATAATGACACAGTGCATGACAAACTGTCATCCACTGACCTAACTCGGTAAGAGTATCAACTCAACAAAGAAACCAAATTTCCTTTACCCCTAACCTCACTCGGTAAGGTCTTCGACCAACTTTCCTTGGTGGAGTCTGATGCAACTCGATGAAGGATAATTTTTTTGTGATCCTTGTGTATTTAGAATAGTAATTGGATCATTTGAATTCTTCATATTTATTGTAACTACTTATGATTTTCTTGCTGAGTATAGCTCCAACACATTCTTACGAATTTTGTTTGAGAGGATGGAGTCACTTGAGTGACTTCACTTCCATGATTTGAGCTTGTATCCTTAGTTTAGGAATCCATTTCTACTTCAGTTGTTTCCTTATGTTGTTAGCCCTTACTTTCTTTCACCTTCAACTTTGCTTATATTCATGCAGTTTTTAGCTATATGATCGAGTTTAGTGCATGTGTAACACCTTATAGTAGTATCATTCTTTCTTAGGTGATACCTCACACAATTTATGCTAGTGTGTCCATATTCTCCACAATAATGACATCTGCACCAGGTATTGTAGTCCCATCCAAATATTGCCTTTACAAGTTGTTTAGCTGGATTGAATTATTTGGATCTGCATTGAGATGCTTTATGACCATGCTTTTTGCATTTGTGACATTTACCTTCAAATTTTGGTTTCTCCTTGCATTCATTAGCTTTGTGGCCATGCTAATTATATTTCTAGCACTTTCCATTGAATTTTTCTTTTCCATTGCTCCAACATTTGTTTGATGTATGACCAATTTTCCCACAATGATTGCATGAGGGTTTTTGGTTCCTTTTTGCACCTTGCTTGGAAGATTCACCTTCTTCTTCATTGTATCCAAGTCCTACTTTACCTTTTTTCCTATGAAGATTCTACTCATTTTGCTAATTCAATTGATTCATGTCGTCTTGAGATTTCATCATTCTCTCATTGATTTGTTTTGCAACATTTAGATCATTTTTCAATTTTTCAATGACATTCTTTTTAGATATTAGTTCTTTCATTAATTTCTCTTTCATAATTTAGATCATTTCTTATTCTTTCATTCCGTGCTTTGAGAATCCTGAGTTCTTCATTTGCTTCAGTGATTTGATCAATAAGGTCTTCATGCTGATTGGATTGATTTTGTTCTTCATTGCTTCTTGCCTCCAAGTCTTCTTTTGCCTTATTTCTTTGTTCCAAAATCTCACATAGCCTGACTGATTGAATTTCTTATTCTCCTTTGAGTTTCCTTACTTCCATCTACATAGATCCATTCTTTTCTAGGAGTTCTTTGATTAAATTGTTTGCTTCATCTGAGCTTCTTGAAGGAAAAAAATCTTCAATCTTTTCTTGAACATACTTGAGGTCATTCATCTGATTTGCAAGTTCCTTTCTTCTTTTTAGGGATTGGGAAAGATGTTCCTTTGCATCCTTGAGTTGAACTATGGCCATCTCTAGATCTAGCTTTTCATTTTCAATTGCCTTGTCAAGTCTGAATATCTCCATTTGTCCTTGGATCTTTGCTTAAGTTTTTAAACTTTATTATGAGAACCACAATGCTTTGATACCAATTGTTGGAAATATTCTAGACTAGATAAGTTACTGAGAGGGGAAGGGTGAATCAGTAACTTCAAAAATTTTCTTTAAATTTACCGCAAATCCATCTATACTACTTCATACATTAGTATTGAAAGATAAAACATTCATCACACAAAAGAACACAATGTTTTGGTGACCCAGAAACCCTCCAAATAGAAAGTAAAACTAGGGTGGGGATGGTACCCAAAAAAATTCACTACTGTAGCACAAAGTTGGCTTATTAAGTCTTACATTGACCACTTCTAGTGATCTACCCTGTTAGGAGCACAAAGGACTGCTAGGTCCACTTTGTTAGAGGATTTACAAACATACAATGAAGCATGCACTCGGTTAAGAAATTTATACAAAGACTGTTAAGTCTACCTTGTTAAAGGATTTAGAAATTGATTCACCTATTAAGATGAAGTAGTGGATCTACTTACAACTGATTACTGATAAGATCCTTTATGCACTAATCACCTTATGTGATAGATATGACTTTTTTGCTCCTGTATTGACCTTGCTACATTCCTTAAATTGCTACCGATAATCCTTCGCATGCACTTCTCAAAAAATACTTCATAGTACTTCAGTACAATGATATCTTACAATGCATCTTACATATATACCTTTCCAATTTCCAAAATTGCAAGGTCCACCAAAATACAAGTAAAAAACACATTACAAAGTTAGCCCAATAGTGAATAACTCGGGTTCATTGAACTGACTTGGTGACCTTTTGATACTTGGTGTCCACTAAATTACACAATATTAACATGCACTTGGTAGAAGTGAAGGCTTGATCCATACTAATCACTCGATGTAGTTCTGAACTCGGTGACCACTGGTGACTTAGTAGATGTAATGTCACTTGGTAGATACTACATGTTGAGTTTACCTTGCATCACTTGGTAAAACCTACTTCTTCCAATGCTTAGTTTACACTGAATTTCCATGACACAAACTTATTGCTTGGTAGACACTGCTCGTCTTCACTTTGCCTGTATTCACTCGATAGCCATTGTTCTACTCAGTGAGTGTAGGAAACTCAGTGCTAATCTTGGTAGCTACATTGATATAGATAAGTGTTGTCACTAATGGCAATAATAACTTAATGCCAACAATGTTTACCAATCATCTACAAATAACCTGAGGAGAAGAACTCATACAAATTTTCTTGCATAACACATCAAATTTCACAAGGAAGATTTCCTTACAAGTAAAATATATGTATACACCCTTTCAATTTTTCCTTCCACGATATCAGATGATAATAATGATACACTCCTTACATCCAATGAAATAATAATAGAGACTTACAAAATCACAACCCACTTAAGATGACATGAACATTGATCATTATTTACACACTTGGATCTTTTCCACTTTATTAAGGGAGAAACCCTAATACTTTCAAAGGATGCATCTTCACCAAAATTGCACATAAAACACACACTAGGAACCATGGAGGCTCACCTCCCACCTTAGGCTTCTATGAAGCCACTCACTGAGTAGGGGAAACAAGATCCAAACCAAGTTTGATTCCAATCATACAAAAGCATGAAAATTACAATACAAAACTTAACAATCCCATCCCAAGGTATTTCACAATGGTTCACCAATGGAACCTTAACCATAGGGTGAAGGTGTGCTTTTTGAAGGAGGTTTTCCATATCATATCATATCTACAATAAACAACTTTCATGCCCTTTTGGAGATTCCATAAACATCCTCCAAAAAACACTCTACCAATCACTATAGCTTCCTTGAAACCCTTACATCATTTACTTCCTTTCTTCACCATTTTTCCCTTATCACCCCCAAAGAAAAATATGAATGCAAATGGCATACAATGGAGCCCATACTCCAAGGTCATCAACTATGTTTCAAGCCCAACTATGCCCTTCACCCTAGACTTCTCTTCCCTTCCCAAAAGGGTGAGTGAAGCCCTCACACCCATGATCATATTCACATTCCAATCCAAACAAGAAAAAAAAACCAAGAAGGAAAACTAAGAAATCTTCAAGATTACAGTACATTTTCATATTGCCACAACCCAATATCAAAATCCACAATACAAAGAATTCCACTACAATGCATACTCCATTAACACATTTCTCATACTTGCAGAACTACTTTGCAATGCTCAAGAAAGAAGATGAAGCATAGTTTGAAACACCAACCTTGGTCCAAGCTAGGGTAGTGATAGTTGTAGTTGAGCTACCTTAGTCTCCCTCCAAAATCTAACTATCTCTAAACTTAGAGAGTGGGTGAACAACCTACTAGTTTGTACAAGACTCTCTAATAAGGCCTTCTTACTAACTATTTTAGCAAAGACACTAAGTCACTCCCTCTTACAAACTTGTCTTCTCTAAATTTTGTATGTTTGACTTAGTGGGAATATGGAAGAAAACACATATGACAACTCCAAATTTGAATTGATGGAAGAATGCAGGGGTAAAGGGCCCCCCCTAGGCTGTCTAGGCACTCATATGGTCAAAATTAGGCCCCTAACTTGCTATACTATCATATGGGTAACTTATTTTAACATAAAAGACACCTTGGGACCACCTAATGACCCCTCAAAACCCTAGTCAAGCACAAATTCGAATTTATTATGATTGAGACCCATCCTTCCCCTTGTTAAGAGGGTTTAATTATTAACATGGTAATTAGTTTTAGGGTAAATTGCCACCTTGCTCAAATCCCTAAATGACATGTCAATTACACACAAAGTTCAAAAGTGTCAAGTGACACATAAAAACACATTCACATTACCATGACATGCTCCTAATGCATCTTTATGATTAAACATTTCCTCATACAAGAAAAATTACATTACGACACAAAATACTTTCACAAATAGGCTTTTAAATCTTCCAAAGATTCACCTTGGTTAAATGGTGTTCACATAGGTTTAGAACTTGTTTCCCCTCAGGAATTTCCATGGTTCCACTTCCTGCACATTAAACTCAAGCATCAACAGTCCAAGGAGGTCATATAAATATATATCATATATGCATATTATTTCAATTGTTACGTAACCTTATTAACATACTTCAATTAAATTTCCTTTCCTAATCATTTCAAATAAGTTATTCAAAATGTTTAAATATCAAGATCTACATATCATAAACCATCATAATCAAATCATCATTTATCTGCATATCACATTAAATCATAATCATCATTATCTAATTAACATTTTTTTGAATATTTCATTAAATCATAATCATCATTATCAAATTGAAATTTATTTACATATCTCATTAAATCATAATCATCATATCATAATCTGATTCTATCATGTCATAAAGTTGCATCCATACATGTCCGATCATCCCATTCACAATATCAAGTTCATAGTACATACCATAGATGTAGAAAACTACTATAATTGTCAAAATCAATAGTTAAAATAAACCACTGTCCTACTAAGTCTTGAATAATGTCAAAATATCCAATTCTTGAATATCAAAAAGTAAGTAACATACCCCCACTTATACCTTACAAACATTTCTGCAATTTAGCTTCTATCAAAGCAATTGAAAAAGGTTAGTACATGAAAGAAATCATTAATTATATCATTTAGGTCTTAATGTGCAGCCATAAGTGTGGATCATCAAAATGTAGATATTACAATAACATAACCCTATAGTCTCAAAATTATATAGAAACATCAAATTAGAAGTGTCATAATGCAAATATGTCATCTGTACCATGACAGGTTGGGTGAGGCCTCACATTATGAAGTTATTCTTGCTCCATCTATATGAATTTTCCAATGAACATGCAAGGTATTGCAAGGTATTGAAAAAGGTTTTTTTTTTTTTTCTGAACCCATAAACAATTGCATCTAAAAGTTGAATTATTGAGTAGTTTTAATTAGGTCATTTTTCCTTTTTTTTAATAAGTTTTATTTTATTTTTAACTAGATTTTTTGTTCTTTAGTCATGCTAGATTAGTTTTTGTTTTTGATCTCTTGAATCTATAACTCAATGGAGTGGATGAAGGCACTTAGAGAAAATAGATTAAATACCATTCTTTGTTTTCAAGAACAAACAAATGACATTCCCCAGATATAGCCAACTGTTATCCTCCATTTTGTCATCATAAAAAGGATATAATAGTATGGAACTTTTCCAATTAATTTTTGTTGGAAAAATGTTCAACGCTCTCCTCAAGATTTGTGACAAGGGTTTAATTGCCTCCTATGTACTATAAGTTGAGTGGTTGTATTGGGCATTGTATTGATACCTTTGACATTGATGTCAATGGGGGGGGGGGAGAATGTCTACATGAAAAACATCCCCTAGACAATGGGGAGAGAAAATATGAAAGAGGCACTTGTTGAGATGTCAATGGGCAGTGTTATCTCTTTAGGGATATTTAGAAAGATTTATGTAAGTGTATTGAAGAATATGTAAGTGTGCAAAATAATATGTAAGTGTGCATAAGAATATGTAAGTGCATAGAAGAATATGTAAGTGTGCAGAAGAATATGTTAGTGCATAGAAGAATATGATAGTGCACAGAAGAATATGTCACTGTGCAGAAGAATATGATAGTACATAGAAGGATATCTCTATGGGAAAGATATGCAGCTAGAAAAGTGTTGTAAGTTGTTCACCATGAACAACTCATGAAAAAAAACTAGAAGATTTCAGCTTGATGAAGAGGATTTGAGAAGATGACAATAGTAATAACAACAGAGTACAGTTTGGTATTCTTGGAACTTAGATATTTTTCATCTATGTTTCCATCAATGCCAAAGGGGAAGATTTTTAGCATGAATTTTAATGATACTACATTGGGAGAGTATCCTAAGCATTGAAGAGTATTGATATGTTGCATTCATGACTGTATTTGTCATTGATGTCAACATAGCAGCAATTCTGTTAAGATTGGAAGAATAATAGTTAATAATCTTAGTATGCATAGAAGCTAAGGAATTTTTAGATGATGCATAGTTAAGGACATGTTCTTGAGGTTGTCTTGATGATATGGTTAAGAGGACTAAGTCTAAGTCAATGGTGTATGGAAGTTATACTTGATTTACTAGAAGTAGTGCAAAAACATAGTACTAGAAAATAGAGTTCTGATGATCTATCACTATATTTCATTTGATATGTAATGAAGAGATGCATAATTACAAAATGATAGAGGAAATTTGTGTGGTGATGCCAACATGTGTACAAGATGTGGTTTCACATGTGTGAAGTTTTGTATAGACTGTGAGCCGACAATGCTATTGTAATTGTGAATTAATTAGTTATCTTATTTTAATTAATTGGGAAAGCCTCAAGGCCGACTCAAGGAATTATTATGAAGATACACTATAAAGGAAAATTGTTTTCCTTACTTGTTATGTGAACTTGGATTATAGGATCAAGTGGAATGTGAAGTATTACTACACAGTTCAAAAAGGAGCAGAATTCTTACTGAATGTGTGCAAGCAATCCAAGGGATCATTGGATGCACATTATGAGATCTGTTTATAAGATCTAAAGGAGCAGAAGTCTAATTGATAGGAAAAATATAGAGGAAGGAAGTGCAATTTAGTTCTATTATTCTACAAGGAATAATATAGAGATCATTTGGACAATGGGTTCTTTGATCTTAACCTTGAAGCTATTTGGGCAGTGGCTCCAGCTATCTTCCACAACTCCTAACAGGGTTGGCACAGCTCCTAACAGGGTTAGAATCTCCTAACAGGGATTCAAAGTATCCTAATAGGGACTAATATGTATTGAATGTTGTAACAAACTCCTCATAGGGTCTATCCTCTAACAATGAATATTTATATTAGTACATTATCTTACGGGTACCATCCCCACCGGGGTTTTACCTTTAATCAAGGGTTTCCCTAGTTAACATATCTAGTGTTAATTGTGTACGAGTATCTTGTTGTGGTTTCAGTTAACATTAATCATAGGGCTAAGATTATTTAATGTGAATGATTATGATAAAAGCTGGATAACTAATTCACCCCCCTATCAGTTATATCAGTGGACTATATATTCTAACAATTGGTATTAGAGCTTAGTCACAGGTTCAAATCCTCAGACCCTCAGGTAATGCTTTGGGGGAGATTGTTGGAAAAATGTTTAGTGCTCTCCTTGAGATTTGTGAAAAGGGCTTAACCACCTCCTGTGTACTATAAGTTGAGTGGTTGTATCGAGCATTAATAGATTGATCTTTTGGTGCAACCACAACCCCATTCTAACAAGTTTCACATATCTTTGTTTGTTTTCAAGTTCATCAAATGGAGAAAGGTATATACATTAGTCAGTCAAAGTATATGTAGGAGATATTGGAGAGCTTTAGAATTGAACACTCAAGACTAGAGAGAACGCCTATGAGTACTAGTTACAAACTTTCAAACAATGATGATTCTACTAAAGTGAATTATACATTGTACATGTCAATGATTGGAAAATTACTATATATTATACATAGAAGACTTGAAATTACATTAGCTATTGGTAATGTTGCAAGATTTTTTTTCTAATCTTAAGGAAAATCAAATGATGGATGTGAAAAAGGATATTGAGATATCTAAAAGGAACACATGAGTATGGATTATGGTACAAGAATAATGAAAATTTTGAGCTAAGAGTATACATAGATGTTGATTGGGCTGGAAATGTTGATGGAATAAAGAGTACAAGTGGAGGAGCTTTCTTTCTAGGTAGGAGATTGATTTCATTGACAAGAAAGAAGCAAAATTGTATTTCTCAATCCACAAAAGAGGTTGAATATGTTACTTGGTAGTCAATTGTTCAAATATTGTGTGGATCATGTAATTGTTGAAAGACATGAAGGAGGAGATTAATGAACCTGTCATAATATATTGTGATAATACAAGTTCTATAAACATATCAAAGAATCCTTTGATACACATAAAGACAAAATCCATTGCTATCAAGAATCATTACTTGAGAGAATTAGTACAAAACAAAGAAGTAAGACTGGAGTATGTGAACACAAACAAGTAGATAGCTGATATATTCACTAAGGCTTTACCTAAGCATGATTTTGAGTATCTAAGAGGTAAATTATGGATCAATCCCCTATCTAAAGCAAGCTAAGATAAGATGCAACATCACATCAAATGTTATGATTAGAATATTTTACACATTAATGTAGGAGGTCACACTTTAGGAGCTACCTAAATTTGTGAAGAGATGAGTTGAAGCATGAAAAAATGAAGGTGTAAGTGGAAGATGAAAGAGGGAGTGCTATTGAAATATCAGTCAGAAAGTGAAATGAGTGAGATGAATACATGATGTATTTGGCATTATTGTCAAAGAGGGAGAAGATGTATGTAGCTACCATATAAAGAAGGAAATATATGTTTTCCAGTTACCATCAAATATCTATAGATGTAAGAGGGATAATTTTATAAAGTTACCATCCATTGAAAGAGAGAAGTCAAACTACAATGAGAGATGTGAAAGAGGGAGCCAATACAATTGATATTACGATTGGCATCAAAGATCTATATGGTTGCATCATGGATGAGAATCAGAATGAAACTAAAGAAGATGAGACTTAGAATGAAACTAAGTATATTAAAAAAGATCTAATACAAACTATAGAGGGAGTTTATTTGATAGTGAAAATTAGGAGCATGTCTTTTGCATTTTCATTGTAACTAGAGGTGTTGCTATCAATGCCAAAGAGGGAGATTGTTAGAAATTACAGTTGGAACAATTGTTATGTTGTCATTGATGTCAAACATTATTGGTAAGACATTTACCAAAAATTTAGAGTGCCATATAAATTTATTAATGAAGAAGCTTTGAAAAGAAGAGATAGCAAGATGAGCTAGTAGAGTTTTTGAGTAGAGAGGAGTTAAGTATGATGGAATTACAATGGGCACTTGATCAGCTAATATTTGACAAGATAATGTATTTTTTGTTCATTTAGTTGAAGTATGGAAGAGATGATTGATGAAAGACAAGAAGGAGAGTAAAACACTAAGCTTGACCAAGTGACAGTTTACTAGGTCAATGAAGAAGTTAAAGAAAAATACTAAGGAGCTTAAGTTATAGCTGAGAAAAACAATATTAGCCAAGTGATGTTAATGTTTAAGAAATATATAAAATAAAATTGAAGAATTGATCAAGCATAGAAATAGCCAAGCAAGCAAGTGTAAGCTGAGAAAGACATAAAGAGTAGAGATAGAGCTACCTAGTGATGACCAAGCTGAAGAACATAGTGGTTACTAAGTGTTAACAAACTAATAGTTTGAGGAAGAATCAAGATTTGAGGATGACAATTGATTTTATGAACTGGTCAAAATGCATAAATGATAAGGATTGATGAGTTCGCATATTTAATACATGCATTGAGTTTGGTAAGTGATCCAAGGTGAGGATTCAATGAGAATTTTCCAAAAGTTTGAAGGAAGGAGAATAAGGACAAAATGACAGACAGATTCAATGGATTTGATTAAACCCTAAGATCTATGGTTATGTTTAAGTGGAAAAAGATTAACCTATCTTTTAAAGGAGACATATGAGATAATTTATAGTGTTGGCTAGAGAATTTGTGAAAAAGTGAAGAATAAAGTTATAGAGGAGAGGTGAGAAGTTAGTGATTGTGAGATTACTTAAAGAGTTTTAAAGAAGATCAAAGATGGAGAATGTGATGATTTCTAGTCAATGAACCTAGAATGAGCCAAATGGAGATCTAAATTTGCAAAGTGAGTTGTATTTTATCGATCAACCTAGCTGCTACTTTTTACCCATTGTAATAGTAAAATCCTTTAATCAAGGTTGACCTAACCTCATATTGTAAATTAAGAAGAATGGATGGAGAAAGAAGGGGACCACCAATGAAGAAATTTTTGTAACATCCAAAGGAGGCGACAACATGAGACAAAAGGTGAAAGAAAATGTTGGAAAAGTTGATGTTGGTATAAATAAATGAGGTCATGAAAGACCATCAAGAAAAAAACAACGAGATTAGGAATGTCAACATGAAATAGTGGATGGAAGACAAAAAACCATCCAATAGGTCTGCCAATCTCTAAAATTATAAAAATTATCTCTTGGAATATTAGAGGATTAAATAGTCCTCATAAATAAGAAATATTAAGGAACATGGTCTGAGACCACAAACCTGATATTGTCATGATTCAAGAAAAAAAAATGTTAAAGGAAAAGGTGGAGAGAATTAAGAATTTTAAGAATTGGGGAGTGGAAGGCAGTGATTCTAAAGGAGCTTCTGGTGGTATTTCTATCTTCTAGAATCAAAATCATGTGGTAGAAAACCCTCTCTTTAATAATAATAATCTGGCTACTATTAGATTCATTTTTATCAGAGATAGATTTGGATGGATAGTGACTAATATTTATGCCCCTAATTCTAGATTGATTAGGAAATATTTTTGGAATAAAATTGAAAACTTTAGAAGTTAGCATTTAATGGACAGATGGATGATTATGGTAGATTTCAACACCCCTATCAAAGATAATGAAAAATTAGGAGGGATGACTCTGCATCTGGATAGCAGACTTGAATTGATAGATTTTATTAATAATAATGCTTTGTTGCACATGGATCTTATTGATTTTGACTTTACCTAGTCTAACAGAAGGGTTGGAAAGGATCAAATACAAGTTAGACTTGATAGAGATTTAATTTCTTTGGATTGGTTATCAACCTACACTTGTAAGTTGTCATCTCTTCCCCATGTGAAATCTGATCACTCACCTTTGTGATTCTATGCTTAGGCTCTCTTAGGTAAAGCCATCTATCCTTTTAGGTTTGAAAGAATACAACTCCTTCATAAAAATGTTGATGATAGAATAAGGGAATGGAAAAATATATAGGTTGAAGGAACTACTATGTTCAAAACTATTAAAAAACTTAGTAATGTTAAAACCAAAGTCAAGATTTGGAATAAAAAGGTATTTGAAGACATTTTTTATGAAAAGGAGGAGATTTTTTCCAAGCTATCTTTAATTCAATAAGCTATCCAAAAAAATAGATTTATAGAGTAATTAAAGATAGCAGAAGGTGATCATCTTACAAAATCCCATAATGTTATTTCCAAAGAGGAAACTTATTGGACACAAAGGTCAAGGGTTTTATATCTTCAATCTTGTGATTAAAACACCAAATTTTTCCACATGACTTCTTCCAAGCAGTAAAGTGTCCTTAAGAATCAATACCATAAAAACTAAGGATGGTATCTGAAATAAAGATGATCAAATAAAAAATATTATGACTGATTACTTTTCTAAACTTCTTCAATAGAAAAATTTGGATGTTCAATTCTACAAGAGTCTTCTTGAAGTTATTCGCAAAGGTATAAATAACTATCAAAATAAGAATCTTATAGCCATTCCTTTAGCTAAGGGAATAAAAGCGACGATTTTTTCTTTTGAAGGGAAAAGTCCCCAGGCCTGGATGACTTTTTGATGTTTTTTTTTCAAAGGTTTTGGCATTTTGTGATAGGTGATGTGACTAATGTTGTCAAAGATTTTTTTGGATCAAAAAATTTTCTTACTAAACTCAATGCGACTTTCATTACTTTAATTCCTAAAAATCTTGGAGCTAACAAAGTGGATGGTTTTAGACCAATAAGTCTATGCAACTCTTTATACAAAATAATCTCAAAGGTGCTCACTTCATGATTTTTAGCTATTCTTCCTTCTATTATCTCATACCAACAAATGAGTTTGTCATAAGGAAGACAAATACTAGATTCTATTATTACAATGCATAAAAATATTCATTTCCTCCAAATGTCACATAAAGAAGGATTCCTTATGAAATTAGATCTATCTTGTTGTGGTTTCATAATGCACGCCCCATATAATCCATAAATGGGGACCCCCTATTTTATTTCTTTTGACTTTCTAAAACCCTTGTTCAGGGGTCTGTGTTTTTTTAAGGTTTTGTCTAGTATCCTAGTTCACATTCAAGTCTAAATGGGAAAGCCCAGTTTGCAAAAATTAGAGATTGAGATGGAGAGTTCTTTTAAAAAAAAAAAGAAGGCATAATAGCCCACCTACTTGGGTGCACTAGTGTGCCTAATCCCTTAAGAAAAAAGAAAAGATATTTATGAGGTGTAGATGCATTGCTATGCACCTACACATCACAAAGGTGACCCAGGGTCTATAAAACCCCATTTCTCCCCCTCTCACTCCATACCTTGCACCTTATCTTGAACATTGCCTTGCTATGCCGCATCTCCATTGCCTTGCTATGCCGCATCTGTAGCTCCACATAACACTAGGTCCACTTCCCCACCCAACATCCCACTAGATAGGGTTCACCTTCATCTACCTTCACCTCTCTAAAAAAAAAAAAGAGGAATAAGGTTAATAAATTTGTAAAAGGGTGCACATTAGCACACCTAAACTGGTGCACTGATGCACACCCTTTCTTTTTCTCCTTGAAATGTTTTAGAACAAAGTTCAAAACATGAGATGCCTTACCCAAGATGGGTGCACATCAATGTAGTCACTTGGGTATGCTGATGCACACCTAAATCCAATCTTAAAAGGAAAAAATTCTAAAAGAAATAGTTCAAAATGGTTCAAGGCTTAGGTTCACATTAGTGCACCTGTCCAAGTGCACTAATGTGCACGTAACTCTATGTGCAATAACAAAACATAGAAAATTTTAAAAGGCCAAGGTGTGCATCAGTACACCTAACCAAGTGAGATGATGTACACTTATTTCATTGCTTAACAACCTAAGACCTTCACCCAAGTGCACTTTGCTTATGCATTTTAGGCTCAAAATAAGATTATTTTGTGTGTTCTAGCAAATAGGTTTTTTCAATCTTGTTCATACCATTACTAGAGTCAATTTTGATAATTTTTTATTCGTAAACATAGACTAATAAATGTCTTTTGTGAAGATATATTGGCCTCCTCATCATCTTCCTTGGGTGAGAAAATGGCACTAAAACCTATTGTATTTAATTACCAAGGCATTCCAACAAAATCAAGGCTCTAGGATGACTACTCAGATATCAAGATACAGATTTTAGGCACACAGAGTTGGGAGAATTCTTGAAGATTTGTAACAAACCTACAAAGAGATCGCAAATGGTTTCTATACTCATCTGATGTAGGCTAGTCTATGCCGCTTCACACCTGGTGTCAATACAATCTTCGAAACTTGTCATGACACTTGCAGAACACTTGGTCCCATAGGAAAGGGTAGTGAAGAGTGTGATAGTAGAAATTGTCCTTGATCTATGCCCAAAGAATATTGAGAAAGTATTCCACCTCCCATGAGTAGATGAGTTCATCAGGCTTACCTATGAGAAAGTAGAAAGGTGGTACTGAGAACACATTGAGGAAGCCTTTGAGATCATTCAATCCTCATTCTTCATAGAGAAGACTCCCTTGGGAAAGAAGACTAGTAAGGTTGATATGACTAGAGGGTACATGATTGAAGACATTAGATACTCCATCATACCCTTGAGAAGAGCTATGGGTTTACTGGTAGCTAGGAACCTAAATATCTTTATGGTACACTTTATTGAAATGATAAGAAAAGCAATGATGCCATTGGATTGGGTTTCTACTCTGAGTAAGAACTTTCAGCAGTTGGTAGCAGCTAAGAACAAAATGAAATTTTATATGACCTCATATTTGGTATACTTATTAGCTACAAGGGCGAAAAATTATCTAGGGCTATACAAGAGAGGTAGCATGCAAGATCCCAATGCATGGCCTTATATTGTCTACCCTCAATTGGTGAAGAAGAATCTCTCAGAGTAGAGCAAGAAATACATAATTGTTAATGATGCATTTATATTCACTATAATCAGATTTATAGAAGGGGATTATGTGAAGAGGTTATTGAATGACGTAGTGGCACAGATAATAGTACTTAGAGCATATTATATCCAATTCTAAACCTTTACATATCTAAGGGTAGTAGGTACAACAGTAAACCTGAAGAAGCTTGCCAGGTACCCTTGTGATAGACTCGTCCTCTTGGAGATTTCTCAAGAAATTGTGTCTGCATATGACAGAGTTAGAAAACAACATAAAAATTGTTGGACATGGCCTTTGAATATAGGACCTTTTAGGGTGGATAGGAAGCAAGAAATTTCTTATTTTGAGTTTGAATGGGATCATTATCCCTTGGAAGAATATAATTCTCAGTGGCCATGTTTTGATAACATCGAGAGAGTATAGTATTTGGTAGGCAAGACATTCCACCATGAAGAGGCTATTGAAGATCATTGGATGAATGCTAAAAATGACTATGATGTCCAACTAAGGGATTATTATAGGATGAAATTGTACTTGGATGAGAAGGCCCTAAAGATAAAGGCACTATTAAAGATATTGCAGTAGGATTCTGAGGAGTTACTGGATCCTCTATTCAATAGGGACAAGGTAGGTGATAGGCCTATTATGAATGTTGAGGTGGATAGAGAAGAGAATTTTTATATTAACCATTAGGCAAGGCACATCATTAAAATGACATAGGATTGGATCAAGAAACCATTCAAACTTGATCCAATACCTAAAACAGTAATCTTTGATGCACAAGCCCATCTAGCCAAAGGTAGAGGGAAGAAAGTTACCATCCCTACTTTCACAGCTCAAACACCTATAAGGCTAGAAAAGGTTCACCAACTTGATAGGAAAAATGGATAGTATCAAGATCAAAAGGGTGGAGGCCAAGGTAAGAGGAAAATAAGTTCCCCTCCATGAGCTAAGCTAGAAGAGGGTGAAATCTAGACACCTCCACAGCAAGGAGAAGACAATGTACGAGGGCCGAAAGATACTGGAGCTTCACAAGTCTAGGTTGATCCTCAAGTGCCACCAACTACACCTAGCCAAATAGAAATAGAGGTTGAAATTCAAGAAGTTTCCACTCCTTGGTAGACAGGGCAAGCATCCCCTTTTGCACCTAAAAAGGGAAAAAAGATTAAAACTCTGGTCAAAAAGAGGCAAAGGGTGATTAGGAAAGTGGTTCCTATCCCATCAATCCCAGAACCTATTCCTGAGGAAGAAGAAGAAGAGGATGATGAGGATGATGTACCTTTGAATAGGAGAACCCAACTAGCTAGAGCCATGGACGAGGAAAGAATAAGAAGTTCTATGGCTACACCACCACCAATCCCAAAAGAACCTTTACAAATGACCACATTAGAGGATGAAATGAAACAATGGATTGATGAACATGATGTAGATGGCACTGATATATTTAAGATGTTAGATTTTGATTTCATGCCCATAGGAACTAAACTAATTGGGGATAAGATCAGGGATACACCAACTAATGAGCCCCAACAAGAAGATTGGACTTAGATGCCACCATAGTCACAAGGTCCTAAGATAAGTCTTTCATCTCCATTACAAGTCATAGTTGTTGTAGATAAAGGCTCTGCTACTCCTCTACCATCAAGTATGGAAGACTAACAAGTTCAAAAGGAGTAGGAGGAAGAGCCACAACAAGTATCAACTGATGAAGTGTCTAGAGAAGGTAAAATGGTTGAATATCCTTATCAAGCCTCCCAAGACATAGAGGTGAGGACTGTGGACTCCACCAAAATAGAGACTATAGGAGAAGAGCCATTATAGAGAGAAAACCTCAAAAAGGAGTTATAAGGGAAAGGGGGTAGTAGAGAAAACTCCTTCATCATCGAAAGGCAAGCCTTTAGTGGAGCGGATCTCAAGATGGTTGTGAAAAGAGATGACAAGAAGAAGCCACAATTCAATTTAGATGAAGAGGACATGATAGAATTGATTGAGGTTCTAAGGCAACCTGAGTCCCCATCAAAAGAGGCAAGGGCATTAACTATCATCAATAGTGACCAGAACCAAGATTTATTTGCACAAGTGGCTATTCCTCATCCTAATGTTGACGTAGAGGATTTGACTCTACATGATTATCAAATCAAAGAGGTTATGCTTGGAAAGCCTACATTGGATACAACCAACTTAATGGTCATAATGGGGATGAAGGTGGTTTTTAGAAGTTTGGAATAGGAAGGGGTAGAACTAATAACACTTCAAAGGCAAAATGAAATCCTAAAAGGATATTTAGCTGAAGTTGTTAGTCCCTTGGATCCTGAACACCTTGAAGAAACTTTAAGTGCAGTAGTTGAATGGAGAGATAGGGGAGGGGTACATTTGCATCAATTTTTGAATACCTATTAGCAGTGGTAGGAAAGTTTTGAGGAGAAGGGCATTCTTATCATTCAAGGAAATTTGAAGTTACTACATTTCATGTAGGAGAATGTCGATAAAATGGTAGTAATTTTGAATCAAGATTTCAATCTTATGGATGAGGTACATATTTGGCAAAAGGATTTATAGGTGTTATAGGTAATAAAAGGCTAGATATATAGAATGCTCATGGATGTATATATGGTGGAAGGGTTAGATTTAATTGATGATTGGATAGAGAAAATAGTGGATAGCAATAAAGTAATGGAATCATTACATGCAGAGATCCACCAGCTCAAGGATTAAGCCTGAGAGAAAATTTTGGAAGTAGAGAAACATTATAGTGATGCATGTCTAGACATTTTTGAAGATGATGCACAAGAGAAATTAATATAGGTAGAGGTAGTAGTGTAGAAATTTAGGAAGACTTTTGAAGAAGATACTACTGATGAAGACATTCAATAGGCCTTCATGATAGAAGAAGCCTTACTAGAGTTGGATACTAAACTCAAGGATTTTGCTTAGACCCGTATAGAGGTGGAAAAATGTAGGTAGAAGGTCAAGGATAAGTATAATGCCTTAGATTTACTAGATGTAGCCAAGGTCACCTAGATTATTGAGAAATTTAAGGGTAAACATCCAAACACAAGTTTGGTATGGAGAGGGAACAAAACCCAGAAGCCAAAATTTCCATTTTGACACTTAGTGAAATTTTACAATTTTGGACCCTTGAGGTGCACTGGTGCACCTTTTGGAAACAAAGTGTTGGAAGAATTTTGAAGAAGTCAGAGCTACATAGGTGTACTGGTGCATTTCTTTTTGAGGTGCACTCATTCTGAGGTGCACTAATAGTTAATTGCTAATTCCAAAATTAGAGCTTTCCATGCATCAAAAATGCATGTTGACAGTAGTTTAAATCTGACAGATGCCTAGTAAAGGTTGAGCTTCTATTTTTGACACTACCAAACACTTCCACATTGACTGAAGGCTCTCTTCTTCTTATTTTCTCATAATTTCTTTGTGTTATGACATGTAAAGGCTCATGCATCCAATTAATGATATAAAAATGGATGGAGTCCTACTAAGCACTAGTTAGATAATCAATTTGTATATAATTAGTTTATTTTATTAAATTAAGCATATGATTGCATGAAGATATCTCTCACTCTAAACATAAATTGAGGAGATCATTTCTTATAAATACAAGATTGTAATATGTAATCAAGGCTGCCATTATTTTGCAATAATATATGCTTTTGGTGCTTGTATTTGGAGTGTAGTGATTCTTGCCTAAGTGTGTTATATTTTGATAATGTATGTTCATGAAGAGTGATTGAGCCAAAAGTTTATTTCTTTGTTTCTAGTTATGTGATCTCTTAATTCTGGTGTTTGCTATGGGTTTACAAATTTCGTTGATGTATCTAGCTCGAGAAGAAATCATTGAATTATTTTGGCATAACTTTTCATCTCGCATAAGCACACTTTCCATGGCCTTGCAATTTGATGAAAAGTGAAACATCTTATGGTTGTTAAATTTCCATTGACAATTGCATCAGTGGAATTAAGGAAGCACTGCTCCTATTTTCATTGGTTACCTACCAATTTCTTCAAAAGCTTAACTCGCAGACGCTTTGTTTTCTATAGATTATGTCTGTTAGGATTTTACATTCATGTTATTTGTTTAATTTTCTTGTCACCTTATCTTTTTTATTTGCTTTACTAACCCCTTGTTAAATTAAGAATTCATATGAGTTGTATTGTTAGATTTCATTCATTGAAAAACATGAAAAAATATAAAAACATAGTTCTTTTTGCATGTTTTATTTTGAAGTAGCAAACAGATTCAACATCTTATCCAAATTAATTCAAACCAGCAAAGGCCTCCTTATAAACACTCACATTTATCTTCAACTAAGTAGATTCTAGTAGGTCACAAGATCACCCAAAACCTTGGAGTTAATCCCCAAGATTGACTTTTTAAGAGAGGAGTTTGAAAGGATTCCTTCCATTAAGCATTGTGCAAAAGGAAAACTCAACAGAAGTGACACTAGAAGGAGGGTCATTAACATTCAAATTAGAAGGAAAGTTTGCCAAAAACCTCAAAATTCTGCACTATTGTGCCTGTTGCGCTAGTGCATTACTTCCAGAGGTGCACCTTGTTTGTGAGAAAGTGTACTTTTTGAAAGGTGCACTATTTCTAGAGTTAATGCAAATTGCAAGATTTTGATCCAAAATCCCCATTTCAATGAGCTTTAAGATCTTCACCAAGTGCACACGTGTTCCTAAAGCTTAGCCATTTTTGTAAACCATGTAGTGGCAAAGGAATTCCTTGAATTCTACCACTTCCATTTAATCTTTCATCATCTTCTTTAGCTCCACTTCCACAACAACCACATGGTGGACCACTAGGTCCTCCAATAGTTTTGACTCCACACCAATTGCCCCTTGGCCCACCAAATCCTTTGATGGCCTTTTTTGCAAATGTTGTGGACTTACCAATCAACTTGAGTGGTGTACTCAATGATCTTCCTAAGAATCCTGAGAAGTTTAGTCCAAGATTTCTCTATGGAGAAGTAAGAACTGTTGAAGATCACATCAAAGTATTCAAGGAAATTTGCAACTGAAAGTAGATTGCAAATGACAATGTAGTTCTTCATTTATTCCCCTACTCTTTGGGGGAAGTTTACTTTAACTAGTATGTTAATATACCACCCAGGTGTATTGGAGACTGGGATACTTTCAAAAAGTTATTCTTGGAACAATTCAAAACTTTCATCAATTTGGCTATGATACATCAACAATTCATATCAATAAAAAAGGACCTAGCTGAGATAGTTTCATGCTTCAACCATCACTTTCATATGGCATACCGCAAGTTGGAAATGCCATACACTATACTAGTTGAAGCTACTATTCAAATTTATTTGAATGCTATTGACCATCTTACTACTATTTTTTTGAGAAGATTTCTTGTAGCAGATATCGACACATTGGATAAAGTCTTTGCAGAAGCAATTACCTTTACAAAGCAAGCCAATCCTAATGGAGGAGGATTGATGCTTCCATCTCAAGCCATTACAACAATGGCAACATATCCTGTCAAAACACCTGTGATGCCTAGCTAGTTCATACCTATAAATCCAATTCCATTACAACAATCATCCACTCTACAAAATCCAGCTTTGACATATCTAGGGTATGAACCTCCTAAAGCTGCTTTCTTCAAACAAAAGGTAGTAGCTCCAGCTGAGGTCAACAATAGTTTTGCCTCTTTGTTTGGTTAGATGAAAAAGACCATGTCACAAATGAACAATGAGTTGACTCACTTAAGATTTTTGCAAGGACAAAATAAAAAATTTCAAAGAAACAATGTTGGTCCTTACACCAACAACAATTAGAATTAGAATTACAATTAGAATTTTTACAGAAACAACAATATTAGAAACAATAATAATACTGGAAACAACAATGCTGGGGGAAATAATTTCAATCCTCTCAATTGTAATAATGGCTTCCAAAGACAAAATTGATAGTGGAACACTCATCTCAATAATGGAAGCATTCTTGCAGATAACAATAATAACAATGTTGAATATGTTGACATCAATCATTATGACGACAGTCAAAAAACATCCAATAATGATGGATTGTACTATAATGGAAATCAAGACATGACTTAGAATTCACAAGTGAATGACAATGTCACTCATATGTAATTTAATGCTATGCTACTAGATTTGTATGATTCTACACAAAATGCACAGGTAGAACAACTAGCCAACGAAGAATTCTCTTTTCCATTTAGTCAAGAACCAAACATTCAACATGACAAGATGCTTTCTTTGCACAATGATAATCATAACACATACAATTGACAAAGTAGAAAAAAACCTATGACAGATGGAATTCCTCTCAGACTACAACCAAATTTGCTCAATTCGAGAGTGAGTTATAATCTAGCACAAATTAGGCCCCCATGTAGAGGACAATAGAATCAAAATCAAGAAAATGTGCCAACAATCTTGAAGAATCCAGCTTGGTCTACTAAGAAATATAATGCAGTGGAATATTTAAAAAAAACTAAGGCCAAAATGTCCATGTTTGACATGTTGCAAAACTGTCCTCAACAATGCTAAGCACTAATGAAACTCTAGATCATACAAAGGTAACCTATAAAGTAAAGAATATCCCTCAAAGGATAGTACCTCAACAAGTCAATGCTTCAGAAGTAATGCCAACTATGTTTAAAGACAAGGTTGAGGTGCCTCCATTTCTACTTAGCATTAGGATATATAGAAAGAATCTTCATAATTTCCTAATTGATTAAGGAGCCTCTTGTAATGTAATGCCACTATCAATTGCACAAAGGCTAGGAGTCATTCCCCAAACTTCCAATCGAATAGTGATACAATTGGATAAGATAGAGGTGAGAGTCATTGGTGTGTTTAAAGATGTTCAAATACAATTGATAGTTGACACTTGAATCCAAGATGTCATTGATATACATGTGGTTGATATACTTGAGACGTATGGATTGTTGCTAAGAAGAGAATGGACACAATGCCTGAGGGGATGGCTTTCTATGGATTTTACTCAATTATGGTTACCATGGAAAGTATTGAACAATCAAATCAAGATAGATGTAGAACCCAAGTTAAAAAAAAGAATACATAATATAATGCTCTGAATGAAGTGGCATTCATACAATCAGATTTAGGCTCTTATAAAGTGATGGCTTTTTCAACCAAAATATCAAATGATCAAAATGAAAAGTCCAAGATTTCAATCCCAAAATAGGAAATCATAACATAGTTCATAGACAACATGGTGGCTAATTTAAAATGTTTAGGAGAAGAAGTCAACCCTAGTATCCTACTTGTCCCAGGATTTTTCCAATTGCACAAGGTTAGCCATTTAGAGTTTGAATGTTCATCGTGCTAAGAAGTAGTTGCTAAAGTATTAGCACAAATGATGGGAGTCAAGAGTGATAACATTCCAAAAGATGAACCCATTAAAAATATAAGTCCTATAAACATATCTGAATCTACTGAAAAAGTTGAAGAGGAAATTGAAGATCTAAATGCATCATATAGTGATACCTCTTCAGATGGTGGAGGTTTGTCTTCTCCTCCACCAAGAATGATCAATATCCAAAGAAGAAGATGGTACATAAAAGGTCAAGGATGGACTTCAGTATTCATTCATCCAAAACAAGAAAAATATGCACCCTTAGTATCGTAGGAACAACAATGGAAAATATTCACCCAAAGTGGATGAAATCAAGGAATTGATAGGGAAAATTCAAGAAAAACAAGAAAAAAATGCACCCCTAGTATCAAGGAACAATAATGAAAAATCATCAAGTCCACCACGTGGAAGATTATAGTGGGTACCCAAGAGACAATATTTTCAAGCCCAAGTGAAAGGAAAGCTAAGGATGAATAAGAATAAGGTTAGAAATTCAAAGAATATCCGATATGGACACTTCACTTTGATGGTTCCAAATGCAAATTAGGATCCAAAATAGGTATTGAGTTGGTCAACCCAAAAGGTAATTCTTTCTATGCTACATATCGATTACAGTTTAGATGTACTAATAATTTTGTATAGTATGAAGCATTGACTCGGGGACTTCTTCTCAAATTGGAAAAAGGGATTACAACTCTCATAGTTGAGGGAGATTCTTAGTTAGTTATAAGACAAGTGAAATCACTATACCCTTGCAATGATAGTTTCTTGCTTACAAGAAAAGATTATGGGATTTAATGGATGATTTTGAAGCTTTGAACATAAGGTCTATTCCAAGAAGGAAAAACATGGTAGTAGGTGCTCTCGCTATTTCAGCTAGTGCATTACAACCAGTTGAGAGAACCAACTTGAAAAGATTTTCAATAGAATTGGTTACTACTCCATCCATCTCGAACAATATCACAAGCTTCCAAGTCTTTTAGGATGATCAACATATACTCAAATTTATCATATGCAATGGCCACTTTAAAGGGCATGAAATTGATGACACTCTAAATGAAAAACTTGAGAATGATGAACTTGAAGATGAAGATGGGATTCTAAACTTAAAAACCAACACTATTCCTAAGGGAATGGTTGAGTTGGAATGCATTTTTGAACGTGGTGAATTAACACTTAATAGAAGAATAGCTAAAGAAAAGGGAATCAAGGAATGTGTTTCATACAACTTAGGAACTAATGATGATCCTAGAATGGTAAGGATCGAAAAGGCATACAATGTTCAAGAAAGGAAGGACATGCTTAAATTAATTTTGGAGTATAAGGATGTCATTGCTTGGAGCTATGAAGAGCAGAAAACATATGATGCTGAAATTATTATGCATGGCATCCCTTTGAAACTAGATGCAAAGCCTTTCTATCAGAGGTAAAAACCTATTAATCCTATCATTGAACCACTGATAATGAAGGAAGTTAAGAAATTACTTGATGCCAAGATCATATTCCCCATTCACCATTCTACATGGGTAGCCAATTTGGTTCCTATGCAGAAAAAGATTAGAGAGATTTGTCTTTATGTAGATTTTTGTAACTTCAACCTTGCATCTCAAAAGGACAACTACCCTTTTCCTTCACTAGATGAAGTCCTAAAAATTGTATATGGTTAAAAAATGATGTCTTTCTTGGATGGATATTCAGGATATAATCAGGGAATGGTTGATGAAGAAGATAGGCTAAAGACAACCTTCATGACTAAATGGGGAACTTTTTCCTACAGAAGAATGCCTTTTGGGTTGATTAATGTAGGGGATAATTTTCAATGAGCCATGGATGAAGCTTTTAAAGGATTGATAAAAAATGTATAATCATCTACATGGATGAATTAACCATCTTTTTGAAGGATTGAAGCACTCATATTGCTAATTTAAGACAGGTATTCAACAAATGTCATAAATACAACATATCTCTCAATCCCAAGAAATGTTAATTGGGGTCACTAAAGGAAAGCTCCTAGGTCATATTATCTCTAAAGAAGGAATCTCAATTGATCTTGATAGAATTGAAGCTATTCTAAAGTTATCAACTCCTCATAGTAAAAAAGAACTTAAGTCTTTCTTTGGGAAGATAAATTTTGTAAGAAAATTCATAAGCGGATTTGCAGAGATAGTTTGTCCCCTTAATGATTTACTCAAAAAGGGAGCTAGAATAGAATGGGTTCCAAAGATTAAGAAATCATTTGAGGATATCAAAGTGGCCATTTCTATGGCACCAGTACTGGTGAGTCTTGACTATGAGCTACCTTTTAAGATATATTCCTTTTCTTTAGAACATTCATGTGCTGGGATCCTAACACAAAAGAAAGAAAAGGAGGATGAAAGACCTATTGTTTTTATGAGTTTCCCTTTGAAGAATTCCATTTGAATTATTCCAACCTCGATAAACAATCTTTTTCTTTGAGAAAGGTGGTGAAGAAGTTCCATCATTATATAGTAAGAAATAAAGTGTATGCGATTGTACCTGATCTAGCAGAAAAGACATTGTTGATGCAAAATGAACTTGGTGAAAGACGAGGGAAGTGGATGGTGATACTTCAAGAATTTGATCTAGAAATCCAACCTATGAGGTTAGTTAGAGGTCAAGGATTATCTAAGATGATAGTTGATAACTAGGTTGGGGATGAAAAAAAATTTGAATTTGATAGTGAAACGAATGAGAATGACTAGAAGAAAATGATAGTATCTCAAGTTGATATTGATCAAGGTGTATTAATGGATTTCTGGTACTAGGATATTGTTTACTATCTTTTGCAAAATTAGTATCCGAATTGGATGAATAGTTCACAACATAGGTGACTTAAAATGCAGTGCGAATCCTATATGCTACATGATAGACAATTATACAAAAGAAACTATGAAGGGATTTACCTAAAATGCTTGGGATGAGAGGAAGTAAAGGAAGTTCTGGAACAATTTCATGATAAGTATGGTATAGGACATGGCTTAGTAGAAGTGACTACTGATATGATCTTACGATCGGGTTATTTTTGGCCCATGATATTTAGAGACACTTTTGAGCATGTACATTCTTGCCATATTTGCTAGACTAGTGCTAGCAGGGAAAGGCATTCAAAAATGCCATTACAACCAGTGTATGAGGTATGCCCCTTTGCAAATTGGGGGCTAGATTTCATTGGTCTAGTCAATCCACCATCGTCAACTGGACACACTTTTATTCTCATAGCTACTAATTACTATACACAATGGACAAAAGAAGAGACCTTTAGAAATTGCATGGCTAAAGTGGTTATAGATTTCTTGAAAGAACACATTGTTACTAGATTTGGAATGCCATTCTCTCTAGAGTGCGGTAACAGATCAGCTTTTGCATCAGTATTCTTGACTCAATGGGCATTTGAAAATTAGGTTATTATTAAGTTCTCTTCAAATTATTACTTGCAAGGAAATGGTCTAGCTGAATCAACAAACAAGAACTTGATCACAGTAATAAGACAATTATTGAAGGAGAATCCTAAAGATTGGCACACAGCTCAAATATGCTCTATGAACAAGAGCCAGTATTCTCGCTTAACCTCTAGATTCCTATTTTGAAATTCATGAGTGAGTATGTTTAAGATGCTGATAGAGTACAAATCAAATTGATGAATCTTTTAGAGATGGATGAGAAGGAAACAACTACATTGGATCACATGGATAAACATCAAGCAGTCATCAAGAGATGGTTCGACAAGAGGGCCATGATAAAATCCTTCAAAATTTTTGATCTTGTTCTACTTTGGGATAAGGTGAAAGAAAAGCCAGGTAGCCACACTAAGTTTCAACACCTATGGATTGGTCCTTATCATATTGCAAAAATTCTAGGAGAAAATGCTTTTAGGTTCAGTTCCTTATAGGGGGAATTATTTTCGTTGCCAATCAATGAGAAATTTTTGAAACATTATTTTGAAGCCTAGAAGACACCAAAAAAATAAAAAAATAAGTTAGATTTAATTTCTACAAGAGTGTTTTCTTTCCACTAGTGTGTTTGCTTTTAGTCATGTTATTTCTTTCAAAGTTGTGTTAGTCCATGGGGTAGGTACACTTGAGATTCTATTTTAAGATTATCTTACTAATTGCTCTTTTGGTTTCGATTTCAATAAGAGGTATTTTTTTATCAAAACATTTTGATGATTGTGTGTCTTATACCAACTGAGGAACATATGTTACATGTAGTAATTGGGGACTTTCAATCTTGAATTCAAAATTGTGGATCAACAAGTTCTCAACACTTTGCAAATTTAAGGATCGATTGTTTTAGGTGTTGTTAAATAAAGGTTGAAGATAGCAAGGAACAATCCAAGCCCCAACTAGTTCAAATGGAAGGGTCTTCTCAATGGAATTGCTAAGATCATTGTTTGGCATGAGAGTTTCTAAAAGCTCTTAAAAAGGAATGCAAGGGATGTTCACAAAAGATCAAATCCAAGAAATGACACTGATGTCTTAGCCACATAGTCTAAGTGTGGTCAGGATATAGAAGAAAAATAAAAAAGAAAGAACGGTGTTAACACTAAAGGATTCTAAAAGATCTAAAAGGGTAATATGATAAATAGATACACATTCAAAATGAGCTATCTAGTACCAAGACATTGCTTCGTCAAAGAATCAAATGGTGGCATTATGAGTTATACGAAGCAATTATTCAAAGGATTGCCAAGAAATTTTAAACAAAAGTGACAATCTGCTAAGAGCCCTTGAACTGATTCTCTTATCTGATTAGGCAAAGGATCAATTAAATGACCTTTGTGGAGATTTCCGATGAATGAGCCAGATGGGGTGAAAGATTGTTTCCATATTGTCGAAAGATTTTGATAGACTACATCTTGAAACATTGAAGGAAATGAATACATAGAGCACACACTGAACTTGGAGTTTTAACTATTAAGTCATTTGAAATATGCTCAGAATATCTAGAATTTAGTTTGTGTTTGACACATGTCGAAGAAATGTTTCCCAAAGAAGAAATTCCTTTGCCATTTCTTCCTTTTATCAGGGCTATTTGTTTTGGTTTCAAAATGCATGTCCCATGTCCTCTAGAAAAGGGGACCCCCAATTTTTTTTTCTTTTGACTTTCTAGAACCCTTGTCCTAGGGTTTGATTTTTTTAAAGGTTTTGTCTAGTATCCTAGTTCACATTTGGGTTTGAATGGGAAAGCTCAGTTGGCAAAAATTAGAGTTTGAGATGGAAGAGGCCTTTTTTTACAAAATGTAAGGCACACCACCATAGCTGCCTAGGTGTGCTAATGTGCCTAATCCCTTAAGGAAAAAGAAAAGACATTTATGAGGTATAGATGTGTAGTTGTGCACCTATGCATCACAGAGCTGGCCCAGGATCTATAAAACCCCATTTCCCCCCTCTAACTCCATACTTTGTGCCTTGTCTTGCACATTGCCTTGCAACACCACATCATTGAGTCCTCATCTGTAGCTCTTCATAACACCAGGTCCACTTCCCCATGCAACACCACACTAGATTGGGTGTGCCTTCATCTCTCTTCACCTTTACAAAAAAAGAGGGGATAAGGTTAATAACTTTCTAAAAGGGTGTGCATTAGTGCACCCTTTCATTTTCTCCTTGAAATGTTTTAGAGAAAAGTTTAAAACATGAGATGTCTGACCCAGGATGGGTGTGCATAAATGCAACCACCCAGGTACGTTGATGTGCAACCCAAATCCAATCTTAAAAGGCAAAAAGGTTAAAAGAAACAATTCAAATGGTTCAAGGCTTAGGTGCACATTAGTGCACCTATCCAAGTGTGCTAATGTGCACCTAACTCTATGTGCAATAGCAAAAAATAGAAAATTTTGAAAGGCCAAGGTGCGCATTAGTGCACCTAACTAGGTATGCTGATGCACACCTATTTCATTTATTAACAACCTAAGACCGTCACCCAAGTGCACTTTGTTTATGCATTTTTGGCTCAAAATAAGTTTCTTTTGTGTGTTCTAGCAATTAGATTTTTCAATCTTGTTCATACCATTACTAGAGTTAGTTTTGATCATTTTTTATTCCTAAACATAGACTAATAGATGTCTCTTATGTAGATATAATGGCCTCCTCATCATCTTCCTTGGGCAAGAAAATGGTAGTAAAACCTGTTGTATTTAAGTTCCAAGGCATTCCAACAAAATTGAGGCTCTAGGATGACTACGTAGAGATAAAAGATATAGATCTCAGGCACACAAACTTGGGAGAATTCTTAAAGATTTGTCACAAACCTACTGATAGATCACAAATGGTTTCTACACTCATTCGATCTGGGCTAATCAATGTCACTTCACACTCGATGTCAGTACAATCCTCAGAACTTGTCATGACACTTGGTCCCTAAGGAAAGGGTGGTGAAGAGTGTGATAGGAGAAATCATCCTTGATTTGTGCCCAAAGAATATTGAGAAAGTATTCCACCTCCCATGAGTAGATTAGTTCATTAGGCTTACCTATGAGCAGGTAGAAAGGTGGTATCAAGAATACATTGAGGAAGCCTATGAGATCATTCAGTCCTCATACATCATAGATAAGACTCCCTTGGGAAAGAATACTAGTAAGGTTGATATGACCAGAGGGTACATGATTGAAGACATCAGATACTCCATCATACTATTGAGCAAAGTTACTGATAGATGGGCACCTAAACATCTTTATGATGCACTTCATTGAAATGATAAGAAAAGCAACAATGCCACTAGATTGGGCTTCTACTCTAAGTGAGAACTTATGTGAGTAGTTGGTCACAACTAAGAACAAAAGGAAATTTTATATGAGCTCATATTTGGTATACTTGTTAGTTGCAAGAGTGATAGATTATCTAGGGCTATACAAGAGAGGTAGCATGCAAGATCCTAATGCATCGCCTTATATTGTCTACTGTCAATTGGTGAAGAAGAAGCTCTTGGAGCAGAGCAAGGAATATAAAATTGTTAATGATGCATTTATATTCTCTATAATCAGATTTATTGAAGGGGATTATGCGAAGAGGTTATTAGATGATGCAGTGGCATAGATAACAATATTCAGAGCGTATTATATCCAATTTTGAACCTTTACATATCTAAGGGTAGTAGGTACAACAGTGAACCTGAAGAAGCTTATGAGGTACCCCTGTGATAGACTTGTTCTCTTGGAGATTTCTCAAGAAATCGTGTCTGCATATGATAGAGTTAGGAAACAACATAAACATTGTTTGACATGGCCTTTGACTATAAGACCTTTTAGGGTGGATAGGAAGCAAGACATTTCTTCTTCTGAGTATGAATGGAATTAGTATCCCTTGGAAGAATACAATTCTCTGCAGCCATGTTTTGATAACATCGGGAGAGTACAATATTTGGTAGGAAAGACATTCTAGCATGAAGAGGCTATCGAAGATCATTGGATGAATGCTACAAATGACTATGATGTTCGAATAAGGGATTATTGTAGGATGACATTGTACTTGGCAGAGAAGGCCCTAAAGATAGAGACACCATTAAAGATATTACAACAAGATTCTGAGGAGCTGCTAGATCCTCTATTCAATAGGGATAAGATAGGTGATAGGCCTTGTTGGTCGCTGAAATTGCATGGTCAATTTTCAGTCAATTTTGAATTTTTTGAGAAAATCAAGCCCTTTAAACTCTTTTTGATGCATACGTACCTGACCATCCATTTGAGGCCTAATAGGTGTTTAATGTTTCTAACACCTTGATTTTAGTGGGTCTATATGTTTCATGAAGTTAAATTGGCATTCTGAGCCATTTTGTCAAGTCCCATTTTGAGCAATTGTCAAATCTGCATTTTCACGTAAGTGTCAAATAACAACAGGAGGCCATGTTTGTAATTGAATATCTTGCACCTAGTTATGTTTCATGACTCACCACTTTGGGAATACCTAGTGTCCATACCTAAGAGCCTATGTTTTAGGTTTTGAATTGTTTCAAGTCCATTTGAATAGGTTTTGAATCCCTCAAAGTTGGTCATTTACTGATGTCATGATGTAAATTGTTCTGAATTCTAGGAAGCCCTATTTGACTTGTTATAATTTTGACCTAGTTGGCTAAAATGAGAAAATTCCTTTTGCATTGCATTGTAGGGGTTAGAGAGTTTCTATGTTCCTAGTTTGAGCTTATGACGAATCCATTTGATTAGTTTTCAAATGTGATTCCAAATGTAACTTTTAACTTTTTATTGGTGTCAGTAAGTGTAGATTGATCAGTACCCCTATTCGTGACATTATATCTCAAAATTTATGATAGGTGAGATTGAATGGATTGTAACACTATGTTGTACTCTAAAAATACTATGAGTGTGCTGATTTTTAAATCTTGATGAATCCATTTGCACACTTTTCCAGGTCAATTCCATTTGCAAAAATCACCTTTTTGTCATTGTTTCAACCTGCAAAATTTGAGTAGCCTACTTTGACCGCTCACCAAATGCGTCTTGTTATTTTTCATGAGACTAAATTGTAGATTCATACTCTCCTTGTGACAGTGAACCAATGCCCCATTTTTTCGTTCTCCCAAGTGTGTTCTCCCAAGTGTCAGTTTGCCTTGTTTTCAGAACTAAATCCAAATGCAATTTATGGTTTTCTGACAAGTTTTCTTGCAAGAAGTTTAAGTAAACAACTTTGACATTTAATATATATTTTGAGTAAGAATTAGTCATGAGACAAGATTTTATAGGGTAAGAGTGTCTTGAATATAGAATTTGTATGTTCAACTCTAGAGCTCTGTCAGGTATTTTGATTAGTTTTTAAGGCTAGCCGAAGGACCTCCTGGCATGAAGTTGACAATTTGTAGAAAGAGGTGAAAATGAGTTTTGAAAGATGAATCATTGATGCAAATTGATTTCAGTCAGTGCCAGATGTTCGGTAAGCTTGTCTGGAATATTAGTTGTTCAAACATGAATTTTTTTTTAGCTAGACCCACTTTGGGGCCCAACTAATTTTATCAAGCTAGTAGATATGTAGGATTGTGTATAGTTTGAACATATTCTACTACTTGTTGTAGAGGGGAACTTAGATGAAGCCATTTTAGAGCTTTGGGCATTGGTTCATTCTTACATACCAATTTCTCTAGTGTCTGTTGTTTTTGCATCCGATAACCCAAGGAAAGCCAAGGCTTGTCTAAAACTCACTTCCTGGTTAAAGAAAACTTATTCAGAAATACATTGGCCAAGCTTGCTTACCAAAATGAATTTAGATAATATTTTGTACAAATTGTGTGAAATTACATCAAATATGAAGGAGGGAATGTCTTCAAGGGAAGCCAACTTGATGTCAGTCACTAGTTATGCATTGATTCTTGAACAATTTGTTGGTGATTCTGTAAAGATAGCCACACTTTTGTGTCCAAATATTTTTAAGTCATGGCTTTCATATGCTTTGTGGCATTATGATCTTGCCAAAGCATCACTTTTTGGAGATCGCCCAGTATTAAAGTCATGCCATTTATCACAGATTCCTATTCAAGAGTTTTCTTGTGTGGGTTGTTCTTTACTTGAGGAAGAGGTAACAGGCATGCAAGCCTCCATCATGAGATTTTTATTGAAAAATGAAATAACTACGTTACTTAGCGAGGAAATGCAACAATGGCCAAACATTGAAGTACATAGGAAATGTTTAGTCATAAACTTTGTGGAACTATTGGTACAATTTATTGTTTATATCATGCAGTCTGCTGCAGGGGTAGTAGGAGTTGAAAACCCAGGCGGGGGGAAGCTGTCTCCTATTTTCTCTATGCATAAAGGAGAGGAGGCCACAACTTTAGAGGGCATTCATGTCACATAAAAAAGATCAGTAGCCCATGCACAAAGAGGAATCCACGTGGCAGGGAGATTAAAACAAAGGCAGAGCTTGCGTGGGTAGAGGTAGGGCAGCGTATGGAAGTGGAGGAAGCTGGGTAAAACAATAAAGCCATAGCCAATGAAAAGGCTTTAGAGGTTTTTAAAAAATGGAAATAAAGGGGAATTGAGAAATGGCTCATGTTGTTATTTATATATGAAGTAAAAACATGATGATTAGTGTAATGTAGCTAAGCCTGATTCAATCTCAGAGGCGACAAAATCCATGTCCATGTCATATTACTAAGTCAAAAGTTCATTCAATTCAAATAAATGATTTCAAATGGGTATCAAATTTTTCATTGTCTTGTCCAACCTTTTATTCTGCCTTTCAAAGTAGAAGATAAGCAAATAGATCCAGTGGCAATGTACAATATGACGATGGTAATTATAATGACAATCGCTTCCATCGAGGCCAAGGTCATGGATGAGGTAGATTTGGTGGTAATGCTTAAGATGGTGGTTACTATAATGACTATGTTGGAGTTAAAAGTAGCACTGGGTTTGCAAACATTTTTCCCTGATTGAAGATGGACCATGCAAAAAAGCAAGAAAATAGTTCACAGGTTTAGTCCTACATTGAGTGGGTGAGGATTTTTGAAGTTTTTAAATACAAAAGCACTTAATATGTTATATGTCTTAAAAGACACAAACTTTTGTGAGTCATGCACTCACAGGTAGGGCCCATGTTTGGCCAGCTAGAGGCGACTGGAAAACAAATTTTGACCAAATGCTACCAGAGAGATGCTGATGTCATTAGTGACATGGACCAAATAACACAAGATCATGCCACGTGGAAAATTTGACAACTGTCTCTACACCACCAAAGGAAAGATCCATAGTGGTTAGCATGGTGACATAGTGACTACTTAGGTGGTGTAGTGATGTGGAGTGAGCTGGTGATGACGTGTGTGGCTAGGTGGTGCAAAGGTGGTGATGATGTGGTGGCCAAGGAAGGAGTTCACTGAAAAAGTTGCCAGAATCCAGTGGTTGCCATGTCGCCACTAGAAAACAAGAGATTTTCTAGCATGCAACATGGTGCCTTGCTAAAAAATCCAAGAATCTAGCAAGGAGTTGAGATGGACGTGGGTTCTGCCTAGAAGTTTAAGTAAACAACTTTGACATTTAATATATATTTTGAGTAAGAATTAGTCATGAGACAAGATTTTATAGGGTAAGAGTGTCTTGAATATAGAATTTGTATGTTCAACTCTAGAGCTCTGTCAGGTATTTTGATTAGTTTTTAAGGCTAGCCGAAGGACCTCCTGGCATGAAGTTGACAATTTGTAGAAAGAGGTGAAAATGAGTTTTGAAAGATGAATCATTGATGCAAATTGATTTCAGTCAGTGCCAGATGTTCGGTAAGCTTGTCTGGAATATTAGTTGTTCAAACATGAATTTTTTTTTAGCTAGACCCACTTTGGGGCCCAACTAATTTTATCAAGCTAGTAGATATGTAGGATTGTGTATAGTTTGAACATATTCTACTACTTGTTGTAGAGGGGAACTTAGATGAAGCCATTTTAGAGCTTTGGGCATTGGTTCATTCTTACATACCAATTTCTCTAGTGTCTGTTGTTTTTGCATCCGATAACCCAAGGAAAGCCAAGGCTTGTCTAAAACTCACTTCCTGGTTAAAGAAAACTTATTCAGAAATACATTGGCCAAGCTTGCTTACCAAAATGAATTTAGATAATATTTTGTACAAATTGTGTGAAATTACATCAAATATGAAGGAGGGAATGTCTTCAAGGGAAGCCAACTTGATGTCAGTCACTAGTTATGCATTGATTCTTGAACAATTTGTTGGTGATTCTGTAAAGATAGCCACACTTTTGTGTCCAAATATTTTTAAGTCATGGCTTTCATATGCTTTGTGGCATTATGATCTTGCCAAAGCATCACTTTTTGGAGATCGCCCAGTATTAAAGTCATGCCATTTATCACAGATTCCTATTCAAGAGTTTTCTTGTGTGGGTTGTTCTTTACTTGAGGAAGAGGTAACAGGCATGCAAGCCTCCATCATGAGATTTTTATTGAAAAATGAAATAACTACGTTACTTAGCGAGGAAATGCAACAATGGCCAAACATTGAAGTACATAGGAAATGTTTAGTCATAAACTTTGTGGAACTATTGGTACAATTTATTGTTTATATCATGCAGTCTGCTGCAGGGGTAGTAGGAGTTGAAAACCCAGGCGGGGGGAAGCTGTCTCCTATTTTCTCTATGCATAAAGGAGAGGAGGCCACAACTTTAGAGGGCATTCATGTCACATAAAAAAGATCAGTAGCCCATGCACAAAGAGGAATCCACGTGGCAGGGAGATTAAAACAAAGGCAGAGCTTGCGTGGGTAGAGGTAGGGCAGCGTATGGAAGTGGAGGAAGCTGGGTAAAACAATAAAGCCATAGCCAATGAAAAGGCTTTAGAGGTTTTTAAAAAATGGAAATAAAGGGGAATTGAGAAATGGCTCATGTTGTTATTTATATATGAAGTAAAAACATGATGATTAGTGTAATGTAGCTAAGCCTGATTCAATCTCAGAGGCGACAAAATCCATGTCCATGTCATATTACTAAGTCAAAAGTTCATTCAATTCAAATAAATGATTTCAAATGGGTATCAAATTTTTCATTGTCTTGTCCAACCTTTTATTCTGCCTTTCAAAGTAGAAGATAAGCAAATAGATCCAGTGGCAATGTACAATATGACGATGGTAATTATAATGACAATCACTTCCATCGAGGCCAAGGTCATGGATGAGGTAGATTTGGTGGTAATGCTTAAGATGGTGGTTACTATAATGACTATGTTGGAGTTAAAAGTAGCACTGGGTTTGCAAACATTTTTCCCTGATTGAAGATGGACCATGCAAAAAAGCAAGAAAATAGTTCACAGGTTTAGTCCTACATTGAGTGGGTGAGGATTTTTGAAGTTTTTAAATACAAAAGCACTTAATATGTTATATGTCTTAAAAGACACAAACTTTTGTGAGTCATGCACTCACAGGTAGGGCCCATGTTTGGCCAGCTAGAGGCGACTGGAAAACAAATTTTGACCAAATGCTACCAGAGAGATGCTGATGTCATTAGTGACATGGACCAAATAACACAAGATCATGCCACGTGGAAAATTTGACAACTGTCTCTACACCACCAAAGGAAAGATCCATAGTGGTTAGCATGGTGACATAGTGACTACTTAGGTGGTGTAGTGATGTGGAGTGAGCTGGTGATGATGTGTGTGGCTAGGTGGTGCAAAGGTGGTGATGATGTGGTGGCCAAGGAAGGAGTTCACTGAAAAAGTTGCCAGAATCCAGTGGTTGCCATGTCGCCACTAGAAAACAAGAGATTTTCTAGCATGCAACATGGTGCCTTGCTAAAAAATCCAAGAATCTAGCAAGGAGTTGAGATGGACGTGGGTTCTGCCTAGATGCAAATAACCAATTAGAGGTTGACACATGGCATCTTGGTCAAATAGGGTTGACTTGAATGGAAGCTAAGGGAAAAAATAAAATTTTTTTTTAATGACATTTTAAAATATTTTTCCAAAAAGGTGCATGTTTAGATTCTTTTAAATCAAACAGGGGTTATTTCTAAAGTATGAACTTTGGAAATTTTTAATTTTGGAAAAATTAAAAAGGTTGCAGGTCATAGTCCATGCCAAAGGAAAATTTTTCAAAACAACTTCAAGTCGATTTTTTTTAAATCTAAAACACACACTCCAATATACTTTTAGAACTAGGAGGAAACGAGCTATCTGAATATGAATTTGGTTTTTGTATAGGATGTCACTAGTACATGCTACATCAGGTTTTGTCTCTCTAAGTGATTTGTGTGTTTCATCAAGTGTTTTGAGTTGCTAGTTGCATAATTTAGTGGAGAAACACCTTAAACATGTTTAGTGACTCTTGCATTTGGTTATTTTGATTTTTTTTAGTGTTTTGGCTTCAAATTGATCAATTGGCACATATCTGAGTTTAGTCATTAGATTTTTGTCTGTTACTGAGATATTTTGCATTTGGAAAGACAAAATTGAAGGGATATGATTAGCAATTGATGGGAGAAGGTAGAGAGAGATTAGAGAGATTCTTTTCACTTCTGGAGGAGGGTTTTTAAGTAGACACATGTAAGGTGCAAAATAGATCTAGGAATTCACTTCCTCCTATACCATTCTCTTTCTTTCTCATTGTTGGTTCTAGTTTTTGGAGAAAAACTACTCACTATTGTGATACCATATTTTGGTTCTAGTTTTGATGTATTCCCAATACTATGACACCACATTTTCTTCAACAATTGCTCTTGTATGAAAAATAGTAGGAAAGATAATACAAAAAGTTTAGATTATTAGGTGTTTCTATGTTTTTATTTCATGCATATGAATGTATTATTTCAAGGAAATCAATACAAAGAACAATAGGAGTTGAGTTTCATTTTAAATCTTGTCTCATTTCTTAGTGAGCTGTAATGTTTTATGATATTTGAACAAAGAGCTTAGGTCATAGTTGCAGTCCCTTAAGGCTATATGTTGTTTCATTGTTGCTTATAATTCGAGGAATTATGTAAATGCTTTAGAAAAATCAACAGGGTTGCAAGTTTATTGAGGAGGATATTAGGTAAGAATGAGATTTAGATTGAACACAAATGTCTATTTACAAGGTGAATAGATAGATCAAATATCTAAATATATGAATAGGTATCAGGTATCCACATGTATGTTTTTGATTCATGGAATTACCCAATAGATAAGGCATTGATCAGCTACGAGATCATTAGGTCTTACTGCTACATATTTTGGGTGTTGCTAAATTCAACATTATTAATCAAATGCTTTTCCCTCTTTCATGTTGAAGAGCTGAAAAATCTAACCCTCACTCAGCTTATGAATTTCATAGATTTACATTTAGCTATTGTATATTTGTGTTATTACATGAGTTATTACAAGATATAAGGGTTAAATTTGCTTTGATAGATTCAAGAGTATGTTTTTGCACTAGTACCATATTGATTGAATCTAAGGTCCACCTGCCTAGGTTTTGTAGAGCTTGAAGCGAATAAGGGTCAAGCCTTATAGTTGGCTCAGTGTTTGAAATGATGTGTTAAATATGGGAGTTAGCTACCCCTAGATGTGTCATATTCTCATCGGGGTAATTTGAAACCTATAGCATTTTAAAACACCAACATGCCTATTATGAATGTTGAGGTGGACAGAGAAGAGAATTCTGATATTAACCATCGCGTGAGGCATGTCATTAAAATGATGCAAGATTGGATCAAGAAACCATTCAAACTTGATCCAATACCTAAAATAGTAATCTTTCATGCATAAGTCCATCCAGCCAAAGGTAGAGGGAAGAAAGTTACCATCCCTTCTTTCATGGCTTAGTCACCTATAAGGCTAGAAACAATTCACCAACTTGATAGGCAAGTTGGATATTATCAAGCTCATAAGGGTGGAAGCCAAGGTAAGAGGAAAAGAAGTTCCCCTCCATGAGCCAATCCAGAAGAGGGTGAAATCCTAACACCTCCACAACAAGGAGAAGAAAATGTACAAGGGCCGAAAGATACTAGAGCTTTACAAGTCTAGGTTGACCCTCAGGTGCCACTAGCTGCACCTAGCCAAACATAAACAAAGGTTGAAATTAAAGAAGTTTCCCCTCCTTGTCAGATAGAGAAAGCATCCCCTTTTGCACCTAAAAAGAGAAGAAGGATTAAAACTTTGATAAAAAAGAGGCAAAGGGTGATCAGGAAAGTGGTTCTTATCCCATAAATACTAGAACCTATTCCTAATTAAGAAGAAGAAGAGGATGATGAGGATGATGTACATTTGAATAGGATAACCCAACTAGCTAGAGCCATGTCTAAGGAAAGAAGAAGAAGTTCTATGGCTACACCACCACCAATCCTAGAAGAACCTATACAAACGACCACATTAGAGGATGAAATGCAACAATGGATTGATGAGGAGGATGTAGAGGGCACTGATATATTTAAGATGTTAGATTTTGATTTCATGTCTATAGGAACTAAACTAATTGGGGATAAGATCAAGGATACACCAACCAATGAGCCCCAACAAGAAGATTGGACTCAGATGCCTCTAGAGTCACAAGGTCTTGAGATAACTCCTTCATCTCCATCACAAGTCATAGTTGTAGATAAAGGCTCTGCTACTCCTCTACCACCAAGTACAGAAGAAGAACAAGTTCAAAAGGAGCAGGAGGAAGAGAAACCACACGTATAGCTCGATGAATGTCTGGAGAAGGACAAATGGTTGAATATCATCAACAAGCCTCCCAAGAAATAGAGGTGAGAACTATGGACTCCACTGAAAAATAGACTATAGGAGAAGAGCCATCACAGAGAGAGAAAACCATAGAAAGGAGTGATAAGGGAAAGGGGGTAGCAGAGCAAACTCCTTCATCATTGAAAGGCAGGCCTTTGGTGGAGCAGATCTCAAGATAGTTGCAAAAAGAGATGATAAGAAGTAAGAAGCTACAATTCAAAGAAAATGAAGAGGACATGATAGAATTGATTGAGGTTCTAAGGCAACCTGAGTCCCCATCAAAAGAGGAAAGGGCATTAACTTTCATCAACAGTGACCAAAACTAAGATTTTCTTGCATAAGTGGGTATTCCTCCTCCTGATGCTGACATAGAGGATTTGACTCTGCATGATTATCAAATAAGAGAGGTTATGCTTGGAAAACCTACATTGGATAGATCTAAGTTGATGGTCATAATGGGGATGAAGGAGGTTTTTAGAAGTTTGGAACACGAAGGGGCAAAACTAATAACACTTCGAAGGAAAAATGAAATCCTAAAAGGATATTTAGCTAAAGTTGTCAGTCCCTTGGATCCTAAACACCCTAAAGAAACTTTAAGTGCAACAATTGAAATGAGAGATAGGGGAGGGGTACATTTGGATGTATATATGGAAGAAGAGTTACATTTAATTGATGATTAGATAGAGAAAATAGCGGATAAAAATAAAACAATGGAATCATTACATGCAGAGATCCGTCGGCTTAAGGACCAAGCTCGAGAGAAAATTTTAAAAGTAGAGAAACATTATAGTGATGCACGTCTAGACATTTTTGAAGATGATGCATGGGAAAAATTAATACTGATAGAGGTAGTAGTGCATAAATTCAGGAAGACTTTTGAAGAAGTTACTATTGATGAAGAGATCCAACAGGCCTTCAGGATAGAAGAAGCCTTACTAGAGTTGGATACTAAATTTGGGGATTTTGTTGAGACCCGTAGAGGTGGACAACTACAGTAAGAAGGTCAAGGATAAGAATAATGCCTTAGATTTAACAGATGTAGCCAAGGTCACTAAGATGATTGAGAAATTCAAGGGTAAACATCTAGACACAAATCTGGTATGAAGAGAGAACAAAACCTAGAAGCTAGAATTTCCATTTTGACAGTTAGTGAAATTTTGCAATTTTGGACCCTTGAGGTGCACTAGTGCACCTTTTGGCAACAAAGTGTTGGAAGAAATTTGAAGAAGTTAGAGTTGTGCTAGTGCATTTATTTTCAAGGTGTTCTCATTCTGAGGTGCATCAACAATTAACTGCTAGTTCTAAAATTAGAGCTTTCCATGGATTGGAAACACATCTTGATAGTAGTTTAACTTTGACAGATGCCCAATAAAGGTTGAGCTTCTATTTTTGACACTTCCAAAAACTTCCACATCAACTGAAGGCTCTCTTCTTCTTATTTTCTCATAATTTCTTTGTTTTATGACATGGAAAGGCTCATGCATCCAATTAATCATATAAAAATGGATGGAGTTCTCCTAAGCACAAGTTAGATAGTCAGTTTATATATAATTAGTTTGTTTTATTAAATTAGAAGCATATTATTGCATGAAGATATCTCTCACTCTCAACACAAATTGAGGAGATGATTTCTTATAAATACAAGATTGCAATATGTAATCAAGGCTACTGTTATTTTACAATAATATATGCTTTTGGTGCTCGCATTTGGAGTGTAGTTATTCTTGCCTAAGTGTGTTATATTTTGTGAATGTATGTTCATGAGTGTGATTGAGCCAAAAGTATATTGTTTTTTTTTGGTTGTGTGATTCTTTAATTTTGGTGTTTGCTACGGGTTTACAAATTCTATTAACTTATCTAGCTCAAGAAGAAATAATAAAATTATTTTGGCATAACTTTTCATCTTGCATGAGCACACTTTTTGTGGCCTTGCGATTTGATGAAAAGTGAAACATCTTATGGTTGTTAAATTTTCATTGACAATTGCATCAGTGGAATTAAGCAAGTGCTGCTCCTATTTTCATTGGTTACCTAACGATTTCTTTCAAAGCTTAAATCACAAATGCGTTGTTTTTCTTAGCTTATGTCCATTAGGATTTTACATTCATGTTATTTGCTTAATTTTCTTGTGACCTTATCTTTGTTAATTGCTTTACTAACCCCTTTTTAAATTAAGAATTCATATTAGTTGTATTATTAGATTGCATTCATTGAAAAATATAAAAAATACAAAAACATAGTTCTTTTTGCATATTTTATTTTGAAGCAGTGAATAGATTCATCATCTTATTAGAAATTATTTGAACCAGAAAAGGCCTCCTCATAAACACTCAAATTTATCTTCAATTGAAAAAATTCTAGTAGGTTGCAAGATCACCTGAAACCTTGGAGTTGATCCCCAAGATTGACTTTTCAAGAGAGGAGTTTGAAAGGATTCCTTCGGTTAAGCATTGTGTAAAACGACAGCTCAACATATCCAAGGCTTATGGTAGGGTTGATTGGAACTTCCTTTTTTATTTTCTTAGCTCGATGGGTTGTACTAATAGAGTGGTTTGTTGGTGCTCAAAATTGAGTTCTCATTTTGAGTGTCTATTTGGAATTTTGAGTCAAATCAAGCCCCATAAATGCCCATAAATGCATGTGTACTAGTTGTACCTTTGGGGCCCCTGAGGTGTTTAATGTTTCTAACACCTTCCATTTAGCCTGTCCACATGTTCCATGATGATAAACTGTCATTTCGAGTCATTTGCTGAAGAATGTCAAATCTGCATTTTTCACCAGTGTCAAACAGTGACAGGAGGGCATGTTTGCAACTGAATATCTTGCACCCAGAAATGTTTCATGACCTGCCACTTTGGTAGTATCTAGTGTCCATTACTGAGAATCTATGTTTTATATTTTGAGTTGTTTAGAATCCATTTGACTAGGTTTTAATCCCTCAAAGTTGGTCATTTACTGTTTTGTGCATTTGTGTAATTGTTCACATTTTTGGGAAGCCCTGTTTGACATGTTATAACTCTGACCCAGTTGACCAAAATGCTAAATTTCCTTTTGCATTGTATTATAGATGTTAGAGAATTGTTATGTTTAAATTTTCAACTTATGACAAATCTATTTGATCAGTTTTCAAACATGATTCCAAACATAATTTCTATCTTTTTACTGGTGTTAGAAGGAGCAGATTGTTTGGTACCCCTGTTCGTGATGTTATAACTTTAAATCTGTGATAGGTGAGGTTGAATGGATTGACTACAATGTTGTACTCCAAAAATTCTTTAAGTGTGCCAATTTTCAAATCACGACGAATCCATCTGCACACTTTTCCAGGTCAATTCCATTTGCAAAAATCGCTTTTCAGACATTGTTTCTAGTCAGTAATCCCAAGTAGCCCACTTTGGTCGATCGCCATTTGCGTCCTATTATTCATCATGAGCCCAAATCATAGATCCATACTCTCCTCATGACAGTGAACTGATGCCCTAGTTTTTGTCTTCCCACATGTTAGTTTGCCCAGTTTTTGAGGCCAAATCCGAACCCAATTTAGTGTTTTTTGACATGTTTACTTGCAGGTAGTTTTGAGAGGTAACTTTGACAGTCAATATCTTTTGACCCCAAATTCTTCATGAGACAAGATTTGACAGGGTGCAAGAATGCATAACAAAGAGTTAGTGTGCCAGTTTTTAGAGTTGGATCAAGTGTTTAGGTCAATTTTTAAGGCCAGTCAAAGGACCTCCTAGAGAAAAAGTGACAGGTTGCAAAAAAGGATAAAATGAGTTTCAAATGTTGATTTATTGGTCGAGTTTGATTCTAGTTAGTTTGAGATGATCAATGGATTAGTTTGCAATATCAGTTGTTCAGGAACGGATTTTTTTTTAGCCGGACCCATTCTTGGGCCCAACCAATTTTCACTAGATTGATAAGATGTGGGGTTTGGGGTGTTCAAAAGATGTGACAATGTTTCAGAACTTATTTTAAGTACATTATTATAGAAAATCAAATAAGAAAAAGTTCAACATATTTCAGTGCTCATTTGTATCCTTGTTGTCAGGCTTTGCACTTGTTCTAGGATTAAGTTGGGTCACTGCAAAAAGTTCCTCTTGCAGTGGTTATTGGCTTACTTTTACCAGTGGCTTTTCAAGTTTTATCAAACTTGCATTTCATGAAGAACACAAAACTATTATTGATAGATCCATATATCTACTCAATCAAAGGATCAAGTTATTCCACTTCAATTCCTAAAATTAGACTCTATGCTTAAATCTAGTTCACTTGAGCCATTGTTAGTAAAGGTCAGAATACTCTGCTAGGTCCCCCATTTTCAACATTTTCATAGTATTTTCTGTTCAAGCAGAGAGAGGAAAAAATTTGTGTAACCAAAGGATGCGACGGGGTGTTTGATGTAGTAAGCTTTGCACCTAGAGAGTTTAGGTACATTTAGATAGATCCAAAGACACATAACACAGAGCACAAATGAAACCTACATACTTTCATCCATGTGCAAACAAAAGAACCCATGCCAAAAAATTTCTCAAAGGAAAAAATGTAGCCAAGTCACAGTTAATGCCAATAAAAAAGGGATTCACGCCAAGACAAGAAGGCAACATGTTAGAAGAGGCTATGGTAATCTAAAAGACCTTAATATGAAGCCGTAAGAAGCTCAAAGGACCATGTTTCCAATCAAAATAGGGATGAATTTTTCAGCTCAGGTTTAACATAGTAAATGAAGGTGATTTCTTGTGTTTCTTTTTTGAAAGCTGTTAGTTATTACCACTATCAAGGAGCCAGTCGAAGGGAAGGTGTCTCCAAGCTGCCATTTGTTGGGCATGGATAGAATAGGGGACACCCATAAGGAATGATATAAAATAGAGCACAAGTCTTTGGCAGCATAGGATTTCTTCTTCCAAGAGGTGCTAATCTAGTTAATAAGATGGCTGAGTCGAGAAGTATTACATGGGAGATCTTTGAGCGACAGGTCAAGGAACTCGATGCTCATTGTAGGGTTTCCATAGTGTGAAAGATAACAGAGCTCCAAAGAAATCCATGGCTACAGAACATGAGGAAATTGGAGGAGCAACATGTAGGAAATAAATGGGGGTGTCTTCTAGGACATAACGCATATCTTACAGGAAGAACGTTTGACTGGCGATGTCATTTTCAAATACAAGGGGAAGTATGAAAACCCTGGCTTGCAAGAAGAGGCATCATAGAAAGATGAAAGCATAGGTGAGAGTTAGTTTATAGTATTTATCCCACATTTTTCATGGGAGAGCATTTTTAAGCCTTTAAATACTATTGCATAATATAAGTTTGATGTCTATAAGATTAAGGCTTTTGGAAGCCAAGCTCGCGCAAGGGCCCCACCCATGCGGTAGACATGGATAGCAAGCTGGTGTGCAAATTGAGAAAATTTTAGACAAACCTGCGCACACGGTGATGGGGTGATGGAGCTCTTGATCATGACACGTGTCCATATTAGATGTTTGGCACAAACCTGCAAAACCAAAGTGCTCGAAAGTTAAGTAATGCGAGAATGCAAGATTTTGACATGTAGCAAGTAGGTCTAATGCATGATGAGGTGGTGCCAAAGAAGCAGTTTGAGAGGGAGTATAGGATCATGTCATGTGTCACGATCTAACGGCTAGTGCACCTCCACATTACAAAGATGCACGCTAGTTAAGTATTGCGAGTAAGTGAGTGAGCGCCATGTGGTGATGACATGGCAGGTTGTGGTCAACCAATAGCTAAGCACCATGTGGCAATCCGGTGATAGCATGAGAAAATCAACGAATCAAAAGCCACCATGTGTCACAAAGATCAAAGTTTTTCTAACCTGAATGGAGACAAGGGGAAAAATAAAAAATAATAAAAATATCAAATATTTTAATATTTTCCCAAGTTTAAATTGCTATGCGAGTTTTTTGAATTCAAATGAGGTATTTTCCTAAAGTTTGAACTTTAGGACATTTTTAAATTTTTGAATTTTAAAATATCATGAGTTGCAAGCCAGAGCCATGTAGGGGGGGTATGATTTTCAAAATTACATTCAAGAGGTTTCTGAGAGGCAAACATAGTGATATTATATATCGCTAGAACTGGGAAAAGATGAATTTTCCAATTATGCAATTAGTTTCTACATAGGAAGCAATTTGTTGGAGTTATTCAAGGTTTTCTATCAGGTTTCCAATTTGCAACTATATTTAGGTGAGGAAGTTCAAAACTGATTTCTAATAAGGTAATGATCTGAATGTGGTTAAAAGGCAGTAAAAATTTAGTTAAGGTCGAATTTGATCAGATTCACTTAGTAAAAAATCAATTTCACTAGGATTTTCATGAAGATATCAGATATTTTGGCAAACAAGGGATTTCATCATTTAGCAAGAGATATTTTGCAAATTGGTTACAAAGTAATGATGAAACCAAATCAGATCATTGTGTGGAAAGAGGAGAGAGGTTATTTAGTTGTAAGGGATTGAATTCCAAGTGGACAGATGTCAGTTGCATAACAGATTTGAGAATTCACTTCTTGCTATATCTTTCTTTCATTCATTCATTATAGGAGTTGGAAAATATTGGAAAGTTTCTCTGGAATGAAGGCATTTGGTAGAACTGACCTTGGGATTGATGAACTCTGAATGAAAGATCTGGGATGTGCTAGTTCTAGAGCATGAAGCTTTGCTTTGGCTATGATACCCCCTTCCCATCCCATCAGTTTCTCATTCCCGCCATTTTTTCTCTTGTATGACAGCATATGTTATTGTATAGTCTGATTTATTAGATATTTTGTGAGTCAATTTTATGCATTTTCATGTATTATTTCTAGGAAATGAATACGAAGAACAGAAAGGGTTGAGTTTCATTTCAAATCATGTCTCCATTCTCAGTGAGTTGTAATGTTTTATGATCTTTAAACAAAGAGCTTAGGTCATAGTTGCAGTCCCTTAAGGCTATATGTTGTTTCATTGTTGCTTGTAATTCAAGGAATTATGTAAATGCTTAAGAGAAATCATTAGGGTTGTAGATTTATTGAGGAGGATATCATGTAAGAATGAGATTTAAATTGAACATTGATGTCTATTTATAAGGTGAATGGATAGATCAAATATCTGAATATATGAATAAGTATCAGATATCCAAAATGCATAAGAGAGATTTATGAATTTCCCCAATGGATCAGGCACTGATAAGCTACAAGGTCATTAAGTTGTCATCTATACATGGTTTTCATCCACTTTCCCCACCCACATAAAATCAAATCAAATTCAAATCATCTTTACATTTTATGTTGAAGAGCTAAAAAGTCTAACCCTCACTCAGCTCATGAATTTCATAGACTTGCATTTAGCTACTATAGATCTGTGTTATTGTGTGAGTTACTTAGGAGATATAAGGGTTGTAATCTACTTTGTTAGATCTAGGGATATGTTTTACACTGGTATCATATTAATTGGATCTAAGGTTCACCTGCCTAGGTTTTGTAGAGCTTGAAGTAGAAGAAGGGTCAAGCCTTATAGTTGGCCTGGTGTCTAAAATAGTATGTTGAAGATGGGAGTTAGCTGCCCCTAGATGTACCATATTCTCATCAAGGTAATTGAAAACCCTCCAGCATTTTCAAACACCAAAAAAATGGCAACTCTGTTGGGGACGTTGTTAAGTAATTCATTGTTAAAAGGACAAGAATCTCATGTATAAGTTGAATATTTCAAGTCCTATTCTCACTTGGGTTTTTGCCCATCCGAGTCACCAAAAAAATGGCAATTCCACTGGGGATTGTATTGAATCAGATTTAAGAAAGACCTTGAGAATTTGAAAATAAGAGATTCAATACAGTAAGAGAAGTGCATTAAAAAGTTTCAGCAGTGAGTTCTCTGATGTTCTTTCCAGTTTTCTTACTCCAAATCATGCACCCTAGTGAAGTTTTATCCATTTGCAGTAGTAGCTTTAAGGTTGAATGTAGATTGTGTTGTTCTTAAGTTTCATTTTTAATCAGTTCAACCAAATCATGTTTTCTAAGTGCTGTTGTAATTTCAAAGTCAGAATTGTTTAACAATGGTTTCTCTCTTCTAAGTGTTTAACAGTTTGCAAGTTCTACAAGTTGAAAATCTAGTTCAGATTTGTTATGTTATGAATCATGTTTTAAATCTTTCTCACAATTGTGAGTGGCAACTCTCTAAAAGATCTCTGTACTAGTGCAGATTGGTTATATGTATAAATTCTTTCAAAGAGTTTTAGTTGAATCAGGTAGATCTGAAAGTTGTGTCAAATTTTTAAAACAAGAAGAGAGATCTATATAAGTTTCTAATTGATAAGTTTAGAAGTGTTGTTTGATTTGTTTTCATAAGATTTTTGAATGAAAAAATGAATCACATCAGCGATTCCATTTAGTTTTCTTCAAGGAGATGGCGACTCCATAAGGATATGATTAGTGGTGTGAGGAATTGAGACCAACACCTTGGCCAATTAGCAGATCAATGTTTTCATGCAACAACACTAAAGGTATTTTATATTTTCATGTGATTCCTTTTCCATGAAAGTTAGTTCTACATATGTGTTCTCCATTAAGTGAAGTTTTAGCACTAAGAAGAAGATAATAGTTTTAAAAGGTTTCATACACTTCATAGGATTGATTTTTAGATATTGTTGTTTTAAAGTTGTGAAGTGTATTTGAAGTATTCATTTGGTAGGGAGTTGTGTAACCCTGCTACAAGTTACAAATAATAATTTATTATGGGTGAATGAGTTTCATATTTTTGAACAATGTCGAGTTTCCTTTCACCTAGTATGTAGCTGGTCAGTAAGTTCCTAGATCCATTTCTACCAAGCGATATATACCATTAAGTTTTGATGGTATTTATGGTTTCCCGAATGTCATTCCTAGTGATGTTAGAAAAAGGTTACCTAAGTTTAGTGGGAATCATTTTGCTTCAACTAGTCATCATGTTGAATTGTTTAGTGATTTGATGGGTGACTATGAGATTGTTCATGAAGATGTGTACATGAAGTTATTTGTTCAAACTTTGGAAGGTGATGCTAGAGATTGGTTTTCTTTTTTACCAGCATGATCTATTTCATTTTGGGGTGAGTTGCATTCTGCCTTCATGGAGCAATTTGGAGAATGGGTAAGCATATCTAATTCTTATGACAAGTTCTTGAAGATTCATATTCAAAGTGATGAACTTGTCCCTCAATTTAACATCAGATTTGTAAGAGTTTTGAATGAGTTATAGATCCGATGATCAAATGTGTATAGCTATATATTTTGATGCATTTGACAAGAAAATGAATTATCTACTAAGGGATAAAGAACCACAAACATTATATTAGGCTTTTATGATCTCTAGGGATATTGAGAATAATATGAAGTATGGATTGATTAGCCAAGCTATGAAGTATAGTCTCCATCCTTTCCACCCTTTTTTCAATCTCTAAAACCCTAGCTTCTAGTTTACAAATTTTGACATTTTCTCTCACCCCTTCCGGCCTATCATGTGCCTACAATCTATTATTTATTTCCTCAATTTTATGAAATATCCATTTAAAGGATCAAACATTGCCGACGAGGTTATTTTTGGCATTGTTCAGGAAATTCATACCCGTCTCCTATGCATTCTCACTTAGAATAACTAGTCCAGGATCAATAAGCTCTTCCAACTAAATTTTACCATCCCTTCCCTTAAGCACCTTTGGGTTAATGTGTTCTTTGAAAATCCCCATCTTGGCTATACCTACATGGAAATTCTTCTAAATAGTTTTTCTACCCTTTTTTTCCAGAGAAACTATAGTTTTAACCATGCCCTCTTCCTCCTTCCCTTCTCCCTGAGCTTAAAAAAAACTCTCCTTACCCTTTCCTTGAGCCCTCTCTACCTCCTTATCCCCCCCTCTTTTCCTTTTGACTGAGCTTGCCTCCTTCCTACTTGCCTGAGCCTTACTAGGTCCTTCCTCTCTCACATTTCCTTCCCTATCTGAGTCTATCCCCTCTTCCTCATTATTATACTCTTCCTCCGAATCATCCTCCTATTTTATCCTTTTCTTCGAGCCTCTCCATGGATTATTTTTATTCTTCTTACCCATGTCCTTCATGATTTTTGTCACCTCCTCTTCTTCCTCTGAGTGCATACTTGCACTATCTTCTATGTTTGATGGGAGGTAAGAGCTCTCCGTTTCCTTGGAAGAAACCACCTTCTGGGCAACAACCCTTCCATGAGTTTGAGCTTTAAAATTCTCATATATTAGTAGTAACAAACCCTCATGGAAGGTATGGTTAGAGTAAAATTTCTTCTTATAGTCCATTATACTCTTATTTGTAGAGAACAACATATAGTAGGGAATGAAAATTTTGGTCTTGTACCTAAAATGATTAAGGATAACGAAATGGTGGGTTCAAATGCTATCAAACTTGGTGTAGAGCATGATATAGGATATAATTTCCCTAAGGACAAACCTCCACAACTTCTTAAAAGATGTAGGCTTGTAATAGGTGCCCAACTTCACAAGCTCCTTCATTTCCTTCGAATCCCTAGCAAAATTCTTTACTACATTCAAGGAAATCTTCTTGTCCCTATAGAATTTAATGTCTAAGTTTGGGGAGTCAATAAACTTAGCAATAACCCCTCCATTGATCTAAAAGTCCACCCCATCAATCTTTACCTTCCCCTCTCTCCATGTCTTCACCATTATGTCAGTGATCTTCAGGTCCCACCCATGAAGTTTTTCAATGAAGGACGATATACCTCCTTAATTCAATTTCTCCCACACCTTCAATCACCTCTTCCACTTCTCTACTTTCCCCTTTAGATCCCTTCTATGCCTCTCACCAATCATGTTGTTGTGAAAAGAATAGTAGCACCTCTGAGTATTTCAATCGCCTTGAGATGAGACCTGGTTAATCTCCCCAAACCTGTACTTGACTCTGCTCTTGAAAAAACAAAAGATAAAGTAATTACCAAAAACCCTTACGATCACCCATAAAATGGGCCAGTAAATTCTCCAATAATGAAACCTATGGATTGACTCGTTTTATTCTCTTAGTAAAATATATGACATATTAACAACATTAACTACCATTATTCTACATAAAACTTTATTACTACTGTTCGTATATAGAGAAAAATTGTAAGTATGGTATCATAGTCATGAAAAAATTCTCCAAAATTGGAACCAACAATTTTGGTATCACAACAATGACAAAAAGTTCAACCAATATTGGAACCCTTACAATGAGGAAAAGAGAGACAGATATAGACAAGAAGAAGAATCCTAGATTGGATCTGCTACTGCCAAGTGTATAACTGGAGCTCTTTCTTCTGTTGCTGTTAGAACTATCTCTTCCCTCATGTACTGGCAATCAATTCTCATTACAAATGTTGTTGAAATATCTTCTTAGAATACATTAGAAAGCCCTCCTTTGAAAGAAAATCTAATATGTATCCAAAAGTGCAAAGCCCCCAATCTAATTTCACTTGTCCTCATTTCCCCTTGATGTGAATCTCCACATACCTCTACAAACAAAACACTTATTACTTGCAACTGCCCATTAAAAAATTCAATTCTTCTTGGTAGCTAGTCAGTGAATCTAATCTTATTCCATTCTGAAAACATCAAATCTACATTTATAATTAGAATGCCCCAAAATCACAAAACTACCTCGAGCTTCTGCCATTGAAGACTTATGCAAAATCTGACTACATAAATGAAAAGTTTGGCTTCTCCTAGTTCTGATAGTATATTATACTACAAATTTTTAATAAAAATCACCCCTTTGGTGCTCACTTGAAAATCATCTCCCCAGTTCATGTACAAAGTATAAAATTGAAAATCTCAATAGTCGAAACTATAGGAAATTTTCATATCAGGCCTACCCATTCAAACTTTGGAAACAAATTAATAAAATATTAATGTTCAATTTAACATTTTTGCCTTCTTTGTTGATTTGGGTCAACCCTTTGTTGACCATGTGGGTGACACATGGCAGCTGCCTATTGGTTGACTCTTACCACCTCACATTTTTCCTTGTCAACCCCCTTGCCTCTTTTTGACTTCTTGCCTCCATTGTGGGTAGAACCGTGGGTTCTGCCTTAACTCCAGCGACCAGGTGCAACTGAGTGTTGGAATTACAATAGGAAAGGTAAAATTTTGAGGGGGGGGGGGGTTGAAAGATTTATGGGTCCAAGTTTAAACTACTGATTCACACACCCCCCCCGCCCGCCCCCCCCCCCCCCCCCCCCCCCCCACCCCCCAACTCTTAGAAGATTACCTTTCCTAATATAATTCCAAAAATTGGTATCAGAGCTTTGTTCTCTGAAAGAGAACCTTTGTAGCTTTGAGGAAAGATCCTGAAATAGAAGTCTACAAGTTGGGAAAGACTATTGAGTACCAAGAGATTGAAATACATGTCATTCTACATCAACTAAATCAAGAAAGAGAAGACTTAAAGAATTCTTTGAAGAGAAGGAAATAAGTTGCTATTATGGAGAATGACACACAATACAAAGAGATAGACACTACTATGCTATTTGCAGATGGAGACTCTAATGAATTTGATGCAACAGTTGCAGATCTAATGGAAAAGAATAGAGCCCAAGCTAAGGAAATGAGAAATCACAAGTTAGAATAGGAATCACAAGCTATACTACTATGTGAAGTGGTTGAACAAAAGAATAAAGCCATAGAAGACAAATCCATGATTGAAGAAGACAAAAGAATTTTGGCTAACAGACTGGAAGAGAAGTCAATAGAGCTAACCAAGATTTCCAACATGTGATTCGATACTCTAAGTCAAATGATGAATACCCACTATGAATTGAATGTCAAGGACATTGAGCTAACTACGTTGAAGTTGCAAAATGAACAATTGCAAAATGACCTAAAGAGAGAAAAGAAATTTATTGAAAGTTTCAACAAACTAAGTAAAGCCATCAAATACTTTAAGCAATTGATGAGATCCCCTAAATATAACAATGATACATCTAGACTAGGATACACAAGCACTAAAGAAGGAGAATTAGCCAAAAGTGAAAAAGAAAGTAATAAAAAATGTAAGAACTCCAAACCTACTTGTCATAATTGTGTTAAGAAAGGACATACTACTAATGTGTGCAGGAGCAAGACTACAAATTAGAATGTCAAGCCTAAGAGCATGGTTCACTGCCATAAGTGCAACACGCAAGGTCATCAAGCACATGAAGGCATAACCAAGACCATGCATACACAAAGATTTGAAGGATATTGCTACAACTGTCAAAAGTATGGACATAGAGCTTTTGAGTGTAGATCCAAACCCATGTGGTCATCAAATAGGACAACAGAGGTAAGGAATAATGACAACTCTTATAATTGGGATTATAATACAAGATATAGCTATCATTATAGTCAAGAATATGGGCATGTTCCAGAGAATTGTATTAGGACACACTTTAGTGGTAACTACTAAAGGTGGTTAAGTCAAACCATATTTTTCAACTATTTTAGGATTGGTCACATCAGTAGTTATCGTCCAAAAAAGTCAAAAGCACCAAGTTGTGAATTTGATAAAGACAAAGGTAAGGTAGATGTTGAACACATCAGAAATGAGATTAATAAGACATGGAAAAGGAAAGATGGTTGAGACACATCAAATAGAGAAGGGATCACTCCACCCAATGGGTCAGGTGATCACACCTAATCAAATTAGGAAATCAAAAGGCATGTGGGACTGATAATTAAAGGTTATATCATACATCAGTTCCAAAAGGAATCTAGTTCTAAAAAGACTACATTAGCATGAATAAAGATGCAAGATGTTGTTAGGAATCCAAGCTAAATCTTTAAGTTTTTCATGTTGTTTCCAAGCATGAAATATTTCCTATGTGTGCTGAGTGAAACACTCGTAGATACCAAGCTAACAATTTGGCTAGTTGATGTTGAGCTTGTAGTGGTTGCTGAGTGATTGAAATTTCAATTGATACCAAGTGAGCTTGAAATTGGCTAATGTGGAGCTTACATCTGTATAAAAACTCAACATTAAATGCAAGGTTTTCAAAGGGTATTTGATCAACTTTAGCTCATTTTTCATCATTTCAAATTCGAGAAAGAGTAAGAAAAGTAGAAGCTAATTAGGAAATTCATTCCAAGCAGTTGCAAAAGATTTTATCAATGATTCTACACCATTTTGATAGATTTCATAAGGTTTTTATCAAGAGCCAAGCTACACAATTTAAATTTTGTAAACCCTAGTTTCACATTATGGTGCCTAGTTCAAAGAATATAGAGGGGAAGGAAGTTTTGAATGTTCAGTTAGTGAGTAATGACTTCAAGCAACCCATTTTCAAAGCTATTCTTGATATTTCTTATAAGCAAGACCATTTTGGTACATTATCGATGATTCCACTGAATGTGATAGTGGCACAAGATGTAAGAAAATGCTATAATTGTAAAATTGGTAGAATTGGTGACATGTAGATTAGGGATGCATACAATAGGTTATGTGATAATGGTGTTTTGAAGGAAGAGTTCAAAATCATTGAGAGAAAGGGATTAACACAAGCTCTAGATTTTTTGAATGTATTCAAGACAGAGTGGATTAGGATAGTGCTTAGCCTAATTCATGATGGTTCATTGTGGCTGGACAATGGACCTATCAAAATTACTAAGAGAATAATCCATAGGGTTACTAGTTACCCAACACTAGATCAGCCTAAGACACTAAGAAGTGATTCAAAGGAGGTGATTGAGAAGAATATTGGAGCTATCTAAAACAAGAGAGGAATGACAATAGACACAGATTGAATGATCCACTAATAGACTTTGCTATAAGGGTAATATCACACAAGTTCTATCAATCTAGTAGATTAAACAATGTGCCCTGTATAGCTATAGATGTGGGATACACAATTGTAAAGAAAGATCATACATATGATCTAGCAGAGCTACAATTGCAACAATTGATGGAGAACCTTGGAGCAATCAAAAAGACAAAGAGTGCATAGTGCAAATTTGTTTAAATTTTGATTTGTATATTCTTTTATGTACAAAACACATTCCCTTCATTTGGCACTATGAGATGGAAAACAAATAGATCAGTAGCAATGTAGATTGGTGAGTACATTGAGCAATTAGGTGAGAATTTTGAATCTCTAATGAGTAGCTACTATGAAGACTTAAAGTAGTTAATGAAGAAGAGATTAACATACTAGTATCCTTAGTTGAGAAACACTATAATGATGTATGTTTTCTTGTGAATGCTAAATATACATTTGTACAAGCTGCTACACCAAGGGTGAGATGGTTGAGACCCTTAGGCTATGAAATTAATGTGGATGAAGCCTTTGTAACAATTACTGCTTTACTATCAAAAGAGGTAGATAAAAGTGCAAAGATATTTAGAAACTATGAAATGGTAAAGTCCAAAATCACAATGGAACTAAAGACTACTTTAGGTATAAAGAAGAAGGATAGTTTAGTGAAGAAGTTGAAAGCAAAATTTGGAGAGGGTGCCGAGGAAGAAGAAGAAGAAGAAGAAAAGGATGAAGAGGAAGAAGAAACCCAAGTGCAAGCACCTCTAGCTTTGGCACAAGGTATGTGAGAAGATCAAGAAGAGGAGGAGATTGAAGGTGCTAAGGGAGAAGAATTTGAGGAAGCACCTACTCTTGCTGAGCCAAAGAAGAGGAAGGCCAAGGCACAACTTGTGGCAAGGGCTAAGAAAATTGTCAAACCAAGTCAACCTAGGACCACTGCACCAACCACAAGAGCCAACACATGTACAACTACACAAAATGCCAAGGAAAAGACAAAACAAGTAGAACAAGGAGTTCAATTGTAGAAGAGACCAAGAAGAAAGTATGTTGCACAAGCTGAGTCTAATGAAGAGAAAATAGAATTAGATGGCAACAACCAATTTAAGGTGGTGAATCATAATCCTCTCTCAAATTTGGAAAATTTATGTGAAAATGTTAGGAATAGTGCAAACCTATCATAATTTTCTCATGTAGATTTTGATAATTTGGGTAAAGTGGAGAAAAACAAAGTGGAGGAGGCCATATATGCCATGATGGAAAAATTCAAGAAAACTCCACTAGAACTTGCCAACTCTATGCCTAAGAGTCTATGTGATAGAGTTGAGCAAAATTGTCACTATTGTTTGAACTTGGAGAGACAAATTAGAGAAACATCTCTAGCCCAAGTGATGCCTGAACTAACTAAGGCACAAATTGCTAAGGCTATAAAAATGTATGCAGTTAGGTTTGTACCTAAACACATAGCCTTTAGCATTTTGCAAAATAATATTGAGGATGTTGTCAAGAAGACCACTCAGATGTGGAAACTTACTTATGGGTTGAAAATAGTAAAGGAAGGAGAGGAAGAGCCCATTGAAGTAAAATATGATGAAAAAGTTGACAGTATTGGAGGAGGAACAAAAATGCAAGTAGATGACAAGGCAATAGCTTAGCCTGAGTAGCCAAAGAACAGACTGTGCAAGACACACAATTGTCAAGTGTTAGTCCTCCACATGTCACAAATGAGACTACTGAGACAATAGCTATCAAGGATGTTTCTGATTTATCAACTTAGAACATCAATCCACTTACTAAAGATGATTTGAAGAAGATCTTAGATTAGTCTACACTACAGGCAAAACTTTGTGATAATCCTATTTTGGTTAGTGTGGATGAGCTACAAAAGTCAATGATTAATGTTACAAGGGAAAAGGTGAATCCATAAGAAACACCTTCTATGATCCCTTCAGTCACTTATGTAAAACCTTTGATCCAAATGCTAAAAGATGCATCTAACAAGGTTGTACAATAGAGAATAGCACAATGGAAGCACAAGTTGCTACTATAGAAATAGGTAAGATAGACTTATCTACACCTACAACACAAGGATAAGGTGCAAGTTAGGTGATTATGAAACAATAGGGAAAGCTTGAAGAGAGTGAGATGACACCACAACTGAAGGAGAAAATTGCCATCCAAGCCCTGGTAACCTTACCAATATCTAGCACTCCACCAAGTCATAATCTTTGGAAGTTGAGCATAGATTCTACTCCATTGTAGATCTTAGTACCGAGCCCAAATTCATCAAAGGAAGAAGAAGTGATCCAATATGGAGATGTGAGCTTTGATGAAGAGATTATTTTTCCCAAGTTTGATTATGATACTATGACTATAGAACAAATGGGCATATTGTAGCAGGCCCTAGCAAGGAAAAAGCATTAGGAAATGTTTAGAAGGGAGCATAGAAAGAAGCAGTCACTACAAGATATCAAAGAAATCTTTTTAGATGCATTTAGTTTGCCAACTCTTGATGAGACCAAGCCCCTAATGGAATAATTGAGAGACATAGTGGAGAAGGTCAGTAATGAAGACCTAGATACCAATGCTAAATAGTTAGACTGGTCAGAAAAGAAGTTTTAAAGAAAAGTTAATGATAAAATATCAAGTGATATAACACTAACACAAGTTGTATTGGAAACTAAGGTTGAGGATGTGAAGAAGGTACATGAGAACATATTCTCATTGTACACTAAGTTGTTCAATCCCTCACTCTTCACCCAAGAGACTAGAAGTCACATTTTAAGTCTAGAGAGCCAAATTACTACATCAGGTGCAAAACTACCAATGAATCCAACTCAGAGTGAGAATCATTTTAGGACATTACTTCAAACAAAGAGTCAGTTAGCTATATTGACAGTAGATGAGGCCAACATAAGGGCCAAACTGACTAGCATCTGAGCAACTTTACCCTCCATATGGAAATTTTGCACAAGGAGGTAGGCTATGCCAAAACCTTAATAAAGAAAGAACCCAATCTTTCCACCTTAGATGGTCTAGTTCACCTTGTTTCTGATCTAGCAATCCAAATCAAGTCATTGGATGTAGCATGTGAGAACTAGGATGCAACCCTTAAGATTATATTAGATGTCCATAAATCTTTTCTGGACAAACACACAATAAGTGTATAGCCCATTGACATAAGTGTCAAAAAGGGGGAGAATAAGATAAAGGGGAAGACATATTTTTGAGAAAGAATAAGAACAAAGGGGGAGACATAAGGAATGAGAGAAGGGGGGAGAAAAAAAAAAAGAGAGCAATCATCAAAATACAAGAAGTATTAGATGAAAGAGAATTAACATGAAGTAAAAGTGTATCAATAGAGACACATTTACTCAATAGGAGTACCAAATTTTGGATACAAAATAGACATATTGACTTAGAGCAAGTTATCAAATTTTGAGGTATCCAAGTTAGTACAAATTTTGAAATTTTGTAGTTTTGTATATAAGTCGAGTTGAGATATGTTATGCTCGAGAGATTAAGGATGATAATGTATACTCAAGTTTTTTTAACACTCATGTCAAAGTGGGAGATTATTGATCTTAGATTGGTTTTTACAAGTGAGTGTCAACGCAGTTAAGTTATTTACTTAGTTCATGTCGAACTAGTAGTACATGCTAAGCACAACATGTATATATCAGACCATGCCGAGTCATAGTGAGTGCCAAGTCACTCAAGTGCCAAACATATAGTATAGGCCGAGTGACATAGGAGAAAAATAAATAGTGGATGCCAAGCAATATAGGTGCCAAGTCACAACATAAATATTAGTGCATGCCAAGCATTAGAGATTTTAGATGTTGAATTACACAGTTTTGACATATTTGTTTGTAATGGCACAAACAACTATGTGAACCATTTTTTGAGTTGAATTAAAGTTAAATTATGATATTTTGGAGATAAGGATGAATCTCTAGTTGGATTCCCTATGCAATTACATGCAGCCAATCAACAAATGGGAAGGATTAAGTGGCAAAATGGATGAATCTCAACCATAGATTCATACCTAACCCTAAGTCACTAAGTCTTCTTAAGGAGGAAAAAACTCTAAACTCTTTATGAGTGTGTAAGTAATGGAAAAAATGAAGAGAGAAGTTTGCATGAGAAAACAAAGCATTCATGGTGGCTTAGAAGTTATGAAGTGAGATTGCATTGCAAAATCAATTAGAGTAGAATAAAGGATAGAGAAAAGGGTACAACAAAGAGACATCTGATCAAGTAGGATCAAGAAGACATTGTTTAGAGGTGATTTTTAATCTAGAAATCAAGTGCTTACTGCAAGACCAAAGTTAAGACATTTGAAGATGTGATTTCAATCAAAATCTCTAAATAGAGTAGTCCTAATAGTCTGTATGAAATCCTTTAACAAGGTGCTTACTTAGTTGTGAGTTAAAGTCCTTTAGCAAGGCACACTTCTAATAGGGTGTTGAAATCTTCTAACAAGGTGAGATCTAACAGTCTTTGTAAGCCTTTAATAGGGTATACCTTTCATAGGGTAGATCATGACTCATGATCAAAACATTGTAACCTTCATTGGATACACTTTATTACTATAGTAATGAAGATTTGTGGGTGTCATCCCCACCCCAATTTTACCTTCTCATGGGAGGGTTTCTGGGTAATCATATCTGGTGTCATACATGTATGATTGCTTATGTGTTTACATGATTTAGATGTATGCTTTACATGTTATTTCAATTTACTCATTGAATGTATGAGATGGATGTGTAGTGAAAGATTTATGGATCCAAGTTTAAACTACTGATTCATCCCCCCTCTCAGAAGTTTACCTTTCCTATTATAATTCCAATACCAAGCTTTTTGTAGCATCACAACTTATTTCTGCTAACCATGGTTAACTACAAAACAATTACAAAATGACAATTTTTGCATGGTCACAATTAGATCTTTAACTTAGCATTTCTTTTTGGTGAAGTTGTGATCGACGGTTAGATTACCATTTTGCACCATCGCGCGGTACCCACTTAACCATGTAGTTTGTCCTATGAGCTCACAAATAGGTGCCACTTATTCATTGCTAATGTCATCCTCTTTCTTTGCCTTTGACTATGGTCATGGTCAAAATTTGGGTTATGTCATCACCAACTGTCATCCAGCTAGGTGGGCCCCCATGCAAAACTTGTGGCTTCAAAAGCCTTATGTCCCTTTAGACACTAAGAGATTAAGTGTGGGTATATTTAAAAACATTGAAAGATCACTGTAGGAACAATGTGGGATATATACCATCTAAGATCTTCTATAATAAATGCTTCAAATGTTTGGTTGGGTCACTCAAAATGATTTGTAGAGAAAATATAATCTTTATGACCATTGTCAACCCAAACATGGCTGCATGCCATGAATCCCCTTTTGCAAAACATAAAATTTGGTGCCTTGTCCTTGCTCACATGAGAGCTATTGTCTCCCCTGCACTTGTTGGTGTCTTTGACGCTGGAAACTCATGTTAAAAATTGATGTTGCTAGCTATACTACTAGAACCAGTAATGATGTCCCCTGACTAGTCGATACAATGACCATTTCATTGATGTGCTGAAGAAAGAAAAGGAGAGAAAAAATATGCATTTGTACTTTGGATGAAGGAAAATATAAGTTTGAACAACCTGCCAAATTCTGGGACTAAATAGCTTTATAAAAATCCACGCACTTGCTTCCTCTCTTCCTCAGAAGTATTCATTATTAAAACTATTTTGCTCCTACTCCTTACTACTCAATGACATCTCAAAAATTTGGGCTTGTGGTGGCTACATTGAAAAAGGATCTTCCATTTTGACTTCCATTTAGTTTGAAAAACTCCTTCTATAAAATAGAGCAACACTTCACACTCCATTTATATCTTAAGCAATAGTTCATTTACCCTCGAAACATTGGATGGTATAGGAAATTAGCTCTAGCCCAAAATTGGAAAGTTCTATTCACTGGATATAGGATGATAGAGTCGCCCATGTCATTATGCTTGAAAAATTTTGCAATGCTTTTTGAAATATGGAACCTATTTTCAATTCCCCAATCACTTATCACCTTGACAGAATCAATCGAGCCCTAAAGTGGGTCTGACTAAAAAATTTTTCAAACTAAAACACTTGATTCCTTAAACTAGTCTATTGAACCTATCATACTGATGAAAATCAAAATTTACCACTGATGAATCATTATTTACTTTTATTTTCAACCTTTAGCAAATTTTTGATTTCATGACAAGGGGTCCTTTGACTAGCTTTAAAAATTGATTGAAGCACCTAATTGAGCTCTAAAAGATGACATATTGATTATTTTCTCTAAATTCTCTTACCCTATCAAGCTTATCTCATCATGATGTTTGGGTCAAAAGATATTGACCATTAAAATTGTCTTCTTAGAAGTGCCTGCAAGCAAACATGTTAGGAAACCATAAAATGCATTTAGTTTTGGCTTTAAAAATAGGTCAAATTAACACTTGGGGGCACAAAAATTGGGGCATTAGTTCACTATCATGAGGAGAGTATACATATATGATTAGGGCTCATGATGAATAACTAGGGAAATTTGACGAATGGTCAAAGTGGGCTATTAGATTTATAGAACTAGGAACACTGGCAGAAAAGTGAATTTCACAAATGAAATAGACTTGGGAAAGTGTGCAGATGGATTTGTCAAGACTTGCAAACTGACACACTTAAAGAATTTTCAGAGTGGAACACAAAAGTACTATCCATTTGATCTTACCTATCATAGAATCAGAGTTATGACATCCCAAACATGGTGTATCGATCAATTTGCACTTTACGACACCAGTAAAACTTTATAACTTGCATTCAAAATTGCATTTGAAAACTAATCAAACAGATTTGTCATAGGATCAAAACTAAAACATAGAAAGTGTTTGAAATATAGAATGAAATGTAAAAGGAATTTTATCATTATGGTCAACTAGGTCAAAGTTACAACTGGTCAAACAGGGCCTCCCAAAATTTTAAAATTTTTACATCAGCAAGACAACAGTAAACAACACACTTTGAGAGATTCAAAAAGTAATCAAAATATGTCAAAATGAGTTGAAAATTGAAACATAGGTTCTTTGATATGTTTAATAAACACTCCCATAGTGAAAAGTCATGAAACATTATTGGGTGCAAGATATTCAAATGCAAACTAGGCCTCCTATCACTACTTGACACTTAGGCAAAATGTAGATTTGAACATTGCTGAAAATGAAATTTCACAGAATGACTCAGAATGGAAATTTATCTTCATGAGATGCATAGATATAATGCATGAAAAGTTATAGAAACATAAAACAACTCTTAGGCTTCAAAATATTGGCTGGGTACACAAATAAGAAAATGCATTCATAGGACTCAAAATGACTCAAAATTCTGGAATAGTACTCAAAATGAGAATGCAATTTTGTGTCCCATCAGTGGCTCTTTATGGGGATGCATGTCCCTCATGGGAATGGAAAGGATTCAAAATCACTAGAAGAAGCAAACCACACACTTGACAACAAAACTTCTCTCAAACAACTTATTGAAAGCAAAGAAACAACTACTCCTAAACTATACAAATGATGGCCCCAGGCCATGAAAACTTATAAAAACTTCTTACCTCTGTTATATGTCTGATTTTCATCTCCTCTTTTAGGATGTAAGATGAAAACATCACTTCCATTAGTCTCACCAACATAAGATCATTTCTCTGATACAACTCATTTGGCAAAATGAAATAGTTTCCTTCACTATCATAGTGCATATACCAATCAACATTTACTTCGACATCATGCTCACTATGATAAAATGAATCAGCATGCTCAAATAAACTATCATCAAACTGAAAACCATCATGAACATATGATAGATGCATGCTATCAACTAGAAACACAAAGTATTCGTATTCCACTTTGTTCACAAAGTTGCACATGTTAGGAAAATACAACTCACCTTGTGTATCCGGGTGTGAAGAGTACATAAAATTTCACCCTTACCTAATTGCAATCATGTTAGTCATCAAATCAGATTTACCACTCGCTAAAAGCTCTTCACACTCAAAAATTTTCTTAGTCACAAAGTCTAAAAAATTTCCCTAAAAATGTTGATCTAAGACATAGTCTCTATCTAACAAACTGTTAGAGGGAACCTTAAACTCCTTACAAGACTTATCAACATAGAATGAAATCTCATAATTAGAAATGCAACCCTCACTATTTTCCTCTTCATCACATGAAGCATCAAAAATTATTGCAGCACTATTGCCGTGAGGAAAAAATGAAAGAGTATGAAATTTCCCTTCAATCACATCCCCTGCATTTAACAAGTTGTCATGTGCACATGCATTTGAGGTGCTGTTAGATGCACCTCCAAAGCTTGATAAAGATAGTTTGAATTCTATATCTTTTTCCACATCAAACATTGGGGAAGTGACTTGACTAAATGAAGAAGCATCATAAGGGAAAATATGAACATCCTTAGAAGCACTTACATATTTTTTAAAATCATGAGCTAACAAATTTAAAATTTCATCAAGGCTCAAGAAGACTTCCTCATAGATCTTCTCCTGGGTGTGATTACCATCTAGATGATATGAAGAACTTACAACATCAAAATCATGAGTACAACAATCTGAAACATCAGAATCATTATAACACTCTTTTTCATCATAGTAATCATTACCTCTACTGGGGTTATACACTTCTTCACTTTCATATTCACTATCAAAAGACTATTTTTAGTTATATATCCATCTTCCTCATGCTAGTTGCAATCATGTGATTCACTAACACTTGAATCCATCTCTTCACACTTGGAAGACAAATCATCACTATTTTTAGATTCATTATATTCATTACTACCTTGACTTTTAAAACACTCATTATCATTATTAGATGATATAACATGAACTCTATTTTTACCATTTTCCATCTCCTTAATGAATCTTTTAGCTTGCAAAAGCTGTTGTAACCTTATAGGTGTTGGATAATTAATAGAATCAAGCACTAGAATGTCAAGGAAAACACTAGGTAGGGAAGATTCCTTAGGTCTAAAAGAAAAATACATCTTCATGATACTAATTTAAACTTTATATAAACTTGCTCAACATTTAGACCCCGAGTACTTCCTACTACCCCTTTTACGCTATTGACAATCACATTATGGATTTTCTTATTCAACATAGCAATATTACTAACCATAATTTCATAATTTTCAAAACTTATTAGACTAACCTTAGATCTAATGTCTGACTCCATCTTAAAATAATTTTTTCACCTCTTTCCCTAGTGCTGAAAATCATTGAATAGAGGTACTAATTTCTATAACTTAACCTTCATGAGAATGAAACTCATGAAAAGAAAAATACCTTTAGTGCTGATGCAAAACTTCATCTTCTGATCTTGGCATGGATGTAAACATGAATTTATTTCACACCTTTGATCAAAACCTTGTAGAGCTGCCACCTCCTTAAAGAGGACAATAAAATCATAGCTATGATTCACCTTCAAACATCCAAATTTATTATAATAGCATATGCAATACAACACTGAACACTATAAAGAAATAATTCTTTTCTAAGAAACTATTAAGAGCTTCAAATCTTCTCATACAACTTGAAAGTCCTTCAAAATATTACAATGAAATCAACTAGGATACACTAGTACAGAGCTATAGAGTCACCACTCTCACTTGTGAGAAATAAAACATAATTTGTCACTTGACAGAATCTGAACTAGACACAAAAAAAATAAAAATTATAAAACCACTCTTATAGATTTACAATCTTGAAACATAGGACAAACTATGTTGTTCATTCTGGACTTTGAACACTATAACCCTTTGAAAACACTTTCTTGATTAAACTTATTGATGATGGAAACACTAGTAACAATACAATCTTTTTTCAACCTTCAAAGCTACTATTGTCTAGGATAAAACATTACTGGGAGGCATGAAACTTTAGTATGAACTTACTACTAATAAAAAACTTTGTACATGTATTTCCTCTAATTGTATTGAATCACCTTTTATATTCAATACCTACCCAATAGAGTTGCCATTTTGTTGGCTCATAAATTAATAATTTTTTGAATAACCCAGTGATAAGAATGAATACACCTAGGAGAAACTAATTCCCATGTTCAATGCTCCTAGGGCCAACTCTAAGGCTATTTAATCTCCTTCTTCTCTTCAGGCTCTGCAAGACCTAGGTGGGTGGACCTTAGATTCTTTATATGGTACCACTGTAAAGGTATATAACCGAATCTATATAACAGATAAAATCCCTAAATCTTCTATGCTTATGAAAATATTCATGGACATGAAATAGCTAGTAACATGACACATGAATATGATAAAATAAGTGAGGGTAACTCTTATTTTCAACTCTTAAACTAAAAGGGAAAAGATATTTGATTAAAGATTGATATCAACAAAATATGAATATGTAATAGCAAGAACATGTTGATCTTACAACTGATCAATGCCTTATCTATTGGGAAATCCCACAACTTACAAACACACATCCCTAGATATCATTGACACATATCATGTATCAAGACCTTGGATCTATCCTATCACCTTGTGAATCAGACATCAATTTTTGTAAAAACTCTCATACTTATACAATATCCTTCTGATGAAACTTGTAACTCTATCAAGGTAAGTAAGCATTTACTTGGCTCTTTGCTCCAATATAAAACTTAACAAGACATACAAATTTAAGGGGGTGCCAATAGGTTTACTCTATTTTTTCCTAAACCACAAACAATTGTAGATAACAGAGGAACGAGACAAGAATTAGAATGAAAATAAAAAATTAGTTGTTCATTGTATTCATCTCTTTGAAACAATACACTTAAGATGCATGTAAATAACCTGAGAAACAACTCAATATACCAGGACCATACATACAACTTTTTTACTACTCTTCATATATAGAAAAAATTAAAAATATGGTATCACAGTCATGAGAAAATTCTCTAGAATTGGAACCAACAATTTTGGTATCATAGCAATAATATAAAGTTCAACCATTACTAGAACCCTTATAATGAGGAAAAGAGAGAGATATATAGATAAGAAGAAGAATCCTAGATTGGATTTGCTGCTGCCAAGTGTATAGTTGAAACTCTTTCTTTTGCTATGGTTCAAACTGTCTCTTCCTTCATGTACTTGCAATCAATTTTCATTACAAATGTTGTTGAATTATCTTCTTAGAATACATGAGAAAGCCCTCCTCTGAAAGAAAATTTGATATGTATCCAAAAGTGCAGAGTCCCCAATCTGATTTCACTTGTCTTCATTTTCCCTTGCTAAGAATCTCCACCTGCCTCTACTGACAAAACACTTATTACTTATAATTTCCCATTAAAACATTTAATTCTTCTTGGTAGTTGGTTAGTGAATTTTATCTTATCAAAAATTGGTCATAATATGATCTTATCCCATTCTGAAAACATCAAATCTTCATTTGTGCTAAGAATGCCTTGGAATCAAAAAACTTCCTCTAGCTTCTACCATTGAAGCCTTGTGCAAAATAAAATTGTAGAAATCAAAAGTTTAGCTTCTCTTAGTTTTAATGGTATATTATTCTCCATATTTTGATAAAAATTGCCTCTCTGGTGCTCACTTGAAAATCAACTCCCTAGTTAATGTACAAAGTATAAAATTGAAAAATTTAAAATCCCAATAGTCGAAACTATAAAAAAATTTAAAATCTTTAAAATTTTCATATCGGGCGTGCCCATTCAAATTTTGGAAACAAAATTAATAAAATATTAACTTTCAATTTCACATTTTTGTCTTCTTTGCAGATATGGGTCAACCCTCTATTGACCACTTGGTTGCCACATGGTGGCTACCTATTGGCTGACTCCTGCCACCTCACACTTTGCTTTGTCAGTGCCCTTGCCACATGTCATCTTCTCACTCCATTACATGCTTAACCCTAGGTTTCACCTTAACTCCAGTGACCAGGCACAACCAAGCTTTTCGTAGTATCACAACTTATTTTCACTAACCATGGTTAACTCTAACATAGTTGTGAAATGAACATTTTCAAATGGTCACAATTAAATTTATAACTTATCATTTTTTTTCGGTGAAGTGGTGATCGATGATTAGCTTACCATTTCACGCCATTGCATAGTTACTACCTAATCACATCCTATGAGCTCACGAACTAGCACCACTTGTCCATTGCTGACATCATCCTCTTTCTTTGCCTTTGACTATGGTCACTGTCAAAATTTTGGTTAAGTTGTCACTAGGTGTCATTTGACGAGGTGGGCGCCCAGCATGAAACTTGTGGCTTCAAAAGCCTTATGTCCCTTAAGGCACTAAGAGATTGAGTGTGGGTATATTTAAAAACATTGAAAGCTCACTACGAGAGCAATGTGGGATATATCCCATCTAAGAACTTCTATAAAAAACACTTCAAATGTTTGGCTGGGTCACTCAAAATGATTTGCAAATAAAAGACAATATTTATAACCATTTTCAACCCAAACAAGGCTGCAAGCCACAAATCCCCTTCTACAAAACATAAAAAATGGTGCCCTATCCTTGCTCACGTAAGAGTTGTTGCCTCCCCTTCACTTGCTTGTGTCTTTGAAACTAGAAACTCATGCTAAAAATTGATGCCACTAATTATATTGCTAGAACCAACAATGATGTCCCCTGACTAGTCAATACAATGACCATTTCATTGATGCACTCAAGATAGAAGAAGAGAGCAAAAATATGCACATGCATTGGGGATAAAGTGAAATATAAATTTGAAAAACCCACCAAATTCTAGGACTAAATAGCTTTATGAATATCCACACACTTGCTTCCTCTCTTCCTCAGAAGTATTCATTATTAAAAGATAGGGATAATAAGATACACGACACTATTTTGCTCCTACTCCTTACTACTCAACGACGTCTAAAACATTTGGGCTTGTTATGGCTGCATTGAAAAAGGATCATCCTTTTTTATCGTCATTTAGTTTGAAAAAACCTTGTATAAAATGAAGCAACACTCCACACTCCATTTTTACCTTAAGAAATAGTTCATTTACCCTCAAAATGTTGGATGGTATAGGCAATCGGCTCCAACCCAAAATTAGAAAGTTCTTTTCGCTGAATATAGGACAATAAAGTCACCCATGTCATTATGCTTTAAAATTTTTGCAATGATTTTTGAAAGATGGAGCCTATTTTGAATTCCCCAATCACTTATAAACTTGATAGAATCAATTGGTCCCCAAAGTGGGTTTGGCTAAAAATATTTTCAAACTAAAATACCTAATTCCTTAACTGGTCTACTAAACCTATCATATTGATGAAAATCAAAATCAACCACTAAAGAATCATTTTTTACTTCAATTTTCAACCTTTAGAAAAATTGAAAATTTAATGCCAATGGGTCCTTTGATTGGTTTTAAAAATTGACCGAAACGCTTGACTAGGTTTCGAAAATGATGCAGGGGGTTCAGAGAGTCATAACTTTTGACTTGAATATGGGTTTTCTTAGATTTTTTTGGGTTTTTTTTTAAAATCTATTGTTGAGGTGGTTTCCAACTAGCTAGTTCTATTGGGGCCATTTTGACTATTTTTTCGAGAGCCAAAAATTCCATTTTGACCTCCAAATTTCCTTTTAAAAATATCTTAGGTGTTTTTTGTTTTTTCTACTTTGTAATAACTTCGAAATTTCTTTCTAAATTTCAAAAATTAGTTGGAAATTCATCTTGCCTTAGTTGGGGGGCTTTTCCTGGGAAAAATTAGGATTCATAGGATGAGTTCTAAAAATTACCAAAAATGGGAATTTCCATTTTTTTTGAAAATTTGCCAAATATGGTAATTTTTGGAATTGTAATAAGTAGGTGTTTGTTTTTCATTGTAGAGGTAGAGTAGAGTTGGATAAGTTTTTTAAGGAAGAGCTTTGTTATTCTGAAACACCTATCCTGTGTTAAATTCAAATTTATTGTGTTATGATATTGGGTTTACATTAGAAAACTGACAAACTGATTCTTTGCTCCACATTCTCTTACTCTATCAAACCTCATCTCATGATGACGTCTGGGTGAGAAGATATTGATTGTCAAAGTTGCCTTCATAGAACTACCTATGATCAAACATGTCAGAAAATCATAAATTGCATTCGGTTTTGGCTTCAAAAATAGGTCAAACTAACTCTTGGGGGCAAGGAAATTGGGGCATTAGTTTAATGTCATGAGGAGAGTATAAATCTATGATTAGGTCTCATGACAAATAACTAGGAAAATTTGGCAAATAGTCAAAGTGGGCTATTTGGATTTATAGAACTAGGAACACTGGCATAAAAGTGATTTTCACAAATGAAATGGCCTTGGGAAAGCGTGTAGATGGATTCATCAAGACTTGCAAACTAGCATGATTAAATAATTTTTAGAGTGGAACAAAATGGTACAATCCATTTTTTCTTACCTATCATAGAGTCAAAGTTATGACATCCCAAACAGAGGTACCAATCAATTTGCACTTTATGACACCAGTAAAACTTTATAACTTGCATTTGCAATTGCATTTGAAAACTGATCAAATAGATTCGTCATAGGCTCAAAATTGAAACATATTAAGTGTTTGACCTCTAGAATGAAATGAAAAGGAATTTTATTAGTATGGTCAATTGGGTCAAAGTTACAACTAGTCAAACAAGTTCTCCGAAAATTTTGAAAAATTTACATTAGCATGACAACAGTAAACAATAGACTTTGAGAGATCCAAAACCTAGTCAAAATATGTCAAAATGACTTGAAAATTGATAGACAAGTTCTCTAATATGTGTACTAAACACTCCCATAGTGGTGAGTCATGAAACATTATTGGGTGCAAGATATTCAAATGCAAACTAGGCCTCCTATTATTGTTTGACATAGGCAAAATGTAGATTTGAACATTGCTGAAAATGGAACTTCACAGAGTGACTCAGAATGGAAATTTATCTTCATGGGATGCATGGATATACTACATGCAAAGTGTTAGAAATATAAAACACTTCTTAGGCTTCAAAATGACAATCGGGTACACAAACAAGAAAAATGCATTCATAGGGCTCAAAATGACTCAATTTTTTTGAATGGTACTCAAAACAAGAATGCAATTTTGAGTCCCATTAGGTAGATCAACCATAAAAGAAGAAAAAATGTTTAAGGAAGTACTCACAATTTATATTAAAGCCTCTGGTCAACTTATTAAGTAGTCTAAGAGCTCTATTTTTGTCATGAATACTCCTATTTATAGGCAAGTCGGGATTGTTGCAATTCTTGATTGCAAGATAAGAGATTTCCTAGACATGTACCTTGGTCTTCCCTTGGGTTTGAAGGTGAATTACTCCTTCTAGAATAAAATAATTGATAAATTCAATGCTAACTTGTAGGATGGGAAGGGGCTCATCTAAGTCAAGTTGGTAAGATCCAAGTCCTCAAAACTACTCTACAAAATCTTCCTATTTATGCCCTAATTCTTTTCTCTATACCAACAAAAATTTCTAAAGCTATAGAAAATATTTAGAGAAAATTTCTTTGGACAATGGCTAAGAAGAAGAATCGATTTCATTTGGTCAAATGGGAAGCTGTTTGTAAATTGAAGAATTGTCGTGGCCTTGGGCTAAGATCTATAAGGTTGACTAATAAGGCTCTTCTTGCTAAACAATTCGAGTTTTTGACTTTGAAAAATAATGGAGTAGTATTCTTAAAGACAAATATCTAAAATTAATGTTTCAGTCATTTGGAATGGTATTCAGAAGAGCAGAATTCAAGTGAAAATTGGTAGTGGTTGGGTTCTGGGTAATGGTCTAAAGATCATTTTTTGGGATGATTAATGACTGATGGAGAAACTAATGAAGGATTACCCTAATCTTTTTATTCATCAAAATAATTGTGTTTTCAGTTTTGGGAGGAAAGTGGCCAATTACTGGAGGAATGATACTTGGGCGAAGCTGACTGTCATCATTTAAGAACTGAATTTGATATCAAATAATCTTAGTCAATGGTTTATAAGAGAGAATGTGGAGGACAAGTTTATCTAGAAACTTAATCCAGATGGAAACTATAGTGTGAATTATGCCTGTAAGGAAACTTTTAAAACTAAAAGAAAACCCTTTTGTGCTAAGACTTGGGTCAAAGATCTTACTCCAAAAATTAATACTTTTTATTGGATTTTTCTTTAGAATAAAATCTTGACTACTGATTATCTAGTTAGAAAGGGGATGATTATTCCTAAGAGATGTTACCTGTGTCAATAGGAGGCAAAAAGTGCTAATAATCTTATATTGAATTGTCAATATATAGAGGAAATTTGGAACTCGATCCTTGCTAAAATGGACCTATTTTGGATCTTTCCCAACTCCATTCATGATTTTTTGAGCAATGGAGGAGCCCTGTGAACAACTCTACTTTTGAAAAAGCTTCAGAATTTCATAGCCCCCCATATCATTTGGCATACATAGAAAGAGAGAAACCATCATATTTTTACGGATAAGCATAGTAAGGCTAAAGATAATGTGGAAAGAATTATCTTTTTCATTAATGAAAATTTTCATATATCTAATGATGAAAAAAAAAGCTGTAAGGTGAACGATAAGGAAAGCCTTGAGAGTTGGGAGATTTCTATGTTCAAGAAAAACTACATTTTTTTTGGGAAGATGTGGTCTAGGCTTCTCCCCCCCATGGTTGGGTCAAAGCTACAGTTGACGGTACTGCCAAAGGGAACCTAGGTATTGCTAGCTATGGTGGTATTTAGAGAAATGAGTTTGGGAGTTGTCTTTGTGTGATTTCTATGCCTTTGGGAAATCAAACCAGTTATTGTTTGGAAGCAATGACAAGTCTCACTATTATCAATATGGCTAGGGAAACTGGAAGTAAATGGGTGTGACTTGTTAGAGATTCAAAAAATATAGTTAACTGTATAAAAGGGTAGAAAAATCCTAGTATTACGATTAGTCATATTATAGACAAAATCAAAATTGAAATCCAAACTTTTAAAGAAATCTATGTCTCTCATGAGTTTAGAGAAGAAAATAAAGCTTCTGATGGGTTGGCTAATTTGGCCATGAGGAGTAATGAAATTATAAAGTGGAAAGGTATGAAAAGGATGGAAGATGAGCTCATTCATATTATTAATCACAAAAAATCAAACTCTTGAGCAGGGGTCATTATTAATCAGAATAAAGGATAAATTTAATTATTTTTTTAACACTAGTACTTTGCTCATGAGGAACAACACTAGCTTTTGGGATTGCATGGGGTTCAAGGCTCATTCAAACTATAAAGAGGATTCTATAAGTTAATTGGGTAGTATGCAAAGTATGGCATTACAAGGGCTTAATATCCATAGAATGAAGTAGACCATGAGGATTGATCTTAATTTTCTTGAGCTGAAGGATTGTTTGTGGAAGGAGCATAAAAACACCTAGAAAATTTTAAAGAAAGGTGGTTTTGCAATTTTTTTTGGAGAAGTTCCATGGTGTGGACAAGGAGATTACTTAGCAATTTGCAAAGATGTGGGAGAATGACAAGGTTATTGTGTACAATTGAAGGGTGTCTAATTCTGGTAAATTTTTAAAAAAAGATATATTAAGTATGAGAACGAATCCCTTAATAGATTCCCAACTAAGAAAAAGGAAAAGGGTATTCTAGTTAAGAAGCATGCTAGTGTCTTAGACATCCACTAGATTAAGAAGAAATGAAAAAATGTTGTTAGACCGATTATGGAATATATCACTCTTGATGGTAGGTTCACAAGAGTCTGTAACTACCACTTTGATTTTCTTAATCACTTCAGACATAAGGTTAAAGTTTCATTTCCTTTCATCTTTATAATTCTGTAGTTAAAGGCCTTGAAAAGCATTGCAAGAACTTGTCTAACCCTATTCTTCATGAGGGTTTAATGCATTTTATTGCTGAGTATTGTGAGAAGCACAAAATTGGGGACATTTTGGTGATTAAAAAATAGGAGAAGTCCAAAGAGGAGACTTGTAGGAAAAGGAAAAGGGAGGTGAAACAGGGCAAGAAAAGTATGGTTGTCATCTCAAACCCAAAGGACTCCTCAGATGGCTCTTCTGAGTCAGATAAGGACCTTAAGAAGAAGATGTTGTAATGTGTTTAGTTAGATGTCTTGATGGTTATCATTTATGGAAATCTATACTCAACATTTATTTTATGCATTCAAAGATAGAAAATTGTCTAAGTATTAGACAATTTGCAACAATACAGTGAACAAATATTAATAATAGGGATGATGCACAGAGAGTTAGCTTATGTGCAGTTGAGAAAATCTTTGTGAAACCTTCATGAAGATGTGTACCAGTGTGTATGTGTGTATGATCAGTACATCACAAGTTACAATAAGTTTAACTATATTGGTATTTAACAGTGTAGAACAGAGCATAGTAGAAAATAGAGCTGTATGACTTTAGGAATTATTTTGGCTTCAAAATAATTACTAAGTTATGTTAAGCTGACTATGTGGAAACTATTTTATATTATGTCAAGCGTGTGAAGACATGGAAACTGACTAAGAAATAATTTATGAATGCACAAGATATAAGTAAAGATCTTATGTTGCACAAATAGTTGCATAGTGAATGTGTGTGATGCATAGATATTGTGGAAGTTGCATGATTAGATGTGACATATGAACTATTGTGAGAACTATCTACAAGCCTTATGTGATGTGAAATCTGATGTAAGATCAGAGAAAGTGCAAGTTACAATAGAATTAGGGTAGTGGGATCTGATGTATATCTATTTTGTAAAGGAACTAAATTGTATAATTTCATGTTAGGGTAGTGGGCTCTTCTTGTATACATTATAATTGTTCTACCAACTCCTAAAAGGATTGAGGCTTCTAACAAGCCCTAGTCCTCTAACAAGGACTCAAGACACTATATGTACTTCATAGACTCCTAATAGGGTCAACATCCTTAACCAAATCCTACTATTTAGTGAATAATCTAGTGGGTATCATTCCCATTGGGGTTTTCCCTTGGCCAGGGTTTCCCTAGATAACAAATGATGGAGTTAATAGTTCTCTATGTGTATGGTTATATTTAATATTTAGCATTGTTGGTTTACTTTCATATGTAAGTTATAAAGTAATTAACAATATTCAATTGTGGGAAAAATTTTGTAGAGTACTAATTCACCCCCCCTCTTAGTATTATCTATTTCTAAAAGAAGAAAAAATTCAAACTATCTAAATCGAAAGGGACTGCTTCGTCCATGCCTTTTGATAGTTCAAAGGATACTTTAACCTCTTTGGAGATAGAGATCTAGGATACTAAGAAAAATGGTAGCTCTGAAGGGGAAGGGATTAGTGCTCTTGATGATGATGATCATGCCGAATCTAAGGAAGAGGAAAAGATTAGCACGAAAGATGAATGTCGGGAAGCTAATGAAGATATTGCTCTCCACAAGGATAAGAAAAAAGAAAATCTAGAAAAAAAGATGATAATAATGTGGAGGGTAATTTTGATCTTCACAAAGGGTATGGTGTGGAAAGCAAGGAGATTCTAAGGATGAAAATTATTCTAGTGATGAGATTGAGGAGAACTACACTGAGGAAGCTAAGCAGTTATCTCCCAGGTCTTAGGAGAATGTGAATTGTAGTCAACACACCAATTTAGAAGCCATGGCTGTGAAAGCCCTAAATGACATTAGTGACAATAGGGTCAATTGTAATACTCAAATTGAATAGGAAACTGTCAAAGCCTAGGATACTATGCCATTGGACCAGTCTAATTCTAGAAATAAGGACAAGGAAATGGGTAATTTGAAGATTCTTGATATTGCTCAAGATAGGTATTCTAATTCCCTTCAGTTGGACAACTGGCTTGTCAATGAAATTTAGTCGATTAAAATGGAAATGAAGGATGCTAGAAAGGATACTAATGATGAGAAGAATACTGAATTGAGTATATTGCTTAAGGAAATGGAGAACACTATTAAGAAGTTGACTGAAAGGACATAAAATAATGAAACTATGCAGGTTAGAATTTTGGTCCATAATCATGAGAAACTAAAGGAATCTAGGATGAACCATAAAAATCTCTACAAAATGCTACAAAATAGGAGGTCATCAATTTGGACAAGGATGAGGTAGACACTGATGAAATTGTGGGTCCTAGAAAGAGAATGAGGGCCAATATGAGAAAGAAGATGGAGGACACCAAATTGGAAGAGCCTAAAGAGGACTCCATCCTTTAGACTCTACTTAAGTTGGAAGATCTGGAAAATGACATAGAGCATCTTCTCCTAGACTTGGTCTGGTTTCCTAGTTTTTTTTTTGTTCTAGTTTTTTTTGTTTTATGCATCTTTGCTGGACTATTTTACTCTCATTGTTTCTATTATTGATATTGCACAGTTTCTTGTTGTTAGTTGTCATTTTGTTTTTTTGCTGGTAACTCCATTATGACTATCTTTCTCATGTGTATCTTCCTTTAAGAGGCTTTTGTAATAAAGGATTTTGGGTCCCTTCAAATTTTTTTCGCTATTAATCTAAAATAGTCATATTGTAAATCCTTTAATCATGATGACATTCTAATGGAATGTTTTAATGCCCTCTAATAAAGCCACTCTTAATAGGGTGATTAAATCCTTTAACAGGGTCACACCTAACAACATGTTTTGTAACCTTTAACAGAGTTGGATCTTAATTGATCTGACTTTAGAAGAGTGAAAAAGTGGTAGCATGTTACTTGGTGGTTTTTCCCAAATTGGGTTTCCATGTTAAATCATAGTTGTCACAATTGTGTGAATGTTTTTTTATGATGCATGTTATTAACTAATGTTTTATTTTTTGTTAGTCAACATATACTAAGGAGAGAGCTAAGTGTTGGTTGAATAAGTTGAATTACTAATGAATTTTTATATTTTCTAAGTGAGGTTAATAGTTTTAATGAGTTGTTTGAAGTTATTAAAAGTTGAATTGGTACATTTGGACCTGAGGATAATTGATTCACCCACCTCATAGTTATTCTAATAATTATCATAGTTAGAGGTCCTCAGATGTCTAAACACCTCTAAAACCCTAAAATACCAATATTTAGCTAGGGATCATGAAGATTTTGGGCCTTCTTTGATAGGTGAATTAGGGGTTGTAGAAAGATAAGTCTACCTCACATATTGGAATTCTCAAAGAGATCCCAATTTCAAATTAGAAAAAAAAGAAAAAAAATGAAAAAAAGAGAAAGAAAGAAAACAAAACAAAAAGAGGAATAGAAAACAAGACCCTTAAACACTTCATACATCAAACTATTGAGATCCTAAAGCCCACAATTTGACCCATCCACTGTAACTAACTGACAAGGACCTTACCAAAATAAAAAAATAAAAAAATTGAATACAATAAGGGGGTCTTCATGAGGATATAGGATTTATTAGGGGGTATGAGTTGTTGAGGCACAACACTCATCAAAATAGGGTGAACCCAAAAGAGTGTGTTACACTTTTTTGGAGGAAGAAATTCTTGTGAAAACTGCAATGCCAAATTTTTTGGTTAGAAGGTTTCGATAGAAACCAAATTTTTATTTACTTGTTGCAATTTGTAGCAGTAGTTCATTGAAAATTTGCTTCTCTAAAATAAATAATCCATAGAATTCTCTATACTGTGTTCCAATGATATTTCTAGTTTTATACTTTTGAGGATGTATTTTGATTTCTCGTGTTGTCTCTCAATTTGAAGTTTCCAATTGTTGGTTTTCTTTACACGTGCAGTTCAAATGTTTTATTTCTTGGTACTTTTGTTTGTGTTTATCTTTGGCTAACTCATTTGGTTTTACTATTTGTCTCAAATTCCTTTGGTCTAGAATTTTATCAAAAGTCATGTTAAGATACTATCACAGGTCTACTATGGCTTGTGAAGATCCACATTGGATTGTTATTTATGGACTTGTGAGGGTCATTGTATTTGACCTAGAGGTCTATTTTTGTTTGCAATTTTTTTATGGGAGATTCATGATGAGAAGTGATTTGGATTTCCAATTGAGCTCATCTTTGTAGGTGGTCATTTCAATTTCTATTTTATGAGATGGAAAGTTCATTTATGCCTCCAAAATTAGCTTTTTTTTAAAATTTCGAGCTTTTAGTAATAACTTTAGAATCATTTTTCAAATTTAGAAGATTAGTTGGAAATTCATTTTATTTTAGTTTAGGGAAGTTATAGGGGAAAATATAACTTCATAATATTTGTTTTAAAAATTACACACACACACAGATATATATATATATAACAATTATTTTCATAAAAGACTACCAAAAAGGTAAAATTGGGATTGTAGTTAAAGTGGGGTTTATCTCTTTTTCATGAAAGAGTAACTTTGGAACAATAATGGAGTATTAGAATTCCAAAATGTATTGCATTTAAAATAAAAAAAATGCCTTAAGGAATTTCACTACATCATCTGGTATCAAAATAGGAAGATAGTTGGGAGAGGATGAAGAAGAGGTGCTACACAAATTCATAGAAACACAAAAATAATCTAGAGATGAGTTGAAAAGCTTACAAAAATGATTACAAAAAGGGACTAAGATAGAGAGGAGATGATTTAAATGATGAATGAAGTCATTAAAGAGAAGATGAACAATATGTAGAAGTTGAAGAAGAGGAATATTGAAAAATGAAGTTTCTTTTTAAGAGATGATGATTAGGGAATTAAAAGGAAGAAGGTATGGTATCAAATTTAAAGTGTATAATTATGTAGGTAGTCTTAAACTAGAGGAGGTAATAGATTGGATAAATAATATGGGGAAGTTCTTTGAGTGGAAGCATGTTATAGAGGAGAATAAAGTAAAAATTTCCTACCCAAAATTAAAAAGGCCTACAATGATCTAGTGGGATCACTCGTAGAAGGAAAGATTGTAAAAGGAAAATAGAAAATAAGAATTTGGGAATAGATAGAGAAAAAATTAAGAAAAAAAACATCTACCTATAAATTATACACAATCCATTTCACAAAGTTTTCAAAATATAAAGAAAAAAAATCTACTATAGAGAGATAAACAAATGTGTTCTATAAATTACCCATTTGAGTAGATACCAATTAAATCGATGAACAAATGATTGTAAGGTATTTTAATGGATTGAAATTTTCTATCCAAGATGAGTTGAGCATGCATAGAGTCATCAACATGGAAGCCATCTTTCCTAAAAGGTAAAAGAAAAGAAAAGTCTCCAGTATTCTAAAACAAATAAAGGAGGAATAAGGAGTACATCATCCCCAACATGTAGTTATGTTGTGATTAATGTCAAACCTAATGGTAAATCAAAGTGTCTAACCACTGGAGAGACATTTACTAACATTATAGAGTGCCATCTTTATTGATTGATGGAGAGGATTTGAAAAGAAGAGATAGTGATGCTGATGAGTGATGTGAAGTTAAGTATCACATAAATACAATGGGCACTTGATAAGTTAGTCATTGACAAGATAATGTGTTGTTTAATCATTACATGAAGTGAAGAAGAAAATTGAAATTGATGTATAAGTGAAATGAAAAGAGTCAATTTTAAATCTAAGCATGACTGAGTATTAGAGTTGACTAGTCAATGAAGCAAGTGAGGAAGAAGATCAAGGAACTTGAGTTGAAGCCAAGTGATAGTTATTGCCGAGCAAGTTGATGAAGAAAGGTTAGTGGTAACTGAATGCAGTAATGGACGAGTGAGCCTATTGATACTAAGCAAAAAAAAAGTGTATAATGAGCTACATAGTGATGACTGGGAAGATGAACATAATGATTGTTGAATGACAAAAAAAGTTATAGTTTGTAAAAGAATTTATTTTGAGGTTGAAACAATTAGATTTTGGATTACTCAAAACATATGGAAGATAGAGATTGATGAGTTGGAGTATTTAATGAATGAAGAGAGTTTTTTATGCAATCAAAGGCAAGGATTTGATTAGAAGTTTCTAGGAGTATCAAGAAGGATGAAGGAGAACAAAATTATGGGAGAATTTGATGAATCTGACCTAACCCTAAGATCCATAGTGATGTTTAAGTGGAAAAAATATAATTACCTATTCAAGGAGGCATAGGAGATATTTTCTAAGGTTGGTTCATTATTGAAAGGAAATCTTAAGGAGAAGTTGTGAGAAGTAGAGCAACAGAGGTAAAGTGAAGAGATTAGTGAGTTATGATTACTTGAAGAGATGCCAAGTAGATTAGTGATGGAGATGTGAATTGAGGCCAATTAATGAACCAATAAATGAGAAAATGGAGATCTAAATTTTCAAAGTGAGTTGTACTTTATAGATCTAACCTACTGTTACATTCTAAGTATTTTGGTAGTCAAAATACTTTAATCAAGGTTGACCTAGTAGTCATTTTGTAAATCCTTTAATCAAGGTGACATTCTCATGGAATGACCCAAAGTCCTCTAAAAAGTCCACTCCTAACAAGGTGCTTGAATCCTCTAACAAGGTCACATTAACAATGTTGTATAACCTTTAACAAGGTTGGATCTTAATAGAGCTCACCTCAAAAGAGTAAAAATTAGTAGCATGTTACTTGGTGTTTTTTCTCAAATTGGTGTTCCATGTGAAATCATGGTGTCAAAGTGTTATTTACATGTGTGGATGTTATTTTATGCATACTATTTTTATAGTTGTTTATTTTACTATTAATTTTCACACATAAACATAATAGAGAGTTGACGAATGTTATATTACTGATGATATGCTATATAGACCAAGCTATTTTATGAGATTGATTAAGTTTTTTAAAGTTGTTAAAAATTGAATTGGTACATTTGTACTCGAGGATAACTGATTCACCCTCCCCTCTCTTAGTTACTCTAAATCATTCTAAAAAAGATGGAGAATCATACCAATGAACATAGAAACAAGACAAACCTTACAAGAATCCATCAAATAAACAAAATAAAGGGGGTTTCAATGAGGTAGAAGTTATAGAAGTAGTAGGGGATGAAAAGGAAAAAGAATACCATTTACTTTTTTTAGGTGTCGAGAAGAAGGGAATAAGAAATTTGAATGGTCTTAACATGGAAGATAAGAATCAAGAATGACCATCCAGGATGAACCTAGCTCAGGCTAAGAATGAAGGAACGAATCAAGACGTATCTTAGTTGATATAAGATTGTTTTGAAGTACATAACTTGTAATAGAACAATCATTATTTTTTCAATGATGTCAAACCTACTACCTACTGGTGAGAAAATTTATTTTTGGTCTAAAAGCTATCATTTAGTTGATTGATGAAGAGGATTTGAAAATAGGAGATAACAATAGAACCTAGAGAAAGGTTGAGTTATTTGGTATGTAAAAGAAATGCTAAGACCAAGTAAGACATTGATACTATAGTGTATTGTTTATATACTTAAATTCTAAAATGAAAGATTACTTAAGTTAAGATTGGAAGAAGATCAAGTAAGAAATGTGTCTACCAAGCCTTGTTGAGTAGTCAGTGCAAGCTAAGTAGAAATCAATAGAAGTTGAGTGAAAAACAAGAGGTGCCAAGAAAACATGGAAAATAGTGCAAGCCAAGTGATTATTAGTATATGTCGAGTAAAGCTTAGTTAGTGTCAAGCATCAATAAACTTTAGTATTTTCTGAGTGAACTAGTGTTGGCTGAGTGACATAACAATATAGATTTTGAGTGATAGAAAATAGTGTTAAATCAAAGATTTGATGAATCTAAGCTAACTAATTTGTTTTTTTGAATTATATGAAGCGTGTGGAAGATAAATATCACGAGCTGGTGGCAAGAATTTAAGCTAAACCATTTTGAGAAGAATACAAGGAAGATTGTAAAGAAGTTTCTAGAGGAACCAAATGGAAAAGTGGGGAGATTAATTGTATCCTACCTAATCCTATGTAACCCTAAAATGGACAATTATGGTTAAGTAAAAAAAGATCTAAATTTTCTATTTATAGAGATAGTTGGTTAGAAGCATAGGTTGTCATGTGCGAGAACCTATGGAAGGTAATGAGTCTAGGGTATTGTGTCATTTAGTGGTCAAATATAGGTGACTGCAATTGGTATGAAAAGCAAGAAGGCTTAAGAGAATGAATTCTTGAAGGGTGAACAAGCTATCAGAGTTGAAGTGTATGAATGCAAAGAAGAATGGAGGACTGAAACAAAGATGTATAATCTATAAGTGATTTGTAATTTTTTATCAAACCAAGCCTTACTGTTACTTTCTAATCATTGTATCAATCTAGGTAAATCCTTTGGATTAAGGTTTACCTAATAGTCATTTGTAAATTATTCTGGGTGACATAATAATGGAATGGCCTAAAGTCCTCTAACAAGGATCACTCCTAACAAGGTGATTGAAATCGTTTAACCAGGTCACATTTAACAATGCATATTGTAACCTTTAATAGGGTTAGACTTTCACAAGGCATCACTTCAAAAGAGTGAGAATTAGTAGCATGTTACTAGTGGTTTTTCCCAAATTGGGTTTCCACGTAAAATCCTTGTGTCAAATTGTATGAATGTTCTTATGGTGTTTCATGTTTATATATTTGCAAATTCATTTTGACCTAGGAGAATAACCTATAAAATTTAAGTATTGTATGATCTAATGGATGCATGCATGATAAGGTTTTATGAATATGGTTTTACTATGCATTGAAAAGTTTTATTTTTACATCTAGACCTTGGGTAACCAATTCAACCCCCTCTTAGTTATCCTAAAGAATTCCAACAATTGGTATTAGAGCCATAGTGCTTGAAAGGACTTGTTTGAAGGTACTAGAAGAAAAAGATCAAGATGTCTAAAAGAGAGGTACCTAATCGTAACAAGGAGAACTTCCTTGCATGGAAAAGCCTGATGAATCTACACTTAGGAGGTCTTGGAGACCATGCACAATTTATCATCACCACTGAGTATGTTGACCCTGTTGGAGCCCCAACTGTTGAGGATTTGAAAAAGAATAAAAAACACAATTAGGTTATGTTAGAGATTGTATCTACCCTAAGCTACACTGAGTTTGATGACATTAAGGAATGTGATACTACTAAGAAGATGTGGGATGCTATAGAAAATATCTATGGAGGAGAATAACATATGCTGAGAGCCAAATTTGAAATTCTAAGAGGTAAGTTTGATGATATGAGAATGTAAGAAAGTGACAATATAGTTCAATATTGTGCAAGAGTAAAAGAATTAGTTAATTCTATTAGCGAAGCAACTAGTAAGACTAAAGATGAGACTCTGACCAACAAAGTACTGAGAACCCTACTACCCATCTATGCTATTAGAGTCTCTGCCATACAAGAACTAAAGTGCAAAATTGGTAATGATCTAAACCTTAAATGATTGATAGGTAGAATAACTACCTTTGAACTCTCTAATTTTGATATTTTCAAATCTGAGAATGTTGAATCTGCTTTCAAAGCTAAACTATCATTAAAAGAACCTAAAGAGAAGAAGAAAATGGTCAAACATGTTTCTAGTGATAGTGACACCGATGAAGAGGATATAGAATAGATTGAGGCATTTTTAGAAAGGAGATTTCATAGAGGCAAAGGAAAATCAAAGGTAAGTTACCTATCACGTGTTTTAATTGTAATGAGGTTGGTCATATTGTTGCTAGATGTCCAGAGAAGAAGAAAAATAGAAATGAAAACAAATATTGAAGTAAAAGAGATGAGGACAACAAAGATTACAAAGATAAAGGTAAGAAATCTTGCTAGATTTCTGAGGAGGAAACCAAAGATGGCCATGATGATGAAGTGGTGTATGTTGCAATGAAGGATGATTCTGATGAGGATGACACAACTGCACTAGTATCCTATGTGAACAAGAGTGACAGATGGGTCATTGATAGTGGGTGTTCACATCACATTATTGGAGATAAAAGTAAGTTCATTACCCTTGATTATTATGATGGAAATAGTGTAAGGTTTGGTGATGATGCACCCTATCTGATAAAATTAAAATGATCAATCAAACTCATAGAAAATATCATGTGTGACAATGCTTATTATGTAGAAGGACTCAACTATAACTTGTTGAGTGTGTCAGAACTAGGGTAAGTGCACCAAGATGTGGTGCCAAAAGGGGGGTATAAGTGGACACCTTTTTTCTAAAATCAACAATTTTTGAACTTCAACAAGAATTTGAATATAGTTATGCTCAAAATTTTAAGATATGACAAAAAAAAAAGTTGTAGTCCTTTGAATCTAGTTTCTAAACTACTAATTTTTTTTCAAAATGGTTTAGTTTTAGGTCCTCAAAAAAGGGGGCCACAAAAAGTGATACTATTTAGTCCAAAAAAACATAACACAGTACAAAGTGTGGCCCCCCTAAAAGTTTAACTTTTTTTTTGAAATTCTTTAATCACTCTAGTCAAAAGTTACTTAACACTATGTAGTTTATCCCAGATTTTTTGGGTAATTTTATAATGTGCATTTTTTTTAATGAATTTCTTAACTAGACACATCCCAAAAATGTGAAATATTTGTGTGCTCCCCCTAGAAATGATTGAAAACTAATCTAAAATCAAAATTTTTTTTTCAAAGTGTGTAGAATGGAGTCTAATTTGTAAAAAACTAAGTTGTTGCAAAATTTGATGAACAAGCTAAAATCTATAGCCCAATTAGTACATGGTGGTTTTTGACAAAAAATAGACATACATTCAAAAGAAATTATAGATGAAAAGCTTGAAATAGTTCAAATTAAAAATAAATAATATGGTTATATAGCTAACATAGAGATCTACAATGTCATGTAACCTGATCTTATTGATGCCAAACCATGAGGAATCTTGAAAGAGAGCACACAAGAAAAATCAATCATTTTTTGTATGTTTGTAACAAAAAATGTCTCATACCTATTTATAAACTTCAAACCTTTAGGTTGGATCTCCAAGGAAAAACCAAGCCTTAGGCTTGGTTTAATGAAAAGCTTTGAATAGCACGTATGCCCTATAGTGTGTATCTGCTATAGTGTGCACACACTATTTAAAGATTTTGAATTTGGGTCTCAGTAGCATGTGTGCACTATAGTGCACATGCACTATTAAGACCTAAATAGTGCATAGAGAAGGAAGAAGAGACACAAAGTAAGAGCAAGAGAGAGGGGGGGATGGCTATGTGTGAGAGAGAGGGAGATAGAGATAAAGTAAGGGATGGGAGAGGGGAGAGAGTGAGTAGGGGATGAGAGAGAGAGGAAGTGTGAGAGTAGGGGTGGCAAAGAGAGAGTATAGGATGGGGGAGAGAGATTGAGAGTAGGGGATGGGAGAGAGAGGAAGTGTGAGAGAGTGAGTAGGGGTAGCAGAGAGAGTATGAGATGGCAGAGAGAGTAGGAAATAGGAGAGGGAGTGAGAGAGGGAGAGAAAGGAGGATGGGAGTGTGTGTGAGAGAGAGTAGGGCATGGGAGAGGGAGCCAGAGAGGGAGAGAAAGGAGGATGGGAGTGTGTGTGAGAGAGAGTAGGGCATGGGAGAGAGTGTGAGAGTGTGTGATAGAGTAGGGGTAGTAGAGAGAGAAAGTAGGGGATGGAAGAGGGGAGAGAGAGTAGGGGATGGGGGAGAGAGAGTAGAGAGGGAGAGAGTGAGAGAGAGATAGTGGCAGTGGAAGATGGATTGGGAGAGGGAGAGAGGGGGGATGGGAGTGTGTGTGAGAGATCTAGAGAGTAGTGGATGAGAGAGGAGAGAGAGAGGGGGATAGGAGTGTGTGGTGCATGTGAAAGAGAGAGAGTAGGAGATGAGAGAGGGGAGAGAGAGTAGGGGATGGGAGAGAGAGAGTAGGTAGTGGGAGAGGGAGAGAGAGTAAGTGAGAGAGAGAGTAGGGGTGGCAAAGAGAGAGTACAGGATGGGAGAGAGATAGATTAAGAGTAGGGGATGGGGAGAGAGAGTACAAGATGGGAGAGAGAGATTGAGAGTATGGGATGAGGGAGAGAGAGTAGGTGATGGGAGATAGAGTGGGAGAGCAAGAGAGAAAAGGATGGGAGTGAATGTGTGTGAAAGAGAGAGAGAGAGACAGAGAGAGCGAGAGCGAGAGAGAGAGAGAGAGAGAGAGAGAGAGAGAGAGTAGGGAATGGGAGAGGGGGGAGAGATAGTAGCTCGAGAGAGTAGGGGATGAGAGAGAGAGAGAGTAGGAAGTGAGAGAGGGAGTAGGAGAGGGAAAGAGAGGGGGGATGGAAATGTGTGTAAGAGAGAGAGAGTAGGGAATGGAAGAGAGTGTGAAAATGTGTGAGAGAGTAGGGGGTGGCAGAGAGAGAGAGTAGAGAGGGAGACAATGAAAGTGAGAGAGAGAGTGAGAGTGAGAGAGAGAGTAAAGCGTAGGAGAGGGAGTGGGAGAGGGAGAGTGAGAGTGAGTGAGAGATAGAGTAGGGGATGGGAGAGGAGAGAGAAGGGGGATGGGTGTGTGTGTGTGAAAGAGAGAGAGAGTAGGGAATGTGAGAGGGAGGAGAGATAGAGAGAGAGTAGGGGATGGGAGAGAAAGAGAGTAGGTAGTGGGAGAGGGAGTAGGAGAGGGAGAGAGAGGGGGGATGGGAGTGTGTGTAAGAGATAGAGTAGGGGATGAGAGAGAGTGTGAGAGTTTGAGAGAGAGTAGGGGTGCTAGAAAGAGTAAGAGTAGGGAATGAGAGAGAGAGTAAAGAGGGAGAGAGTGAGAGAGAGATAGTAGGTGGTGGGAGAGGGAGTGGGAGTGAGACAAAGGGGTAATGAGAGTGTTTGTGGGAGATCTAGAGAGTATGGGATGGGAGAGGAGAGAGAGGGGGGATGGGAGTGTGTATCTATGAAAGAGAGAGTTTAGGGGATGGGAGAGGGGAGAGAGAGAGTAGGGGATGGGGGGAGAGAGTAGGTAGTGGGAGAGGGAAAGAGAGATGGGGAATGAGAATGTGTATAAGAGAGATAGAGTAGGGGATGGGAGAGAGTGTGAGAGTGGGAGAGAGAGTACGGGGTGGTTGAGAGAGCTCATACAAGATGGGAGAGAGAGTGTGAAAGTAGGGGATGGGAGAGAGTGTGAGAGATCTAGAGCATAGGGGATGGGAGAGAAGAGAGAGAGGGGGGATAAGAGAGTGTGTATTTGTGAAAGAGAGAGAGTAGGGGATGGGAGAGGGGAGAGAGAGAGTAGGGGATGGGGGATATAGAGTAGGTAGTGGGAGAGGAAGAGAGTGAGAGTAAAGGATGGGAGAGAGTGTGAGAGAGAGTAGGGGATGGGAGAGAGTGTGAAAGAGAGTAGGGAGAGGGAGGGAGAGAGAGGGGGATAGGAGTGTGTGTGACAAATCTAGAGAGTAGGGGATGGGAGAGAAGAGAGAGGGGGGATGGGAGTGTGTGTGTGTTTGTGAAAGAGAGAGGAGGGGATGGGAGAGAGTGAGAGAGAGAGTAGGGGGTGGCAGGGAGAGAGAAAAAGATGGGAGAGATAGAGTGAAAGGATGGGAGAGAGAGAGAGAGTAGGGGATGGGAGAGAGTGTGAGAGAGAGTTAGGGATGGGAGAGAGAGTAAGAGTAGGGGATGGGAGAGGGAGAGTAGAGAGGGAGAGAGAGAGAGTGAGAGAGAGAGAGATGGTAGGCAGTGGGAGAGGGAGTGGGAGAGGGGGAGAGAGAGGGGGGATGGGAGTGTGTGTAAGAGATTGAGAGAGTAGGGGATGGGAGAGGGGAGAGAGTAGCCTGAGAGAGAGAGAGAGAGAGAGAGAGAGAGAGAGAGAGAGAGAGAGAGTAGTGGATGGGAGAGAGAGACTAGGTGGTGGGAGAGGGAGTGGGAGAGGGAGAGAGAGGGGGATGAGAGTGTGTGCAAGATAGAGAGTAGGGGATGGGAGAGAGAGAGTGAGAGAGAGTAGGCAATGGGAGAGGGAGTAGGAGAGGGAGTAGGAGAGGGAGAGAGAGAGAGAGAGTAGGGGATGGGAGAGGAGAGAGAGAGTAGGGAGAGAGAGAGAGTAGGGTATGGGGGATGGTGGGATATGGAGAGATGTGTTTTGACATAGTGCGTACGCACTATAGTGTGTACATACTTTATAGTGCATATGTGCTATAGGGCATACACACTATGTCAAATCACCCAAAAATAGTCATAAAGCAAGTTTGGGTCCCATTTCATCCATTCTCTACTTTTGGTCTGTTGTGCATTCTATTGATCTAACAGAAAACATAGATTTCAACATAGAAAAAACTATTTGAAGACTTTTTGAAGCTAGCAACACCAAATTCAATCGTTGGATACAATATTTGAAGGCTTTTCAAATATTATTTGTATAGAAAATGTTAGTACAATCCCTCTTAAATATTGTTTGTTGATATATAGATACAAATTTGATTATAATTTGACATGTTGTTTAATATATAGTGAATTCATTGAAATTTGTATGTTTGAATGAAATGTTATTTTAAAATGGTTATAAATTTGATAATTTTTTTGATATATATTGTGTATTCATTGAAATAATTGTAATTTTTATATGTATTTGAATGATTTGTAATTTACACATTGTAAGTAATTTAGATGTTTGAATAATTTGACATGTATAAATCATCATCATGCCAAGGAAGAAACCAAAAACTCAAACAAATGAAGATAGGGAGAGAGATTTGGCAATTAAAAGAGATAAAATGAAACTACTATGTCAAAAAAAAAAATTTCAAAGCAATAATGATGAATTAAATTTCAAAGAGGATCGAGAAGCACCGATACAAAGAAACAAAGATGAAGAATTGGAAAGACAAAGAGAATGAATGAGACTGTTATGCTCAAGAAGACAATTGAATTATGAAGGTACACCATCTTCCAATGTTGGAGTCATATCATCCTCTCATGTTGAAGAGACACTAATTTGTAGATCCAACAATGTACACACTCCATTATGTCATGTTGAAGGCACAACATCAACATATCAAGTAGGTGATATTCCATCTTTCACATCTTATTGCCAAGGCACATCATCTTTAGTTCAAGGTACACAATACACTCAACTTATGTTGAGGGAATGGAACAAATTATAACACCTTCTAGAATTCATTTTAGAAGATCAAAATATTTGATTAATATTGATACTAACATTTTGAAATCAATACCCAACAAGATTAGCAAGTGTACTTGTTAAAGAAAAGTTAATCGTATGTGGAGATTATTTTTTGAAGAATTAAATATTATAGATCAATGCCAATTATTTGTTGAAATGATGAGGAATTTGAAATTTAGGCCTATCATGAAGATTCTTGGGCTAAGAACAATGGATGATTCAAATAAAAAAAATATTGTAAAGAATTTAATGAGTGCTTATGACAAAGTGGGTTCTAAATCATGCACCAAAGGTAGTAATATCACAAGATGAGTACTTTCATCAACAATAGTAAGTACCCAAGTGAAGAAAGCTTGACTCATGAAAAAGACAACCAAAACATTGAAAATTAGTAGAGGTACTCTAAGGAGAGCCATGCTAAGGCATGAGAGATTGGAAGATCCAACAAAAAATGAGTTATGGACATTTAGTGGTAGAATACTGTAAAAGGATTAAGAAATTAGTGAAGCTTTAAAATTATTGATCATTTTTTTTTGGAAAAATAACACACGTGTTTCCCCTAATCAAAGAGATGTTGTAAGAAGGAGGATTGGTAGCCAAAATCATGACCCACACGCGAAACATTTTTTGGACTCAAGTCAGACACAATTTTTTGCAAAATTTATTGGTATTATCTTCAAATTCAAATAAGTCAAAGATTTTTTGAGATGGGTAAACCTTTTTATGTCAAGATAAATCACACATGCACAACTTGTTGTTGTAGGATACATATTGAATTTTCTATCTATTTTGATGTTTACAGGCATATATGTGTGTTTTTGCATTCTAAGTTTGTTTTGTAGGATTGTGACATGAATAAGCCACCAAGATCTTCAAGGGAATTCATATCCAACATTTTATGTGAAATAGGGGATGACCAAAAATTTTACAAGACATCATGCTTGGATGGTACATGCTTATTTTGTGGTTCTTTGCAACTTTTATCAACTTGTGAACATATGGATAGTACACATGCAATTGGAAATGAAATAGTAGATTACAAAAAATTTAAGATAGTGACATATGCTCTAAAAGATGGGAAACAGGGTAAAAGATGTGATTTAGTCATTGAAAAGATTCTAGTATATGAGTTCATGAAGATTTTTTGTGAAAAGATTATTTACGAGTATGGAAGTAATATGCATAGAGCTCGATGGCTAGACTTGCAATTCAAGTTGTGCAAGGATACATTTCCACTGGATACCATTGTTTCAGTTTTAGACTTCATAGAGAACTACACACTACAACAAAAAAATGAGGTGCAAGGAAAGTATTATACTTTTCAATAGGTTTCCATATTTTTTTAGATAAAATTCATGCATTCACCTACAAATATAAAGGATGACAAGAATATTTTGAAGGAGTACCATTTTTACATCAATGATGATCGATCACATTCTATAGAGTTTGTACAAGGTTGTTTTTAACTATTTTATGGAGATTTGGCTAATAGGGGTATAACATATTGTTAGCACATTATTTGATTAGACAATTGCACATCTCAATTCAAGAATGCATAGATGTTTGATTGGTTGAGCAGGATGCATAGGTTGTGTAGAATTCAATATATGTGGAATTTCACAAAGGCTGGTCATGGAAAGGGAGAGCATGATGGTGCAGGCACATGCATCAAAAGAGCCTTAGCTCATGAAGAACTAAAGTAAAAAGATGGAGCAATATTGATAGATGCAAAATCCATCGTCCAGTGGTGTAACACTACAATGGGTCTAGGTAAGGAAGGTGAGGCTATGGTTCATAGATTTTTTTGGTTGATAAATAATGCTAACATTGCACCATATGAGGATTGTTGCACACTAATAGGATCCAGTGAGTTGCACTCTTTTAGAAGCTCTGATGTAGGTTCATGGAGTATCCACACACAAAAAATGGCATAATATTGTCCATCATGTGTAGAGGAAAATTGGGATGAGCGTGAGTCGACTGAATGGGTGGACAAATGAGATATAAGGGTTTTGGACCGAACTGACACCTATCATCCCCTACAAGCACTGGAAATGGTAGAGATGGATTTGTTTATTGATTTTGATTGCTTGATTGATATAGTGCAACTTGGTAATATATATTTATGTATCTTTGTAATTTCAATATGTAACTTTATAACTTTTATGTAATTATTTTCTAAATTAATGATTGCATTTTGTACATTTGTCACTATAGGCCATGTTTTTGTTGTTATTGCACCCAAAGACAATTAAGAAGGGACAAATTATTATTTGTCATTGTGTCTAAGCCAAACAAAAATTGGATCACTCAGTTATAGATGGTGAAGGTTTAGAGTACCATGTCAGTGTGGTGGTTGTAACTGGTCCATGGCTTCGACGATATTCTATGAAGAAACCTAACTTGTGGTTATTCTAAGATTGGCAAATAGAGAGGAAGATTCTTCATTATTCAAACCTTGTTATCACATCAAATGTTGACTTGATGAAATATGGTGGAAAACCACATAATAAAATTCTTTAGAAATTTTGTGAGTTAGACCATGAGGCAATACTTGAGACATTAAAATGTAGAGTAGATCTAGTTGGCTCATTAGATTGTGTAGGGAGAGAGGGAGAGAGAGAAAGAGTGATCACTTGGATCCAAATACAATGTTGCAACCTCTCCCCCAAGACTATCCACATGAAAAGGTGGGTATTGTTATTATGTGTAAGTGATGAGATAAGTTTAAATCATAAATTTTATTTTATGATTTGTTTAGAATCTAGATACATTATTTGAATTTATACTAGATTCTTTAATAGGACCTGTTTTTAGATTAGTCATTTGAATAAGTGAAAGTTGTTTGGATCAAAATGCAATGGAAGAACATGAAAATTGTTAGAATGTGAATGCTTTGTGATGTAAAGTCATGATTGTATGCATGTAACTAGAAACTTCAAACTAGAAAAATCAAGGATACAATGGGAGAAGTTTCCAAGACTCATCAAGTCATTCAGTAAGCCTCTTGATCATTTCTAGAAGCTCAAATGAATAATTATTTGCATTTGGAACATTGTTACCAATAATGATATTATGACTAACATGCTTTTATCTTTTATTTGTTTTATCATCTATAATTATTTTAGATAAACTCCAAAACAAATTTATATCCAAATCATAAACTTATAAAACCCTTCGTATAAATTTTTCATATGTTGTCTATTTGGAAGCATTAAGACCAAAGTGTATGATCTTTGGTTCACTCCTAGTCACAAGAACTAGTAACTAAGTGTTCATACAGACATCATGCATAGGCATTATTAATATTGATCACAGGGTCTTTACTTACAACAACAATTTCATCATTCATTTTTCTATTTCATTATTCCTATGAACTATTACTAAGGCGATACATCCAACATTTAAACAAAATGCAATGGACTTTAAATGACTATCAACACAACACAATGTCAGCCATAGAGGATTTTCCAAGCTTATCTCAATTAGCAACCCTAAGGATGTGGAGTAGATGAATTTGTACCTATCATCACTTGGGAGTTGGAGTGGATGATGTCAACATGTAATCTATAGTCTACACTTTATACCCCCTCTATCCATGTCTTGTCTTACCCAAACCTCCACCTATATCCATAGGGTAATTCAACAACACTGGTACTCTTCTTAACATCCACCATTACATAAACATTCAAGTCAATTAATTAAGAATTGCATGTGTAATTAGTACACACCATGAAATAAATATATTCTTCATCAGTGGAAACAAATGAAGACATATCAACTTGTTTTTATTATCCCCTGAGATAACATTTAGAATCAATGCATTTCCTATGGCATTGCTATGTTCATCATAGTACAGCTTAAAGAACAATACTAGAAGATCTATTGATTGTTGAATGAGTAGATACAATAATTTTATGAAATAAATAATTTCTTCTCATGGTAACCCACTGAGTTTGCAACCACCCTATGAGTAGTTATTGCTCACTCCCAATTTTGAATGTAGCTCAATTCAAAATGCAAGAGTTTTTATTTTTTTTTGTAATTCTAGGTATTCGAGGTCTGATAGTGCACTATTCATCAATCAAAAACAATGATCCATGTATGGCAGGATGTTGCAATTTTTGTTATGGATGGGGTATTTTGGATTGTTTTTAAGCATCCATGGAAGCTTGTGCTACACTCCTGGTTATTTTTGTAATTATTTTTGCAATCCTTAGCATTGCCTATGGGATACTAGTAGCAACAATGGAAATTCAAAGGATATGGAAAAGATACTATATCACATATTGACCAAGGCAATGTGGTAGTATTAGTTTTGATATTGAGTCTTCACCACTGCATTGCTAAAATTGGAAACCAAGGCATGGTGCTTCTAATCTATTTGCTTTTGTAGCTATTTATTCCATCTATTGATTGTCATTGTAGCTAATGAGAGTATATGGAGCATTGATGTGGTCAGTTGAAAAAGTTCTAAATACACTAGAAGTGATGCAGGTATATATTGGGTAGGTTCAACTTATGCTTTGAACAGTAAAGAACAAGATCTAGAATCACCCTGTAAGTTGATTGGTCATATTGTAGCCTAATAGAGTCTAGTATAGAGGGTTATGCCCTCATGAGATTACATTGTTTTGGTTATGTTCCTTCTTACAATTTTTATTGCCTTATGTGTTTTCGGTTCAGATTTGAAAACAAGACACTCTCATGTGTCCTTTCTTAAATTATTGATGTAGTGTCACAAAAGATGATTATTTTCAAATTAGTTTCTTTCTATAGTTGATCAATATGAAATATAGTTAGTATATTCTAAAACAAGTAAGAGAACCTAGAAATGATTTATCCATGATCATCACGAGATGACCATCTCAAAAGTGTTTATTGAGCTCATTTTCCTGGCTACAAGACTAATACTCTTAATTTGCTTCCAAACCATGACTTCCTGTAACGGATACCCAAGAATACTTGCAGTCATTACATTCCAATTTTTTGGACTTTGACTAGTAAATTATTATCATAAAGTTGGAATGTTGGAAAGGGTTAATACTTGATTATGTATATTCATCCCACACGTGTTCCATGAGGTTTGTACAATAAGATATAATTTTGTGGATTTGTCCCTCATGTTGTACATGATAAGTTTGTTCAAGTGACATATGATGAGGTTGTCTATACAACATAATTATTGAGTTGAAGTGATTTATGAAATAAAGGGCTATTTAATGTAGCTATTTAAATCATGCATATTTGATGGCCATTTCCCTCTATTTTTTAATCCTTTTGGATGATGTTATTTCTAACATGGTGTCAGTTGTTTAGGTTCATGAATGATCACAATATCTATGACTATACAACAAGTGTGTGTGTTGGCCAACAATTGGAACATTTGTGTTATCGATTGAGCTACTAGATCTTGTCATTTTAATTTTTTGGCTTGAGAAAATTCTTACACTTAGCATAGCTACTATCTTTCAAAAGTTATTCCTTATCCTTATAAATATTAGATTTGAGTGTAGTTTCAATATTTGGTAGCTCATTACCAAGAGTAGTCATCTCATAGAAAAAAAAGTCTTCCAGTATAAGCTTCTCTTCAATTTTTTTTTTATAATTCTTAATTTCTAAATAGATATGACTTTTTCATTGTAACATGTAGGAAAAGATCTCATAATTTTACTCATGTTCATCATCATCGCTTAATGGTGCAGGGGCACCAAGGTCATTCTATGAAGATACACAAACAAACCATGAAGGTCAAAGGAGTGAGTAGGACAAGGAGATATCCAGACAATTCAAATGGACAAGAATTAAAAGTTATAATGATTTTCATGACTAAACAATGTAATCAAATGTGTTTATTTTGTGATGTCCTCTAAGGACTAAAAGTCATACTTGTAATGTCCTTAAAGGACCAAGAGTTTGTTTGTATTGGACTAGTGTTGTCCAAAACCTAAGTTATGTTTACAAGAAGTTTAGAATGGGTAGGGTATAGGTCTAGGTATTAGAATAAGGGTTGAATACAAAATTAAAGCCATTTTTTTATTTAAAAATTTCAAATATTGAAAAACAAACATCCATGATTACTTTTTTGATTAAAATTCAAATATTTCAAGTCAATTTTTCATCATTTTGATTACTTCTTGGGGGGTCTTTTTGAATCTTCTAAGTTGAGAAGCATTTTAAATGGATTGAGTAAGACCTAGCAGAAATTTCCAATTCCTTTTGAATGTTTTAAAACTTAATCAAAGTCACTATTTTGCACATCCACATAATAGTCATAGTTTTCAATACTTTTACCTAACAGTTATACTGATCTCTTTAATGTAGAGGATCCATTTCATGGGATCAAGGGACCTAAGACAATGAAATGGAAATGATTAATCTTTTATTATATAAATCTAACATTTTATACATAGAGAAATGGATGGGAATGTGATCACAATCTGGAATAGTGAAGAAATCAGCATGGAAATGGTGGTTAGGTACAATAGTGGGAGTTCTAGCCATGTGAAAGGAGTATTTTGTGATTTGGATCATCTTATATGACCAATGTAAAGGTGTATGATCAACCAATTTGATCTAGAAGTTTGGGGAAGGGTGATATTGGTGATACCCTATATTTAAGGGTTTGAAAGAAGGTAATTTGGGATTTCGGGGTTCCAGTAGGTTTGGGATAGATTGCTTATGGAATTAGGGGTTTTATACCATGAGTGATGACTATTTAAAGTTACAAGCTTTGGGAGTCTATTATACTGGGAGTTGCTTTGTTAAATTAGCCATTTTCATACTAAAAAATAGGGCATCAGTCAGAAGCAGGGGTGTTGGTCCAAAATGACCATATGAAAGATTTTGATATGTTTTAGTACTTTGAAAAGGGTATCTAGAAATGTAATTTTCCTATCAAGTTATTTGGATAAAGTTTGAGTTATTTAGACTTTTGTGCTGTTGGAGGGCTACTAATTTGTCAATTAGGTCTCTTGAGACACCATGGAAGAATTAGGCATTGGGAGTTGGGTCTATCCAAGTGGATGGTTAAATAAAATTTAATACACATTATATAACTCATAAAAGTCTTATTTAACCCTTGGTTAAGGCCTTTGCATATTTGGAGTTATTTTGAGTCATATGGAGTTTGTAGGTGTTTTTAGCAACTTGGATAACTTGCTTGCTTGAAGAAGTTTGGAAGTCGAGTTAGTCTTGTGGATCCAAAGGTGTGGATTTTAGTGGGTTAAGCCTTTTGAATGATTATCCTCTGATTAAAGATTGAGTGGGTTGGGTCATTGTTTTAGTTACACTTGAGGAAGATATAAGGGCATTATTTCAAAGCAAATGGATAGTTAGTTGTTTCTACATAAAAGCATTGGTTGACCACTAACCTCTGCATCACTTAAGGTGCCATCTCTACTTATAATTGAACAAACTATATCATTCACTCTCTACATAAATGGTGAAATAGTTCACTTTCACTCACCCTTATATCTTCATACTTCCCTTAAAGACCCTACAACTCAGATTGCTTAACATACCCATCACCTTTACAAATAGTTTCTAGCTTTTTCCATGCCTCATGGGTTATGATTGATCCATAGATGTGAGAATAATATATATTAGACAAGGTACTAATCAAATATTAAATTTCTATCATGTTTTTTCTTGAGTTGCTTCATTTGATTTGTAGTAGCATTTGATAGATCATTTAGTATATCATAAAGCTTCTCACTAATATCCCAATATTCATCTCCCATACATATCATATAAGTAGTCATACCATTCTTCCAAACCAAGTTTTTGGTTCCATCAAACTTAGGACCATCATTTTGTAAACTTTCCATGTCAAATATCATGTTAAGTGATCAAACATCTTTAAAAGGACTTGGCTATAATACTAATTTTTAGGCCCAGGAAGAGACAAGCACATCTTAGGGAGGGGGTGATTTAGTTGTATGCCAAATATAATAATTGAAACCACTTAAATAAATAAAATATCTAAAAGATAAATAATAATACAAGATTTGGAACACATCATTCATAATACATAACACATAACATCATATATTGGTGCAGGGGCACCAAGTGGACACAGGAAATTACAAGATACACCAGGAACTATGAAGGATACCATGAAGGTACCAAGCCAAATATGATACAAAGGATATGGCAGATCCAAGGCCCAAATAAAAAAATGAGATCAAGTCAACAAGCTTCTTCAATGCCCAATCTTAATGATCCTAAGATAACTTCAATAGGTGAAATATCAAAGAACACAAAAAAAAGACTCAAAGTGTGGTCCAATGGCCTCAAAAAATGTAATTAAATTTACTATAAAGGTATACAAACTTTTTTCCAAGGTTTCATACTCAAATCTCCAAAACTCACCAACTAGGCCTAATAGCCTGCCTTGTAGCCCTGTAGTAGCCCTCAAAAAGCCTTTTCTTCGACTTTTCCCAAAACACCAGGAAAATAAATCATATAATTGAGGACCCTTTATGGAGTAACTTAACATACCAAAAGTAAAGGGTAGGTTTTTTTGGAAAGTATATGTCTGTCCTCACTATGTGACCCCAAAAAACATAAAAAATGGGTGATTTTATAAAGCAACTATATCACAGAAATATCCCCAAGTTTCCAAACCTTGGAAAGTGTCATTAAATGGTTCAAAACCTCTAAATCCAAGAGGAAATCAACCCAACACACTTGTAACATCAAAAACCCAAAAATACCTCTCTTAAACCCTTGATTTGAGGGTTTCTCCAATCTCCCTTCTCCAAGAACTTCTAGACCTATTTGGTGGTTGATTCACCATGAGTTTGAAAATATATGGTTAACCAAAACATAAAAATGCTTTTCCCTTACGGCCAATCTCTCATTGTTGCTCCCTAGCTATCATTTCCCTTAGGGAACACTTTGCTCCAACCAGTGATCACTCCACTTCTTCAATATGTTTGCAGACAAGTTCATTAATAACTATGATACATAGTTAGTATTAATCCTTCCATGCATCCTAGGCCTTTGAGTCCATGGAAAGGGTATTAATTACAAGTAAATCTTCAAAACAGAGTAGAAGACTTTGTAAAATTAGTCAATTTGTTGTAGGTGTAGGAACAATCATGTAAGATGACTCTCAAATCATTCCAAATGTGTGATGTATTCTTCCAATGCCTTATTTAATCCTCTAAACACTTCAATGAAAACAATTTACATGGAAAATGTAAATAAACTTGAAGGAAATCAATGCATTTTGTTGTCATAGTTTAGATTACACCATTCAAAACATAAAGAACTGTGAGTTAAATTGAATCACAATGCATTCAACTAGTGAATGATTTCTTTTAGATTTCTTAGTATTCCAACATGAAAGTAGAACCAAAATAAAAGTATTGAAACCCTTCAACAATGCATAAGAATGATGGATTTGTAGATTTAAACTTCTATTTTATTGATTCCCTCTTCTTGCCATACACTTCTAGGCATTATATCCGTACAAAATGAGTTGTCTACAATATAATAAATCAAAATCAACTTCCCTAACCTCTTCAAACTGATTATAGTGATTAGTTGAATTTTTTAAATAGTAAAATGCTACTTCCTCCACCCCCCCACCCCAAACTGGCTACTAACTGTTAACTTTGAATATTTAAACTTTTAAACTTTTAAAAATGCTTAAAACCTTGTTAAATTGGATTTTAAGAACTCCAAAGGTTTTCCATAACCTAGGAGACTTAATAGCATCACTCTTATAACTTGAATCTATCCTAAAACATCTATTGGACACTAATGGTCCAAATTACATCTATTTAATCCCTTTAAGGATATAAATTCATTCCTAAATTCAAATGCCACTTCATGGAATCAAACCATTATATAACAAAACACATTATAATTTATTGGATTTACATCATTTAGAACCCAACAGTCTTTCTTAGAACATTGATCTTCATTAGGTGACTCCCAAGTCTTCATAGTCTTCTTGTGTTACTTGACTGGCTTCATGAATTGCTTGTTTATCCTCGGTGCCCTTGCAACACAATAAATGCCTAATGAAGATATGTAAAGTAATTTGATGATGGACCATGGCTATTGAAGCCATAAAAATGTAAGGGAAGCATGGAATTGTCAAATTTGTAATACATTGCCAAGAATGGGAAAACTTAGGCCAAAATGGCACAAGCTAGGTTTAAGGAGTTAAAAGTCATTTAATGTTAATGTCATAGTCAAATGTAATGTATTTGGTTCATCAAAGTCATATTATGGAGGAGTCATAGGTCATTCAAGGTTAAGATACAAGCTATGCATAAATAGATGTAAATTGCAAAATTGGCAAAATGTTGTCAAGAATGCAAAAAATGGCTAAGAGAAAGGAATAATGGATATGTTTAGAGTTTTATAGTGTAAATAAGTTAAAGAGTCTTTAGATTAGTATAGAAATTTTGATTTGTTGAGTTGACAACTTTTTTGTCAACTTGACAACATTTTCATATGTTAAATTAGTACACTATTGTAGACAGTTACACATAGTTAAGAAGTTGCTATTAGGTTTGTGGGAGAAGATGGGATCTATTTAGAAGTTATTCCACGTGATTATAAGAGAGAGATGATCCATAATGATAAAATATGTAATGGAACCCTAAGTATGATCTTTACAAAGCATGAAAAAAAAAATCAAAGCATAATGATAAAATATGTAATGGAACCCTAAGTATGATCTTTACAAAGCATGAAAAAAAAACTCAAAGCAAGTGACTGCTATAATAAACAAAATGTTGATTATAATCCATACATTGTCATTTTTTCTTCTTCCAACCCCTTGAAAAGCTTGAGTTTGACCTTATATAGGATTAGAATGTACATTTAAAACTACTTTAAGTGGTTAAAGGGATCCCACAAAGAAGTTTCTCTTTTTGCATAATAGTTGCAAAAGTTGTTAATGACAACTTTGCAAGAAATGAGCAATTTTTGCAATTTTGCAAATTTTTTACCCAAAATTTCTCTACTTTTTGCAAAAATTTCCATAAGGCATAAGATGGATCCAAGAAACCTAATAATTACCCTAAAACAATTTATTACCTTATTTGGCCCTCAAAACCCAAAAATGCTCTATTGAGCCAAATGAGCAATTTTGAGCAATTAGGAGCAATATTGCATTGTGGGGCTCTTCTAAAATATCTATCCTCACATTAGGACCAAGTTGATCCTATTATTACTCTATTGATGTGGCTAACATCACTGAAAGCCAAAAATACTAAGGAAGCCCTAGGTCTACCCTCTAGCCTACAATGGAAACCAACAAATAAGCCAAATCTCACACAACCTTCAAATTTGTTCCAAGGGTTGAACTGATGTTATGTTCTACTCTCACAAGTGTATATCCCTCCTAGGAATCACTAAGGAAAGTTTCAAGTCTCACCACTCCAAGCAAGACACAAAGCTAATCTGAACCCAACTTGAGAAAATAGAGCCAACTCCCTCAAAATGGGCAAAATATGGATTTTTCTATTCTAGGCTTTACAAATTCCATCAAATGCTTGGAACAACTTAGACTCGACCTAAATAAGGCCACTATTGGGTGCACTCCCAACAAACCTCAACTAGATTTGCAAGATTAGGCCTAGAATCCTATTAGGTCTCCTAATGTTGATTTTGACCAATAACTCTAAAACTCACCAAAGGACTTGAGGAATAAATTATAGATTTAAGAACCCTTTTTCTAGATCTTACTAACTCCAAAGTTGCAAGGACCAAATCCACTACAACATATCCTAACCACAACCAAGTACACAGACCTAATTAGCTACTTTAGGCTTGGTTTTCAAGGAAAGTGGTCAAAAATGGGTGCATGGAATCTAGTCTCCACTTCTAGGTTTTTCTTAAGCTAAAACAAGGGCACTTTGTTCAAACATCAGGTCCTCAAACCCTTTCCATCACTTTTTCCACTTGAACTTCTCCAAAACAAAGGTCAAATACACGGGAATATTTGGCCTAGGGCTTGTCCCCAAAAATCACCAACACAACTTCCTGCTCCCAAAATACCAAAATCTAATAGAGTACATCCCTAACTTGTTACATACTAGGGAAGAAGGAAATCCACGTGTAGGAACTCAAATTAGGGTCATTTTTATGATCAAACCTTGAAATTAAGGGTTTCACAAATCAACACCCTAAAAAAATTGATAACTTTTGCAAGGTAAATGATGAAAACTCCAAACCAACACCAAAATCTTCTAAAAAGATAACTTCAACTTTTCAAGGTCCAAAGATCATCTTGTAGACCTTATATTCTATATTGTAGAGAAAAAATCAATAAATTACACAAGAAATCAACAAATTTTATTGATTTTGGGAGCAAAATACAATTTAATCTTCACACCCTCACCATCCTTAAATTATCTAAGCCTAAATAGACCATTTCCAACAAGTTTAACCACCCCTTGAAAATTTTGAACCATTGGAAGTTACATTTCAAAAAGTTGTCAAGAAAAATGCAAAAGTTGCTAAGAAACTTTTTTGCAATTTTGCGCTTATGACAAGTTTTATTGCAAGAATATTTGCAAATGGACTTTACTCACTCCTAGGAACCTTATTAATGTTCTAAACACCTAGAAATACCTAGAAAACATAAAAATGACCAAAGATCCACTTATTGGACCAATTGATGGCCAAGGCTTATAGTTGCACCATGGGGTCTTGTGTCCATTACAAGGTGGATGGGTCATACGAAGATCCTTATTACATCATGAAAAGAAAGAGGGTTAGGTTCTTTGCACCATGGTGAAGAGTTGGATCATGGTAGATAGGCCTTGAAAATGTTATCCAAGGTGTTAGAGTCAGTGTGGGAAGCTTGATTGGATATTTGGTATTTTTTTGGAGGTACTAGGTACACTAGGTAACCCATGAGAGTATTGGAGTTTGAATAGATTGGACTAAGACAATGAGATGATGAACTCATAAGAATGGTTGAGGAAGTTTCCTTTAGTTGAGCACATTTCTTACAATAAATCTTAGATTTTTCCTTTAGTTGGGTTCACTGATATAATCTTGATTACAAGAGAGTGGACATAATGTCTACTACAACCAAGAAGATAAACATCTCAAATACCAAGACAAATCCAATGAAGCACAACTTCTACTTATTCATAAAATGCATACAATATATTTCCTTTGCACATTCTTTGCATACTAAACAAACTCTCAATTATAGAAATGTAATCTCATTTATACATGTTACAAAGATTAAACATAAACAAGGTTGGCTAATGCCTATTATAATAAAAGATATAAATATTATGTTTAATCAGTAATATTATCCAAATCAAGTCATCCAAGACTTGGATAGGACCCAAATGAATAACCAAAAGCATGAAATGGTATCACCAAAGTAGCACCAAGAATCACAACTTATTGCTTCATCAAATCAGTTAGACCCTAAATAAAGAAACACCAAAAAACCATCGAATAAATAAAAATTTGGTCTCCTCAATCAATGTGAACCATTAACATGATCTAAGAATACCAAAAAGAAACATGAATACCATTTAGAACCTTCATATCATCACTAACTCAAATTCAAAATCATTTTCAACACTAATAAACAAGAACACTAAAATATTAAACTCAATCATAACAAAAGATATATTGTTATACTCTTACTCATGAAAAACACTAGCTACGAAAACAATGATAATTCCAATACAAACACTAACATAAAATTCTATCCTCTTTCATTTTTCTCCACATTTTTCTATAACATTAAGAAAATAAATTGAAGATTAGGATACCCATTTCACTCCTCTATAACATATCAAAAGATGATATATGGTTGTTTTGGACCAAGTCTCTACTATTACACTATGGGCCACTTTTTAGGCATAAAAATGAGCAATATAGGTGATTTTTCAAGGAAAAAAGGATTTTTATGTTTCTTAGAAGGTTATAAAGGTTCTTAGGGTCATTAGGTTAAGTTTTAGTCATCTAGGAGTTAAGATGTCAAAAATTACAAAAAATTGCAAAAGTTGTCAAAGCAAAGTTGCAAAAATGCTAACAACTTTGTAGGAGTTCGGAAATTGGTGAAGGGATGAGCATTTGGAAATAAGTTATTTTATTATTTACAAACCTTTTTCAAGTTTTAGAGTTTTAATCAAGAGAAAAATGTAAAAATTGCACTTTTTGTGGAAAGTTGCATTGTTGAAAATTGTAAAAGTTGCTCAAATTTGCGACTTAGTGGAAAAAGGGTCATAAGATCAAACTGTCTATTCTATTAGGTATGGATGGATAGGTAAAACCTATCCCTAGACTTGTACCATCCTATTAAGTACTCAAACATTCTTGGGCACACCAAACTAAAATGTCCTTAAGGGTAACTAAATGCCATAGGGCAACAATCTTTGACGGGGCATATTTTGGAGCTCTGTGAGGTATGGATGCAATTCTAGTTCCTATAGGACCATATTGTGGAGACTTATAGTAACTTATCTTTCTTTTAGGATATCTTATTCTATTTTTATTTTGTGATGCCATCTAGGATGAGGCTGATACTTGTAGTGTTGGCCAGTACAAAGTTGCCAACTTCCAAATCTCTCTTACCTTTCATCGTGGGATTGAACTGTCTATTCCATTAGATCTAAGTGGCTAGGTAAACCCTATCCCCATCCTCATCCTTCTTGTTGAGTGCTTGAATTTTTTTAGGCATGCCGAACCAAAATGTCCCTTAGGGTCACTAAATGCCATAGGGTAGCGATCTTTGATGGGGCATATCTTGGAGCTTGTGTGAGGTATGGATGTAATTCTAGTTCCTATAGGACCATGTTGTGGAGATGTACAGTAACCTCTCCCACTTTTTGGAGATCTTACTCCATTTTGATTTTGTGATGCCATCTTGGGGGATGCTGAAACTTTTAGTGTTGGCTAGTACAAAGTTGCCAACTACCAAATCTCTCTCACCTTTCGTTGTGGGATCGAACTATCTATTCTATTAGCTCTAGGTGGTTGAGTAAACCCTATCCTTAACCTCATCCCATCCCATTGAGTGCTTGAACATTCTTGATCATGTCAAACTGAAATGTCCCTAAGGGTAACTAAATGCCATAGGGAAACAATCTTTGATGGGAAATATCTCAAAGCTCGTGCAAGGTATGGATGCAATTCTAGTTCCTATAGGACCGTGTTGTGGAGACCTACAATAACCTCTCTCACTTTTTGGAGATTATACTCTATTTTGATTTTGTGATGCCATCTCGGGTGATGCTGAAAATTATAGTGTTGGTCACTACAAAGTTTCCAATTGCCAAATCTCTCTCACCTTTTGTCATGGGATCAAACTATCTATTACATTAGGTCTAAGTGGTTAGGTAAACCCTATCCCTAATCTCATCCCATCTTTTTGTGATCCGACAAATATTTTCACCAAAATTTGAAGTATCCCAAAAACTCCAAAAGTTAGCACCATGTTAAAGTTCTCGAAATTCTAGACCCAACACAATTTGAATGGGCAAGAAAGGAGTCCGTACACAAAAGTTAGGGCCAGTCAAAGGTTGGTCAAATTTGGGTATAGATGCTGTTAGAAAGGAAAAAAATTAAACTCTCCAAATTTGATCAAAGTTGGCATCAAATTGAAGGTCTCGTTGAGAGCTCTCCGATGACATTTGTTTCGTCAAAAATGGAGATCATATCTGAAAATGGCACTCGATTGAAGTCTGAGGTGGCATGGCATTAAAAATAATAATATATATTTAAAAATAAATAAATAAACAAAAAAAAAATGTCATGCAAAAATTCTATTGATGGCCATCAGGGTCGAACCCGTGACCTACCAGTTTTAAATCCCGATCGATGGCCACTGGGCCACTGATTTCATTTAAAAATTACACAACACAGTTTCTACATAACCTTTACTCGCCGAAAATTGGAGGGAAAGGAGGCCACCGATGGGATTGGTACCCCTGACCAGTGCCCCTTTAAAAGGTCTAACTGCCATTGCACTATTTATGGGATTTGAAATTAATTTGGCACAGTTTATATTTATCTTATACATGGATGGCCTAACCTTAGTAAATTAAGGTTAATTATTCATTTAAAACCCCAAATTTGACATGAACCAAATCTTTCAAAAATGGGTAAAGGGTTATTTCGAGAGGAAAATTGGTTGAAGAGTCTATCTTTTACAATTATTTGTTATAGCCTTATTTTGGCTATTTTTTTGTATAAAAGGGGGTTAGGAAACTCTTATGAGGCATTCAACAAAAGGAGAGAACATCCAAGTGCTGAGAGTAAGGGAGATTTTTGAAGTGCTCATTCCTGTACTTTGAAACAATGTGATGTTGTTGTACTGCAAAGGAGTGACTTTGTAAAACATTTGTACCTAATTTTTGGAGATAATCGAATTGGTCCCTCTATTGGAGCAAGACCCGAAGATGTAGTTCGACCCGCGGATGAACTTTGTTATCAATCATGTTTTGTCTTATGTCTCTCTACTCTCTTTCTTTCAGTCATTACCTTTTTATGCTTTGTTCATTTCAGCATTTAAGTTGTGTTAATTTGCTAATTAATGCTTTGAAATTTTACTTTATGAAATAATGTTAAGCATTCCTCTATAATAGTCCTAGATCCTAATCAGATCAAATTTGGTATCAGAGCTTTTGTTGGACTAGTATTGCAGATTTGAATGCTAAAAAGATCCAGGATTGAGAAAGGCGAAGGAAAGCTCGAGGAATACAATCCTGAGATTGGAAAATGAAGGACTAAACCATCATCACAAATGGCAGACAAAGGTGGTGGATAAGCTTTTCAATATAAGAGTATTTAGAAGACTCTTCATAATTTGTAGACAATGGTAGAAGTTTTGGTACAAGAAAGAGAAGAGAAGATGCGAAGACGTGCAGCTCGAAAGGACAAAGGGAAAAAGAAAGGTGATGATCGTGATCTACCAAAGACACCTCCATCTTCTCCTTCTTCTCCCTCTTCTCCTTCTTCCCCCTCTTCTCCTTCTTCTACCCATTTTGAGTCTTCTAATATTTTTAAGGGTGGACATAAGCCTTGAATCAAGTTGGATGTAAAATTTGACTTGCCAAAATATTGTGGGGAGTTAAATGCCAAGAAACTAGATGATTGGATTCAGCAAGTAGAAGTCTACTGTAGAGTTCAAAACCTTGTAGATGATGTTGATAGAATTTAGTTAGCTACTCTTCGATTAGGTGGTGTAGCCTTAACTTGGTGGGAGAGTAGGTCTCAGGATGAAACTTCACAACATGGTAAGTTTAATTTGTCTTGGTAAGAATTTGTTACTACTTTAAAGAAGAAATTCTACCCCCTAGGCCATATGCAGCAGTTAATGATGAACTGGCAACATTTTAGGCAAGGGAAAGGTTAGTCTATCCAGGATTACACCCATGAATTTCATAAAAAAGGCTATTTCATTAAATGTCCCATTATATACCTAGGACACTTTACTCAAGTATATAGGTGGTCTTCATTCTTACCTAAGGAATTCTATTCTTGTCCTGAATCCTTATAATTTGGATGAAGTATGTGTCCAAGAAACACATTTAGAATCAAGGGGTAAGGGTACTTTCATTGATAAGTTTGATAAAAATCCATATAAGTCTGAGGAAAAGTCCAAAGGCAAAGGAAAGGGTAAAAAGATAGCAACAATAAAGAAAGAGGGTGAGAAACCCACATGCTCACATTGCAAGAAAGAAGGGCATGATGATTATAAGTGCTGGAAGCTGCATCCTGAAAAGAGGCCAAAGCGATTTGGTGGAAACAAAGGCAAACAAAAGAATGCTGCTATAACTCAACAAGGTCTTGGATCTGACTCCAGAGATGAGACAAAAATTGTTTCTACCGGGATCCAAGCTAAAGGAAAAGGTATATCTCTCTCATCAGCTATAAATTCTTCTAGCATAAGTGCAAGTACACGTAAAGAATCTTCTCCTAAGGATGATAAACTAAGGAATGAATTATTTCACATCTGAGTTGTTATCAAGCATACTAAGGTCGATACATTATTTGATATGGGTTCTCAAGTTAATTTGATAACTAAGGAAGTTGTAAAAAAGCTTAACTTGACTACAAAACCTCATCCAAAACCATATCCTCTTGGATGGGTTTGCGATGATGCACAATTACAAGTAACTAAACAATGCAAGTTAAGATTTGCTATCACTGCAAACTTTGTGGATGAGGTAGAAGCTAATGTAGTCCCTTTAGATATTTGTGGTCTTGTACTTGGGAGTCCATATTTGTATGATCAACATGCTATCTTCTATAGGGGGGAAAATAAGTATCATTTGTTTAAAGACAATATTGAATACATTGTACGGGCACATAAGGTTAAGACTAATTTGGCATCAATCAATGCTGGTCAAATGAAAAGGTTAGTCAACTCTAGTAAGAATTTTGTATTAATGATTGTAAAAGCCAAAGAAGATGAAACATCTGAGGCATTTAAGGGATGTGATCCAAAACATAAGGCTGAAATGGTCAAAGTTGTTTTTGCTTATGATGACTTGTTTCAGGAACCGAAAGGATTGCCTCCTAAGAGAGAGATACAACATGAGATTCGGTTGTAGCAAGATGCACCACTTCCTAATATCAGCATGTATCATTTATCAGTCTTGCAGAATGAAGAAATCAAAAAGCAAGTTTAGGAGCTCATTGAGAAAGGAGTTATTCATCCTAGTACTTCTCCTTGTGGTTCTCCTATTGTGTTGGTTCCAAAGAAAGATGGGACTTGGAGAATGTGTATTGACTACAGGGCTCTGAACAAGATAATGGTAAAGAATAGGTACCCTCTTCCTATAATTGATGATTTACTTGATCAATTGAAACATGCAATTTATTTCACTAAGCTAGACTTACGTAGTGGATATCATCAAATAAGAATTGTAGAAAGTGATATTTGGAAAATTGCTTTTAAGACAAAATAGGGACTTTTTGAGTGGTTGGTCATGCCATTTGGGCTTTGTAATGCACCAGCTACATTTATGAGAGTCATGAATGATGTCTTCCATCCCTTTATTGATGATTTTTTCATAGTCTATTTAGATGATATTCTTGTATTTAGTAAGTCTTGGGATGATCATGTAATTCATGTAAAGAAAGTACTTGATGTACTGAGAAAAGAAAAACTATATGTAAAGATGTCAAAATGCAAATTTGAAAAGACATCCTTAGTGTACTTAGGCTATGTCGTAGGGAATGGTCAATTGAAAGTAGACCCTATGAAGGTCGAATGTATTGTAAAATGGCCTAAGCCAAGTACAGTTACAAAAATCAGGAGTTTCTTAGGTGTAGTTCAGTACTGGAGGAAGTTCATTGCAAATTTCTCTTTCATTGCATCACCATTGCATGCATTAACCGGTACCAAGGAAAATTTTCAGTGGGGAGGTCTACAACAGAAGGCTTTTAATACTTTGAAGGAAAAGTTGAGTACTGGACCAGTTTTAGCTCTACCTAATTTACATCAATCATTTGAGATTGAGACAGATGCGAGCGGGTTTGCCATGGGAGCTGTACTCATGCAAGGACGTAAACCAGTCTGCTACCACTTTGAAACTTTTTCAGGAGCAGTAAGTAACTATCCTACATATGATAAAGAACTTTATGCTTTAGTTCAGAGTGTTAAAAAATAGAAACATTACTTAATGGAAAAGAAACTGTAATCCACACCGATCACCAGCCACTATAATATTTGCACTCACAATCTAAGTTGCAACAAAGTAGGCACTTTAGGTGGATGGGTTTTCTACAACAATTTCATTTGGTAATTAAGTATAAGAAGGGTTCCCATAACAAAGTAGCAGATATGCTGTCTAGACCTTCTGTTCAGAATGCTTTGATAATCCTTCAAAATAGTTCTATGGCTCATGAAAGTTTTCAAGAACAATATGCTAATGATGTGAAATTTAAGGATATCTATGTAGCTTTAATCTAGGGTAAACATGTAGAAGAGAAAGATTACTATGTGCAGGATAATTTGTTGTACCACTTGGGAAAACTATGCATTCCTAAAGATGAACATGCACATGTAATCCGTGAAGCACACACCTCTTTGATTGCAAGACATTTTGGGGTAAGTAAGACACTAGCTCAATGACAAAAGTATTGTTATTGGCCTCATATGCAGGAAACACTCACCAAGTATATAAAAGGATGTGTAATGTGTGCAACCAACAAACCAAGTAATAGGAAATTGGGTTTGTACACACCATTACTTGTACCATCCTGTCCATGGGAAAGTGTATCTATGGACTTTGTCGGAGGTTTACCTATGTCTAGGAAGGGTCATGATTATTTGTATGTAGTAGTTGATTGGTTCAGCAAAATGTGTATTTTAATGCCTTGTAAAAAGCAAGTTACTGCTGAACTGATTGCTCATTTGTACTTTCAAAATGTATGGGTTCATTTTGGGTTACCCACTTCTATTGTATCAGATCGAGATTCTTGATTCTTAGGGGAATTTTGGTCATCTTTGTGGGGACTCATGGACACTAAGCTGACGAAGAGTATAGCCTTCCATCCACAAACTGATGGACAAACAAAGGTAGTGAACAGGATAGTTGTGCATCTACTTAGAGGTTATTACAGCAAGCATCCTAAGTTGTGGGATGAAAGTATTCACTATGTGCAGCATGCTTACAACCATGCAACACACTCTTCTACAAAGAGGTCTCCTTTTGAGACTTGCTTCGGTTACTTGCCTAAGACACAAATGGATTTTGCTTTTGGGAAGGATGACATTTTAGATGGACACCATGATCCAGAAAAGGCTTTAAAGTTCATCCAGAAGGTTCAAGCAATCCATCAGGCAGTTGAAGCACAGTTGGAGTAGAGCCAAGCAAAATACAAGGCTCACCATGATAAGCATCACATTGATCACCAATTCCAAGTTGGTGACAGAGTTTGGTTACATATCAGCAAGGAAAGAATGCAAGGTGAAGGAAGGAAGCTCAAGCCTATTAGGTATGGTCCTTTTGAGATCTTGGAAAAGATCGGTACTAATTATTTTCACCTTAATCTTCCTCCATACATGCAAATTTGCTCAGTTGTCAATGTTGAGAATCTGAAGTTGTATGAGCCTCCAATGATCTTGGATGAAGATGTCAGTGTTCAAGTTCCATCAATTGATGACCTTTCACTAGAGTACATGTTAGAATTGCCACAAGATGTCATCCTTGACAGGAATTTCAAAACTTCATGAAGAGGACTAGTTGAATACCTTCAAGTGGGATCAAAGGGGATGCATCCAAGCAAGGAAAAATGGATGGAGATTCGTAAAGTGAGGGAGCTATACTCTCACCTTCTTTCTGAGGAATCCAAACTTTTGAAGGTCTGAAAGCTCTTCTGTGGGGAGGATTGATCCGAAAAATATTTTCACCAAAATTTGAAGTATCCCAAAAACTCCAAAAGTTAGCACCATGTTAAAGTTCTCAAAATTTTGGACCCAACACAATTTGAACGGGCAAGAAAGGAGTCCGTACACAAAAGTTAGGGCCAGCAAAGGTTGGTCAAATTTGGGTACAGATGCTATTAGAAAGGCAAAAAATTAAACTCTCCAAATTTGATCAAAGTTGGCATCAAATTGAAGGTCTCATTGAGAGCTCTCCGATGACATTTGTTTTGTCAAAAAGGAGATTGTATGTGAAAATGGCACCCGATTGAAGTCTGAGGTGGCATGGCATTAAAAATAATAATATATATTTAAAAATAAATAAATAAACAAAAACAAAATGTCATGCAAAAATTCTATTCATGGCCGTCGGGGTCGAACCCATGACCTACTAGTTTTAAAGCTCGGCCGGTGGCCACTAGGCCACTGATTTCGTTTAAAAATTACACAACGCAGTTTCTACATAACCTTTACTTGCCAAAAATTAGAGGGAAAGGAGGCCGCCGACAGGATTGGAACCCCTGACCGACACCCCTTTAAAAGGTCTAACTACCATTGCGCTATTTATGGGATTTGAAATTTATTTGGTGCAGTTTATATTTATCTTATACATGGATGGCCTAACCTTAGTAAATTAAGATTAATTATTAATTTTAAATAGCGTGATGCTATTGTACTACAAAGGAGTGACTTTGTAAAACATTTGTACTTGATTTTTGGAGATAATCAGATCGGTCGCTCTATTGGAGCAGGACCCAGAGATGTAGTCCGACCCGTGGATGAACTCCATTATCAATCATGTTTTGTCTTATGTCTCTCTATTATCTTTCTTTCAGTCATTACCTTTTTATGCTTTGTTCATTTCAGCATTTAAGTTGTGTTAATTTGCTAATTAATGCTTTGAAATTTTACTTTATGAAATAATGTTAAGCATTCCTCTGTAATAGTCCTAGATCCTAATCAAATCATTTTGAGTGCTCAAACATTCTGGGGCATGCCAAACTGAAATGTCCCTAAGGGTCACTAAATGCCATAAAGCAGTGATCTTTGATAGGGCATATCTCAGAGCTCGTGCAAGGTATAGATGAAATTCTAGTTCCTATATGACCATGTTGCAGAGACCTATAGTAACTTCTCTCTCTTTTTAGAGATCATACTCTATTTTGATTTTTTGATGCCATCTCAGATGATGATGAAACTTGTAGTGTTGGCCAGTACAAATTTGTCAATCGTCAAATCTCTCTCACCTTTCATCATGGGATAGAACTATCTATTCCATTAGCTCTAGGTGGCTAGGTAAACCCTATCCCCAACTTCATCCCATCCCATTGAGAATTCAAATGTTCTTAGGCATGCCAAGCCAAATCTTTGGAATTTAACATGGTATTAGAGCCAAACTACCAATGTAAACAACTATTTGAATAATGGAAGCATGCAAACATGGTGTGAAATTAGGTCAAGATAGAGAGGAGGATGGTGATAGATTTGGAACAACATGTAAACACACATGAAAAACATGGAGGGAATTATATACTAAGTAGATAGAATGGAAATAATGGAAGAACAAAACAAAGTCCCAATCATAGAAATGATGATCAGCTAGCACCTTTTATCAAACATTGCCCTTCCCTTCTCATCGTATGTTGACATAATGGATTGGTGGGTAAATTATGGAAAAAATTAGCAGTGATTCAACAATAGCTATTCATCATGGGGTAGACAAATCTTGTGCTAAGGAGATGTAACATGGCCAATACTAAATGCTCATAGCTTGCAAATTTTTTTAGGTAAGAGAACAACAACTATAGTTTTTATCAATGAATATGGACTTGTGAAACTTATGTTGTTGAGTTTTCTAATGAAGTCAAAGTACCATTGTCTCTAATAAATCCCCCATGTTTTTGAAACACCCCCCACTTGAAAATTTGGTCATTGACGGGAACAAAGTTGATCTACTTCCTTCGGTAAAAGGATTAATAATGCACCTTCTTCAAATGTACTACTTCAAGATGCACACATGGGATGGAAGCCTACTTTTCATTAAGCACAACTATGGAAAAGGCCTTCCCAATTCTACAAACCACAACCCTTTCCATGTTACTCCAATTTCAACTTCTATAATTGAATGACATGGCTTATCTTGTGCTACTATCCTTAGCATCAATTACTTTATCTTAAGATGAACTTGACAAAGCCATTGAATTCATCACACAAATTAAACAAATACAACAATATATGCAAACCATTTTGTAGAACATAACTACCAAGTATAGGCAGCACCACAAGCTTGTCCACTACATTGTGAGCCCTATAACATCACCAAGTAAGTAGGATTAGACACCACCTTTGAGCTCAATCTTCCTGCCTAGCTTGTTATGCACCTTTCTTTCAATTCAAAACTCTCATGCCATTACTAGCCACCTCTATTGAAATCTACAATGTTGCAAAGACTCTATTATCTATTGAACTCAATCCTCTATGTGCCATCCCAACCAATAGTAGCCAGATCATCAACAATCAACATCTAAGTTTGCCAACAAGAGACACCATATTCATAATTATGGAAGCACAATACATTCCTTCCAAAGGATAGGGGTAGACAAAAATGAAAATTTCTTAGAAATCTCCACATCTCATTTTGCAATTGGACATAATGGGTATTAATGATTCTCAAGGGTTTGGGGGACTTACGGGATACATAACTCTATCTATACTAAGACAAGCCCTTTTTTGCTAAGTCAACAACATAATCATCACCTACAGAACACGTCAGAGAAACACAACAATGTAAGTCTTCTAAAAACTTGCCACACACGTCCGGTGACACCTGTCCTAACATATTTACTAACTACAAACAGTTGCAGTGACATATCTAGCCCTGCCATTCTCTAGGAGCTAGCTTAGTGGTAGATTAGGCATTAATATGTACATCTCAGATTGTACCTCTTAGATAATAATATTGTGCATTTTAGTTAAATTTTAACATCTAACTTATTCTATTTTTTCCCCCCTCATCTTCTCTAGCCTGGTATGGTTCTCTTCCTCTATCATTCATAATTACGCTTCTATTAACATTTAGTCCACTCAATGTACATGTCCTCCATGCACTATCCTTGACTCCAAATAAAATAGGGGTACAACAAATTTTTAGAATCTAATCAAATGTTTGAAGAATTTTTCCCCATACAGTAACTTTGGTGTAGTAATATTTTTTAGATAGAATTTAACTAATGATTTTGGTTACAAAAAATTGAAAAATTGTTGCAGGAGGCTTGAATGTTGTGTGGAGAGATTGAGAAACCTAAACTAAGCACTATTCCCATGCAAGTTCATGCACAATAATTTTCTCAGTGGGTGGTGCTGAAAATAAAATTAGCTGGATGCATTGAAGGGTCCTCATGAAACATAAAACTTCTATCTAACAACTGCAATGTCCCAAATCTCATATTCATTAAAAATTTCCACACATAAAGCTTCCATTCTAGGAGGTTGGGCAAGGTCAATAGATGTTCTAAGTAGCAAGAGATCCTATAGACCACATAGGTGTACAAAAAGCACCAAGATCCACATATAATATACAAGGTTGCATGAGGACGCGGGTACTCAGGGTACTTAGGGTACATGTATGGGTACGAGTATGGGTACAACTATTTGTTATAATAGGGGATGTGGTTACTTGGGTATTTCAAACTTTGTTTTTAATTATACTTTTATATTTATAGAAAACCTAAATTTATGAGTCGTGACAATGATTTTTCAAATCAAGAACAGTGATAAATTTTGAAAATGTAATGTATTGTTTTTAGTTTTAGATTTGTTATATGTTTGTAATAATAATTTATGATAAATGTTTTGATGCATAACATAGAAGGAAGGCTTTAAACATGAACTAGAAGATGATAAATCATATGACAATGACATATTGCAAATGATAAATTTCTAGCTTTAACACAGATAAAATTTATTTTTGATCAATATTGTATCAAAAATTCAAACTGATTACGTATTGAATTAAGCTTGATAAACAAATAATAGAGAAGAAAATTTTAAACATGAAAAAGATCATAAATAATATGACAATAAAATATTGGAAATGATAAACTTATGCTTAAACAATGGATAAAGTTTATTGTTAATCAATATTCTATCAAAGTTTCAGACTAATTAGGTATTGAATTAAGCTTGATAAGTAACGAGCTGATACACAAATAAAAAATCAAAAAAAACATCCAAAATCTCAATCAAGGTCCTTAGCTATGATGCTCTCCACCAAGTACCTAGTACTTGGGTACGTGGGTACGAGTACCAAGGGTGTGGGTACAAGTACCCATGCAACCTCATAATATATTATGATAACCAATAATGTCATACATGAGCAAACATATAATATATTATGATAACCAATAATGTCATACATGAACGAACATATAATATATTATGTTAACCAATAATTTCATACATGAAGGAACATATAATATATTAAGATAACCAATAATGTCATACATGAACAAACATATAATATAAAATGATAACCAATAATGTCATACATCAACAAACACATAATATATTATGATAACCAATAATGTCATACATGAACAAATGTATCATATATTAACCAATACTGTCATAAGTCTAATAATGTCATGCATCAAATAAATGTCATACATCAAATGTAAAATGTCATACATACATCAAATGTATATCAAATATGTCCATTGACATAAAATCCAACATATATTTCCACTGATGCCTATGCATGTATGTCTATCAACTATATCTTCTCCTTCCCACGAGGGGAAGGAAAAAAATCTCTAGAGGTCTTTGATCATCATGTGGAGGGAGACAGTAGTGATGATGGGGTCTTCCTCACACATTTGCTCATCCTCTTGTTGAGGCTCTTCTCTAACTCGAGCTGATACAAACAAAGTACATATGAATCAATAATTATTATACATTGAAATCAAATATATGTACAAACAAAATTTATTATTTTCTTACTGCCATCATATAGTCGCTTTGCAAGTCCACCTCGAAGGCTCGTGGATGATTAGGTGTGACAAGACCCTATAACAATTGAATCAATAAAATCACTTATAAATAATATTAGAAATTTTGATACTAACTATTATAAACAACAAATAAAACCAAGAAAATTATTTTATACCTTAGTCAATGGCTATGAACTAGCCATAGCTACAACCACTCCATGATCGATAGACTAATGAAGATGAGGAGGAGTCTCGGATGTCAAGAGCTACATGTCATACAATACACATTAAATATAACATGAAACTGTTGGAATATTCAAATAGGAAGAATGCTTCTGAGAGGGGGGGGGGGGGGGGGGTGAATCAGAAGTACTATATTTTGACCATTAAAACTTTTCAATTGAAAGTAGATTGCATGCATATAAATATATCAAACAATTATGAGAAACACATAAACATCACCACATAACACTTGAGATTTTGGTAACCCAGAAACCCTCTAGAAATAAGAAGGTAAAACTGGGGTGGGGATGATACCCACAAAATCACTGCAGTAATAATGTTTGATCACTTCTGATGATCTGCCCTGTTAAAGGCCTACCCTGTTAAAGGCTTTACACTATATCAATAGTTACCTGGTTAAAGGATTTCAAACACTTTACAAGAAGTGTTACCCTGCTAAAGGATTTAATCACCTATTTAAAGGATCTACAAAATAGCTGTTAAGCTAACTTATCACCATAGGGTTTTCATTCTAATATAATTGCTAGAGAGTATTAGGTACAATAAACTTGATAGCTTACAATCCTTTGATTGCTGAATACAGGCACTTGATCTACTTTCTTTGATCTTGATCCTTTGAGATCTAATACTCTTTGCTCTAAAATAGTTTTTCCTTTCACACCCTTGTACATCCACTTCCTTTTCTAATGAGATTTCATCTTCCTTATAAAGACATTTGAAGACTTAGGGTTAGGTATGGATCTACAATCCATATTGAATCTTTGCTTCTCGCTCATTCCTTGCACTTTTCTTATTGGTTGCATGCCTTCTCCATTTTTCTTATTGGCTGCATGTAGATTGCATGGGAAATACAAAATATTCGATCTTATCATTTAATCCTTCTAGATTCATCATATGTCAGTCATGAAAATGGTTTACATATGAATCAATAAAGTTACAAACTCATATGTACATTCTGTATTACTCGGCACTTGCTGATTCCAGATGCTCAGCACTTATAAAAAATTGGCTTACTCGACTCCTGTTGCATTTCTGTATTGCTCGACATCATCTGTGACTCAGCACTTAAATATCACTTGGCACTTGTATCACGCTCGACACCTAAAGTCATTCAGCACTTGAACTTCACTCAGCACCTGAAGACCACTCGGCACCTGAAGATCACTCGACACCTGAAGTCTTTCTTGACTTAGCTCATGTTGTGGCTCAGCATACATGGTGTACGCAACTCCAAAATAGAAAGTGATTAAGTGTATTGGCACTCAAGTGTCAAAAACCATTATGAGGTTAACAATCTCCCCTTTTGACATGAGTGAAAAAAACACTTAACTAACCTTATGAATACATTAACTAATCTGCTTGGTATATACAGAGGTTTAAAAACCTTTAATCAAATTGTTTGTGCCATTATCTATATATCATGATCCCCTTGGTTTCCTTGGTTTTGTTTCCCCCATTCTCTCATCTCCCTCATGCATCTTATAATATCTCCCCCTTAGTTAATAAGATATATATCTCCCCCTTTTTGACACTTATGTCAAAGGATTTTAAGGTTTAAGACCATATTTCGCCAAAAATGTGTTGTTTACCTCCATAATCATCCTAAGAGCTACATCCCAATTGTTCAAAGCAATTTCCAGTGACTTGTGCTAGATGACAATCTCTGCAGTAAGATGAATAAGTCCATTTGAAGTAGAAAGATTAGGATCTTTCTTGAGAACAGTTTCTGCATAGACTTGTTCCTTATGGAGTATTTCCAAATGTGGGGTAATAGAGGACTGGAGCTGTATCAGTTTTGCCTTGATATTGGCCTCATTTGCTGTTAATACAACTATTTCTTTCTGAGTGTAAAGTGATTGAGCAAAATGCTTCTCACTTTGAGCTAGATCTTTTGGTAGTTGCATGCTTGAAATATTTAAATTTCTCTCCAAGCTCAGTATCTTTTGGCTTGTCTCCTGTGTGAACTATGAAAAGTCACACAACTTTTTGTACAATGAGAATATATTCTCAAGTACCTTTTTCACTTTGTCTATTAGCTTTTCCAATTCAACCTGGGAAAGTGCAATTTGACTTGATATTTTCTCATTTACTTTTCCCTGGAATTTCCTTTTAGACCATTCTATAAGTTTTGCATTTGTCTCTTGGTCTTCATTTGTCACCTGGTCAGCAATATCTGATAATTGCTCCATGATATGCTTTGACTCATCTGGTGACTGCAAACTAAAGGCATCCATAAAGATGTCCTTAATCTAATGTAGTGTTTTCTTTTGTTTATACTCCTTCTTGAGTATCTCTTGTCTCTTTCTCCTATTTAGTGCTTCCTACACGCCATTGATTTGATCAATGGTTATTGTTTTTGAGTCATAGCCTGGTATGACTATCACCTCATCTAATTTAGGGTCTCCATAGTGAAGTACCCTTGCAACTTTTGTAGTACTAGATTCTGGTGCAGATACTTGCAATGGCTATTTTGAAGGAGTTCTCGAGGTAGGCAAATTTATCAATGTTTGTATTGCCTCCTGCTCTTTAGGGGTTTTCACTATTTTCTCCTCCTACTGTCTACTACCTTGATCAATTATGGTAATCTTAGGAAGTGTACCTTGTGTTTGTGCTATACGATTAGATGTAATAGTCTACCCTATTTGTTCTATTTCTTTTTCTACAATTGCACTCAACTTCTATATTGTGGTGTCAACTATGCCTGATGAAATAACTGTGGGCATTTGAGGTTGGCCACTAGTAGCTGTAGAGATGATGGAAGGTGGTTCTTGTGGGTTCACCTTATCTCTAACTATGCTTTCTACTAGTTTTTGTAATTCATCCATACTGACCAATACTGGATCTGTACACAATCTTGCTTGCTACGTAGATTGGTCAAGGATTCTTTTGATGTCTTCTACAGTTAATGGATTGATGTTCTGACAATAAGTGTCAAGAAAATCTTTTACTATTACAATTTCTGTAGGTGTTATGGGTACATAAGGAGGGCTAGAGGGTGGCAATTGTGTGTCTTGCACACTCTGGTCTGGTTGCTACTCTTACTCAACTATTTTCGTTACATCTTGTTTTTGTGTCTCTTCCTCCTCTTCGTCTTTCTTTTCTTCTTCCTTCTTCTCTTCTTCTTCTTTCTTTTCTTCTTCTCCCTTCTCTACTACTATCTTCTCTTCTCTCCTTTTTCTTCTCTCTTCTGGTGGAGCAGTAGCTTCTTCCTTGTATTCATCTTCAAGAAAATCTTCAATCTTTTTGTACAAGTTTTTCCATGATTTTATTGTTCTTTGAACAATTTCTTCCATCTTGTTTTGGAGAATGAAGAATGCCCTATACTTAGGTGTAAACCTAGTATTATGCCTTTTCATTGCTTTCTTTATTTGTTCCTTAGTCAAATTAGGCAATATGCTTGCTAGGGTTGATTCCCTCATCTCCTTCTCCATTTTCAAACAAAAATGCCATCTATCTTCCACAATTCTAGATAGTTCATTTGGAAATTGTCCATCTAGTTCAAGAGGAGTGTACTTGAACTATGCCATCATTCCATAAACTATTTCCTCTATCCTATTCTATTCTTCTTTAGTAAAATTATTGAAATCAACTTTATTTAAATTGCTCAAATCTCCATTTCCAATCTTTTTACACAATATATCAACTGAAGAATGACTTATCTTTTCAGATTGATCTTCTTCATCTGTATCAGGTTGAGCTACATATCTTCTTCTTTTCCTTGGCTCTTCCTATGTTTTCTTGATTGGTTTCTTCTTTGTAGCTTCCTCTTGAGCCTTTTGAGTGGAGGCCCTTGTTGTAGCTTGGGTTGTTGGCTTTTGAGGTGATGGCATGGAAAATTTCTTTGGTTTTCACTGAGTTGGAGGCTGTTCTGTTGCCTTTCTTTTCTTTGACTCAGCTTCAGTTAGTGCTTCCTTGGTTTCTTCTTCCTCTACACCTTCCTCCTTGTCTTCACCTAGGCCTTGAGTTAATTCCATTGGGCCTTGTTCTTGTTCATCTTCATCATCATCATTGTCATCTTCTTCTTCTTCTTCTTCTTCTGCTTCAGCCTCAATTCCTTCACCAAATTTCTTCTTAATCTTCTTTAACAATTTTTCTTTCTTCTTTAATGTGGAGGTAGTCTTTAACTCCATATTTATCTTTGATCTTACCACATCATAAGTGCCAAAGTGTGGAGCACTTTTATCTATCTCTTCTGCCAATAATGCAGTTATTGCTGCAAAAGCTTCATCTATATTGATTTCATATCCAAATGGTCTTAGCCATCTGACCCTTGGAATTACTGCTTGAATATAGGTAAAATCAATGTCAACTAAGAAGCACAAATCATTAGTATGTTTTTCCACTAAGGAAACTGGTATTCTTGATCTTTGCTTCATGGATTTCTTGAAATCCTCAAAATAACTTGTCATCAAGGTATCAAAATTTTCTCCCATCTATTCTATATATTCATTGATTTGGGCAATGATAGTTCTATCATTCCTCCATGTAACTTTTTCAAAAGAGGGAAACTCATTTTGAACATAAAAGAATATAAAAACTAGAATTGCTCCAAATTTGCATTGAGCACCCTTTGTCCTTCTTATGGCAGCTAGGTTTTCAGTAATCTGTTGTAGTTGCAGTTCTGCAAGATCATAAGTATGATCATTTTTTACCAATTTGTAAACTACATCTACTGCAATACATGGCACACTGTTGAGTCTACTGGATTGATAGAACTTATAGGCAATGACTCTAATAGCAAACTCAACTAGAGGATCCTGAATGGTGTGAATTTTCATTGCTCTCTTATCCCACTGAGCACCAATGTTCTTTTTAATAACCTCCTTCATTTCACTTCTCAAATTTTTGAACCGATCTAAGGTAGGGTACCCAATTACCCTATGTATGATTCCTTTGGTTAATTTGATGGGAATATCTTCCAACCACAGACTTCCACCATGAATTCTGCTTAACACAAGTTTAACCCATTCCGTATTGAATACGGTGGGAAAACTCAAAACTTGGGTCAAACCCTTTCTTTCAACAATTTTGAATTCATCTTTTAAAACTCCATCTATGCACAATTTCTCATAGGCTTTCCTTGTCTCCATATCTCCTAGGGCTCCTATCTTACAATTGTAGCATCTTCTCATGTCTTGAACCATTACAACTTTTGGGGGTATTTGGGAGAGAGCTCCAACTAGATCATTTTTGTATGCAACTTCAGGAATGGGACAAAAATGAGGTTGCTTGACCTCAGTGGACACTAACTGAACTTCAAACGACTCTTTGTCCTCAGTTTTCTTGGAACTTGATGCCATTTATGCAAACTAGGGTTTCCTTTTTACGAAATATGAAACTGCATAGCTGGGCACAAATGAAAATACCTCTAGATCGATGAAAATGCATTAAGAGATGTTGCAATCTACTTGAAATGCTGGATTCTCTACTATGAAGTCACTTTTCTCTCTTTCTCTTCTTTGCTTCTTGATCGCGATGAGGAAAATTGATTGGAATCGCAATAATATACCCTATTTTCATCGCATTAAATGGTCAACTGCCAACTCGACTTTTGAAGGATTTAACATTACTCAGCTTGCACTACATTTCTACTTTACTTGGCATCAGTTATCAACTCGGTCGCTGTTAAGAACTTGGCATGTGTTGGAGTTTAACTCGACATCCAAAGATAGCTCGGCAACATCATTTAAATTTTGTCTTGACATCTTGTCTCATGCAGATTTATACTTTGCATTGCTTTTTAGTCTTGGGACTGATGTGTGATATAACTTAGCTTTGTATATTAGTCCCATATACTTCTCATGCTTAGTTTGATGAAATGTGATCACTTGACCCATTGGGTGAAGTGATCCCTCCACTTGATGTGTTGCACTCATCTTTCTTTTTCCAAGTCTTATTCATTTTCCCCCTTATCTTTTCGACATCAATCTTTTCTTTGCCCTTATTTTCTTCAGTCTTGGGTGCCTTTGACCTTGTAGGATAGTTTCTATTGGTATGACCAATTTTCAGAAAATTGAAACATGTGGTTTGATTCAACCATCTTTTATAGTTCCCTTTGAAATGTGTTCTTATGCAGTTCTATGGTATATGTCCATATTCCTGACAATAATTATAGCTATACCTAGTGTTGTAATCCCAATGATAGTGACTTTCATTTCCTTTTGATTTTGTTGGCTGATTTGATGTCCACATAGGCTTTGATTTGCATTCAAATGCTCTATGTCCATACTTCTTGCAATTATGACAATGTCCATCAAATATTTGAGTCCTTGTGACATTGGATCTGCAATCTTGTGTCATATGTCCTTGCATGTTGTACTTGTGACAGTAACTCTTGCTCTTGAGTGTATTAGACTGATTGAATCTCCTACTCCTGCAAACATTAGCAGTATGCCCCTTCTTATTATAGTAATGACAAGTGGGTTTTGAATTCCTACCTATGTCATCTTTTTTCTCAACACTCTTTGATGATTCTCCAACTTCAGTGCTATTGTATCCAAGTCCTGATGTATCATGGGTAGATCTTGGGGATTTCAGCAACTATTCAAAATAGTTGATGGCTTCACTTGACTTGTTGAGATTCTTAGCTACCTCTTTTTCTCTGTTCAATTCATTCTGCAGTTGTTCATTCTGCATCTTCAAAGTAGAGATCTCAATATCTTTCATATTGAGTTCATGATGAAGGTTCATCATTTTGGCAAGGGTATCCATCTGCATGTTTGAGATCCTTGTTAATTTAGTACATTTTTCTTCAAGTCTGTTTGCAAGATTTCTTTTGTCATTTTCCATCATGACAACTGCTCTTTTCTTTTGTTCAGTGATTCCACATAACATTATGGCCTGTGATTCATGTTCCATCTTGAGAGATCTTATCTCCTCTGCTTGAACTTTATTTTTCTCCATCAGTTCTGCTATTGCTGCATCAAACTCTTTAGTATCTCCATTGGCACAAAGTTTTGTGGTATCAATTTCCTTGTAGTTTATATCATTCTCAGCTATGGCTATATCCTTCCGTCTTTTCAAGGATTTTATTAGTTCCTCCCTGGCTTCCTCTACTTTGTGTAGAACTAGTTGCACATCATTCACTTGATTGTCAATAATCTTGCCAAGTTTGAAGACTTCCATCTTTCGACCTTTTTCTCCAAGTTGTTAGACTTCTTTTTGTGAGAACCAATTGCTCTAATACCAATTGTTGGAATATTCAAATAGGAAGAATGCTTCTAAGAAGGGGGGGGGGGGTGCGTGAATTAGTAGTACTATATTTTGACCATTAAAACTTTTTAACTGAAAGTAGATTGCATGCATATAAATATATCAAACAATTATGAGAAACACATAAAAATCACCACATAACACTTGAGATTTTGGTAACCCAAAAATCCTCTAGAAATAAGAAGGTAAAATTGGGGTGGGGATGATACCCAAAAAATCACTGCAATAATAATGTTTGACCACTTCTGATGATCTGCCTTGTTAAAGGCCTTCCTTGTTAAAGACTTTACACTGTATCAATAGTGACCTGGTTAAAGGATTTCAAACACTTTACAAGAAGTGTTACCCTGCTAAAGGATTTAATCACCTATTTAAAGGATCTACAAAATAGCTATTAAGCTAACCTATCACCATAGGGTTTTCATTCTAATACAATTTTTAGAGAGTATTAGGTACAATAAACCTGATAGCTTACAATCCTTTGATTGCTAAATATAGGCACTTGATCTACTTTTCTGATCTTGATCCTCTGAGATCTGATACTCTTTACTCTGAAATAGTTTTTCCTTTCACACCCTTGTACATCTACTTCCTTTTCTAATGAGATTTCGTCTTCCTTATAAAGACATTTGAAGACTTAGGGTTAGGTATGGATCTATGATCCATATTGAATCTTTGCTTCCCACTCATTCCTTGCACTTTTCTTATTGGTTGCATGCCTTCTCCATTTTTCTTATTGGCTGCATGTAGATTGCATAGGAAATAAAAAATATTTGATCTTATCATTTAATACTTTGAGATTCATCATGTGTCGGCCATGAAAATGGTTTACATATGAATCAATGAAGTTACAAACTCATATGTACATTCTATGTTACTCGACACTTGCTGATTCTAGATGCTCGACACTAATAACAAACTGGCTTACTCGGCTCCTGTTGCATTTCTGTATTGCTCGACATCATCTATGAATCAAAACTTAAATATCACTCGACACTTGGATTGTGCTCAGCACCTAAAGTCATTCGGCACTTGAACTTCACTCGGCACTTGAAGACTACTTGGCACCTGAAGATCAGTTGGCACCTGAAGTCTTTCCTGACTCGACTCATGTTGTGGCTCAGCATACATGGTGTACTTGGCTCCAATATAGAAAGTGATTAAGTGCATTGGAACTCAAGTGTCAAAAACCATTATGAGGTTAATAGAAACATATATAATCAAATGAATTAAATTAACATGAAACAAATGTACCTCTATGAAGCTCGTGTAACGTCTAGGCTTAGAGTTTAGAGTTTGTAGTGAATGTCGATAGTCCTGTAGAGAATTAATGCACATGCATAATTTTTTTGTCAATCCTTCATAGGATTACTTAATAAATATATGTATTCATTTAAATGATTAAATTGATACATACCTCTGAACTTTTTGACAGGATGAAAAATAGGGCCGAGGGATCGCTACTAGGGCTGCCAACACTTTGATCCTGAATTTTGAACAATGTCAATACATGCTAATTAATTAGTCATTCAGTATACATATGAAATGTGATTAAATTAGTTTATTATAATTGTAACTTACCTGTGTGTCAATGCCAAATGTCTTATTCAAGAACTAATTAGTGATGAGCCCATCATCCACACTATCTCCAACATGAGTACCAAATGTGCATAAGAATCTGCATGAAGTGCACATGTGACTGTGACATGCAGAAGGCTTCCCCTCAACTAATAGACTCATACAATGAATGAGGGTATGTGTTAAAGCATTAATAATCCCTAGAGCATCGACCTCTAAATGTTCCTTCACAACTGAAGGAATAGTCACATGCTCACCTTGTGGCTTGACCACAGGTGCCCTAACTACATTAGGGTCATGACGTTCCCCTGACCTCTCAAATGATGACCCCCCACCTCTACCCTGAGAGTCTAATATATCAAAATAATTGGGGATCTCCCCAAGGACAAACTCACAATATAATTTCCTTGAGAAATACATTGGGACTTCATGATTATTGCAAGGAGGGGCATCAAAAACCATCCACCATCTATCCCAAAAATTATTTCTAATAGCATCGTGTATGCACCAATGAATGGGGAACTATTTAGTACTCTCTTTAACAATATCTTGTTCACCAGGTTTTCTAAATAATGCACATATTCTACCTTTTGGTATATCTTTTTTTTTAACATCTTGATATGATAATTTATTTTCATAATATCTTTTTTGTTCATCCCTCTTAACCCACCAAACATCTAATTGACCACTAACAGAAGAAATGTAGTTCTTAATGGATTCGAGGGACAATGCCAATTGAGCTCTCATTGGATTGGTTTATCCACATTCTTTCAACCAACCAATGAGTCCTTCTAATTCAATTTTTCCTCTTTCTATTTCATTTATTATGTTTTATTGTGTGCTAGGAGGAGGTCTTGCAATTGGTTCAGGTTGCAAAATTTTTTGTTCTTGTTGTGGAGGGTTTTTGTTTTGATCTTCTTGAGGGTTTTGGTTTGGATCTTCTTGGGGATTTGTTAGTTCATTATTGACATTTCCTATTAAGAAATCAATTTAAATCTAAATAAATAAAAAAATTTAAAGAAAAATTGAAAAAACCTACAAAAAAATATTAAAAACATATAAAACAATGCAAAAAGAAAGTTAGATAACATACAACATGCTCGTGATCTCGAACTTCGGTGATGAGGCATATTGGCAAGGCAGGTGGTTGAAAAATTGTATTGTTGCAATCCACATACGTGCTATAGTGAGGAGAAGTCGCAAAAAAGAGTTAAAATGAATGGGCTATGAGTATGTAGCCCATTTATAATTTTTTTTATAAAGCATGTATGCGCTATAGCACATACACGGTATTGAAAATTGGAAAAAATAAAAATGGTGTCACCTTTTTGGCACCACAACTTGGTGCACTTACCCACTAAATTGTTCAAGTTGCAAAGTTGAGTTTGAGAAGAAGATAGCAAAGATCTATGAAACTGATGGGAAAATAATTGGGAAAGGTGATCAGACTAAGGTAATCTATTTTATCTTGATATGAAAGATGCTACTTGTCTTGCTGTAGAATTTGATGATGTGTGGTTATGGAACAAGAGGTTAAGTCATGTTAACTTCTATAACTTGGTAAGTATCAATAACATGGAAAGAGTCAGAGGTTTGCCTAAACTGAAGAAACTTGGCAATATGATTTACAAAAAATGTCAGTTAGGAAAGATGACAAAATCTAGTTTTAAAAGTAAGACTCACACCTCTAAAGAAATTTTGGAGATTATTCATACTAACTTGCATGGACCAATTGATGTGCAAAGATACAAAAGTGACAAGTACATTATCCTATTTGTTGATGATTTTTCTAGGATGATGATGATTATAATTCTAAAATAGAAATATGATGCTTTCCAAATGTTTAAGTGGTACTTAGCTAGAGTTGAAAAGGAGACATGCAAAATCTTGAAATGTCTGAGATTTGACAGTGGTGGAGAATTTACATCAAATGAGTTTGAGATGTTCTGTAATGATAGAGGAATTAAGAGACAAACTAATACACCTAGGACCGCTCCAAAAAATGGAATTGCTGAAAGGAGGAACAAATTTGTAATGGACTATGATAGAACACTCATGATGGAGAAGAATGTTGGTTTGAAATACTAGAGAGAAGCTGTAAGTACATCTATCTATACCTTGAACTATGTACAAGTCAAGAAAGGTACTCATTCAACACCTTTTGAATTATGGTATGGATACTCGCCCAATGTAAAATATCTTAAGGTATTTGGAAACAAGTGCTACATTCTTAAGTATTTAAAGAATGGTAAATTACATGCTAAAAGTGAAGAAGGTATATTCTTTGACTATTCCACAAGAAGTAAAGCTTATAAGTGTTTAAATACTAATACTATAAAAGTTGAGGAAAGTGTAAACGTGAAATTGATGAATATATAGAGGTACATGAGGTTGAACCTATGAAGGAACCTAAAGAGTAAAAATCATTTATATACTTTTATGAAAATATTCCTGTTGATGAAGATGCTATAAACCAAGTTGGAAATAAAAAAGAAGTTTTAGTGACTATCGAGTCACATACAATGAATGTCAAGTTGCATTTAGGAACCGAGTTGTAGACAAAAACTGAGACACATTCTAATTATGAGATAAGTGTACATGAAAGAGATGTTGAGTTACTTGATAGAGAAGTAAATAGTGATTATGAAGTTGACAAACCTATTGAAGAAAGAAGAGTAGAACCAAGATTGTCAAAGTATGTCAAAAGACACTACATTTCTAAACAAATTATTGGAGATAAAGAAGCGAGACCAATGAAAAGAAATAGGCTGAGAAGTGATACATGTTTGTTGAGCATGCATGAGCGTAAAATAGTGAAAAATGCCTTAGAAAATGAGGATTGGAGTAAAGCCATGAGAGAAGAGATTGATCAAATTGAGAAGACCAAGACATGAACTTTAGTTCCTAGACCAGAGGACAAGAATGTGATTAGAACCAAATGGGTGTATAGATACAAGTTAGATGAAAATGGTGAAGTCAAAAGGAATAAGGAAAGATTATTTTACAAGGGGTATGCACAAGAAGAAGGAATAGACTATGGAGAAACATTTTCCCCTATTGCAAGGTTGGAAGGAGTAAGAACTCTACTTGCTTACTCTACATACAAAGGTTTCAAAGTTTATCAAATGAATGTGAAGTTAGCATTTTTGAATGAAATATTAGAAGAAGAGGTTTACATAGGACAACTAAAAGATTTTGTTGATACTAACAACAAGAACATGGTATGTAGACTACACAAAGCTTTATATGGTGTAAAGCAAACCCTAGGAGCATGATATGAAAGGCTTCACAATTATCTTGTGAAGATTGGTTTTGAAAAGACTGATGATAACAACAATTTGTGCTTGAAGATAGAAGGAGGTTAAGGTATTTTAATAGCTGAAATTTTTGTTGATGATATCATATTTGCAGGTCAAGATGGATTCTGTAAGACATTTTCAAATGAAATGAAGAAAGAATTTGAGATGTATATGTTTGGAGAGATCAAGTTCTTTGTTGGTTTGCAAGTATACAATATGAAATATGGTATATACATTACTTAGTCTAAGTATGTGAAGGAAATATTGAAAACTTTTGGATTAAAGAATTCAAAACTAATTAGCACACCTATGGTGTTAGGACACAAGCTGTCAAAGAATGATGATTATGCTAATGTAAATCAAACATTATACAAGTCTATGATTAGAAAGTTACAATATGTAGTACATAAAAGACTTGACATTGCATTAGCTATTGTGATTGTTGCAAGATTCTTTATAAATCCTAAGAAGAATCATTTGATGACTATTAAGAGAATCATGAGATATCTGAAATGAACAAAAGACTAGGGTCTATACTACATGAAAAATGAAAAATTTGAGTTAAGAGCCTATATAAATGTTGATTGGGTTGGAAACATTGATGAAAAAAAGAGTACAAGTGGTGGAGCATTTTTCTTAGGAAAGAGGTTGGTCACTTAGACCAACAAGAAACAAAATTGCATATCTCAATCTACTACTGAAGTTGAATATGTGGCTATTGCAATAAATTGTACAATTGTTGTATGGATCAAATAGCTAATCAAAGGTATGAAGGAGGAAATCAATGAACCTATGGTACTTTATTTTGATAATACAAGCGCTATAAACATATCAAAGAACCCTGTGATGCACACAAATACTAAGCACATTGCAATCAAGTATCATTACTTGAAAGAGTTAGTTCAAGACAAAGAAGTAAGGATGGAATAAGTGAATACAAAAGAACAGACATGTGATATATTCACAAAATCTTTACCTAAGGATGCTCATGAGTATCTAAGAGGTAAACTAGGGGTGATATCCCTATCCAAAGCTACTTAAGAAGCATGAGTAGTGCCCTGCATCAATTGAGCTGAATGTTGTATCTTAATGCTTGATACTGTAGATATTACTTTAGGAGCTTCCTAAAGTAATGAAGGAGCTGAATTAGAAGGCTTAAAATCACATGCAAGGTGATAGAGGAAGAATGTGGAATTGATTATATCTGCATAAAGAGATGAAAAGTCTTTGGCATTATTGTCAAAGAGGGAGATATAAGACTGGGAGATATATGTACAGAAAAAAATAGATACCTGAATATCAGAAAGAGGGAGAGATATATAAGAAGGGGGAAATATAAGAAAGATGGAGTAGAAAAGGAACTTGAAAAATCTCACATTACCCTACATAGAGGAAGGATATATACTACACTGATAGAGGGATAAATTTCAAAGATTTATTTTCTTTATGGTATTGTTGATTGGTATTGGTTTGTCATCAATGCCAAAGAGGGAGATTGTTGATATAAGATTGTTTTGAAGTACATAATATATAATGCAAAAATCATTATTTTGTCAATGATGTCAAACCTGCTACCTGCTAGTGAGAAAATTTCTTTTTTGGTCTAAAAGCTATCACTTAGCTGATTGATGAAGAGAATTTGAAAAGAAGAGATAACAATAGCACCTAGAGAAAGGTTGAGTTATTTAGTATGTAAAAGAAGTAATAACACTAAGTAAGACATTTATACTAAAGTGTATTTCTTATCTACTTAAAGTTTGAAATGAAAGATTACTTAAGACTAGAAGAAGATCAAGTAAGAAATGTGTCTGCCAAGCCTTGCCAAGCTGTTAGTGCAAGTTGAACATAAATCAATAGTTTAGTTGAGTGAAAAAAGAGAGGTGTTGAGAAAAGATGGAAAATAGTTCAAGTCAAGTGATTGTTAGTATATGCTGAGTAAAGTTTAGTTGGTGTCGAGCATTAGTAAACTAGTGTTGGGTGAGTGACAAAATAGTATAGATGTCAAGTGACAACAAACAATATTAAACCAAAGATTTGATGAATCTAAGCTAACTATTTTTTTTTCTTGAATTATGTGAAGCATGTGAGAGATAACTATGATGAGATGGTGGCACAAAATTCAAGGTAAACTATTTTGAAGCAAATACAAGGAAGATTGTAGAAGAAGTTTCTAGAGGAACCAAATGGAAAAGTGGGTAGATTCATTGTATCCTACCTAATCCTACCTAACCCTAAAATGGACGATTGTGGTTAAGAAAAAAGAGATCTTAATTATCTATTTATAGAGATAGCTAGTTAGAAGCAAAGGTTGTCATGTGGGATAACCTAAGGAAGACAATAAGTCTAGGGTATTGCTTCATTCAATGACCAAACATAGGTGACTATTGTTGAAATGCAAAGCAATATTGCTTAAGAGTACGAATTCTTGAAGGGTGAACAAACTATCACAACTAAAGTGTGTCAATGCCAAGTAGAATGGAGGATTGAAACAAAGATCAATAATTTGCAAGTGAGTTGTAATTTTTTATTAGATCAAGCCTTACTATTACTTTCTAATTATTGTATCAGTCTAGGGCAAATCCTTTGGATTATGGGTGACCTAATAGTCAATTGTAAATCCTTTAACCAGGTGAGATTTTAATGGAATGGTCTAAAGTCCTCTAACAATGCTCATGCCTAATAGGGTGATTTAAATCCTTTAACTAGGTCACATTTAACAGTGTGTATTATAACCTTTAATATTGTTGACCTTTCATAGGGCATCACTTCAGAAGAGTGAGAATTAGTAGCATGTTATTGGTGGTTTTTCCCAAATTGGGTTTCTACATAAAATTGTTGTGTCAAAATTGTGTGAATGTTCATATGGTGTTTCATGTTTACATTTCTGCAAAGTTGTTTTGACCTAGGACAATAACCTACAAAGTTTAAATATTGTATGATCTAATGGATGCATGCATGATAGGGTTTTATGGATATGGGTCTAATAAGCATTGAAAAGTTTTATTTATACATCTAGACCTCATATAACTAATTTACCTTCCCCCCCCACCCCCAAAGTTATTCTAAGGAATTCCAACAATATTTAGATGTAGGAGTTAGCCTCATGATGAGAATGACAATAGTAATTTTATTAAAGTAATAAGAAACAAAAAAATGTGCTAATGACTCATGGCCTAGAACCAAAATACCTTACACAAAATATTCTTTTGGTGGAAAGGTATGCCAAACAATTATTAATGGAGGTATTATGAGAATATGGTTTCTAGAGAAGTGGTAGTTACACTAAATATGTAGTGTAAAAAGTACCCTCTCCCCTACCACATTGTATATCTCAAAAAATAGAATGAAGTTATGGTAGATAAGAGGCATCTTATTAAATTTCCAATAGAAATTTTCTTCAAGGATGAGGTATGGTATAATGTCATTCCAATGGATGCATACCATATCTTTCTAGGAATGGCTTGGAAGTATGATAGGAAATTTATAAATGATGGAGCAAAAACACATGTACTCCTTTTGGAAGGATGGATATGAGGTAATTATATTTCATCTTAAGGATGATGAAAAGGGTGAGAGTATGTTGTTTGAAAGAAAACTTTCCAAAGAATTGAAGAAGACCAGGTATTTTTATGCATTGGTAGTGCAAAGAGGATAAGAGGAAGATTTGTTAATACCATTAAAAGAAAATAATATGTTGGAATAAATTGTTGATGTTATTCCAGAAGAGATTCGTAATGGTCTTCTACTAAAGAGGGATATTCAACATCATATTGAACTTATTCAAGTAGTGAATCCTTGCAATCAATCTCAAGTTACACATTTAGTCTACCACAACACGTATAGTTAAATAAATAAGAAAAAAAATCATAAGAATAGGTGAGGTGCGAGAAAACATGAGCCTATGTTCTATACTAGCATTATTAACCTTAAAGAAAGAAAATGCATGAAAGATGCACAAAATAACAAAGTAATCAATAGGTGTTGAAAAAAATTATTCAATTATATGTTGTCTTTGATGTTACACAAAATATCAAGCCTTTACCAAGTAGTTAGTGATAGCCAAGATCACTCAGGCTTTGAAGGTAGTTTTCTATGTATGCCTAGTGTTTAGTTATAACCAAGTTTAGAGATAGTATTGGCTGAGTTCATTCGATTAATGAAGCAAATTCTATATTGATCAAGCTTAGTTGGTTATCAAAGGAAAGTCAAGATGAAGTTATTATTGACTGAGTTGGGTCATCAACAAAGGGATCTTTTATGTTGACTAAGTAGTCAATTCTATATTAGCATACTATCAACATATTAAGTTTGATAAATTTATTGGTTAATACAAGCCAACTTAGGGGATGAAAATTTGTTGATTAAAAGAGTATTCAAGTCAAATTGATAAGGTAAATCATATATATGAAAGGTCAAGTTGAGGACTGAAATTTGGAATTGAAGAAGATGAATTAAGGAAGCAAATTTGAAGGATATCTATAAAGGGTAGAGCATTCAAGTTGACTGAGCTGCAAAGAACATTTTGATCAAGGAAGATCAAGAAATCACACCAAAATTGAGATATGAATCAACAAAGTTAGTGGCATCAGAAATCAAGTCAAGTCATTGTTACTCTCTAATAATTGTAGCAGTGAATCAAATCTCCTAATAGAGTTAACCTAACATCCATTTAGCAAATCCTCTAACAAGGTGGCATTTCTAGATTGAAGTGTCTAAAGACCTCTAATAAGGCCACTCCTAATAGGGTGAATTAAATCCTCTAATAGGGTCAAACATAATATTGTGTTTTGTAATCTTTAACATGGTTGGCTTCTAATAGGGCTCACTTCATGTCATGTCCCTTTTCAAATAATTAAAAATAATAATTTTTGCCAAGGCAGGCAGGCCCAAGAAGGTGAAGTTTTGGAAAAAGGGGGTTAATCTTTGGAAATAATTGGAATAATAAATGAAAATTCTTATTAAAATATATTTCATTAACCTCTTTTGGACGTGAGTTAGGGTTATGCCCTCTTTTAAGGGGTTTGGAGGCATTTTGGGTTCATTCGAGAACTTGATTTTTGCTCATTCCTTTGTTATTCTTGAAAGGCTGCCAAACCTGTGGAGAAGGAGACCCAAGAATGGGAGTTTGTAGGTTTCTAGGAAGGCTAAGGATGGGAGTTCAAAGCCATTCCATGTGCATGCTCATGTGGAGTTTTCCTTTGTGCTGAACAATGCAGATTTGTGAGTTTTCGGGTGTATTTTTTGTAAGAGTTTGGTGTTTTCGGTTGAGTATTTCATATTATTTTGGGTTGCTGCTGTATATAAAAAATTTAGATGTTAAAATAGATCTGAATATATGTATTTGGTCATGATTATACTTCTATGATATATTATCAGTGCTTTTGTGGTGTTTTTGACTATTTTGTGTTGTTTTCGGGAGCTCGATGAGCATTATTTTTGTCCTCTATTTGAGAGCTGTTGTGTAAATGTTATAAAAATATGGAAATTTCATTTTGTAGGCTGTTATTCTGCTGAAATTTCTATAAAAAATTTCCACTTTCAGATTTATTAATAATATGCGAAGCTATGAAGTTTTTGGCACTATTTCCAGCATACCCGATTTGGGGTTTATTGATAAATTGATGGATCTTTGAAATATTGGTTGTTTGATCTTAAAGATCTGATTAGAGGCTTGAAATATCATATAAAATCAGAAAATGGACATTTCAGTGGTATCAGAGCTATGATCTTGCCAGCCTAAGGGTTTGTAGAAGTTTGCATGTCAGTTTTGACAACTACCCAAATCTTGCATGTCATAATTTATGATTGCATGTTGCTTCTAATCAACTACATGTCAAAATTTATGGTTGCATGCTACTTCTAATCATTTTCATGTTAGTTATTGGTGAATTTGGTGGTTGCATGTTGCTTCTAATCAGTTGCATGTCAAAATATATGGTTGCATGCTACTTCTAATCATTTGCATGTTAGTTCTTGGTGAATTTGGTCATTGCATGTTGCTTCTAATCAGCTGCATGTCAAAATCTATGGTTTCATGCTACTTCTAATCATTTGCATGTTAGTTCTTGGTGTTTGAAGAATTTATAACCTATTGGGGTTACACTCTACTTTATCCAGAATGGACAGGTATAGTACAGAGTCTTAGAGGACACGATCTTGAACAATTGATATCCAGAGTCAGAACAGTAGAAAGGATGGTTATTTAGACATTCCAGATAGACTTAGGAAAATAAGCCATGACATGTCTAAATAGTTGGTTGAGCACCACCGTATGATGAATGACATGTTGTTTGACCCAGCTAAGGTGAATAAGTTGACTGGATTTCTATTTGGCAGATTTTCTCACAGGGCATATGACACAATTACCAAGAACCTACATGAGGAGTTTGAGAAACTAGCTTATAGCCAGGCAGAGGTCTCAGATTCTACTCTGCCATAGGAGGTAGTGGGTTTAGATGATGATTATGAGGATATTTTTGTGCATGATGGTGAGATACCTAGTAGAGATGAGCAGACATTGAGCATTCATAACTTTGCTGAGAAAGAGTACTAGGCATAGTTAGATGCTTCATCACATGAGGTTGAGGCAGGTAGTACTTCACATCATTTGTCCAGCTAGCTAAAGGTGAACAAAGATAGTATTGTGACTTCATTATCTCATCATGATAGGATGCGGGATATGATAGAGGATCACATTCGAATGATTCAGTTACAGGGTAGACATAAGGGAGTTCAAGCAAAGTCTTCTTGTGTTGACTTACAAGTGATTAGGGAAGGAATGGGAATGATGAAGTTGAGTTATCTACATCTTCTATCAGATCATGACCATCTTCTTAGCCTTTTTGGAGACTATTCAAATGCCTTGAGGAGGAAGGAGGAGGAAGTTGACAGGCTTTCTCACAAGCTTGAGGACACTCGAGCTTCTTTAGTGAATACTCCATTGGCATTACAAGACTAGGAGAGACATGGGGATAAGCATGGCATGGAATTGAGTTTAGTTTCATCTTGCACTCCTAATACTTAGCTTTTTGCGAATAGTAGATCATATGTGGTCATTGATAATGTTGCGAGTTCATCTTGCATTCACATCTAGGATATAGGGACAATGTCATATAGGAGCTTATCCAATGTTGGTATTAGTTTTTATACACCGGTGTTGGGCTTTGTTCATATATCCAGTTAACCATACTTACTGGAATGTGTTGATGATCTTTCATATTTAACAGTGTGTACAGATGAGTCCCAGGATCATATTGGCATTGATGATATCCAGGAGGATACAATGGGCAGTTTTGAAGACTTAGTTTCCTTGGCAGTTTCTTTTGGTATAGAGGAGTTGGACAGTAGTGCTACAATTTTTGATACTTCGTATGTTGATATGAGCTTTGGAGTTGATTCACAGGATATGGATGGTAATACTCTAGAGACTAGTAACTTTGAGGATACTCCTTTAGACAGTGCATCAGAGGAGGTTTGTAGGAGACAGTCTAGCCAGTGCCATCATGTGTCTAATCAATTGAGAGTTAGTGAACGAGACATTGCTATCGCTTGCCAACATTTTGATGCTTCTCATCAGTTGTTAGCAGTTTATGGATGGGGTTCTCCTACTAGTGATGAGAAGGAAGGCAATTATCTTTCCTTGACAGAGATCCACTCTTTATGGGAGGCTATTCGGATTTTGAGATAGAATTATATGCAGTTGGTAGCTGACAGAGATTATCTTACAGAGTGGGGGAGTACATCATTATTGGCCAAGGAAGATGAGGTGAGTGAGCTTACTCAGCAACTTGAGGTGACTTCTAAGATTCTTGAGAGTACACAATTGGCTTTCAAGGAGTCACAGTTTCATTTGACTAAGGTGACCATGGAGTTGGAGTGACTGCAATCTTTACCAGATTTTGTACAGTCACAAGCTATGGTGTCTAGTGATCTGAGGATGTCCATGGTCAAGATTGTTAGAGACCGTGGAGATGGGGATGCATCCATTCTTGATACTAACATTGGCATATCGGGTTCATTCCCACTAGAGTTAGGTTCAGTTGAGTTGGGTGCTACAACAAATTGTTGTGGTATGCCTGACATGATGGTGGCCTCTAGTACTAATAGCACAGAGACTAGAGATGTTGTATCAAAGATCATGTGTGATGTTGGTGAGCCGGAAGTTGGCATGGTTCCTAATAGTAATATTACTCCCTTGGCAATGTCTTCAGAGGTAGTAGTCAGTTCCAACTTGGTTAGTGATCGATTGCAGTTAGTTACATCTGGATTGCAGTCTGAGCCACTGACTGAGACTGGCACATTCTATCAACATTACATTGTGAGGTATGCTCATCAATTCACCTTTGATGACCATGTTGATGAGATGATGATACAGAGATGTACTTTGGTTCATAGTGCTTGTCATCAGTTATGGGATGGTTTGACGCCTCAGGATGAGAGTTGTGATGGGCATGACATGGTGATAGGTTCTACAATTAACAACTTGATAATACCTGACTTAGAGCAAGAGTTTGGGAGTGATGCTTTAGTAGTTGTTGTTATTGATTCTACTCCTTTGGCTATGACATCTCCTGACTTAGCTGGTGGTTAGTCATAGTGGGTTGTATCACTTGTTCATGGAAAATTTGGTTTGGGTTCTATTTCTTGCTATTTATCTTGTAATGTCTTTTCACCATCAGTAGTGCATGGGAGTTATGGTTATGAGACAGTGGCCAATGATTTGCAAAGTTGTGTTGACTACAGGAGTTGTACAGTGTGTGGATTCTCCATACTTGGTATATTTTCATTCGAGAGCGTTCACCATTGTTGCAGAGCTGGATTGTACATTCTATATAGGCCAATGAGATGCATTGATGGTATTTACTATGTTGGCAGTTTGATTTGTCCACTTTACTTGGGTTTTGATATTTTAAGAGTTTGTGTCTCGTGAGTTTCTGACTGTGGTAGTGGTGATTTTGGAGTTTGGTTGAGCTGTAATTGTCAGTTTGGTTATAAATTCCTCTTGGTTATATTGTAGAGGATATTGCAGGAGCCTGTGTTAATTGATAGTAGTATAGTTCATGACTACATTTGGGATCTAGGTGGATTGATTGGTTTATTGTTCAGCCATTGCTTGAGGACAAGCAATATTTGGGAGGGTAGGACTTGTCATGTCCTTTTTTCAAATAATTTAAAATAATAATTTTTGCCAAGGCAGGCAGGCCCAAGAAGGTGAAGTTTCAGAAAAAGGGGGTTAATCTTTAGAAACTATTGGACTAATAAATAAAAATTATTATTAAAATATGTTTCATTAACCTCTCTTGGAGGTGAGTTAGGGTTATGCCATCTTTTAAGGGGTTTGGAGGCATTTTGGGCTCATTCGAGAACTTGATTTTTGCTCATTCCTTTGTTATTCTTTAGAAGCTGCCAAACCTATGGAGAAGGAGACCCAAGAATGGGAGTTTTCAAGTTTCTAGGAAGGCTAAGGATGGGAGTTCAAATCCATTCCATGTGCATGCTCATGCAGAGTTTTCCTTTGTGCTGAACAGTGCAGATTTGTGAGTTTTCGGGTATGTTTTTTGTAAGAGTTTGATGTTTTCAGTTGAGTATTTCATATCAGTTTGGGTTGATGCTCTATATCAAAAATTTAGATGTTAAAATAGAGCTGAATATATGTATTTGGTCATGATTATACTTCTATGATAGATTATCAGTGCTTTTGTGGTGTTTTTGGCTATTTTGTGTTATTTTTGGGAGCTTGATGAGCATTGTTTTTGTCCTCCGTTTTGGAGTTGTTGTGTAAATGTTATACAGATCTAGAAATGTCATTTTGTATGCTATTATTCTGCTGAAATTTTTATAAAAAATTTCCACTTTTAATATGTGAAGCTGTGAAGTGTTTTGCACTATTTTCGGCACACTCGATTTGGGGTTTATTGAGAAATTGGCGGATCTTTGAAATATTGGTTGTTTGATCTTAAAGATCTGATTAGAGGCTTGAAATATTATATAAAATCAGAAAAGGGACATTTCACTTCAGAAGAGTGAAAAATAGTAACTAGTTTCAATTTGTAGTTTTCCCAAATTCGGTTTCCACATTAAATCTTTGTGTCTATTGTGTTCATGTTATTTCCTTTATGTTTATATAACTAAGTTAGTAAAGGTTAATCAAGTTAAATATCTTAAGATCTAGTTATCTCTATGCTAACTGAGTGATAGTAATATATTTAGTGTTAACTGAGTTACATCATAATATTCAATGTTAACTCAGTTATAACAAGATTTGGTTTTATATTGTGTTGACGTATTAAAAGGGACTTGGATTTGTTTTTGTAATATATGATTCACCCCTCCCCTCTTAGTTACTCATAGTTACTCCTTTCCATTTCCAAAAATTGGTATTAGAGCTCTTGGTTCTTGCAGATATAGTTTCAAGGACCTAAGTTAAAGATCAAGATGTCTTACAGAAGGTAAAATTCCTAAGTTGAACAAAGATAACTTCCAAGCATGATAGGAACTCATGAAGCTACATTTGGCAACCATTGGAGAAAAAAGACTAAAATACCTAGGGAACAAGTATGTGGCACCTATTGGACCTTTGTCTATGGATCAAATTGTGGAAAAGAAGAATCACAACATAATGATGATTGGCATTGCCTCTTCTCCCAATTATGCTGAATTTGATGAAGTCAAAGATTGTCGCACTGCTCATAAAATTTAGACCAAGTTAAAAGATATCTATGGAGGAGATGAAAATGTGAGGAGAGCTAAGGTATAAAGTCTAAGAGGTTAGTTTTATTGGAGGATGATGAGAGAAGATGAAAACATTGCATAATTTACAATGAAAGAACCAAAGCAAGTGTGAGTGTAATTAGAGCCTCAGGAGGGAAAATAGATGATGTGGCAATATTAAAAAAGGCACTCAGAACTCTTCTTCCTATTTATGCAATTAGAGTTAAATAGTTATTCAAGAAATGAGATGTGATCCCAAAAATGACATAACCTTGGATGCACTAGTGGAAAGGTTGAAAGTCTTCAAGTTAGATAACTTGGATAACTATGTTCCTAACTTTGGTAGCATTGAGTTTGCATTTCAAGCTAAACTATCACTCAAGAAAAAAGGTGGAAAATCTAAAAGAAACAAGTTTTATAATGAAGATGAAGATAATTACAATGATGACCTTGAAGTTATTGGTGCCCTACTTGCAAGAAGATTCCCTAAAGGCAAAGGAAAGTACAAAGTTAAAATACCTCTAATCTATTTTTTTTGTGAAGAAGTTGGTCACATTGCTGTAAGGTATACAAACAAAGAAGGAAAAGAAGAAAATAAGCATGAAAAGTACAAAGGCAAGAAAGATTTCAAAGCTACAAAGATTACAAGGATAAAGGTAAGAAATCTTCTTACATGGCTACAGACTCTAATAGTAGTGATGAACATGAAATGTTTTACATTTCTATTAAAGATGAATCAGATGATGAAAATGATAAGATGACCCTCATTTCTCATATTACCAAGAATGATACATGGATTATTGATAGTGGTTGTTGTCACCACATGACTACTAAATAATCAAAATTTGAGCACTTGGAACACTATGATGGTTGGAGGGTTAGATTTGGAAATCATGAACCTTGTTATGTAAAAGGAAAAGGTTGCATTACATTGACTAATGAACTCACATGTGACAATGCTTACTAGGTTGAAGGACTAAAACACAATATACTTAGTGTGGTACAATTGAACAACATTGGATTCAAGGTAGAATTCATGAATGGAAAGGCCAAGGTATTGGATGGGAAAGGAAATCTAGTTGGGACTAGAAATCAAATAAAAGGTAATCTATCCAAATCTAACTGAAAGCTCATGTTTCCTAGCTCAAGTAGAGGAAAGTTGGTTATGGCATAAAATATTGTGCCATGTGAATTTGGATAACCTGATCAACATAAGCAAGAATAAAAGAGTGAGAGGCATTCCAAGTCTAAAGAAACTTGATATGGGCATGTACAAAAATTTTCAAATTGGGAAGATAGGAAAGCCAAGTTTCAGAAGCAAGAATTATCATTTTGAAGAAGTTATGGAGCTGATTCATACAGATCTCTGTGGAACTATTGGCATAGAAAGCTACTATGGAGATAAGTATTTCATTTTATTTGTTAATGATTATTCTAGGATGATGAAAATGATGTACCTAAAAGAAAAATATGAAGCCTTTTAAAAATTCAAGTGGTATCTCGCTAGAGTGGAGAAAGAAACATGAAAGAAACTAAAATGTCAAAGGTCAGATAGAGGAGGAGAATTCATCTCAAATGAATTCAATGAATTTTGCAATGAAAGAGGAATCAAAAGACAAGTATCCACAACTAGTAGACCTTCATAGAATGGCATAGCAAAAAGAAGAAATAGACCCATTATGGATTGTGGAAGAACACTGATGATAGAGAAAAATGTTGCAATCAAATACTGGAAGGAATCAATTAGTACAACAATTCATACCTTGAACTAAGTTCAATTGAAGAAGGACACATATCAAATACCTTATGAATAATGGTATGGCTATAAACCTAATGTCTATTATTTCAAAGTATTTGGAAGCAAATGTTATATCTTGAAAGAAACAAGGAAAGGAAAATTTGATGTGAAAAGTGATGAAGGCATATTCTTAGGATACTCTAACAAAAGAAAAACATATAAATGTCTAAATCTTACTACTCACAAGGTCAAGTGCACATGTAAAAATTGATGCATTTGTAGAAGAGAGTGAAGAATAAAGTAGGAAAGAACCTAAAAACTATAGAAAATTTGTTTACTTTGAACTTGATACTTTACCTAAAATTTAAGCAAATGCAATTGGAAATCAACAATCTTTACCACATGAATCCCCTAAATCTCTAGTTCAACCCGAGTTGCAACTAATGCAACCTGAGTCACAGTCTGAAGGACCCAAGTCTTAGTCAGAAGGACCCAAGTTTCAACCAGTACAAATTGAGTTGCAGTTTGAAAGACCCAAGTTATAAACAATAGGACCCAAGCATGATTTAGAAGATCATCTTGAGCATGGTGAATAGAGTGAAACAAGTTCTAAATCCAAAGAGAAGGTATCTGTACTTGTTAGATATGTCAGAAGGCATCATGCACTTGAGAAAATCATTGGAGATCAGTCAAAAGGCACAATGACATGGAACAAACTAAAAGGTACATGTTTTCTTATTGAGTTTGAACCTAGAACTGCTAAAAATGCATTAGACAATGAGAGTTAGATTGAGGCAATGAGTGAAGAGATTGATCAATTTGAAAGGAACAAAACTTGGACTCTTATTCCTAGACCCAAGGACAAAAATGTAATTGGCAAAAAATAGGTTTTTAGAAATAAGTTGAATGAAAATGGAGAAGTTTCAAGAAATAAGGCAAGGTTAGTATGCAAAGGTTATGGTCAAGGAGAAGGTATTGATTATGGAGAAATTTTTTCTCCTGTTGCAAGACTAGAAGTTGTTAGAACACTACTTACTTATGCTACACATAAAGGATTCAAAGTATATTAGATGGATGTAGATTCAACTTTCTTGAATGGAATCCTAGAAGAAGAAGTCTACATTGAGAAATGAGAAGGTTTCATAGATCCTAACAAAAGGGATATGGTTTGCAGAATACAATAAGCTTTATATGGTCTCAAATAAGCCCCTAAAGCCTGGTATGAGAGATTGCACAGTCATCTAGTAAGAATTGATTTTCAAAGGACAAATGACAAAAATAGTCTATACATCAATGAAGGACCAGATAAGAAGATAAAGCTAGCAAAAATCTTTGTAGATGATACATGGGTATGTGTAGGATCATGGTCAACCAAACTATGGCCTTAAGTGGTAGTGAAAAACTAGCAAATCAGGGTTATGTCAAATTGACACATAATTTTAAAAAGGTTCTGGACTTTATATAAAAAATTTGTGAGAAAATAATTTGTAGGAAGTTGAATGTAGTTTCTAAAATACTAGGCCTTATCTAGAGAAAAAAATAATTGATTGGTCAAAAGTTTGGATTTTAATGAAGTACTTCAAAAATTTTAGGGCTAAATTAAAAATTAGGTGTATGTCTAACCACCTTAATCAAAATAAGATAATAATATTTTTAAAATATAATTATAGATATAAAAAGTAGATTCATGCCTGAATGCGATGCATATTTTTGGGTATTTTTATTCTAAACAAATAATTAAATATGAATTTTTTACTAAAACTTTTTCGAAAAAAACTCTTGTGTCTAACCACAACTAATAGAAAAATTTTCCAAATTTAATTTATAATTTATTTTTTATACTAGGCGAAGCATAGAATGTGACACAAATTTTGGATTTAAAAAATGTTATACCATTTGAAAGTTATAGCTATTTTTCAATCAGTATGTCAATCAAAACTTTACAATTATCTTCATTGAAGATTAACAAATAAATACTTATCAAACTCAGAATTTGACAAATATTATACCGGTGGAATCTTGAGAGTGTTATAAAAAAACTCTTTTCATTTCATTCAATTTCGATGAAAATAACATTGTCAAATGGCTACCCAAAGTCTGAGTATTAGTGAAACCCTTCTCAAACATGTTTTTTGGGTTGACCAAATAGGCTTGGTAAATACCGAGCCTAATCGGATACTCGAAATAAAATTGGGTATCTGATTAGGTTCATATTTTTCAATTGAAATTTTAGAGGGAAATTTGAGAGGAAAGATATTCCAATTGTAATTTTGGAGGGAGGTAAATTTGAGAGGGAAACTTTAGAGTATTTTACAGGGTAATTTATTTGGGAGAAGTGTCGACATTGATATTGTTATTATTATATATGATTATAATTATTATTATTATATTATAATAATATGTATGATTATTATTATTAAATATAATATAGTTATAAATATAATAATAATAATTATAACTGAATATAATATAGTAATATATATGATAAATATTATTATTATTAAATATATAGTAATATTATATGACTATTATTATATATAATAATATATATGGTTATTATATTTATTAAATCTATAATCTAGTAACATATATGATTATTATTGTTATATAATCTAAAAATATATTATTATTATTATATTAAAATATACAATTATATTATTATTAAATATAATATTGTCATAAAATGCATCGAAAGGGGTCATAGGTTAACCTATGGGCCCTTTCAATGCATTTCATGACAACATATGTCCCTAGGGCCCCTAGTGTCCCCTTTCAACGAATTCCTAATGGGTCCCTACGGGTCCTAAGGGTCTTAAGGACATAAATTTTCATGAAATGCATCGAAATAACCTATGACCCTTCTTGATGCATTAGAACCAACCAGATGCATCGCTAGGGGTTGTAGGACACCTAGGGACATAGGTTGTGATGAAATGTGTGGAGAGAGGTCATAGGTCATCCTATGGTCCCTTTCGACCCATATAAACTATTTTAATATGTGCCTAGGGGTTCTGGGACCCCTAGGGACATATGTTGTAATAAAATGTGTTGAAAGGGGTCATAGGTCATCCTATGGCCCCTTTTGACCCATATATATGATTGTAATATGTCCCTAGGGGTCCTAGGACCCCTAATGACATATGTTGTAACAAAATGTGTCGAAAGGGGTCATAAGTAATCTTATGGCCCCTTTCAACCCATATAAATAATTCTAATATGTACCTAGGGCTCCTAGGACCCCTAGAGACATATGTCATCATGGAATGTGTCAAAAAGGGTCATAGGTCATCCTATGACCCCTTTCGACATATATAAGTGATTATAATAATTCCCTAGGGGTCCTAGGACCCTTAGAGACATATGTTGTCATGGAATGTGTCAAAAGGGGTCATAGGTCATCCTATGGCCCCTTTTGACCCATATAAATGATTCTAATATGTCCCTAGGGGTCCTACGACCCCTAGAGACATGTCATTATGGAATGTGTAGAAAGGTTTTGACCCATATAAATTATTATAATATGCCCCTAGGGGTCCTAAGACCCTTAGAGATATAAGTTATCATGGAATGTGTCGATTTCAACCCATATAAATGATTCTAATATGTCCCTAGGGGTCCTAAGACTCCTAAAGACATATGTTGTAATAAAATGTGTCGAAAGGGGTCATAGGTCATCCTATGGCCTATGGCCCCTCTTGACCCATATAAATAATTGTAATATGTCCTTAGGGGTCCTAGGACCTCTAGGGACATATGATGTAATAAAATGTGTAGAAAGGGGTCATAGGTAATCCTATGGCCCCTTTTGACCCATATAAATGATTCTAATATGTCCCTCGGACCCCTAGAGACATATGTCATCATTAAATGTGTTGAAATGGGTCATAGGTCATCCTATGACCCCTTTCGACCCATATAAACAATTCTAATATGTCCCTAAGGGTCTTAAGACCTTTAGCGACATATGTTGTAATAAAATGTTTTGAAATTGGTCATAGGTCATCCTATGGCCCCTTTTGACCAATATAAATGATTGTAATATATCCCTAGCAGTCCTAGGATCTCTAGGGACATATGTTGTAAAAAATGGTGTCGAAAGGGTTCATAGGTCATCCTATGGCCCCTTTTGAACCATATAAACAATTGTAATATGTCCTTAGGGGTAGGACCCCTAGGGACATATGTTGTAATAAAATGTGTCAAAAGGGGTCATAGGTCATTCTATGGCCCCTTTCAACCCATTTAAATTATTGTCATATGTCCCTAGGGGTCTAAAGACCCTTAGGGACATATGTGGAATGTGTCGAAAGGGGTCATAGGTCATCCTATGACACCTTTCTACATATATAAATAATTATAATATGTCCCTAAGAGTCCTAAGAGATCTAAAGACATATGTCATCATGGAATGTGTCGAAAGGAGTCATAGGTTATCCTATGGCCCCTTTCGACCTATATAAACAATTGTAATATGTCCTTTGGAGTCCTAGGACCCATAGAGACATATGTTGTCATTGAATGTGTCAAAAGTGGTCATAGGTCATCCTATGGCCCCTTTCGACCCATATAAATTTTTCTAATATGTCCCTAAGGGTCCTAAGACCCCTAGCGACATATTTTGTAATAAAATGTGTTGAAAGGGGTCATAGGTCATCCTATGGCCCCTTTCAACCCATATAAATAATTGTAATATGGACCCCTAGGGACATATGTTGTAATCAAATGTGTTCAAACGAGTCATAGGTAATCCTATGGCCCCTTTCAACTGATATAAATAATTCTAATATGTTCGTAGGGGTCCTAGGACCCCTAGAGACATATGTCATCATGGAATGTGTTGAAAGGGGTGATAGGTAATCCTATGGCCCCCTTCGACCCATATAAATGATTCTAATATGTACCTAGGGGTCCTAGGACCCCTAGAGACACATGTCATCATGGAATGTGTCAATTCGATCGATATAAATGATTATAATATGTTCGTAGGGGTCTTAGGACCTCTAGAGACATATGTCATCATGAAATGTGTCGAAGTGGGTCATAGGTCATTCTATGGCCCTTTTCGACCCATATAAACAATTGTAATATGTCCCTAAGTGTCCTAGGACCCCTAGGGACATATGTTATAATAAAATGTGTTGAAAGGTGTCATAGGTCATCATATGGCCCCTTCTGATCCAAATAAATGATTGTAGTATGTCCCTTGGGGTCCTAGGACCCTTTGGGACATATGTTGTAATAAAATGTGTCAAAAGGGGTCATAGGTCATCCTATGGCCCCTTTTGACCCATATAAATGATTGTAATATCTCCTTAGGAGTCCAAGGACCTATAGAGACATATTTCATCAAAGAATGTGTCGAAAGGGGTCATAGGTCATCTTATATCCCCTTTCAACTGATATAAATGATTATAATATGTCTCTAGGGATGCTAGGACTCCTAGAGACATATGTCATCATGAAATGTGTCTAAAGGGGTCATAGGTCATCGTATGGCCCATTCTAACCCATATAAATGATTATAATACATCCCTAGGGGTCCTAGGACCCTTAAAGATGTATGTCATCATGGAATGTGTTGAAAGGGGTCGTATGTCATCCTATGGCCCTTTTTGACCCATATAAATGAGTGTAATATGTCTCTAGGGGTCCTAGGACCCCTAGCAACATATGTTGTAATAAAATGTGTTGAAAGGGGTCATAGGTAATCCTATGGCCCCTTTTGACCTATATAAATGATTCTAATATGTCCCTAAGGGTCTTAGGATCCCCATAGACATATGTCATCATGAAATGTGTCGAAAGGGGTCATAGGTCATCCTATGGCCCCTTTCAACTCATATGAACAATTATAATATGTCCATAAGGGTCCTAGGACCCCAAGAGACATATGTCATCATGAAATGTGTTGAAAGGGGTCATAAGTCATCCTATGGCCCCTTTCAACCCATATAAATGATTATAATATGTCCTTAGGGGTCTTAGGACCCCTAGAGACATATGTCATCATTAAATATATCGAAAAGGGTCATAGGTCATCCTATGCCCCCTTCAACTGATATAAATGATTCTAATATGTCCTTACAAGTTTTAAGATCCCTAGAGACATATGTTATAATAAAATGTCAAAAGGGGTCATAGGTCATCATATGGCCCCTTCCGACCCATATAAACGATTGTAATATGTCCCTAGGGGTCCTAAGACCCCTAGGGACATATGTTGCAATAAAATGTGTCAAATGGGGTCATAGGTAATCCTCTGGCTCTTTTTGACCCATATAAATGATTCTAATATATACCTAGGCATCCTAAGACCCTTAAAGACATATGTCATCATGAAATATGTTGAAAGTGGTCATAGGTAATCTTATGGCCCTTTTTGACCCATATAAATGATTCTAATATGTCACTTGGGGTCCTAAGACCTCTAGAGACATATGCCATCATGGAATGTGTTGGAAGGGGTCATAGGTCATCCTATGGCCCCTTTTGACCTATATTAACGATTATAATATGTCCCTAGGGGTCCTAGGACTTCTACAGACATATGTAGTCATGGAATGTGTCGAAAGGTGTCATAGGTCATCCTATGGTCCCTTTCAACCCATATAAATGATTCTAATATGTCTCTAGGGGTCCTAAGACCTCTAGAGACATATTGTAATAAAATGTGTTGAAAGGGGTCATAGGTCATCTTATGGCCTTTTTCGACCCATATAAATGATTGTAATATTTCTCCAGGGGCCCTAGGACCCCTAGGGACATATGTTATAATAAAATGTGTCGAAAGGGGTCATAGGTCATCCCATGGCCCCTTTCAACCCATATAAATGATTGTAATATGTCCCTAGAGGTCCTAGGACCCCTAGAGACATATGTTATAATAAAATGTGTCAAAAGGAGGCATAGGTCATCCAATGGCCCCTTTCGACCCATATAAACGATTGTAATATGTCTCTAGCGGTCCAAGGAGTGCTGGAGACATATGTTGTCAAGGTATGTGTTGAAAGTGGTCATAGGTCATTGTATGACTCCTTTTGTCCTATATAAATGATTATAATATGTCCCTAGGGTTCTTAGGACCCCTAGAGACATATGTCATCATTGAATGTGTTGAAAGGGGTCATAGGTCATCCTATGGCCACTTTTGACCCATATAAATGATTGTAATATGTCCCTCAGGGTCTTAGGACCCCTAGGGACATATGTCATCATGGAATGTGTTGAAAGGGGTCATAGGTCATCCTATGGCCCCCTTCACCCTATATAAATGATTGCAATATGTCCCTAGGGGTTGTAGGATCCCTAGTGACATATGTTGTAATAAAATGTGTGGAAAGCGATTATAGGTAATCCTATGATAAATGATTCTAATATGTCCCTAGGGGTCCTAGGACCCCTAAAGACATATGTTGTCATGGAATGTGTTGAAAGGGGTCATAGGTCATCCTATGGCCCCTTTCTACCCATATAAATGATTATAATATGTCCCTAGGGTTCCTAGGACCCGTAGAGACATATGTCATCATGGAATGTGTCGAAAGGGGTCATAGGTCATCCTATGGACCCCTTCAATCCATATAAATGACTATAATATGTCACTAGAGGTCTTAGGACCCCTAGTGACATATGTTGTAATAAAATGTGCCGAAAGGTCGAATGATATAAATGATTCTAATATGTCCCTAGGGGTCTTAGGACCCCTTGAGACATATGTCATCATTAAATGTGTCGAAAGGGATCATAGGTCATCCTATGGCCCCTTTCAACCCATATAAATGATTCTAATATGTCCCTAAGGTTTCGAGGACCTGTAGAGACATATGTTGTCATTGAATGTGTCAAAAGTGGTCATAAGTCATCTTATGACTGCTTTTGTCCCATATAAATGATTATAATATGTACCTAGAGGTCTTAGGACCCCTAGCGACATATGTCATCATGGAATGTGTTGAAAGGGGTCATAGGTCATCCTATGACCCCTTTTGACCCATATAAACAATTATTATATACTGTTATAGTAACAAATACAAATAATATAATAATATAGTAAAAATAATAATAATATAGCATAATAATCATATATATACTGTATTTATAGATGATAATAATAATAATAACATAATATATTATTATATATTAATAGTTACGTTATTATATTAAATAATAATAATATAATATAATATAATTTAATTTCATATATATATTAATATATGTTATATATTTATAGATTAGTCATAACTCATTAGTCATAAGTCATAAATTCATTTTTCCCTCCAATATTTTGTGCAAGTCAATATCAAATATCCAATTTTATATCCGATATTTGATTTGAAATTGGGTATCCGATTCGAAATTGTATACTCGATATTTACTGGCATTATTTTCTCAAAATATTCCCTTTCACTATAGACCTGACAACATCACTTTTTGTGGGCCTTTTTTCACGTGTTATAGAAAAAGTCACGTTTTATAGCTCAAACAATCGAAAAAAGTTTGATAATATATCCCTAGGTGTCCGACATTGTCATTTGAATGGGGTGTAGCAATCATCAAAAAGCTAAACATAAAAGGAAGGTATCCAATGAAGACATTGTGGCATATAGGGAAAGGGACAAAATAGCATACCAAAGGAAAAAATAAGGTATGTTAAAAGTCAGTCAAGTTGACGATGAATTAGTCGAAGGTGAAATCATAGAGTTAGACAATGAATATGTGAAGTTGGGGAACGAAAATGTACCAATTGAAAATGATAATGCCGAAATTGAAAATTTAGAGAATGAAAATTTTGAGGAGGAAATGCTACCAGGTCATAATGTAAATTGCATAATTGACCATGCTAAACATGAAAATGCACAGGAACCTTACATAGCTCCCAATTATAATTGACATGAATGTTCTAGAACACCAAAATGGATAATTGAAATTGATGAAAATATTATTACCAATTTGGAAGGGAAAAAATTAGAATGAACCATTCGGTTATGGACTTCAAGACTATATAAGATGTTTTTTGGCAACAAGATAGTGGTGGAGCAATGTCAGCTTTTTATGCACTTACTAAAAATTCAAAAGATGAGACCTATGCTTTCCAAATTGAAGATTTATGTCAATAAAAAGTTGGAAATAAATGCCATTATTGTGAAGAATCTTTTCAGTGCTCTCAATAGAATTGAGAAAAATAGCAAGGAGAAGGATAACAGAGCTGCTCGAAGGGTTATTACAACCTCTTTGGTATGTCATCATTTGAAAAAGGGTAGATATATGAGACAAACTTGTATTGAATTGAACCTAAATCATACTACTTTGAGAAGAGCACTTAGTCGATAAGAGAGAATTGATGATCCTCTTCAAAATGAAACATGGGCATTTGGTGGGAGACTTCCACATTTTGATAAGAAGCTATTTGATGATGTGAAGGAAGAAATTACAAAATTTTTGCACTCTAGCTCATGAGTATCATCCAATGCTAAAGACATGTTAAAGTTGAGAATTGGCATCAGAGACTGCACACCACATCCTAAATACTATCTGGAGGTAAGTCAAACTATGTTGTTCAAACAATTTAGAGAGAGTCATCCAAGCGTTCATATATCACAAAGGGATTTTGAATCTTTGAAGCCATTTTATTGTGTGCCAGTTAAAATTCAAAATACATGTTGTTGCAAATATTATGTTGAGTTTTCTATGCACCATGAACTATTACACTCCATCCATTCTACTTTGCATAGTAAAGAAATGTTGGAGAATTGTGGTGCTATTGGGCTTCCAAAATCATCAAGAGACTTGCTAGATCAATTTTTATGTCATAGAGTTGATGGTTGTTTCTTTTATAGAAATGCTTGTTTAAATGAGAAGTTTTCAGAATGTGGTGTCTTATACAAGTTTTACACATGTTTCCATGAGGGGTGCAAACAATATTTTGGAAAGAAAATGGTAAAAAAAAGGGTATATAAAATGGTGAAATACGCATTGAAGAGTGGGGCTGAGGGCTCTAGATGTGAATTGGTTGGAAAAAAAATTAGTGTGGCTAGTTTTATTTTAGATTTCAAGGAAAATCATTTCTAAAAGTATGCAAGACATAGTCACAAGTCTTAGTGGTTGGATCAACAATTTAGAATGTGTAAGGAGACTTTTCCCATTGTCACTATTATATCAGTTGTTGATTTTTATGAGAACTACACATTGCAACCTCAAAATGAGACACAATCTTAGTATTACAAATCTATTCAGATTGCTATTTTTGTCCACATAACATATAGACATGCCCTTGATAGTGCAAAATATAATCGAAAGATTATTAGAGAATATCATTTTTATATTAGTGATGATAGATCTCACTCTCACGAGTTTGTGCAACACAGTTTTGAGAATTATTTTGATTTCTTACAAGAGCATGCAATTACTATGGATAGACATATAATTTGGTCAGATAATTGTATAGGTCAATTCAAGAATTCTCACATATTTTATTGATTGTATAGGATGCACATAGAGAGGGGGGTGCCTCATATTTGGAGTTTTTTTGAGTTTGACCATAAGAAAGGGGAACATGATGGAGCAAGGGCATGTGTGAAGAGAGCTCTACTTAAGGAGCGATTGAAGATTTTAGAAACAGAGCTTCTTGATGCTCATAGCATTGTTGATTGGTGTAGTTTAGCATTATTATAGGGGGGACTCTTGATTCAGTGGTACACAAGTTCTTTTGGTTGGTTAAGGAAGGGTCCATAGGTAATAGATCAAATTGTGCTACAGTGAGAGACTCATCAAAAATAAATTCATTCTGGAGCTCTAATTCTAGTACATGGACCATTTGGACATGACAAGTAGCTTGCTTTTTTCCTAGTTGTTTTCAGTATGATTAGGATCACTATGAGTCGAGTGAGTGGGTGGACACACAGAATCCACATTATCTTACTCCATTTTCTATCATACGCTCTATCAGAAATGATGAAATGGAAAGTTCACTTGAGCATAACCATCTATCAGATCTTCTTTAGCTAGGACATGTCTTTGCATTGGTTGCACCATAGGGGAATGATGAAAAATCTGATTATTGGTTAGCATGTTGTGTAAGAGGTAAACAAAAGCTTGCACAACTAATCACAGATGATGATGGATTCACATATCCTATTGGTTCAATAGTTGTCGCTAGAACATGGCTGCAAACATACATGCTTAGAAGGAATGGAATTCTTGCATTCGAAGACTAGTAGAAGAACAAAATAATTCTCATATATTCACATCTTATTATAGCAACAAATGTAAAGTTGTTGAAGCATCAAGGAAGACCAAAAGTAAAATTTTTTTTTACTATTACTAATGCTAATCATGAAGCCCTATTGGAGACCCTAAAATAGAGAGAGGACCCTACTGGAACACTCGACTAGGTATATTTAATTTTTATGTTATTTTCTTCATGATGATTTTAATACAATAATTTAATAATATTTTTTATGATATTGGAATATAGGTACATCATGAAGAGTGGGGGGATGTTGGGGAGAATTCCTAGGATTTATGATGTATTATGATGTAAAATGTGAAATTTTTTTGTATATAATTTTTGTAATAATGAAAAAGATAGGTTAAATTAGTTACACATTCTAATTTTTATTCTGGTAGGTTCTTTGTAAAGAATTATAAGAGGAAGATATTGAACAATTTCTTTTAAATCATATTTGCATGTGATACAAGGCTATAAGGACAATTTTAAGAGTATTTAAACAATTGATTTTATGATGCTAATATTGTGTAATCCTTTTACTACAAGTCTTATCAATGTATTTCATTTTATTTTTTTGGTGTGAAATGTCCATCTCTAGGTTATTATAAACAAAGACTCATGGTGCAAGAAGAGTGATGGGTGGAAGAAATAGTTGATTTGGATAATGTTTTTCTATATCTTGGGAATGCTAGGGTGGTTTTGTTACACTTTATTAAAGTTGGTTGTTATAGTTCAAGTCAAATTTTGGGTTCTATATATTATATAGGCTCTAATTGTGTGACAACAATCACATAAACTTATTGAAACACTTGTGTGCTTTGCTATAGATATCTAATCTATTTGTATAAACTCAAAGTATTGTTGTCCATATATATCCATTATATATTTTACTCATTATTTTATTCTAATAATGTGATCTTGTATATTGTCAAAGTTAAACCCTTGTCTTTTTTTCTCTTTACCTAGCTGTAACAAGTTCTTGCATACATGTGTTCTTCAGGGTTTCATGAATTTATATTGCTCAAATTCTACAATGGAAAAAAACAAAGCAAGCCTACATGGTGCAGAGCACCTAATCAAAATATTCATTTTTTTCAATGCAATAAGGCCTTAGGATTGATTAAGAAATCTCCTTAAGGCCATCCACCCATGTAATGGATACAAGACCCCAAGGTGTTAATATGAACCGGGGCATCATTTGGTCTAAAAGGTGGAATTTTGGATTATTTTATGTTTGTTAGGATAGTTTAGGTGTTTTGAGTCTTAGAATAACATTTAAGAATGGTTAGAATTGAATTAGGAAGAAGGTTTATCAAAATAAAAAAAATTGCAAAAGTTGCATTAGCAACTTTTGCAATAATTTGACAACTTTTTCAAAAAACCACTCCCAATAGCTAAAACTACCATGGGGTGATTCTACCTATTTTTAATGGCCTATAAAGGCTCTAGACACCTGGGGGGAGAGAGAACATGAATAAATATATGTACTTGCTCTTTGGAATGAATAAAATCTGTTGTTTCTAAACTATTTTGACTGGTTTTTTCATACAATATGGCTAGCAATGATTGGGAAGTGAAAAATTTTGTACTAATTTGATAGCCCTTCTTAGTTATGAAGTTTTGGTTTTGATTTCAAGTGTTCATCAGCCAGGATAATCAAGTTATTGATTTTTCTTGGTCACTGCCCTATGAAACCCTCAAAACAAGGGTTTGGCCAAAGAAATGGCCTTAACTTGAAACTCCACCATTGGAAATTGTTCCAAATTTGTATGGAGAAAGCTAGGGAAATGCATTATCATATTTTAAAGGTCTTGAGATAGGAGGTTGCAACAAAGATTTATGGGAGCAACCCTTAGGTCTATTATTACCCATGTATTAGACCTTGTTTGTGCAATTTGGTTGAGTAAGGTGAAGAAAAGGAGTTGAGGACTTTGTGAATTAGCAATACACTTTTTTCTAGGTTTGGAGAACACTCTGGAGTTGGAAGATTGACTCCATGAAACCATTCTTGGCCATTACCTTGTAGACCATGCCTAAAGTTGTTAATTAGGCCTGAGTGCATGGTTGGGGTTAAGGCATGATGGAGTGGAGTGAAGTTTTTAAACTTTTAATCCTTGGAAAAGGGTATCTAAAACTATAATTTTTTGGCCAAGTCCATTGCAAGAGTTTTGAGTTATTGCTGAAAAACTGAACTAGGAGGCCTAATTGCCTAGTAGGTCAAATGCTGCATTCTATTTTGTGGGTTATCAGTAGTAGGTTTGATTAGTGATTTGCCTTTTTTTGGTCAAGTTAAGGTTTCCTCAGGCCATCATTGGTGTTAGAAAGGTTGGGAACACCATAAACCCACTTTTTCCAAGTTGGAGGGTAGTAGTCCATTGTTGATCCAAGTAGGAAGAAGTTGGATTCTTGTCTTCTTTGGAGAGTTGAGTTTGTGACCCTATTGAAAAGTTGTAATATTAGACTAGTATCCATTTGGAAGTGAGTCATAGCCTTTGCCTAGCCCTTGTGGAGTTTGGAGGTTTGAGGGTAGAGGGTTGATTGTTTGGTGCTTCCTTGTGCTTACTCTGCATCACTACAAGTCACCCAAATTCCAAATTTACAACTCTAAGAAAAAAATTGCACTAGGACCCAAAGTCCCTAGGGAATAGGTCAACATAGGTCATCCTATTTTGGAAGAATTGGACCTAGGTTAACCTATTCTAGACTTAGTCAACCTAGGTTAACATATCCCAAAAAGAGAAGATAATGAATTATGATAATAACATTGAAAAATTAATCCTTATTGGTTATTATGACTCTAGTAAAGCCTATTGGTTGTATGATCTGATTACACATCCTCTTGAAACCACAAACTTTAAGCTTGACTTGCTAGTTTTTATAGTGTTTCTCCTTTTTGTTGGTTCACCATGGTTACCATGCATTATTACAACCATGCCAAATCTTCCTCCATGGTCAAGGAGTCCCCTCCTTTTGTTAAGGTAGCTCAAAGTTCATAACAACTATCAACCTTCTAAATGCTCTTTACAAATGGATCCATCTTGCATTCATGCTTAGAATCATTAGGAAAAATGCATATACTCTAAATTTTCAGTAGCAAGGTTCTCACAAAAAACTTTTACAATACTCTAAAAATAATCTTCTAAGCTTTGGTTAGCTACCATCTCATTCATATATTTTATCTTGGCATTGAATCATCAATACCATTAGCTTTGGATAGCCAGGTGAACCCTAGTGATACCCTTGCTCCATCCATAGAGACCCTCCATTGTCTACAACCACCCTACACTGAGTAGTCTCCAAGGTGCTCTAAGTGCATTTAAAGGTCGATCTTTCGAGGATCATAAATCGAAGCTCATGAGGGCTATCGATGAAATGTCAAATTCTATAGGATAGTGATGCTAATGCCTAAAATAACCTATCTATAAGATAGTGATGTTGATGCCTAAAATAACCTATCTCATTTTTGAGAGATCACATTCTGTTTGGATTCAACATAGCGATCTCACTCGATGCCAAAAATATCAGTGTGCCTCAGTTCATAGGTGCACCACAGTGTAACTTTGAAACTAGTGATCTTGGCATCAAATTGTCAGCACCATTAGCTCTAGATGGGTAGGTGAACCCTAGTGACACCCTTGTTCTAGCCACATAAACCCTCCATCATCTGACGGTAGCCCGTACCAAGTAGTCTCCAAGGTGCTCTAAGTGCATTTCGAGGTCGATCTTCTAAGGGTCGTAACTCGGTGCTCGTGACAGTTATCAATTAAATATCAAATTCTATAGGATGATAATTTCGAGGCCTACAATAACCTATCTCATTTTTGAGAGATCACATTCCATTTGGATTCAGCACAATGATCTCACTTGATGCCAAAATTCGCAGTGTGCCTCAGTTCATAGGTACACCACAATGTAACTTTGAAACTGCTAATCTTGGCATCGAATCGTCAGTGCCATTAGCTTTGGATGGGTGAGTGAACCCTAGTGACACCCTTTTTCTATCCAGAGAGACCTTCCATCATCTACGGGCATCTCATACCTAGTAGTCTCCAAGGTGCTCTAAGTGCATTTTGAGGTTGATCTTCCGAGGGTTGTAACTCAGAGCTCGTGAGGGCTATCAATGAAATGTTGAATTATATAGGATGGTGATGTCAAGGCCTAAAATAATCTATCTCATTTTTGACAGATCACATTCCATTTGGATTTGACACAGCAATCTCCCTCGATGCCAAAACTTGTAGTGTGCCTCAGTTCATAGGTGCACCACAACATAACTTTAAAACCACTAATATTGACATCGAATCATCAGAGCCATTAGCTCTAGATGGGTAGGTAAACCCTAGTGACACCCTTTTTTTGGCCACAAAGACCCTCCATCTTCCACGGACTACCCGTACTGAGTAGTCTCGAAGGTGCTCTAAGTGCATTTTGAAGTTGATCTTTCGAGGGTTGTAACTTAGAGCTTGTGAGGGCTATCAATGAAACATTGAATTCTACTAGACGATGATGCCAAGGGCTAAAATAATCTATCTCATTTTTTAGAGATCACATTCCATTTGGATTCGGCACAGTGATCTTGCTTGATGCCAAAACTCATAGTGTGCCTCAGTTCATAGGTGCACCATGACGTAACTTTGAAATTGCTGATCTTGGCATCAAATCATTAGTGCCATTAGCTCTAGATGGGTGGGTGAACCCTATTGACACCCTTGAATGGAGACCATCCATCATCCGTGGGCAGCGCATATTGAGTAGTCTCCAAGGTGCTCTAAGTGCATTTCGAGGTTGATCTTTTGAGGGTCGTAACTCAGAGCTCATGAGGGCTATTGATGAAACATTGAATTCATAAGACAATGATGCTAGAGCCTAAAATAAGCTATCTCAATTTTTAGAGATCACATTCCATTTGGATTTAGCACAATGATCTCGCTCGATGCCAAAACTTGCAATGTGCCTCAGTTCATAGGTGCACCACAATGTAACTTTGAAACTGTTGATCTTGGCATCGAATTGTCAGTGCCATTAGCTCTAGATGGGTGGGTAAACCCTAGTGATACTCTTGTTCTAGCCATGGAGACCCTCCATCATCTGCGGGCAGCCCATACTGAGTAGTCTCCAAGGTGCTCTAAGTGCATTTCGAGGTTGATCTTTTGAGGGTCATAACTCATAGCTCGTGAGGGCTATTGATGAAACATTGAATTCATGGGATGGTGATGTTAGGGCCTAAAATAACCTATCTCATTTTTGAGAGATCACATTCCATTTGGATTGAGCACAGTGATCTCACTCAATACCAAAACTTGTAGTGTGCCTCAGTTCATAGGTGCACCGTAGTGTAACTTTGAAACCTTTGATCTTGGCACCGAATCATCAGCGTCACTAGCTCCAGATGGGTGGGTAAACCCTAGTGATACCCTTGTTCTAGCCATAAAGACCCTCCATCATCTGCGGGCAACCTATATTGAGTAGTCTCCAAGGTGCTTGAAGTGCATTTCAAGGTTGATCTTCTGAGGATTGTAACTCGAAGCTCATGAGGGCTATCAATGAAACGTAAAATTCTACAAGATGGTGGTGTCAAGGCCTAAAATAACCTATCTCATTTTTGAGAGATCACATTCAATTTGGATTCAACACAGTGATCTCGCTCAATGCCAAAACTCATAGTGTGCCTTAGTTCATAGGTACACCACAACATAACTTTGAAACTGCTCATCTTGGCATTGAATCGTTAGCACCATTAGCTTTGGATGGGTGGGTGAACCTTAGTAACACCCTTGTTTTGGCCACGAAGACCCTCCAACTCCACGACCAACTCAGACCAAGGAGTCTCCAAGGTGCTCTAAGTGCATTTCGAGGTAGATCTTCTAAGGGTCATAATTCAGAGCTCATGAGGGCTATCAATAACCCCTTACCAAGTTTGGTGAACTTATCTAATTAGGAATTTAAAGTTATATTAAAATTTTTTCAAAATTGTAAAAGTTGAAAAATTGCAACTTTCGCAACTTTTTCTTGCAAAGTGAAAATGAGTGCAAAGAGTTAGTGTAGTGCCTCTCCCATTTGACTTCTATGAGTCATCCTTATGGATGCAACCTTGCTGATCTTTTTTTGTGATGGGATCATGATTATGGCCTTGAGTGGTCTACACTGTTGAGCTGTTTGGATTTATGTTTCTATATCAGTTGCTTTGATTATGCTTTTAACTGATCTATGAGATTATGATGTGATTTTTGGTTCACTAAGGTTTGTGCCAGTGGTTACCAAGATTGATGTGGTATCATGAGGTTGTTCAGTGATTACTTTGAGATGTGTGCAGAGATTGCACTATGTACTTTTTACCATGCTACATTTCACTAGGTTCCTGTAGCTGTGATTAGTCATGTTTATAGCTGTGTTTGCTTATGTGTTTTAAGTGCCTTTTTGTTGATTCTTTAAACAATCATTATTTAATGCTTAAATAATTAGAAATGGATTATTCATGTTGGATTATTTGATTATCTGCTATGGACATTTACCTTGTGATATTTTGATATGAGAGTTATGTGTTACTTTGTGATGATTTACATTTGAGATGATCTGAGGGTCAGATGTTATACCTTGATTTTAGTATCATAGATATTAGACTTCTATGTTGTTCAGTTAATCATATTGCATGATGATGCCACTTTGAGATGACAATGTGTTTTATGATGATATTTGGTATTTGGACATACCTCTGATTATGTTAGGTGATGGATTTAATGCTATGGTTATTTACTTCATTCTTGCATTGTTATGGTTTATGCGAACATGAGTGATGTAAATAGATTATTTTAATATAATTAAATAAATGGTTAAATTAGGTGATTTAATGCATTTATTTATTTGGCTATGTTATTATATGCAATTGCACTTGATCGTGTTGTTTAGTGTGCAGGATTTATATCCCTAGCAGTGGCACATGGAGTTAGTGATTCAACCATTGATATTTTACAAATGTTGTCCTTATATGGTTGATGTATCCTTAATTAAATGTTTAAATTAAACCTTTTGATGATTATTAAACCAAACTCATTTGCATTATGTGATTAGACTAGTAAGCATGTCTATGCATTTAGAGGTTCACATTGTCGCGAAAGTTATTAAAAAATTTATGTGTTTTTGGATTTTCAGGCTTTTTAATTGATTTATTTTAATTTCTGGTAGCTTTTCCATAGATGAATTCCTATTTATAGGAATAGCCTATTTTCATTTGGGTCAATTTGGGGTTTAACTAGGTTGGCTGGTTATTTGCCCTAATCGATTATTCACTCGAAAAGTGAATAAGTATCCAAAAAGGAATTTAATTCCAGACTTCTCACTTTTGAATTAGAAATTTGGAGAGTAAAACCCAAAATCCTCTTCATGAGGATTTACTATTTTTTTCATTGTGGGACTATGAGCATGGGATCGCCACAAGGTTGAGCTCGTTGGATCCAGCTTGGAGAAACCTTGGATTGCCACAATTTTCAACCACTTCTATAGGCATTTTATTTTTTGGTTTAGATTCCCATTTTTCCCTTTTGGTTGTGAGGTAGGGCTTTCTCATTTTATTGTTTTAGCTCTGTTTCTGCTTCTATTTTTGGTAGCTATTTGTCTGGAGGTTGAGAACTAGTGTTCCCCTCTATTTCTGTATGTTAGTTCTACCCAGTTGGGCAGGTATGAACATTTCCTTATTTTTTGAGATGAGGGTTTGGGGTTTTATACCGTTATACTAGCCATTTTTGCATACAGTGTTCGAATTTGATTATTTTTGGATTTTTTGGGTTTTTGTACACAAAGGCCAAATGGGTTTTAATTTTGCAATTTTTCCAAAATTTGAGATTTTAACCTTGTTTTGCATGTCACCCTATTTTCTCGAGTTTTCTTGGCACAATGTGGGTCGTGGACCTTGATGATCTATTTGGATATTAGTTAGACCACTATTGCACTTTTATGTTGCATTGGGATGTGTGTTACATCCATACGCCCAACATTGTGTTCGGTTGAGTGATTTTATACCTAGTGTTATTATTTCTTTTAGACCTTTACTTTTGTTTCATGAGCACTAAGATTCGTGTAAAATCCATACTCTCGAATTGAGGTTGGTTGAGTGAGTTCATGATGTTTCATCTTGTTGCATCATTGGGATTTGTGTAGAATCCATACTCGCAGATTGAGGCCAATTGAGTGATTTTATGATGTATAGTTTTATTGACTTTGGGATTTATGTAGAATCTGTCCTCTTGAGTTGCTTTCAGTTGGGTGTTTTGTCTTGCTTTATGTTCTCATCTTGTCCTTGTGTTATGATCTTCGTGATGGTGGTGCACCACACACAAGTACATGTGCGTTCATTTGTCAGGTGACTTGCGAGGCCTGATCTTCTGTGGTACTTCCAAAAGTTATGATCATTGGGGTTAGGATAGGAGTATGCATGCCCATGGGCACTTGTTGTAGGATGAGCATGGGTAGGGTAGGGTAGCATATGGAGTGGGCTTCTATCTCATAGCCCAACAATATGGCACCATGGGTTGGCAGAGGGAGCTTTATATAAGTGATAACTAAATAAAAATGTGTGATTGGTAATAAAAATTTAAGATAATAAAAATGTGGGGTGCTAGAGCCTTTCCTTTCAGGGATGTTGAATCTGCACATGTCTAAGCTCGGGCTTTTCAATGGCAAGTGACTCTCCATGATGTTAGTCCCTACTTAGTAGCCTTTTGAGTGTCTGACCAGGACTTGTACTCCTTGCATTGTCTTAAGTTCTTGCTTACATTCATCATACTATTTGGCGTGAGTGTTAGCCTTGGATGTTGTGCTTTATGTGTGTTTGTGGTTGGATCTTTATCTCCATCAGCATGGCGGGTGTGGGCCTACGGGTTCCACGTGGTTGGGAGGTGTAGCTACCTTCACCATTGCTAGGGACTAGTGTACAGAGACAGTCTTTTTTCCTAGTATGACCATTGCTGGATGTTTTCACTTGGTACTTTAGGTTTCGAAGTATGCTTTCTTGTGATTTATGCTTTCATTGGAATGCTTGGATATCATGTTTAGATGATGTTAGTTTATTTGACGCATTCTCATATTATGATGTTTAGCATATGCCTAGATGATATGAATTGTTGTATTAGTTTATCTATTGCTTATTAGTTTAGCATGTTAGATTTCCTTATTATGATGCTCAACATGTAATAGGTGATGTTATCTACTTGGAGGACTAACTGATGCTTTACTAGTAGCATGTTAGATTTCTTTATGCTTATGTTGGTAGCATGTGTAGTAGTGACATCCCTATTATGACAGTACCAACGATCCGATCAGTGGCTTGGGATGTTATGCATGGGGGATGGCTAGGATCCATGATGGTCCTAAGATGTTATTGATAGTTGGGAGGAACCGCATACTTAATTTGGTTGTTTTTTAATTGTGATATTATCTCTGTACATTGTGATGTTGCTTATGTTCACTATGATGTTGCTTTCAGTATGTTCTTTCCTGCTGTAGTTTTAGATGGATAGATTTATCTCCTTCTTGATCTTGGCATCTTGTTGATTATGCACTCGAATGTTTGCTCCTTGATCTATGTGGATCTAGTACTCCCTGATGTGGAAGTTCTAAACTTAGTTTTTCTCTATTTTTTTGGAAAGTATTGCATGCCTCTTGGAGAAATGTCGTGCGATACTGGAAAGTATCACACCTCTTTTGGAGAAATTTTGTATGATACCTTGAAAGTATTGCACACCCTTGAGAAAAGTGTCACTCAAACTCTAAAAGTGTCACCCTCCTCCTTTAGAAATGTCACGTGATACTTTTTAGTGTTGTATTAAAGTATCGCACGAGTTTTGTAAAAACTTGAGCGGGCCGGCAGTGGGCACTTTTCGATTTGATCCAAACTTTTTGAGAGTTGTTTTAGACACCCTTTTTGTTGTTCTTCGACCCTATGTTGTGGCTTTTTGGATTCAGGTTGTTTTCTTTCAATTCTTTTTTGCGTGTTTCTGTTGTACTTAAGATATATTTTAATAAATGTGACAAATCTTTTGAGATAGGTTTCAGACCTCTCAGAGATAAGATAAAGATTCTAGGAAATTTTAGGGCTTTAAAAATCTAGAATTAGCAAATTTTCAGGGCTTCAAGATTTTAGGCTTAGCCAAATTTTAAGATTCTGCATTTTACCCCAACTTGGTGTTTTGTTGATGAGTGGTTGTTTCTTGAGCACTCATCTTGTATGTGGTGGTTGTTGGCTTTTGTTTGCATGTTTCAGTTTGGTAGTGGCATTCAGAGACTACTGGTTTTTGAGATTGTGGTGAAGTCTTCCATTGCGATCTTTGGGATCCCTGTATGATGTTGTCATGTGCATACATACTTGTAAAAAAAAAAAATCTTGGCTTGTATTGAATCCTTTTTCCAAGGATCTTTGGGCGAGGCATTACAGTTAGTTAGAGGTTTGAGAATGACTATACAAGGTTGGAAACATGTATATAAGATTTGAAATTATAGCATACATTAATGAAGCCAGTTTTGTTAAGTGGATCAATATGGGTTATGTGAACCTTGTGTACGAGGTTAACAAGTGACTTTATGTCATGATAGCACTTCAAACTAAACATTGCATCCAAATTTGATAGTAAAAGTTGTTAAAATGTTATTCATAAATTATTTCATTTGAATCAAATATATGAAACATGATCAAAATTAGTGATATTCCATAAACATGAACGATACACATGATCCATGATAAATTAAACAATACTAGATTCTGAATTAATATGTATATCATTGTGCACACAAATGACAAAAATATATATCAAAATACATGTATCCATAAACAAATTACACAAATATATATCAAAGATCATGTATCCATAGAAAAAGTACACAAATATATATCAAAATACATAGATCCATATACAAAATGTGGCTAATCATGCCATTAGAATGTGTATAATACCAATGTTTCTATAAACAATGTGGCATATGCCATCTCAAAATGTCTCATGATGCATCCTATGACAACTATACTATCCTAGGCTGCTGGTGGATCATAAAAATGCAGCCTCTTCATTGCACTAGGTGGATCAAATCCCTCCTACATAAACAAAAAAGAAAAACCCAAAGTTTGACTACTAAATTTATATGATTCTTTATATCTAACATTGAATTAATAAAATGCATGATGATCTTTTTTTAGTGAAGATTTATACTATTAAACTTTCATAATAAATACCTCTCTCATCGACCTCCTGTGCCAGTTAGGAGTCCTCTCGTATGCCCTGGGCAATGCTCGTACCTCACTAATTGTGGGTTGTATATGTTCAAATATGTTTGTTAGATGAATCTACAACTTAAACTATAACATTATAACTCATAGCATACTAAATTTATAACATATTTAATCATGAATTCAAACTACAAATTACTAGTGTAGGCTCCTCCTCAGGATATAGGGGCTACATCATCAAATCTACATAACTCTCCCATCGAACCTTATGTGCACTAGGAGTCTCCTATGAGATACAAAATAGTAGTTGTTAAAATCAGTTTTGAATTTATTTATGAAGATAAAGAAAATAAAAAATAAATGATACTTATACATGCAATGGGGCTCTTAGTGCGAATGGAAATACCTAAGTGTCTATGACGTGGAATTTGTACGGGCTCATTGCCAGTAGCAACACCCTATATAAAATAAAGAATTTAATTAAATTTCATTACCACAAAATTTTTACAAGAATGCATCAACATTTAATCAAATAGAAAGCACCTAATTACCTTTCTTTTGTCAATAGGTGCTGGCTCATCCCCCGCACTTTGTCCCCTCAGGATAGATGGTACTTGTAAGATAAAAGAAAGATTAGCAACCATATATGCTACAATATCAAATAGAAAAAATAATGAGAACACAATATAATGTACGATAGATGTCTCAAGGCCAAATGAAATGGCCGAGAGCATGGCATCATCAATCTATCTGAGCTCCTCCTCGATCATCAACTAAACATGAATGAAGATCATGTACATGTATAAGCCAGTATGATTTAAAAATTAAAATTACTCTATTATAAAAATTAACTTTAAATCACATATGTGATAACAAAAAAATGTATACATGTACCGACACCGAAGGAGTCCATGCCTTTGCATTCCCCTCCTCTCTCGCATCAGGATCTGTAGCCTTTGCACATGTCTCTAGTGTATTATCATCTAATACAAAATGATACATAGGAAGATCACCTATGGGACCCAGGCGAATATTCTTGCATGTAGTGCACATGTGAGGCACACAAACTTGTGATGAGCTAGCCAATGATGAACTAGCACCAGCATCATCAACAAGGGGAGATAAGACTCACCTAGCTTGAGATATCAACAAGCTACTCAGCCTATGAATGGCTCTGATGGTTTAAGAGCTAGCCTCTGCCATAATATCAAGATGTTGCACTCAAGGAGGGAGGGAGATATCAGTAGGGGGGACAAAAGTGCCAGCTTTCTTCCACTGGGAAGAGGATCTATCCTAAGGAGCTCCTAGTTTTACACCCATGTTGGGCTTAATGCTCTAATAGTTCACTTTGAGTTTCATCACAAATTTTGAATATAATTTTCTAAGGAAATAAAATGACACCTCTAAATTTCTATGTGGAGGGATATCAAAAACCATCCACCAATGATCCCAAAAGTTTGCATGTATGGCATCATTTATGCACCATTTAATTAATAGTTTGGGTTTTTTTTTTGTCGATTGGTATACTCATTTTTGGGTTCACAAAAAGGCTAGCCAAATCCTCTTTGGTTATATTGAGGGCCGCTACCTCATCATAGTCTTAGCCATCATTAAACATCTCATGCATTTCATCATGCCAACGAAGAGTGACATTTTTTTGGTTGGTAAGGGTTTGAATGTTATCCACTATGGTGTTTAACATGGATAACATAGGAGCCAATGTGGGTACATTATTATATGTTCTTTGCAAAGTTCTCAATTGGGTGAGATTTTTACTTATCAAATCCTTGATTCAAGGAGGGTTTTGAGGGGGTAAAGGATCATTTGGTGGATGCCTTTGTAGGGGCACTAGATTGTTTGGTGGGGGGTTATGAGGAATATTATTCCTTGCCTTAGTGTCATCATTTTGATCAGCCATTCCTATTAATTTGCAAAATGTAATATATATTAAAAAAAAATCTTAATTTTAACAATTTCTATCAAAAAAACTCTAAATTCAACTAAAACTAAAAAATTCATGATAAACTCTATTAAATTAATATTAAAATTGATAAAAAAAAAACCTAATATCGTGTATCCGATCTTGAATCTGATATCCAAGCATTGAACACAATAAAACCTTGTGAGAATAAGCCTGCGGGTTGTGTTTTATTTTTATAACTATTGATATATATCAGACTGTATTTGATATTATATCAGATATTTGATACAATATTGGATATTCAATATCTGCCACATCATCCCGCAGTTTGGAACACCCTGCGGGTCAAGTAGTGTATTATATATTATATTTTATATTATGATATATTACTATTATATTATTATATGATATTATATTATATTAAATTTTATGTATATTATATTACATTACCATTTATTATATTTTATATTAAATAATACTATATATTAGGTAATGTATTACATTAATTTATACTATTATATTATTATATTATATAATATAATAATAATATTATAATAATATAATATAATATAATATAATATTATACTATTATATTATATCATATCATAATATAATATAATATAATATTATACTATTATATTATATCATATCAAAATATAATATAAAATTATATTATACTAAATTATATTATATTATACTATACTATACGATACTATACTATACTATACTATACTATACTATTATTATATTATACTATTATATTATATTATACCGTACTATTATATTTTACTCATATTAATATTTTTGAAATATAAAAATATTAATCTTCATAAATAATATAATATATATTTACTATTTTAAAATTATATAATGTAATAACTAATTTATTATTTCATATTATATATTTTTAAGTGTTATCAGATATCCGATTTCATATTGGATACTCGATATGATCAGATATTCGATAAGGTTCAGGCCTTACGTTCTAGGTTTGGTACTTGGATAAGTGAAAAAAAGTCAGAGTGGATTTTGAAGCACTTTTAGACGTTTTCAAACTCTATTCTTTTCACATTTCTACTTTTTGGCACACCATGATCGTGCACATACCTACATTATTCATTGGACATGATGACTTATGCAAATCCTTTTATGAGGAAATGAGTAAAGAATTTGAAATGTCAATGTTTGGAGAGATTAAATTCTTTTTTGGCTTGGAAATTCAACAAAAGAAATATGGTATTTGACATTATTTAGTCAAAGTACATCAAGGAGATATTGAAGAAATTTGGAATGGAGGATTCTAGATTAGTTGGAACACCTGTCTACTAGACATAAGCTTTCCAAAAATAATGATTCTGAAGAGATAGATAAGACTACATATAGATCAATTATTGAAAAACTTTAGTATGTGGTACACACAAGATTTGATATTGCATTAGCAGTTGGTATGGTGGGAAGATTTTTTGCTAATCCAAAGGGAAATCATATGATGGAAATAAAAAGAATTATGAGGTATCTAAAAGGTACTAAAGATTATGGTTTGTGGTATAAGAAAGGAGGCAACTTTGAATTGAAATCCTTCACTGATGCTGATTGGGCAGGAAGTATTAATGATAGGAAAAGTACTACTGGTAGAGCATTCTTTGTTGGAAAGAGGCTAGTGTCTTGGACAGGCAAGAAACAAAATGGCATCTCTCAGTTTATAGTAGAAGTAGAATATGTTGCAGCAATAGTTAATTGTTCCAACATCATTTGGTTCAAACAACTATTGACAGGTATGAAGGAAGAAATTAACGATCCAATAGTTATCTTCTATGATAATACCAGTGTATTAGCATATCCAAGAATCTAGTGATGCATACCAAGACAAAGCACATTTCAATAAAGTATCATTTTTTGAGAGAATTAGAGCAAGACAAAGAGGTTAGATTAGAATATGTGAATATAAAGGAACAAATTGCAGACATATTCATCAAGCCATTACCTAAGGATTCATTCTTGTATCTAAGAGGTAAGCTAGGGGTCATTCCCCTATTTGAAGCTTACTGAACAAAGTTTAGTGATGCATCAACCGAGCATTTGAAAATCATATAAGTTGATGTAGTATTGTTAGAGCAGATTGCATATGAATCAATACATTAGGTACATGGAAAATACAATGATTTTTTCTTTGGCATTAGATGTCAAAGAGGGAGAGTTTGCTGTTATATCAGAGAAATTTTGTATCAACAAGTTCATTTTGCATAAGAAGAGATCAATAAGTTAGAGGGAGAGATTTTAGTAAGAGAAAATCATTCCAGAAGGAGAGATTCATGTCAGAGGGAGTTCTCACTAATATAGGGAGCTCTCATGGATGAGAATTAGAATGAAACTAAGGATATTATCCTTACTTCTATTTTCTCTAAAATTTCTTTATATTATGACATATTGTATTTCCATCAATGCCAATGAGGGAGATTGTTGAAAAAAATTATTCAATTGTATGTTGTATTTGATGTTACACAAAATGTCAAGTCTTTATTGACCAGTCAATGATAGCCGATCTCACTTGGGCATCGGAGACAATTTCTTGTGTATTATAAGCATTTAGTTATAACCAAGCTCAAAGATAGTATTGATTGAGCTTAGTCAGTTAATGAAGAAAAGTTTTTATTGATCAAGATCTGTTAGTTATCAAAGGAAAGTTAGCATAAAGTTAGTATTGACCAAGTTGGGTCAGTCAATGAAGGGATCTTATGTGTTGATCATGTACTCAATTATGTATTAGCTATCTGTCAACATATTATGTTTGATAAATTTATTGGTTAACACAAGCCAACTTAAGGGATGAAAATTGTTTAATTAAAAGAGTATTCAAGCTGACTTGACAAGGTGAATCATATATATGAAAGGTCAAGTTGAGGATTGAAGTGTGGAATTGAAGAAGATGAATTAAGGAAGCAAATTTGAAGGATATATGTACAGGGAAGAGCATCCAAGTTGATCGAGCTGCAAAGAACATTATGATCAAGAAGGATCAAGTAATCAAGCCATAACTAAGACCCGAATCAACAAAATCAGTTCATCAACAATTAGGTTATTTGTAGTAGTGAATCAAATATCGTAATAGAGTTAGCCTAATAGCTATTCAAAAAATCCTCTAAAAGGTGGCATTTCTAGAAATAAGTGTCTGAAGACCTATAACAAGGCCACCCCTAATAGGGTGAATTAAATCCTCTAATAGAGTCACACCTAACAATGTGTTTTTTAACCTTTAATAGGGTTGGCTCCTGACAAGGCTCACTTCAAAAGAGTGAAAAACAATAAGTAGTTGCAATTGGTGGTTTTTTCAAATTGGGTTTCCATGTTAAATCTTGGTGTCTCTTGTGTTCATGTTATTTCCTTTATGTTTCTGCAACTAAGTTAATAAAGGCTAATTACATTAATATCTTAAGATCTAATTATCTCTGTACTGAGTGTTAGTAATATATTCAATGTTAACCAAGTTACAAGAGAATATTCAGTGTTAACTGAGTTACAATAGGATTTGGTTTTATATTGTGTTGACACCTTAAAAGGGACTTGGATTTTTTTTTTTCTAGTAACTGATTCAACCCTCCCCTCTAAGTTACTCCTTTCCATTTCCAACAATAGGATCACAATCAAGTATCATTTTCCTATACTTCATCTAGATGATTTAATGAATATGCTTGTAGAAGTGACATATTTTACAAAGATTGGTCTACGAAGTGGATATCACTAAATCCCTATCCAAGAAGGGGATGAATAGGAGACAACTTTCAAAACTAGAGATGGATTAAATGAGTGGATGGTTATTCCATTTGACTAATCTAATGTAGCTAGAACTGCCATGAGGCTAATGAATTTTATTGCATCCCTACATCAACAAGTTTCTATTAGTTTATTTTTACAATATAATGATTTTCATTAAAGGAAAAGACAAACACTTGCAAAATTTGAGGATCATACTAGGGGTGTTGAGGATAGAGAACTCTATGCCAATTTGAAGTAGTGAAAGTTCATTCAAAAGAGTTTGGTTTTCTTGTGACTTTCCATTTATAGTGCCCAAATGGATGCAAAGAAAGTTAGAGACATTCTCAATGGCCTAGTCCATGTAGCACACAAAAGGTGAGAACTTTCCATGGGTTGGCTACTTTCTATAGAATTTTTTTTTACAATTTTAGTAGAATTGTAGCACCCATTATATATTTTACTAAAGACAATGAATTTTTGTGGACTAAATAAGTGGAGAAAAGTTTCTAGTATCTAAAAAAGAGGGTCATTGAAAATTCTATATTAGTGTTACCAGATTTAATAAAGTGTTTGAGGTGGAGTGTGATGCTTCACATGTGTGTACTGGATCTATACTTAGTCAAGTATGTAATCCCATTTGCTTCTTCAATAAAAAAATGAATGATGTGCAAGAGAATTATTCAACTTATGATATAGATATGTATAAAATTATAAAAGCTTTGAGACATTGGAAATAGTATCTGGTGCCAAAGGAGTTTGTGTTGTTTACAAATCATATTTCTTTGAAGTAATTGAACACATAGAAGAATAGGAGACATGCCAAATAAATCTGTTTTTTGCAAGACAATAATTTTATTTTGAAGGATAAATTAGGGAAACAAAACTAAGTTTTAGATGCCTTAAGTAGACATGTAGTAATTTTGACCACCATGGAGCCTAAAGTAATTATTTTTGATGTAATTAATAATATGTATGAATCTGATAGTGATTTATGGGAAGTTGTAGGCTAACTAAAAAATATAGTGCCTAGGAAAATAGAGAATATTCATGTGAATATTTTATGTAGGATGACTACTTATATTAAAAAAAAAAAGTTATGAATTCTAGTTGGTTATATGAGAGAAGATATTATTGGAGAGTTTCATAGCACTGCTATCAATGAACATTTTGGAAAGGATATGACAATATCCTTGGTAGAAAATAAATACTACCAGCCAAAGATGATGCAATGCATAGCTATATGTGTTGCAAGGTGTAGAATTTGTCAAGTAGCTAAAGAGAACTCATAATGTATTCACCATTACCTATACTAATAGAACTATGGACAAATCTAAGCATGAATTTTTATTGGGGTATTGTGACACATAATGAGGTAATGTTTCCATCTTTTTTTGTTCATAGGTTATGATAAATGGCTTCTTTTATTGCTAACAAGAAAAATAGTGATTCTACAAGGGTGGAAAAATTATTCTTTAAAAAAATCGTTAGGTTGTATAGTGTTCTAAAAACCACATCACTACTACTTGGGACACTAAGTTTTTGGGTCATTTTTGGAGGACTATATTGGAAGTTTGGGGAAAAAGGTCCAATTTTCTATTGTATATCATCCTCAAATAGATGGGTTAACAAAGGTGGTCAGTTAGAGTTTTGGTAAGATCCAAAGATGCATTATTGGAGAGAAGCCAAAATAAGAGGATTTCATATTAACCTAGGGAAAAAATACTATAATAGTTTAGTGAATAGGTCAACAAGTAAATTTCCATTTCAAATTGTCCATGAAAAGATTTGCAAGGGTGTTATAGATTTGTTACAACTGCCCTAGGTGATAGAATTAGTGATGATGGATCTATGTATTTGTCGAACACCTCTACCAATTGTAGAAAGAAGTAGGACATTCTATACATGGCAATAATGAGAAGTATAAAGCTACAATAGATACCAGTTGCAACAACCATATTCAATGAAGGTAACTTAGTGATGGTAGATACTTGATATGGGAGTGATTTCCTATCTATACCTATGAAAATATGAATTACAAGAAGATTCATCCTTGCATAATAATAAAGAAAATCAATGATTATGGGCCTATGAGGTTAGCTTGTACCAAAAAATTTAGATATTTCTTGTATATTTAATGTTTTTGATTTGTATGCATTTCATGCATAGGCTCATGATGATGATAGTGGACATGAAATGTCTTTGCAACATCAAATCCCAAATAAGAGCAAGGAAAAGATTGCATGAATTTTGGATCTAAACGAACTATATCCATTGACAAGGTCAATAAAATAGGTATTTGGTATAGGGGGATGGGTTACCTGCAATGTGTATCACATGGATACTAGAGTTGGAGGTAATGAAATTAGACCCCACAAATTTGTAGTAGTTTAAAAACCATAATTTATAAGAGTTGTATTTTTTCAATAGGGAAAAATGATGCAGAGACTTTTAAGGGTCACAACTTTTGATTTAGAGGTCTATTTTTGCTAAAAAATTTATATGTGGCTTCCATATGAGAATTTAATTAGACTTTCATTGAATCTCAACTTGATAGGTCTCTATTTGAAAAATTTTCAAGAGTTAGAAAGTTACTTTGGGCCTCCAAAATCAAATTTTAGTTATTTTTTTGGTTTTTAGAAAGTTATCTTCAAAATCATGTTTCCAATTTCAAAGCTTAGTTAATTCTTTTAGGGAAGTTTAAGAGAAAAAAACTAGCTTCATAGGATTTATTTTAAAAAATACTAAATTTGCAATTTGTTTTGAAAAATTGTTAAAAAAAGAAATTTAAGGATTTTAGTTAAAATGGATTTTTTCCTCTTTGCAATGACAAAGTAGTTGGAAGAATAATGCAGAGTAATTGAAGTTATGAAATCTATAGTGTTTTTCTTTTCTTTTATGTTTTATTAATGCCTTAAGGAATCTCACTACATCAAATTATGTTAAGTTAAAACTTATTTTCGAGCCGACTCCTTGTGTGCTCCATTGTATATCTATATGTTAGGTTTGATGTTGGCTTTACAATATATGTTATTGCATGCGATTCATTTGGATCTACTTAAAAATATGTTTTATAATATTTTTCAATTTTCTTTATCTCTTGAAGTGGACTACAACTATTGCAGTTAGATTTCATGGACAACTTAATAGAGATTTTTTTTCTTCTATTTTGGTCGACATAGTTGAAAGTTTTGATGATGAAGTTGATATTTATAAAAGATAATTATAGTATGTTGAAGTTTTGATTAATCATGGATCATGTGGAATTGTATCTATTGAATGAAAGTGTAAATATTAGTTTGATGATGTATCTTCATGATCATATGTTTTGTAGTTTTAGTGTTTGAGGCACCAAAGTGCATGTTTTATTTGTTGTGAAGTTGATTACTCGAGATATTGATTCTAGGATGGCTTCTTGATTAAATAGTTGTTGAAGACATTATGTTGAAGGTTTGTTCATATATATATATATATATATATATATATATATTTTGATTCACAATATTACCATAAGTCCCTAAACTAGTATGTCCCTCGTATCTCGTGCTAAAGTTTTGTACCTTATCCTACAACTCATATTTAAAATAATGAGTCTGTTTGATGGTGAGCTTCTTGATAGTGAGTCCAACAATTTCATTATAATATTGTTCTACACAGTGTGAGTTGGATCTCACCATAATTATTTCTTTGTGGAAAGTCTGGTATTCATAGATGTTGATCATTACTAAGTTGGTATAGATTAATTAATATAGAATTATGATAGAAAAAGGTAATTCGGATGACTTAAACATCACATACTAAGGCTTGATTCCTAAGCTAGAAGTGTTAAATAATCAAAGTTGACTTATTTTTCTAAACTTAATTTCTTCCTTAATATGTGATGTTTAAGAATAACCGAGACAATTCCTGACTGATTCACCTCTCTTATTCTCACAATGTGTTCAAGATAATCAATTGTTAAAAAGACGGAAATCTCCTTCTTCATTTTGGAAGAGAAAGTCTAAAACTAAAAGGATTCTACTTCAAACTTAACTGTGAAAATTTTCGTGATGACGCTCATCCCAGCTAGTCCTCAGCTAATTTTCCTACCATTTGTCCATTTTCACTACTTATAGTTTTTGCCAGCTTTGGAACTCCTTTATCTTGTACCCACGTAGCATGTAGTTTCTACAGCCTTACATGCACAATAGTGCTTTTCATTTCTCCCTTGGAGACGCATGAAATTGTTATGTGATGCTATGGGTCATTACGTTGCAAGTTTGGTCCTTCGAGCTTGATACACTTAGCCACATGGAATGTGTCGGGACAATTAAAACGTAGGGTTGCAAAGCAATCACATGGTGCCATTTTTTTAGTGTGAGATTAATATGATTTTAGACCAAAGAGAGTAACTGTATGACGTGATCATAGTCAAATTTGAAACGACAAGGAGTGAAATCAATGAAACTAAGACACATCATGGGTCTAGTAGGCGTGGCGAGCTTAATAGACAATGGAAAATTTAAATATCAGGTAGCCTTTGTACTATATTTGTGAGACATATTTTCTCCCATACAATATATGTATTTGAGGTTTTATTTTAAATATATGTGAGTGTTTTATTCTAGTAATCAATAGTCCATATCTTGGGTATTTGTACAAGTTAGGGGAGATTAGTCTTTTACGGATGAGATTATTCGTCTATAAGATGTCCTACCTCTTAAACTTAGAAGAGATTCAGACCCAAGATCATGGAGAATTATCTACAACCTCAAGCTAACTCTACTATCATGCACGCTAAGACTTTCCTCCCATCATAAATTTACACAAGATTTCCTCCATCCTAGCCTAGTACTAAGCAGTCTATATCTTCCGTACTTGTGCGAGTTAGGGTGAGACTAGTCTGCCCACAGGTGAGATCAGCTACTCACAAAATGTCCCACCTCTTAAACTTAGGAGTAGATTCGATCCCAAGACTATAAGAAATTACATACAACCTCAAGCTAATTTTGCCACCCATAAAGACTAATATGCTTCCCAAGATTGACACCATATGCAAAGATTTACCTCCCATCATATTTACACATGATTTCGTCCATGGAGGCCTACTTGGGATTCCTATCTGAGGGGAAATATTTAGAATTAAAATACCTCAATATGGACAATTATAAATTTTCTTTTATCTATTATTAAGTATATCTCACAATTGATATTGTATAAGTTTATCTTAGCCTAGTGATAAGAAGTCTATATCTTCCATACCTGTGCGAGTTAGGGTGACGCTAGTCTGCCCTCAAATGAGATCAACTACTCACAAAATGTCCCACCTCTTAAACTTAGGAGCAGATTCGATCCCAAAACTATTAAAAATTACACACAACCTCAAGCTAATTCTACTACCTATACAGACTAATATACTTTCTAAGATTGATACCATATACAAAGATTTATCTCCCATCATATTTACACAAGATTTCACCCATGCCGGCCTAGTGGGATTCCTGTATGAAGGGAAATATTTAGAATTAAGTTACCTCAATATTGACAATTTTAAATTTTCGTTATCTATTATTTAGTATACCCAATAGATATTGGATAAGGTCATGTTGATTTGTTATTATTATATAACACTGTCCTACCAAAATAGAGCATTTAGTTATAAATTTTATTGGATTCTTTAGCATGGTGATTATCAAATTTCCAAAACGTTCACAACATCATAAAAACATTTTAACAGAACATTTGGCATTGTAATCAGACATGACATTAGGAAGAAAAATCTAAAAAGGATATCCTCACAAGAATCCCACTATGAAAAATATCATTACACAAGGATGTGTGTAGCACTCAATGATTGGAAGTGACAGAAAATACAATTAGAAAACTCTCCTTACAAGTGGAACAAGTCAAGCCAATCAGGTTACTATCTCAAGTAGCAAACAATCATTGGAATCCTTCTCGATGGTCTTCAATCACTCATTATAAATTAAGATTTAATTGACGACCGTCCAGAGAGTGAACCAATCAACGTTCGTCGTTAATGACGTCAAGCCCTTAATCAATCAATAAAAACATGATAAAATTCTTGCCAAAAAATGACATATTATTGAAAAGCTTGGATGGCACACACCACAAGTATCTCTTTCCCACACCACAACTGCTTCTTTCCCATTACTAGTAAATACAATATGGATGTTGTTTATTTAAAGAAGTTTCTATATATTTCAAGCGTTTCTTTTGTTGCAGCATAGGAATTGAGAATAGGAGCGGTTATTCCAATTACAACTATTTTTTGGAATGGGCATATGCTCATTTAGTGGTAAAATAGGAATATATTTCTATTCTCTATTCTAATTGATACACCAAACAGAAAATAGGAAACAACCAAACAGAACCCCAAATTAATATGTAGTTGAAAGCTTATTCTAATATCTAATTTTGAAATATTCAATAAGCATCACATATTAAGATTGGTTTTTTAGTTTTAAAGTATAAATAGTTAAAATTGATTTTTTTTTCAAACCTAAATTTTTCCTTAAATGATATTTAAACTTAATTTAAATATAATACATCTTTCTTTTATAATAATAAAGGAGAAACTTTTTCGATTGTGATTAATTTGATAAATAATAAGATGAAATGAAAGAACAAGAGACTTTATGTACACCTTGAGTAAGACAAAGCATCAATCTGATATAAATCTTATGTATTGAAAAGGAAGCTAGGACTTTACCGAATGAAACAAATTCTAAAGATTACACAAACAAATGATTAAGATGGTATCGACTATTCCCAAACTAAATGGAAAGACTAAAGTGTTATGAGAAACATGTATCTGATTCTAACACTTTTTGTGCCCATGTCTGCGAGTATACTATTTTTGTGTCAGTTAAATTATTACAGCTAAATTTTACATTACAGTTCAATTATTGGTATAGGAAGTAGAACTTGAAGCATTGCAAGGGTCGTGAGATAACGACATGATTCTCGTCGTATTGAAGGCCGACTTTTTTGGCCTAAATCAATCTTTTTCTCTATAGATTTCAGTACTGAGAAGGATTCTAGATTTTCAGGAAAAATGTTATGTAAATTACAATGAATATTTACCAATTTGATTCTCTCACCATTGGAGTATATAATAGAAGATAATACAAAAGCAAATAGTGGGTGGTGTAGAATAAGTTGAATAAAATATATTGCAAACTGATTTGCTGAGATGGGTACGGAAGAAAAGATAAAATAAGTAATTATCTTCACAGGTCATGAAAGTCTTTTCACAAGTTCGCTTGTGGAGGGTGTCCAAAGCTTAGGCTCCACACGCTTGTCAATTCACTAGTTATGACGGAGAAGGACGGCTTTGAAGAGGCACGTGTTTTGCCGGCTATTTGACCAAAAACAAAAGGATGGTCTCTTGATTTGATTTGCAGAAGCAATAATGGACCCTGCATTTGATAATATGACCCATGAATGAATTGGACAGATTGGTATGTTGCAGTAGAATGGGCAACCCTGCTTTTGGAAGTTTTTGCATGTTATCCTTTCATTTATGAGATTTTGTGATTTTGTTGTCATTTCAATGTCGTATTATTTTTCTGATATTTTTTCTTGAAGATTCATAATTTTTTTTTAATACTAAGAGTCAAAGATTAAGGGGTATTTATTCTGTCAAAATCTGTGAATGCATACAACTTTGACCTCACCTCTTGTAGTATTAGAGCCAACAAGACATAACAATTTAATGAAATACATTTATATACTTTGAAGAGCAAAGAGAGAAATGTAATAAAACTGATTATTATGGAAGAAAGGTGGGTGAAATTGGAGACGATAACTGTCATTGAGAAGGATATTAGGGCATTATTTGACCAAATGTGAATATGGAAACTCTCTCTCTAAGAAATCCAAGCTCGAAGAGAGATAGGAACTTAAACAAACTATGATATAAGTAAAACAAATTTGAACAAGGCCTAAATGCTATTACTACGTCAATGTTAATGGTTAATCAACAAAGATGTCATGGGAGTTATCCAAGGTAGTCAAGCATTAAAAAACAGAAGCTCAAGAAATAAGGCAAGTAGGCATGAGAAGAAAATGACAAGGATTGCCAAGAAAAACTAACACAAAAATAAAGGCACAGGGAGTACCTAAATCCCTTATTACCAATTGAAACATAATTGATTGCTTAAATAGCTCTTGTTATTTGTTTACTACTTTTAATTTATTAATGTTTATGATATTAATAGTTATGCCTTTTGTGCTAGTTTGATTATTTGAACTTTCTCATTGTCTTTTGTTGTTGTTAGTGATTGAGTTAAATTATAACCTATAATGACTTTTGATTATGGTTGAATTGTTTTTTAAGACACTCAAAACCATTAAAAGAGAGTCTTAATATAATTTAACATTAAATAATACAATCCAAAATTGGAAAGTTTCTTATAGATCAAGCATGACAAACTAGCAACAAAAAGATAGAAAAATAAATACAATAAAGATCCACAGATAGAAAAACAAATACAATAAAGACCCACGAAAGAATAGAGAAAACTATGCCAAAATCTTTAGAGTATCTACTGCTTCATTTTCAAGATGATTCATATGATGCAAAAACTTTGTTAGTTCTTAAAAATCCTGAGGAGTCTTCTCTACATTTCTCTTTAGATTATCTCTAGTTCTCTTGTTGGCCCTGTAGGATCCTCTTGACATTTATCTTTGTAGATGTCGAGATCCACAATTATTTTGGTTAGATACACATTCTCTAGATTGTCCACCGTAGTGTTCTTACTATCAAAAGTCATCTTAATGACCTTGTAACTAAGGTTCACAACTACATGAAGGGTTTCCTTAATACTCTTAATTTCTCTTCAAGGAAAAGAAACTTTACCTTCATAGTCCTTTTTAAGCTTCTCTATTTCCTCAACAATTTTATTAAGGTAGTCTACCACACAAATTTTCTCTTCTTTAGTCCATAATTCCATATCTTTATTGTCTTCTTTATTTTTGTCATTGATTCCAATTATCTCAATCACATTTTGTTTTCTTCTCATTTCACCTTGTTTTGTTTATCTTTCCTTGATTTCACGAAAGACCCAACATGAGTCCAAAAAATCAATGACTCCATCTCTAGCAATAGCCAAAATATCATAAACCTTTTCTTGATCAAGCTTAACCTAATGCGAATCAACATTTAGAGTGATGAAACCTAAGTATCCTCCCTATTTATGATAGGGTAGGATGAATATGTTGGACTAAGCTATACCAATCAGGAAAATGATGAGCGATGAACTCAAGCAATCGGTTAACAAGAAATCTAAAAGTGTTGCAAGCACAACCACTGATAGAATGGAGTACAAGTCAAGATAGTAGAGTGAAGAGAGAAGTGTGAATGCTAAATGACCATAGCCCAATTATGACTAATGTGATGATATGAGAGGAAGGTATGAACATGAAAAATATTGATCCCTAAGTCTCATTTTCTATTAGTTTCAAACACTTAGTCATTCATATGGAAGTGTTGGTTGGTCATCACTGCAATCGAGCTATCCTATGAAGGCTAAGCAATGAATATAGGACTTGTTCATATTTTAGTTGAAGCCAAGCTATACTAATATTGCCAAGCAAGTCTAAGTCTATGGTTTTCATGTACTCCTATACTGTAATCCAAGTTGATCATAATGCTATATAAGCCAAGCTACCAAGAGTCACTTCATGCCAAGTCATATAAAATGTGCCAAGCAGACAAGAGGCTAAGGGACAACATGGATATCACCTATGATCAAGCATCAAAGTGTTCATGTGCTAAGCAAGCCAATTTTGTTATATTTGTTTGGAATGACACAAACAATGAGGTAAACCATTTTATTTGACTTGTATGCATGATTTAATGATCAAGGTGTAAATCATGGAGTTGATTTCATGTTTTGTTTAAGATCATTAATTTCTATGCATAGTGAATAATCAATAAAAAAATGGAAAGTATAAGAGGAAAAAGTGAAGGATTTGGATCATTAATCTTGATCTAGAAACTTCCATAGTTGGTTATAAAAGAAGGATCTAAACCCTATTTTAGGTGTGTATGAGAGAAGAAAAGTTTTGATTGTAGAAGTAAAGTTTGAAGGTGAATCAGATAGAGCAAATAAGCAGTTCAAAGATAGTGAAGTGCATAACAAAGGTAGATTAGATCATTGAAAGGACCAGTCTTGGAAATAGGAGATCTGTAATCTGCATATTAAGTTGAAACTAAAGGATCAAGTACTGCTACATTTTTTTACAATGTGAGCTATGGTAAATCTCTTAACAGATTGTTCCTAATAGACCTTTATAAATATACCAAGAGAGTGCTTACTTATCTGTATGTTTAAATCCTTTAATCAAGGTAGACTAAACAAGTCTGTAAGCTCTTAACAGGGTAGACCCCTCATAGGGTAGATCATCATAAGTAATCAAATTTGTAGGCCTAATAGGCAAACCTTATTGCCATTGTAGTGAATATTTGTGTGTACCATCCCGAACTCATTTTTACCTTGGAGGTTTTCTGAGTAACCAAAATCTTTTTGTTATGTGTTAATAATTTAATTACATGTTTATGAATGTGATTCTAGTATTTAGATCTAAGACATCACTGCAATAAATATTTATATGATTTATAATATTGTTGAGATAAGGATTTGTTGTGAAGTTATCATATTGAATAATTGTTTGAAAGGTTAAAGTTTTATTGATTCTGATTCACCCCCCCTCTCAATATCTTATTTTCCCATTAGACTTCCAACAAACAAAGCGATGTAGCCAAGTAGTGCGGTAGAATGAGGCTAAAGCATGCAAGGTCAAGGTTGATTTATGGAGGTGTAAGCATGATAAACAAGATATTGAGAGTGGGGGGGGGGGGGGGGGGGGTGTGAATTAGAATCTCTAACACTTTAAACTTTTCACCAATTCATTCACATCGATTAGTAACTTGTGTATGTACTTGTAATGTAAACTTGCTATAACATATAAAATTGATCAATTACATGCATGAAAATGAAAACACATAACACAATATTTGTTACCCATAAACCCTCCAAGATGAAGGTACATAAAATTGGGGTGGGGATGACACCCAAAAACTTTTAGTACTGTAGTAATAAAGTTAACCAGTTAAGGTTACAATGTTTCATCATAAAATTTGATCTACTTTGTGAGGAGTCTGCCCTATTGAAGGCTTAAGAGACTACTAGGTCTCACCTTGTTAGAGGATTTAACACTTATAAAAAAGTAAGGATTTTGTTAGGAGATTTACAAAGATCTATTAAGACCACTTTGTTAAGAGATTACCTTGATTCAAGTTGGTTAAAACTGATTCAGTACCTTACTCTTAGTTTTCTTTGCAAGCTAATTTTGAGTCTTCTCCTTGTTAATTGATCCTCTCCTCTGATCTAATATCAATTGTGTTTCCCTTTCACTTCACTTCCATGACTAGGTCACTTTCTCTATTCGATGATAACAAAATCCTTCACTTACTTCTAATTTTTTCACAATCCTTTACTTATTGTTTGCATGCATACACCTCTCTATCTTTTCTCTTACTCCACATACATTCTTTCTTCTTTTTCTTCTCTTGTTTTTTACAATCTAGGTTAAGATCATTGCTATTTAAAGAATTTTGTCAAGAGTTTTCTAGATGGTTCCATGTTTTGCCTCTTCATCTTGATTGTTGAACAAACAACATAGGGATCTATGATCCACATCATGTAAATGTTCTATAACAACCTCTTTAAGTATTAAATTTTCTATAAAAAAAAATCTTCAAGTATTAAATATACCTTCCAAGTTGGCCTAATATTTATTTAACCTAAAACTCTGTTGCGTTCTTGACTTTTATGTAAACTCTGCATTGCTCGATCTTTACTATTTCTTGATGCTTGGTATTACTATTGCTTGGCCTGCATTACCCTTTTGATGCTTGGCATGTATTGTGCTTAACACACACTATATAGCTTGACACTTGTATGTACTTGGTTGTTGATGAGCTCGGCTCGTATAGAAAATACTTGGTAACCGTACACTTACTTGGATCCTATAGTTCTCAATACATACTTACCTATGTACATGACTTGACCTATATAGAGTAGCTCAATCAAAGTGATGACCATCTGAATCTTCCTTGTAAATGACTAAGTGGTTGACAGTAATATACAACAATAGTTAGGGATACCAACAATCTGCCCCTTTCACAGTAGTGGAAAAAATATTTTGTCATATTTACATCATTACACTACAATATGATTAACAATCTCCCCCCCTAAGTCTTATGACTTATGTATGATGAATAAACAATGAAAATGTGAATAAAAAATCCATTTCACCTTTATTTAAGTTTGTATTCTTTATCCCTTCATAACTCTCTTCCCCTTTTAAAACTCTTTCCCCCCTTGTTTTTGAACACTATATATGTCATTGTTGTTGGGGTTTAATGGGTGGAAGTAATCCATATTTTTCAATGAATTCTTTATGAACTCTAGTAATCATGGAAAATTCATTATCCCATGTGGTTCTTATTTCTTCCAAAACATTATTCTACAACTAAAGTCTTGCATCCAAATCAATTAAACTATCAGCCACTGGTAAATTGTGATCTTCTATGATAAGATCTTGTGTTTTTTTTTTTTTTTTTAGTTCTCTCTACATGACCTCCAAATGAGGTATCATCATCACCTAAATAGAGATCAATTTGGATCTCATATTGCTATCAGCTACCTAAAGCTCGACCAATGTTCCTTGAACATTTAGTAGACTATTGTAATGATCAATGCTTGATCTTGTTGTCTCTGAAATAATGTTTCTAGATCTCTTCATCTTAGCCTGAATTTCATTTATTTGGGCCTGAATATTATTAGTAAATCTTGGTACATCTAAAAAAATTGTGTACAAATGTTGTACCTCTTGAATTAACTTAATCATAACCTATACTCTCTCTTGTAATTGCACTTTCCGATTGACAATAGTAATGGATACTTTTTCGACAACCTTGGTTTCAAATCTTCTTTTTAACTAATCCATTAACTTCACATTTGACTCCATAAGTACTAGCAAAGCCGATTAACCCCTTAGAAGCAGACCATAGGGGTGTTTTTCTAGTCAGCTCCTTAGGATTTTTTTCTAGTCGGCTAATAAAGAGGTTTTAAAAAAAATAAAATTTGTATATAAATATGAGTTTCATTTTTTACAATTTGCATTTATGTGAAATCAAGTTATTGGCTTTTGAATTGGGTAGAAAGAAATATTTGACAAACTTCAACCTATTTTCAAATTTTGGAGGAAGAATTTACGACATGGGCAATAAAGATAAAAGATCAAGTAAATATGCACGAAGAAAAACTAAGGAACAAGAAGATGAAAATCGTCAAAAAATGCTAGCAAGATACTATCTTAGATCAGGTACACATGCACAATCTTTTTTCCAATGTATTTATTTAGTTTATTTAGTTAGGATTAGGGTTTAAATCCAATTAGGAATATCATATTTATCTTAAATTAGCATTACTAGATTAACTTAATATTAAGTGTTTATTTGAAATTATGTTCATATTTAGGCCATTAGGGTTTATCCAATTATGTCCATATTAGTCCTTAGGGTGAATATTACATTATGAATAAATTTAAATTATGAATTTATTTAGCATGGGAATTACCTTGTTTATTCAATTATGTTAATAATTTATAGTCCATTAAGGTTTATTAGATTATGATTAAAATTAAATAAATGAATTTATTTAGGACGTAGTCAACCAGGACAACCTATCGACATTGGAGAAGGTTCATCCCAAGTTCAAACAGGTACATGTGCATCTCTTGCAAGTATATAATATAGATCTTTCTAGAATTCTAGGTCTCTATCAAACTTTATATCTTTAATTTTTAAATTTAGTGAGCAATATTTCCCCTTATAAACTTACTTGATTTTATTTGTTATATCGTGCACGTGCAATTCTAGTAGATGATGAAAATGTTGGACATGAGGAAATTGAAGATGAAGCAATGGATATTGAAGAAGGACCATCTGAAGGTTAGATAATTTAATCAAGTACATAATATTTCACTCTTGAGTTAAACATGTATATATGTATACATTTATGTCCCCTAGATCTAGATTGTATCTTAAGACTTTGTTTCATTTTTTCTTGTGCAGCCCGAGATCAAACAACAAATGAGAATGTTAATTTAGCTCAAAGATTGAAGAGAAAAATTAATCATAGAAACATAGATCATTTAATTGAAATGGATGTGGAAACATTGAGAGAATATGCTAATCAACCTACACATACTACGAAGAGGAAATTGAATAAAAAGTCTAAAGACATAATTGCACAATTTAAGAATCTATCAATAGTGGAGAAAACTCAACTATTATCAATTTCACTTCTCAAAGATGAATTAAAAGAGCCACTAAGACTATTGGGTATAGATACAAGTATAAAAAAGATGAGGACTTCTAAACTAGAAAAAGATATTGTTGAAAGTGTTAAGGAAGGGTTACATTCCATTGGGAAAAAAACTAGATCTGCAGATAAATCCATTGCACGAAGAGTGATACTAACATCTATTTTAAATAAGAAAACATCCCAAAATAGACAGATCTCTTCATTATCATCTCATTTCGGGTATAGTCGAAAGACAGTACTACATTATCTAAAAAGGAGAAACAATTTGAATGATAGTACATTAGAAGGCAATTGGGCACTAATGTGTAGAGCTCCTCGATCTGACATGATTGGGGAAACAGTTAAGAACTTAGTTATTCAATTTTGGATTGATAATACTCGTCCTTCACCAAATAGAAGAGATATCATCAAGCAGAGGATTGGGCCCAAGGAATATATTCAACACGCAAAACATTGGTTGGATGTCACTCAACATGAATTGTATCTCTTATTTTGTAATTTAAATCCTAACATAAAGATTGGACAAACAATGTTTGAAAGATTGAAGCCCTATTTTGTGAAGATAAATAAATATTTTTGAAACATGTTGTTGTCGATATCATGTTGAATTTGATCTGTACTATGAAGGGTTTTGAAAGATGATAGAAGAAAGTGGTGAAACTTCTCAAAATACTTTTCCTAAACGATCGAGTCAATTCATAACATCAATCTTATGTGACAAACCAAATGATTGTGTCCGTGAAATAGATTGCATAAGAGGAACTTGTGAAACATGTGGTAACTTGACTAAATTTCCTTTGAGAGAAGAAGATACTAATACGACAAGGATGGTAAAATGTAAGAGATATAAGTACATAAAGTCAGAAACAAAAGCTGGAAAAGAATCAACAAGGTTAGAATATGTAGAGGATGAGATATCGACTGGAGAATTTATGTCAAATTTTCGTAAATTGATTCAACCATATATACGCCATGCATTTTTTGCTAAGTGGCAAGCAAAAAAATTTCAGACACTAAGAGAAACTTTCCCACTTGGAACAATTCTATTTGTTGTTGACTTTGCAGAGAATTACTCTTTCGTATCTCAAAAACAACTTCAAGCAGAATACTACTATACTGAGCAGGTTACTATTATGGTTCAAGTGTCTTATCGACATGCACAAATTGATTTGGATGGTGTGGAAAGTACAAATCAAGCACAAGTCATTAAAAAAGAGTATCACTTTTATATTAGTGATGACAAAGAACATGACACACATTTTGTGGAACATTGTTTTAAGACATTTTTTGAATATTTGAAAAACAAAAACATTAAAATAGAAAAAAATTTGGTATGGTCAGATGGATGTGTAGCACAATTTAAATCAGCTAGACCATTTTATGCATTATGTAGATATCATCGATACCTTAATATACCACACATTTGGAGTTTTTTTGAGAGTGGACATGGAAAGGGTGAGCATGATGGTGCAGGAGCTTGTATCAAACGTGCTTTAAGAAAGTATCAAATGGACTATAAAGGATATCACATTAATAATGCTCATGATGTGGTTGAGTGGTGCAAAACACATTTTTTGGTGCCAACAAATATAGATAACACATCATCAGAAGCGAATCGAGTCATACCATTTAGAGTGTTTTGGGAGGTATCAGGTATATATAAATTAATTTGTTCATATTTTTAAATTGAATCTTAAATTTATATTTAATATGTTACCTTAGATGATCTCTAACTAAATTATGGACCTTGTGTACACATTCAGGTGTTGATAGAAGATCAATGCATGCATGCAAGAGGGTAGAGAAGACACGATATTTGCATTCAGTCATGAGTACAAATAGTAATGTGTGGTCATTGTATACAAGAGAATACTCATGTTTTTGTCCTAATTGTATTGATGAAGACTATGGTGGTTGCATTAATCAAGAACGTGGATATGTGGGTGAATGGACTTTGGTGCCACTAGATGTTATTAATACGAATGAGTTTGAGGACGAAAACTATGATGATATTCCATTGATTTCTAGTGATTATAACCATATTTCAGGATTGATCAGAGTTGGTATGTATGAACTATATATATACTTGGATCATGTACATGTATACATTTTTCATAATTTTGGTTAATTTTTATTATATATATGTACTTATGTAAATGACGTGTATCCAGAATTTTGACATATATAAGTTTGTGTAGGAAATGTTTTTGCAGTCATAGCAGAATCGGAAAATGTAGAAGGTGCTAGCTATTATTTATTACGTTGCACCATGGAAAGAGAGAAGCTAACAAAGACTGAAATAAGTGATGAAATTGGTTTTCCCACAGGTTAGTATATAGTTGAATTATGTATATATGTTTGTCAAGTATCTATATTTTTAATGAATTCAAATTCTTTGACTTAAATTCAAGATTGATGTATTTTTTAAATGTGTACATGTGCAAGTTCTGTTGTTGTACAAGGAACATATTTGAAGCAAATAAAAGTACTTAAAAGTGGGATTCATTTCATCGATTATCAACCTAACAATAAGGTATATCAATATAGTAACCATGTTATTGCCACTGGTCTAACTCTTCATCCAGTCAAAGGACCTGGAATACGTAAGTGGAGGCTCCATATTGATGACCATGAGAAAATATTAAATGTTATCCAAGAACGAGTTGATCCACTTGATATGAGATAGAAACAACTCCTAATTTGAAATGTAACTCAAGAACAATTTGAAATTTGGTTCAAACTATTTGAAATTTGGTTGAACAATCATTTGATCAATTTGAAATTTCATGAAATAACTAATTTTCTAAATTGAACTTTTACTCTTTCATTTTGAATTTTCTAAAGTAACTAATTATAGAAATTATGAACTTATATGTACATGTGTGTACGCTAATTACTTGACATGTGCACCTTGAGGGAAAGAGATTTGAACACCACTTGTCTTAAGAGGATGAAATTAGGAGTTTGTAAAATTAATTATATTGAACTTTCTATTTCACTTAACTTGTCAATTTTTGGACACATGTACGCTTTCAATTTAACTAATTAGGACATGTGCTTTCAATTTCAGGACATGTGAGCTTTCAATTTAACTAATTACCTGACATGTGAGCTTTGAATTTTAGGACATGTGAGCTTTCAAGTTCAAATTGCGATTTGTTTAATTAAATTTTGAACATGTACATGTTTTAAGTTGGACTTGAATTAGAGCATTGGGCTTAAGGGGATAAAATCCTAGGATACATGTGTGCACTTGAATTAAAATTTCACTATGATTAAAATTTGAAATGTAACTCAAGAACAATTTGAAATTTGGTTCAAACTATTTCAAATTGTGTTGAACAATTTGAAATTTGGTGTCCAATAACTAATTTTCTAAATTGAACGTTTACTCTTTCATTTTTAACTCAATGCAAGAATTCATTTAACTTTCTAAATTATATTGAACTTACTCTTTCATTTAACTTGTCAATTTTAGAACACATGTACACTTTCAATTTAACTAATTAGGACATGTGCTTTCAATTTTAGGACATGTGAGCTTTTGATTTAACTAATTAATTGACATGTGAGCTTTCAAGTTCAAATTGCAATTTGTTTAAACTAAATTTTGAACATGTACATGTTTTAAGTTGGACTTGAATTTTACAACATTGGGCTTAAGGGGATACAATTCTAGGATATGTGTACAAATAAAAGGGATGAGTTCTATAGATTTACTCGAGTTAGGAATTATGTACAACTAATTACTTGATACTTTAACATTTAATACATGTTCAATATATTACCAAACATTTAAATTACATGAACTATATATATATATATATATCTAAATTTAATCAATATATTAAATATGCATGTACATATCTAAATAAATTACTTACATATCTTAGATAGAAACAATTTATAATATACTAGATCTAGATCTAGTATGTACATTAGATTCCACAACATAATGCAACATGTATCAATCATCTCGAGAACAAATAAAAAAAACATGTATCTATCTAGAGATCTATTAGAAGATAATATCAAATATAAATATAGTGTGCACACATGTAGACATCTAGCTAGCTTTTAAAATTAGAGTTTAGCATTTAAATTTAACAAATTTTAGGATCTTAGTGTACATACATCTTGATTCTAGGGTTTAGTATAATTTAGGGTCATGGTTTAACATTTATTCAATTATAGCTTATAGGTTTGTACATGATCATTGCTAGAAGTATGGTTAGAGGGTTAGGGTATGGGTTTACATCATGTTGAACTAGAAGTATGATTCTGACGGTTAGGATTTGTATTAGCAATAAAAATTTTGATTATGGTTTTAACACATAGTTTAAATAAATTTATATAATTAAAGTTAGGATCAAGTATTAATATGATTTACTATTTAATGTTGGGGTTTATCATTTAGACCTCTGCAGTTCAAATTGAGATTTAGAAAAGTTTTATGGTTTCAAGTGTGCATCTAAGATTAGGGGTTATAATTTATGATTAAAGGGTTTTGCAGTTAGGATTATGACCAGGTTTAGTATAATTTAGGGCTACTGTTTAGCATTAAGGAACTTAAGACTTAAAATTTAAGTTAAATATATTTAATCTTTACATGAACATTAGATTATATGATGTACATTTTTTTATGTAACTTGTATATTATTTAATCAAGTTATGTTCTTATAATTAACTTTTATTAATTAAAGGTTGTAACATGTATTCTTTAGGTCATACACATTCTAAGTTATATATGTTTCAAGTATGTATGTATATGTATGTTATATTCTTACCTAGATGCAAATTAATCTCTAACATTCTTATATATGTATTTAATTTAGGATCTGGACCCAAGTTAAGACATGTGATTGAATTATAATATAGTTAATTATATACTTAGATTATTTTTAAATTAAATTTACAAACTGACATTATAGTTAATTCTAAATGAGGCCTAGCCAAGGGATCCAAAGAACTAATCAAAAGTTTTACTAAGAAAACAATAACATACATACAATAATTTACAATTATAAAAAACATAAGAGATTGCAAATTCCTTAATGAGCACATTTACATTTCATTTTAAAATAATTATAAGTACTAAAAGTAAAATAAATAACACATCCACATGAAATAATATTAACTAGACTTCAGTTCAATCCATTTAAATAATTTATATACATTTGTTCCGAATGCCACTTGGCAAATTAATTCAGAATGCACAATCATCCACTGTACATGTCACAGGGTATGAAAGGCTGAAAGAATATACATTTATAAAATAGTTTACATCATCCATTTTCAATCCATGAAACAAAGTACAATACAATTTAAGTAAAATTATTTTAAATAGTATTAGAAGTTTTTTGTTTGGATCCCTTGGCGAGTTGTTATGTGATTAAGTACTTACTTATATATGTTTAGGGTTTTATTGTACATAACTATATGGTTAGGTCATGATTATAGTTTAAATAATGAATTTAGGTCGAGGTTATATGGTTTTAGGTCAAGGTTATATGGTTCTAAGTCAAGGTTATGTGGTTCTAAGTCAAAATTATATTTATTTGTAAAATTACATGTAACTTAAACAATAAATTTACATCTAATCTAATCATTCAACATTATAATAAATACATAAATTAAATACATTTCAAAACATCTAAAATAATAAATTTTTAAATAAATTTTAAATTAAAAGACAATATTATATACTTAGATCTAATATAGATGAAAATTATCTTTAAAAAAATCTTATTTGTGCATTTAGAGATTCATAATAACATTAGAGGCTTAAGCATGAATAGTAAAATAAAATATACAAAGAAACATATATAAAAAACAATAAAATATACGAAAAAATATATAAATTTTAACTAAAACAATAGAAAAAAAGAAAAAACAAATGTTTCATACCTTTTTCAGACGGTCGATAAAGCGGATGCCAGTCTCTCTCCAACTTTCGATCGAAATAATGAGGAGAGAATCTGACTGCGCCGCTATTTATGCTAGCAGGTTTCATAGTTTCGATCGAAACTTAAAACCGTGGGGAAACCCGCATTCCAAGTTTCAATCAAAACTTTACTTAAGTTTCGATTGAAACTATGAAACCCGGTTAGTTTCGATCGACAGTTACTTTCTATCGAAAGTAATTAGTTTCGATCGAAACTTTGAAAAGGAGCTTCTATCGAAACTATACGGGTAATTTTTCGTACCCGCGCTTGTTTGGAGGAATTTCTTCCTCCGAAAAAGTGTAACCCACTATTGTGGGTTCACCCTACTTCCATCATTCACTTGATCAACTATATTTACAAGATGGTTTATGATTGGTGCATCTTTTTCAAAATTTTGAATGTCAAAAGCATCAACAATAATATCCTTTACATCATATAATACCTATTTCTTCATGTGCACTCTTGCAAGATCTTCTTATCTCTTCTTCTTCACCAAAACTTCTTGTAGAAAAATAGTTGTCTCCAAGGTGAGATTTTCTAGATCCAATTGTGACATCTCAATAATTTCATCTAGTTTAACCTCAATATCTAGTGAAACATTTGTTATTTCTCTTCTATTCTTGCTCAGTGAAGTAGTGCTATTGCTTGACACTTCCTTAGGAGTTGGTTAGGGGGTTTCACCACTTGCTTGCATTTTTGGATTTGTGCTCGAGACAACAATAGTCATACTTGGTTCAGATTTATTTGATTCTTTTCTTTCCTCAATACGAGGTGCTAAAACAATCTTATTATTTACACTTTTTTCTTTGTCTTCACCATCTACCTCTATATTTGTGGGCCTTGACTGCTCATCATCTGGATTGTCAAGGGTGTTGACATGTATAGAGGACATGATAACTTGTGGACTCGCCACACCTAATCTTTCTCCACTATTGTAGTCATCTTCAATGTTTATAGTGTTTATCTTTGCTTTCTTTGTAGATAACCCAAAAATGCTCTTCCATAACAACTCACTTTTCTATTGTACAAATCCCTCTTTATTTTGTAATATAAAATATATTCTATACTTGGGAAAAAATATTCTCCTATATTTCTCTAAAAATGTGTCATTTTTTTCGTGGGACAGATTAGGCATGACTCTAACCAATCTGTCAGTTCTTATTTGTTTCTCTACTTCAGTGTGCTACAATCTTCTCTCCAGTCTATGATATAGATCCGTGGGCATCTTCTTCTCTCTTTCACTAAAGAGATAGTTTTTGATTTGAAATCATTTCAACGATATCGTCCTCAACTTTATTTCTATCATCATTATCTAGTGTATCGTACTTTACAAATCTGAAAATAGACAAAGCTATAGATCTTCTCAAGATTTCACATACCTCTTCAATAGTCCTTGTTTCTTATAGTAAAAAAAATAACCATTAAACTTAGGTTTAGAATTTTACATATGATGTTTTCTTTGATAGATATTTTTAGTATGACCAAGTTTTCCATAGTGATAACATGTTGGTCTGTCCTTTAACTTTGCATTCCTTTGTTGTCCATTCCTGGATGATTCTCCTTTCTCATTGCATGAATGTCCTGACCCATTAGAAAAACTTGATGACTTCATAATATTTTCAAAGGACTTTATTGCCTCTTTAGGTTTGTTGAATCTCTCCATAGATTCTTTCTAATTTTTCAGTTCATTCTCTAGTATGTCATTGTATGATTTGAGATTTTCAATTTCCACATATTTGTGATTCAATTCTTGATTTGTAAGTATTAGTTGATTCATCATGTTCAATTGAGTATTAGTGAGCTTTTGCACATCTGATATCCTTTCTTCAAGTCTGGTAGCCATTACCCTTTTGTTTTCTTCAACCATAGTCCTATCTTCTTCAACTTTCTTTCTTTGTTTAGTCACTTCACATAGTCTTACTGATTGGATTTCATGTTCTCTTTTTAGTCCTCTTATTTATTCATTCAAAAGTTTGTTCTTGTCAAGTAGGTCAATAGATGCTTTGTTATTTGGATTGATTGATTCAAAAAATCATTTAGTCTTAACTTCTTAATAGGAAAACTATTTTATTTGGATGGAAAATTCCTTTCTCCTTTTTAGAGAATCCTTCAAATCTTGTCTTGCCTTCTCAAGTTTCTACAATATGAGTTGGATCTCAATCACCTGATTATCAACAAACTTATCTAGTTTAAATGCCTCCATCTTCAAGATCTAATATCCAAGCTATTAAGATTCTCTCAGAGAACCAATGCTCTAATACCAATCGTTGATTTATGGAGGTGTAAACAAGATAAATAAGATATTGAGAGGGGGTGGGGTGAATCAAAATCTTTAACACTTTAAACTTTTCACCAATTCATTCACATCTATTAGTAACTTGTGCATGTAAAAATTGTAATCTAAACTTGCTGTACAATATAAAATGATCAATCAAATGCATGAAAAATTAAAAAAAACATAACACAATATTTGTTACCTAGAAACCCTCCAAGGTAAAGGTAAAACTTGGGTGGGGATGACACCCAAAAATATTCACTACTACAGTAATAAAGTTAACCAGTTAAGGTTACAATATTTGATCATAAAATATGATCTACCTTATGAGGAGTCTACCATATTAAAGACTTAAGAGACTACTAGATCTCACCTTGTTAGAGGATTTAAAACTTACAAAAAAGTAAGGACTCTATTAGGATATTTACAAAGATCTCTTAAGACCACTCTATTAAGAGATTTGCCTTGATTCAAGTTGGTTAAGACTGATTCAATACCTAGCTCTTGATTTACTTAGAAAACTCATCTTTTGAGTCTTCTCCTTGTTAACTGATCATCTCCTCTAATATGACATCACTTGTCTTTACCTTTCACGTCACTACCATGATTAGGTCACTTACTCTATTAGATGATAACATAAACCTTCACTTACTTATGATCTGTTCACTATCCTTTATTTCTTGTTTTCATGCATACACCTCTTTATCTTTGCTCTTACTCCACATACAATCTTTCTTCCTTTTTACAATCTAGGTTAAGATCATGACTATTTAAAGAATTTCATAAAGAGTTTTGTAGATGGTTCCATGTTTTGCCTCTTCATCTTGATTGTTGAACACACAACATAGGGATCTATGATCCATGTCGTGTAAATTTTTTGTAAGAACTTGTTCAAGTATTAAATCTTATGTAAAAATCTCTTCAAGTATGAAATAGTTGGCATAGTATTCATTTTTCATCAAACTCTGTTCCATTCCTAGCTTTTATGTAAACTCTACATTGCTTGGTCTTTATTATTTCTTGATGCTTGGTATTACTATTTCTCAACCTGTATTACCCTTCTGATGCTTGACATGTATTATGCTCAACACATACTATATAACTCATAATTTTTGTGGTTGCTAATAAGCATGGCTCGTATAGAAAATAATCAATAACTATTTACACTTACTCAACTCCTATAGATCTTGGTACATACTCACTTATATACATGACTCAACCTATATAGAGTGGCTTGGTCCCAGTGATGAACATCTGACTCTATCTTGTAAATGACTAAGTGGTTGACACTAATTAACAACAATGGTTAGAGACACCAACAATCACAAGTCTACCTATATATGTGTAGACAATCAAGATGATCTATAAGCATACATAAAAATAAACAGATAGTTAGTGGTAGGTGTCTTATGACTATGCTCACTTTGGAGTTCAAAATTTGAATTTCACTTTGAATGGGGCACCCTTAGAGTTTCCATCCATATATCAAGGGATTGATTTAAATATCCCCTTGAAACTCATTTAGAAAAGGAGGATATAAATTTGGCTAAAAAGTGAAGAAGTTTGCTATTTAGAAGAAAAGAGACAAGAATGTTGTTGTGTTAGAAATAGGGATTACTTTGGGGGGGGGGGGGGGGGGGGGGTGGATTAGTAATCTACAAATTTTAGTCTCCAACTGGATATTATTTCTTACTGTAAACCATGCATAAAAAAGCAATAAAGTAATGCTAAACAGTAGTGGTAACAATGCTCAAAGATAACTGATAACACTATATTTTGTTAACTAGGGAAACCCTAGCCAAGGGAAAACCCTGGTGGGGATGATACCCACTAGATAATATATTGGTATATAAGTTTCATGTTAGAGGATGGACCCTGTTAGGAGTCAATGAGAAAACTCAGTATAAGGAATCCCTGTTAGGAGACTTTGAATCCCTCTTAGGAGATTCCAACCCTATTAGGAGTTGTAGTATAGTAGATGCAAGATGATCCCACTGCCCAAACATGCACTTCTAATTACAACATGAGCTCACTACTCAAACAAGTAATCAGACTAAATATGAGTATTGTATCTTCTTTCTTGACTAACTTCTAATCTTTATCTTGATCTTGGATCACCAAATAACTCATATAAAATTTCACATATATCACTTTCAATATAATCACAATTACAAGATATCACTTGCAATAATAATCACAATATTTCAATTTGCACTTCTGTAGTCTTATCGCAAAATGTCCTTTGCATAAATACCATGCCTTTTCACAAATTTCTAAGCTGGGTTGGCTAAGACCACAATCTACTTTTCCAACCTAGAGTGAACATCTAGGATGTTGGCCATAATTGAAAAAGTAATTATTTTGTAAACAAAATAATCCTTTCCTTGAATTTTGTTGTCTTGTTTCACTTCATACATGATTATCTCTATTTTGTACAATTTTTAATGACTTTTGTGGTTATACAAATCATCATCAACATGTATACTATCTCCATATAACTTCTCTAGTCATAATATGATGTCAACAACAAGTTATAAACAAAATCGTATACTACTGTAAACCAAATTCTATACTTAGACAATTTTTTGATTACCAAATTCTAAGTATCTTTATTTATAAGGTTTCCTATGAGCATGTACATCATGTGTTTCCATAAATGACAAAAATTACATATCACTATTAGCCAATTGTCAACAATCTCCCCCTTTGGCATTCATGGCAACAAATTAGGGAAAATTGGCTAAGTGATAAAACTTAACACAACAAAAATAAATAACAGCTTACATAACATCTATTACAATTTGTCCAACTTTACATATGCTCCACCTTACAATATACTTTACAATATTCTCCCCTTTTGGCAATTCAATTTTTTGCAATTTCTCCCCTTTTGACATCAATGAAAAAGGTCAAATGTCAGAAATCTGTCCAAAAACTGTCCAAAAATGCTATCCTTCCTTATGCTGGTATGATCTTCATGCAATCATCAAAATTTTCCTTCAGACTATCCATACCCTTAGTCCATGTCTCCTTGGTGGACTTAGCTGAGGTGAGTATTGTACACAGAGCATATGATGGAATCTCAACTGCATTAAGATATGAATACAAAAAAGTAGAATATGTGTCCTTGGCCTTGACACATTCCTCTAACTATGAAAGATAATTTTAGAGCAATGGATTCTCTAAAATCTAACATCCTCTTCAAAATTTGTTCCTTCCAAAGTTCTAGTTTCTTGAAGTCATTGTGAATACTGGCCACTTGTCCTTCAAAATCATCTACTTTGCAATATGGATGCTGGATCTGGTTGGAAAAAGCCTCTAGCTTACTCATCTTTCCTTCTATCTGAATATCAATTTCTTTAGTTAGTTTACATGATAAGGTACACTTAATATATAGATTTTTCCCATCTTGTTGGCATTTCTAAAGTTCCTTTATACAAGTATCAAGATTAATCAAATCATTCTTGATGTTTTGATAGATGGTGCTAAACAAGTTAGCATCATGGGAAATTTGTGCCTTTGCTTCAAGAACATTTAACAAATTGGTAAATTCTTCATCAAATGATTTTAGCACTATTTGTGCCCTTTGTTTAGGATCTAATTCAATGTGCTATACTGCCAAGGTATTGTGTAGTCTGTCAGTAACTTCCATTAAGGTTCTCTGTAAGATTTTCACTTTCCTATTTTTCTGAATAAGCTTTGTTAGGGATGAGATCAAATTTGTTTGATCATTATCATCAGTAGCTCAACTGGCAAGAGAGACTAGAGTGGATGAAATAGATGGTTTAGTATCATCTTCCCTTTGTTTCTTAGCTACCTCTTTTGTTCTTCTCTCTTCTTCTTCTTCTTCTTCTTTCTTTTCCCTTTCCTCTCTTTCCTTTACTATTTTCTCTTCTAATCTCTTCTTCTCATCTTCCTCATCTCTTCTTCTACAATTCTTCCCTTTTCTTCTTCTTCCTTTCTTTTCTTTTCTTCCTCTAGCAATTTGTACTTCACTTCCTCTATTTTCTTCTTTTCTTCTTCAAGTAACCTTTTCTCTTCTACAATCTGCCTCAACTTGTCCTCACTAGCCTCAGTGTCTGGATCATTAGGTTTGGAACCACCGAATGGATTGGTATCATCAATATTAATGGCAACACTGGTTTAATCAATTTTCATAGTGTCACTGCTCACTAAGAATTCTAAGGTTCTAGGTGCTGGAGGAGATGCTGCCTTTGACTCTATCAACATTTGACTGATAGTAGCCATAGTTTCACTTCTTAGTTTATCCTTTTCTCCAACCATAAATAGAAATGGTCTTAATTTATTCCTTAAATATGGTATGACGTTATTCAACAATCTTTTAATTTCTTCTTCATCACCAGTCTTGCAAATTGTTCTAAGCATAGACTTTTGAAGTTCTAAATCTTTTTCCCTTGTAGGAGCCTTCTTCTAAATGAGTTTCTCATATACTTTCTAGTTAATTATGCTCTCAAGATCCTTCAATTTTAGATTATTTTCTATGATATATCTCACAGTAGATATATCAATTTGATCCTTTTCAAAATTTTTATATAAATCATAAAACTTGTTCATCTGAATAAAGTTACCTTCACTAGCAATAACACTGTTGATCTTCTCTATCTTCAGCTTCCAAGGTTGCCAAGCTTTTCTTGCTAATTGCTTTGATAGAGTCACTTTCTTTGCTTGCTTGGTCTCTTATTCCTCTACTTCTTCATCACTAGAATCAATTGTCAACAATATTTTCTATTTTTTTGCTCATCTAGTGGCTTTTTGTGTTACCCTCTTGGTCTTAGTAGTTACTGCTTCCACCAATCTTTCATATTTTCTTTTAGGTTCACTAGATTAAACATATGATACCATTGCATACCTAATCCTTTGTTCTGAAGATGTCTCTGCAACAAATAATAACAAAGGTTGAATGTTTAGTATTCCTTGCTTCATCATTTGTCTTATAGCCTGAAATTCACTCTCTATCATTTCGGCCTCTGATAGTGCCTTCTTCATTATAGACTCTACTTTTTTGTGTGATACCTTCTCTAAGGATGCTTGATGAGCTGATTATGTAATCTCATCATATGTACAAAACCTATATTCTACTTTGTCTCTATTTGAATTCAAAAACAAATCAATATAACCAACTGCTATATCATCATTTAATTCATAACTCAAGGGATCAAGAAATGTTTCCTAAGGTTCCACTACATGAATATAAGTATAATCTGTATCAACTAAAATGAAATGTCATCCTTAAATATATCCATAATTTCAGGTGCAATTATGAATCTCTCTTTCATTTCATTCTAAAATGTTCTTCTTATCAAGTTGCCATTATCTAATATCTTATCTATAGGATGCCTTCTGCATACTTGTATAATCTTTTCCATTATGGATCTGTCACCACTCATTATGTTTGTGACTAATAAGTAAGGAAATATTTTAAGTACATGAAATAATATGTACATTACCAATGACTAGAATCTAAACACACCATTCTTTGTCCTGTTGATCTTTTCTAGGTTCTTTAAGAGTTGCATTCTCAGTATTTCACTAAGATTCACTTGTTCTTTCTCTACACATATCTTATATTCTACATAGATGAATCCTACTAGAAGTTCATCAATCTTTGAACTTGCAAAAATAGAATAGGCAATAATTTGACTTAAAGATCTTACATCATCTTACTTGATGGTGCTGATCACCATAGGCTTTCGATTATACACTACTTTAGTATAACTCTCAACTTTCTTCTAGACCATTTTCTCACCTATAGGTACACTACCTTATTTACTAAGATCAATTACCTCATGAATAAGGTTGGAAAAAATATCAACTACATTCTCTTGCATCCATAATTTACCATCATGTATCTTACTCAATATGATCTATGTCCACTCATCTATGTCTAACTCATGGTAGAAGTGATATTTAAACATGTCTAATTCCTTTAAATTTTCAAATCCATGCTTCATAGTCATGTCATGATTGAAAACCAATTCCATATCTTTATTCATGAACTCACTACCAATAGACTTAGACTTACTATTCAAATAACTTCCTACATCTTCAAGATATACTACGTTGTTTAGAGTAATAGACAATGTTGAGTTAGGGTTTCCTTTAGTAGGTTTTATGGAAATAAATTTTAACTTAGGTCCATCCTCATTCTTGAAATTATGCACTACTAAAATATCCATGATTTTATCAAACAAGAACTTTTACCAAACAAATTTGCACAAAAATGATAAAATACCTCTTTCCAAAAATAGGGTTTTCTTCAAAATCACCTTAACAAGTCACTTTTGAGTGCTCTTCACTTTGGATATGTTTGCAATAAAGTGAAAATCAATTATATACTTCATTTATTTCATCAACTTGAACTTGCATTAATTGCATACTTTGCAAACACAAAAAAGTTGTCAATTTCATTTTGGAATAAATAACTGCTCAAGATCATCTATCTGATCTTCAAGTGTTGCCTGAGGTTTTGCATAGATAGTTTCCATCATATAAGACTTCTCATCACAAAATTCTCTAAAAAAACATACTTTTCATCTTCTGTTACAGAATTAGCCTTTTTTGTAATACCAGTAACTTTTAATTCCTTCATAACTTGTTTAGATAAGCTCCAAATTATAGGCAAGCTTAGGTACCATCTAAATGTAACTGGATACACCTTTTCTCAAATTTTGATGGTGTGAACAAGCTTAATTCAACTTAGTTGAATCAAACTCAATAGCTAACTTCGATCTTCCTATCTTATCATCATCTAGCTTTTCCTTTGAGATATCTACTCCTTTTAAAAATGCCTCATTAAGTTCTTCTTGAAGTTCACTAACAATTTTTCTTTGTTCCTCATTGTTTCTATTAGTTTCAAAGCTCCTTCTATCATTTTTGATGTTCTTTCCATCATTCCTTCTATTCCTGAAGTTTCTTCCATTATTCCTTCTATCTCCAAAGTTTCTACCCATTCTACAGTACTTTGATGTGTGTCTAAGGTTGTTTCATAATTGACATATAGGTACTCTACTTCAAAGATTCTACTGATCATTAGGTGCATGATAATTTTGAGCAATGTGCCCTAAGTTGTTACACTTATAACACATGATCTATCTTCTGTCTTCATAAGATCTTCCTTCTCTCGATGTCCTTTCATTAGATCTTCTTCTATCTGCAGGGTTAGCATTTCTAGACATTCTAATATTTCTTCTATCATTATCATAATTAGGTTTCCTACAATCAATTTAATTATGACCCATACCATGATAGTTATGATAATAAAAGTCCTTAACATGATTAAATGACTCATTAGTACAATATGATCTATTTCATTACATAAAAAGCACTTACCTCTAAATTCATACCAAATTTTCTTAGGAGATTCTACTTGCATTGGTTCATCCAAAATTTCAACTTTCTTGTCTTGTCTAACTTCTTTGGATTTATTAGAAGATTGCCTAGATTCAATTTTATCATGGGATTTGTCTTTTTCTTTTGGATCTAATCTAATCTCAGGTTTCTTTGCAGACATGTTAATTAGATAACCAAGACCAATTTTGTCATAAGTAGGTCTTTGTATTGACATTGAATCATCAAGATTTTCTCTACCAGAATAAAGCTTCTCAAGCTCCTTCTTGCATTGAGTTAATTCACCTTTCACAATAGTGTTGTACTTATAAAGTTCTTCATGATCTTCTTTCAATGTTTCAAACTCAAATGTTTTCTTTTCCTGACTAGCTCTCAGATCTACATTTTCAATCTTCAAATCAAATTCAATTTTGCTAGGATCATTTCTCAAAGTCAACTTCAAATTTGTAACCTTTAATTCATGATTCAAGATCTTGTACTTTGTCTTCAATTTTGAATAATCATCATCATTAGTTCCAGATTCTGTAGATTTAGGCTTGGATTTGAGATGTTCAATCTTTTCCTTCAATTGACCAATGTATACTTTGTAGTCTTCATATCTATCCTTCAACTTATCTCTTTCTTTAGTAAGGAGATCAAATTTTTCAAGAGATTATTCAAGATTCTTCATCAACTATTTCATATCCATAGGGATCTTACTCAAGTTGTTTAGCCTTTTCAAAGTAACTAAGCTCTAATGCCAATTGTTAGAAATAGGGATTACTAAGAGTGGGGGGGGGGGGGGGGGGGGGGGGGTGTGAATTGTTGCGGTTCCACAATGTATGCCCCATTCCCTAGTAGGAATGGGGACCCCTTACTGTGTTCTTTTGGATCTGAGGTTCCTAATCTGGGATCCAAGAAGATTAATGGGGTTTTACCTAGTCCTCAGAATCGTTTCCTGTGTCCTCGCCTAAGGAGTCAAATTTTTAAAAGGATGTCTTTTTGAAAAGTCAAAAAGTAGAAAACTAGAAAAGTAAAAAAAAGCACACCTACACACCCAACATGGTTTGCGATGGCACACCACCCTTGGTGATGCACTAGTGCATAGTTGCACACTTGCGTAGGTATGCACCGCCACACCACCAAGGGTGGGCAGGGCTATATAAGCCCCGACCCCCTTCTTATTCTCCACCTTGCGTCTACATCATATTATTTTTGCACCCTTTGCACATCACACTCAGAGCTCTAGACTCTGTAACCATTATGCTCCACACCCAAACTAGGTGTGCAATCCAAACAAAGTATTGCACACCCAACCTAGTGTGCTACTATGCACCCTCAAACCTACACTTTGCAAAAAACTCAAACAAACCCAAGAAAACAAGGGGTGCATAGATGAAAACATAATCTGGTGCACACCTACACACCCCCTCACACTCACAAACGTGTGAAAAAACTTAAAAAACTTAAAAAATATGTTAGCCATCTGATTTGGTGCACACCCATTACATTGCAAAAGACAAGAAATAAGGTGTGCACCTGTGCACTTAATCTGGTGCATAGGTGTGCATCTTTTTTTTTTTTTTTTTCAGTTTTCTTTGAAAAATAAGAGGGTATTATGATGTTTTGACACATTTTTAAAGATTAGATGTTATCATAATCTTGTTTTTGAACTAATGGATGGCTTCATTTTGGCATGCAGATATAATGGCATCCTCACTTGGCAAGAAAATGGCACCAAAACCCATGGTGTTCAAGTTCCAAGGGGTCCCATCCAAGTCTAGATTCCAAGATGACTATGAAGAAATAAAGGACATTAATTTGGGACACACTGACTTGCAGGAGTTTTTGAGAATTTGCAACAAACCCACAAAGAGAACAACTTTGGTATTCACATTAATTTGATCAAGGTTAGTGAACACAACTTTGCACACAACTTTAGTGCAATCCTCAGAAATAATCATGACACTTGCACAATACTTTGTTCCTAAGGAAAGGGTGGTGAAGAGTGTGATTGGAGAAGTTGTACTTGACCTCCGAGTCAACAACATTGAAAGGGTATTTCATCTCCCTAGGGAAGATCAATTCATTAGACTCACTTATGAGGCACTGAAAGGTGGTATAGGGAACACCTACAAGAGGTGACAGGTATCATCCAATCTTCCTATCTCATTGAGAATACTCCTCTAGGGAGAATAATATGAAAAGTGGATATGATGAGGGGGTATATGAAGGAAGATATTAGATACTCTATCATTCTGCTGAGAAAGGTCATGGGTCTACTGGCAACTTGGGACTTAATTTTTTTCATGGTGAATTTCATTGAGACAATCAAGATAGAAAGAATGCCACCTGATTGGGCCACTACATTAAGTGAAAACCTATGCAAACAATTGGCGATGGTCAAGGACAAGAAGAAATTCTATATGACCTCATACATGGTGTATCTACTAGTAGAAAGGGCAACGAATTATCTTGGACTATACAAGAGAGGCAACATGTAGGATCTCAATGCCTAGTCTTATATTGTCTACCCTCAAATAGTGAGGAAGAAGCTCTCAGGATAGAGAAAATAATACATAATTATGAATGATGCATTCATATTCACAATCATCCAATTCATAGAGGGAGACTATGTGAAAAGGTTATTTGATGATGCAGTAGCAAAAATAACAACTCTCGAGGCCTACTACATTCAATTCAAAACATTCACATATCTAAGGGTAGTTGGTGCCATTGTCAACCCAAAGAATCTCCCTAGATATCCTTGTGATAGACTAGTCCTATTGGAGATTGCACAACAAATTGAATCTGCATATGATAGGGTGAGGAGATAATGAAGACCCTATTGGACATGGCCCCTGGTCATAGGACCATATCAGGTGAAACAAAAATAGGATATTCCATATTTTGAATGGGAGTGGGAACAATATCCCCTTGAGGAGTACAAATCTCCCAAGCCTTGTTTTGACAATATTGGCAAAGTTGAGAGTCTGGCAGGCAAGGAATTTCACCATGAAGAAGCTATAGAAGATCATTGGATAAATGCAACAAATGACTATGATGTCCATATTAGGGAATATTGTAGGATAAATTTGTATTTAGCTGAGAAGGTTTTAAAATAAGCATTCTTGAAGAGATATTTTAGCAAGATTCTGGGGAGCTGCTAGACCTTTTGTTCAACATGAACAAGATTGGATAGGGACCCATAGTGAATGCCAAGTTTGACAGGGAGGAAAGTGATGACATAAATTATAGGGCAAGGCACATCATTAAGATCAAAAAGGATTGGATCAAGAAACTATTTCAACCTGATCCAATACCTAACACCATGATTTTTCAAGCACAAGCCCACCTAGAAAAAGGTAGAGGAAAGAAAGTTACCATTCCTACCTTTGTGGCCTAGTCTCCTATCAGGCTAGAAATAGTATACCAACTACACTACCTAGTTGGATACTATCACCCTCCAGAGAGGAAAGGAAAGGGAAAAGAAAGAGGAGTTCTCCTCAATAGGCCGATACATAAGAGGGTGAAGTGCAAGCACCTTCTCAACAACAAGAAAAAGATGTGCAAGGCATAGAGGATATTGCAACTACTCGAGTCTAGGTATATCCATAATTGCCTCTAGTTGCACTAGGATAGACAAAGGGAGAAATCCAACAAGTCTCTATTCCTCTTCCACAAATAGAACCAACATCCCCTTCTACCTCCATAAAATAGAAAAAGATTAAGATCTACATGAAGAAGAGGCAAAGGGTGATAAAGAGAATAGTTCCCTTCCCATATATCCCCAAAACTATTCCTGAGGTCAAAGAGAAGGAAGATGTTCCTTTACTAAGAAGAACTCAGCTAGCTAGAGCCATGGAACAAGAGAATATAAGAAGCTCCACAATAAAACTACCATCTACCACAAAGAAACCATTAGAAGTTCCTTCTTCTGAAGATGAAGTACAATAGTGGGTGAATGAGCAGGATGTCGAGGGCAATGATGTGTTTAAGATCTTAGATTTTGACTTCATGCCTATGGGAATAGAATTTGTTGGGGATAAGATCAAGGATACCCCTACAGGTGAACCTCGATAGGAAGACTAGACGTAGATGCCGCTAGGGTCACAGGGTCATGATCTTACTCCTCCATCCCTACCACAAGTCACGATGGTAGATCAAGGCTCAGTTTCTCCTCTGCCTCCAAATTCTAAGAAGAATAGGTTCAAAAGGAACCTTCACAAGAGGAGGAACCACAAAAAATGGTGACTGATGAAGTGTCAAAGGAGGGAAAAATGGTAGAATATTCTCAATTAGCTTCCCAAGACACTAAGGTGAAAACTACAAGATCTACAGAGATAGAGGCCATAGAAGAAGAGCCCTTGCAAAGAGAAAGGACTCTAGGGAAGAGTGATAAGGGAAAGGAGGTAGATGAACATACTCCTTTATCCTTTCAAGGTAGGTTTTCAGGTGAATGTATTCCAAGGTGGCTAAGAAAGGAAATAATGAGGAGGATGAAACCATAATTCTATGCTAATGAGGAGAATATTATTGAGTTGGACGAGATCTTGAATAAACTTGAGTCCCCATCACATGAAGCGAGACTATTGGCATTTGTCAACAATACCTAGGATTAGGATTTTTTCACACAAGTGACCATCCCTCTTGCTAATATAGATACATAAAGCCTCGGTCCACAAGATTATCAAATCAAAGAGGTCATGCTTGGGAGGCCCACCTTGGATATGACCAGATTGATGGTGACCATGGGAATAAAGGAAGTTTTTAGGAATATGGAATAGGAAGAGGCCAAACTTTGAACACTTTAAAGGAAAAATGAGATCTTAAGAGGATATTTAGTTGAAGTTGTTGGTGCTCTAGATCTTGAGCACCCCAAGGAGACCTTAAACACTATACTTAGAGAAGGGGGAGGTGTGCATTTGGACCTATTTTTGAACGCCTATCACAAGTGGTGTGAAAGTTTTGAAGAGAAGGACTTTTTGATCATCCAAGGGAACTTAAAGTTACTGTATGCTATAGAGGAAAATGTGAATAAAATGGTGGCAATTTTGAAGTAGGATTTTAGTAGATTGGATGAAGTACGGGCTTGGAGCAAAGACTTAAAAGTTTTGCAAACAATAAACGGGAAAAGATATAGGATTTTGATAGATGTGTATACAATAACAGAATTGGATTTAATTAATGATTGGATTGAGAAAATTTTAGACAGTAATAAAGTAATAAAAACATTACATGCGAAGATTCACTAGCTCAAGGACCAAGCTTGAGAGTGAATTTTTGAAGTAGAGAGGCATTAAAGTGATGCAAGCTTAGAGATTTTTGAAGATAAGGAATGAGAGAAGTTATTTCCTATAGAGGTAGTAGTGGAGAGTTTCAGGAAGATTTTTTAGGAAGCTTCCAATGATGAGGACATCTGATAGGATTTTAGAAAAGAGGAAGCCTTATTAGAGTTGGATACCAAACTCGGGGATTTCGTTGAGACTCAAATTGAGGTAGACAACTATAGACAGAAAGTCAAAGATAAATATGAGGCTCAAGATTTACTAGATGTGGCTAAGATTACTAAGATTATAGAGAAATTCAAGGGCAAACATCCAAACATAGCTTTGGAATAAAGGGGAACAAAACCTAGAAGCCAGAATTTCAATTTTGACACTTAGTAAAATTTTAAGATTTTGGACCCTTCTGAGGTCTGTAGGTGTGCAAGTGCATAGGTGCACAGCTCCACAGGTCCACTTTTCTAGAGATGCATTGACAGTTAACTTCTAGTTCTAAAAATAAAGCTTTCCATGCATCAAAAACACATTTTGATGGTAGTTTAACTTTGATAAATGCCTAGTGAAGGATCAACTTCCATTTTTTGGCACTTCTAGACAATTCCACTTCAACTGAAGGCTTTCTTATTCTTTCTCTTCTCATAAATTCTTTGTTTTTGACATGTAAAGGACCATGCATCCAATTAATGAATAAAAAATGGGTGGAGTCCTACTTAGCACCAATTAGATTCTTAGTTTGTATATAATTAGTTTGTTTTATTAAATTAAAAGCATATTATTGCATGAAGATATCTCTCATTCTCAATAAAAATTGAGGAGATGATTTCTTATAAATACTCCATTGTAATATGTAATTGGGGCTGCCATTATTTTGCAATAAAACTATGCTTTCGGTGCTCACATTCGGAGTGTAGTCATTCTTTCCTAAATGTGTCATTATTTTGCGAATTTTGTTCATGGAATTGTGATTGAGGCAAAAGTTTATTGCTTTGTTTCTTGTAGTGCAATTCATTAATTCTAGTCTTTGCTATGGTTTAAATGAATTTTGCTAATGTAACTAGCTTGAGAAGAAATCATCAAATTGTACCTGCATAACTTTTCATCTCACATGAGCACACTTTTTGTGGCCTTGCAATTTGATGAAGGGTGAAATATCATACAATCATTAAAGTTTCTCACCAATGATTGCATTAGTGGAATCAAGGAAGCACTGATCCTATTTTCATTGGCTACCTATTGATTTCTTTGAAAGCTTAACTCGCAGATGTGTTGTTTTCTATGGCTTATGTCTGTTAGGATTTCAGTTTCACGTTATTTAATTAATTTTTTTTCATTATTTTATTTATTAACCCCCTTGTTAGAATAGAAATTCGTACTAGTTGCATTGTTAGATTGCATTAATTAAAAATAGAAAAATACAAAAATATAGTTCTATTGTGTGCGTATTTTGAAATAGTGAACAAGTTTTACATGTCATTCGAGAATCAAAACAAACCAAAAAAGGCTTCCTTATGAAAAATGACATTTATCTTCAATTGAGTGGATTTTAGTATGTCATAAGACAACCTAGAACCTTGGAGTTGATTCATAAGATCAACTTTTAAGAGAGGAGTTCGCAAGAATTCCTACCATTTAGCATCGTGCATAATGACAACTCAACATGAATCAGTAATCTAAAAACTTTAGTCGCCAATTGGATGTTATTTATTACTTTAAACCATGCATAAAAAAGTAATAAAGTAATGCTAAATAGTAACAATAATAGTAACAATGCACAAAGATAACTCATAACACCATATTTTGTTAACTAGGGAACCCTAGCCAAGGGAAAATCATGGTGGGGATGACACCCACTAGATAGTATACTGATATATAAGTTCCTTGTTAGAGGATGGACCTTTTTAGGAGTCAATGAGAAAATTTAGTATAAGGAGTCCCTATTAGGAGACTTTAAATCCCTGTTAGGAGTTGTAGTATAGTAGATGCAAGATGATCCCATTGCCTAAGCATGCACTTTTAATTACAATAGGAGCTCACTACTCAAACAAGTAATCAAAATGAATATAAGTATTGTATCTTCTTCATTGATAGATCTCAAATCTTCATATTAACCTTGGATCACCAAATAGTTCATATTAAACTTCACATATATCTTTTTCAAAAGTTTGCATATAATCACAATACAAGATATCACTTGAAATAATAATCATAATCTTTCAATTCACACTTCTACAATGTTACTGCAAAATTTCCTTTGCATAAATACCATGCCTTTTCACAATTTTTTTTTGGGTTGGCTAAGACCACAATCTACTTTTCCAACCTAGAGTAAACATCTACGATGTCGGCCCTAATTGGACAAGTAATTATCTTGTAAACAAAATAATCTTTTCCTTCAATTATGTTGTCCTATTTCACTTCAAACATGATTATGTCCATTCCATACAGTTTGTACTAACTTATGAGGTTATACACATCATCAACATGTATACTGTCTCCATATAAATTCTGTAGTCATAATATGAAGTCAACAACAAGTTATAAACAAAACAATATACTGCTATAAACCAACTTCTATACTTAGACAATTTTTTGATTATCAAACACTAAGTATCTTTATTCTTGAGGTTTCCTGTAAGGATGTACATCATGTGTTTCCATAAATGACAACAATTATATATCACTATTAGCCAATTTTCAACATGTTTTCCCCATGACTGCATAAGCTAGAGAATCAAATAAAAAAAGATAGTTGTGAGTAGGGAACTAAATCAGGTGCCAAGTGCATGAGAAAAGAAAAGGTAGGGAGAAGGAGGATGCCCTCCCAAGCTAGAGTAATAGAGGAAGATTAGGGTATCTTCAAGTAAACATAATAGATGATCAACTAGGCAATGCGTGCCATTTATTTAGATCACTATATTGGTTTTCTTTCTACGCATTAGATCTATTGTAATCCTTTAATAGGGGAGACTTGAAAAAAGTCTTTGAAATACTCTAACAAGGTATCTCTCAAAAAAAGATCTAAGTCCTCTAGGGAGGTAACCTTATTAGGCTAATAGAATCCTATCAAGTTATTGACATTTTGAACCAGATGCATTCTTAGAAGGAATAGTCGCAAGCCTTTAAAAAGGCATCCTTTTTCTTACAAGGAAATGCTAGTGGGTAAATTATTTAAACCATGTTTTTCACCCTCTAGGGATTCCATGTAAAAATTCATTTGGCATTCATGTATGCTTCTATGTAGAATATTGTATGGTTTTACTACATAAAATTTATCATTTCCTTGATAGTTAGAGTATTAGTCATGTAGTGTGTGGTAAAGATCAATATACTAATCACTAGACATTGTAAAAGTGTGCATATTGATTCACCTCCCCTCTTAATATCAGTTTCAAAAAATAATTGGTATAAGATCCTAGACCCTAATAATGATGAGTCTAATGAATTAGTAGAAGATCCAATGACATCACTTAGAAGATTGCTAGAAGAGGTAGTAGACACTATCAAATATTTGAACAATAAATTTTGGAAATATCTCTCTAAGTGAAAGAAGCTGATGAGATAGATGGGAGAAAGTCGAGATAATATAAATACTTTAAGAAAAAGATGTTTTGAAGAATCAGAAGAAGATATAGAAGAATTCATAAATGAGAATGATAAGTTAAAGAAAAGGATCAAGTTCCTAAAGAAGGAATAAGTACATTCAAAAGTAAGATTAAGTAAAGCTATGGATGAGAAAGGTAGTTCCATTGTATTAAGAGATCAAGCCTATAATTAATTGATATTGGCTCAAGAGCATGATAGTAAGACGAGGATCTATTGAGAGAAAAGGAAAATGAAATATCCCCAATGGAGGAGGAACATTGATATGTAGCACAAAAAATAATCATACTACATGAGTATGATAACAAGATAATAAAATGACATGACACTCTAACTGAAGCTAGACAAATGGAAGAGCAAGTTTGACAACTAACGATAGAACTCAAGGAAATAAAGGAATAATGTGATAGACTTGTCAAGACAAGTTCAAAAATCAATTCAAACAGCCCATCATTCCAAGGAATCCTTAAAATAGAAAGATGAGAGTCCTTGAAAGAAAAAGACTCAAAGACCACTAAGGAAAAAAGGAAGATAAAAATAAGTACATCACCAAAAAAACCCACTTGTCTCTACAATGGTAAAATAGGACATAACCTAAAGGAGTGCTAGAATAAAAAAGCTTCAACCAATAAACATAACACAAATAGAGAACCATGTAATAGTTGTTCATGTTATGGTCACAATGCACAAGAATGTAGGGATCTCATGAATAAATAACTAGACCACACTAGTAATCTCCTAGCAATAAGAGATAGGTCTTCTTTTCTTGCGATAATGATGGAAATATTGCATCATAGTACAAATTGTGGATAAATCAGTGGAGACAACAAAGACCATGGAACAACATGAAGAAAATATGTTATAGATGTCACAAAATAGGACACATTGTCAAGAATTATTGGGTAAAGATAATACCAAAGAAGTACAACAATGATGACAAAGGATAAGGGAAGGGAATTAATACCAAACAAGTTAGGAAGGAATTTTTCAAAGTATAGATCAAGAAGAGGCTAGAGGAGACATGGATAAAAATTGGAGAAGTAACAAGTTCAATAATAAGTGGTAAATCCTCCCAATCAAGTTAAATGAGAGTAAGTTTGATAGGAGTTAGAAAAGAGAAGTAAGTCTTACACTAGTTCTTGTATGTAAATCAATAAGTCACAACTAGTGACTCAATATAAGGAAATTGCATCGCACCTAAAGGAGGAATAAAGGTTGTTATTTATATATGACAATTGGTTCATCCATTAGAAAACATTTATTGCACAAAGGATGAGGCATGGAGGAGATCAAGTTACCATTAGAAGTGCAAAATCATATTTTTCATCAGATCCGTAAATAGATACCTTGCTAAAAAAAAATCACTTTTTCAAATCTTAAGATCATTAGAGATTTCTATTGCAAAACCCTTACTCCCAAGAGCTATCCTTTGAGTGATTTTTGTGTGAAAAGTTATCAACTAATTTGAAACCCTAGGTTTCACCTAGAGAAAAAGATCAGGAGATAGAGCAAGAGTCTCAAAATATCAATTGAAAAAATACAATAATTTTTTTGATGTTGAACTAGTAGATGAACAAGGAGGAATTTCCTATCTACAAGTTTATCCTATTGAATACTAATGAGAAGAAGGCATTCAATAGAGCCCTATCCCCACTCCCAAGAAACATGCTACTACTAGAGGATGTTGGAGACTATATTAAGAAAAAATAGTAGAGATGGGATATGTAATGATCATAAATTTATACAAGAAGATCCAAGAAAAAGAACAACTGAAGAAGAAATCAAAGTTCTAGAGACCACAATCCTAGCTTGTTCCATAGACATTCCAAATTTATTGAAAGTGGAATTGGTGCATGATGTAACACTAGTCTTTCTCCTACCCCAAATTCTTCAAGGGTATCCTTAGGTCTTTCTTTTGACCTAATTGGGTTTCTTACTACCCCTATACTCCTTAGGATCCTATCTATGAGATCCTATTCCTTTCAACTAGTGAACACCAGCTAGGTAATGTAGACACCTAAAAACCTTTAGAAAATAAAGTATTTTTATTTTTTGAAAATTTTTTGATGACATCATCATTAATTAATTAATTAATTAATTTATTTTTATACCATTAAATCCCTTTATCTTAATTAAAAATATTTAATTAAGGAATCCCTCCCAAAAATGTTTAAATCTTATTTAAACATTATTTCCTTATTTATTAATTATTTAATTAATAAATTGACCAAAAAACTTAAAATAAATAAAAAATTTATTTTTTTCCCAAAACTTGGCCAATTTCCTTAAGACCACTAACCTCTTCCAAAATCTTCTAATCCTTCTTTAATTTTGATTAAAGGCTAATCCCATCATTTCCTACCCCTAATCCCAACTCAAAATATTTAATTAAGATTAAATATTAATCCTCATGTTTATTAAAAAAGTTTTAATAAATATCTCCTCAATCCAAACCCTTGAAATAAATAAAACTTTATTTATTTCCTAAAAATCTAATTTATCCTCATCCTAAGAAGTTCTAGACTCTTCTAGAAAGTCTTCATCCTCATCCTAGGAAGTTTTAGACTATTCTAGAAAGTCTTTATCCTCATCCAAAGTCTAGACTCTTCTAGAAGATGTCTTTAAACCTAATCCTAATCCCCTCCTAAACTTGTCACATTCCCTAAACATGGGTTAAGACTTACTAACTCAAGCCAAAGTTAACAAATATCTCCTCCTTCACCCACCCTCATTAAATGCCATCCACTTGCCTATCCCTAAGCTAATCCTAAACCATCCTAATACATCCTCTAATCATTTGCACAATCCTAAGCAAACTTAAAACCTTCCTAATAAAGCCCAAGTCAAAATTTCTCTCATCTCCTTCAAAATATCCCAACCATAAAATTTTATGAAGCCCACTAGGCCATAAATGACTCTTCCAAGCCCTTTTATTGCTCCTACAAGCCATTATGAGGGTCTTTATGAAGATTTTATCCCATTGAGCCTCCTTTGTTGATGTATCCTTCCCCTTTCCTCCATCCTCTCACCCTGTGACATGTGTCACTCCCTGATTGGCTATAAGGAAGCACAATCCATGTGCTCTCTTCTCATGCAATCTGAGCCCTCCATGAGCTTTTTCCCATCCTTGCATCTTAGCCCTCAATCCCTCAAGCCTCTTGCCTATAAATTGGATCCTTCCCCTTTGCAAAATAACACAATCCATGAAGTAAAGTCATAATGCCATTTTAACAAGCCATTTTACATCAAAACCATACACTCACACCCAAATTACAACTCCATTTGAAGCCCTTTTTGAAGCATAAGCTTGAGCATACATCCTATCTATTTAGACAAAACCACTCAACAAGAGAGCTTCTTATTGAGAGAGCCCATTAATGGCTCATATTCTCAATTGAGAGCTCATCTTAGTCTATCTTGAAGTTTATGAATTTTTTTTAGTTTGTAGAAGATTTATTTAAATTTGGTTTCTATTAGCATACTAACATTGCTCATATACAGGTAGAACACTAACACTTACACCACTTCCTAGGCTTGTTTTAGCCTTTATGGATCCATTTCAACCAACTCCACAATCTGCCCCAACATCTTAACCATCACTCCAAATGAAGGATTGATCATCTAAGAAAGTATTAGTATCCTCTTCAAGACATACAACCACAATTAACATTGAAAATCTAATCCAATTCCAAGAATCACATAAAAAAATGCACAAAAATGCTTGCAAAAAGGCTACAAGAAATTAGCCCTCCAACTGATGAAAATCTTGAATAACTTGCAAAAATACTTAACAAGGGGGTGAAATAATCCTTGATGCAGACACCCTTTTCAGAGAACTCAAATATTTTGGTGGTCTTGGGTTCCCAACCAATCTATACAACATGACCTCTAATTATGCCTAAAAATGAGGGTTTACAAGGCATTAAAGCCTGTCTGACAAGAAGGAAGTTTTACCCATTATGGAACCTTCACCATGGCTTCCCATTAAATTTGGGGCTTCACCACTCATGCTTCTATTCCACTCCAAGATTTGATTGAATCTATCAATGCTTTCAATCCCTCTTCACACCTCTACAATCCACTATGATCCCTAGCCATGTAACTATGGCTCACCTAGGGCATCGCCATAAAAACACCATCCATAATTTATAGGGCCCCTCCTTCACTATACAATATGTACATGGATTCATTTTCCTAATCCAAAAAGCCCATACAAATTCTACAGTGGGAAGAGGCTCTATGACTCTATCTTGGCCAACTACTTGGTTAAGTATGTCACACTAGCAAGAACTAAAATAATTTAAACTACCAAATAGAAAACCAAAAAACTATAATATAACACAAAATAAATATAGAAAGGAACTAAACTAAGATTTCTACTACTTATCACACTTCATTCAATCCAATAAAAAGCCAATATACTCAGAAAACAAGAACTAACACTATTATTACTTTGTTTTAGTCCATACACACAAATCCAATAACACTTCTAACCCCTTCATTAGGTCAAGAATGCCCTTAAATAAACATCCCAAGGTCAACATCAACTATTTTAGATAGTTACCAAGCCGCATACACAAAGTTTCTCTTGTGCAACAAAAAGTTGTCAATATTGTTAATGACAACTGTAGACACCCAAAAATTGGCAAAGACCTAAATCATGCAATTTTGACCATTTAGTCCAAATTAACGAGAAAATTAGAAGAAGCAAAATAGACTTTGAAATCAAAAATCACATCATGTCATTAATCACCTATCAAATTGACAAGACCTAAATCAACTTTAAAAGATGAGAAAAACAATTCAAATTCATAAAATGAAATTCAAAAAAGGAGGAGGAAAAAGACAAAAGTGTTGAAAATAAATAAGAAATTTATTAAATAAATAAAATCATTTATCCTCACAAGATTGAAAATATCTCATTTTCATTTAAAAAGAATTAGAAATATCCTCAATTATCCTCAAAATCAAGTCTGTTGGACTCTTCCTCCTAGTCTCTTATGAGATATTTTAGTTTCACTTTCACCCCTAGTCAAAGGTGAAAATCCTGATTCTTACCTCAACCCCTTTTGAAATCCTATAAATAGGAGGGAAATCTAAGAGGTAAGGGACCCAAGTTTTTATGCATCTTCACTATAGGCATATTTAGACTTATCATTTTAGCATTTTCATTGTAGCAAGTTCATAGCATTTTAGCATCATTTTGTGTCATTAAGCATCATTTATTGCTCGTTAGTTCATGGCATGATCATTTCAAGAGCATTTCTAGAAGTTTTATTTTACATATAATTTGCATTTTAGTCATAGATCTTGCAGGTTTTCATTGTAGATCTGCATTCTAAGCATATTTCCATTCTAGAACTATCACTGAGATGTTGGTCTGAGAACTATTTTAGCAGTTGTAGTTAGGGAAACATGAGACACACATAGAGATTACATTCTGATGATGATATCTTGGGTCTAGTATAGTTTGTCATCAGTCTATTTGTATTCTACACTAAAGTTTAATGAATACGTGTTCACACTATGTACATTGATATTAAGAGATACAGATCCAATCATATTACACATTCCTATTTACTGCATGTAACCAATCAGATTAAGGGAAGCATTACGTGGAAATAAGGATCAACCATACTCATTGATTATAATGTAGCCCATCTCCACCAATGCTTATTTAAGGAGGTAAAAACCTAAAGAGTTTGTGGATATGTGAGGAGATAAATGCTAAGAATATAGAGATCATTCATGGTAGCTATGATGGCTATGAAAGAGTTATACCTTGTAGAATCAATTTAAGGAGAATAGAGTGAAGAAATGAAAGGATAGAGGAGATATATCTAATTAGAAGGATCAAGGTTTAAATATTAAAGTTGAGATCTAACATTAAGCATAAAGGTGCTAACTAAAGGATCAGGTGTTGAATCATTCTAATAGGTGATATAAAGTAAATCTCTTTAACAACGTAGTCCTAATAGGATGTTAAGGGATAATGATACAATCATAATAAAACAAAATTTCTGACATAAACATGAAAATTTGATATTAAGGGATAAGGATCCAATCATATTACACATTCCTATGCAATACAATAAGGATCAACCATAGTCATTGATTATAACCTATCCCATCTCCACCAATTCCTATTTAAGGAGGTAAAACCCTAAAGAGTTTATGGGTATGTGAGGAGACAAATGATAAGTATATAGAGAGTACTCATGGTGTCTATGATGGCTATGAATGATTTGTACAATGCAAAATTAGTTTAAGGAGAAAAAAGTGAAGTAGTGAATAGAGGAGAGATATCTAATCAAGAGGATCAAGGTTTAAATAGTAAAGAGGAGATCTGACATTAAGTAGCCAGGTGTTGAATCATTCTAATAGGTGATACATATGAATATCTTAACATAGTAATCCTTAAAAGATGTTGTAAATCTCTTAACTGAGTGCTTACTTAATTGCAAGTTTAAAATCCTTTAGTCAAGGTGAGACCTAACAATCTTTGTACACCTTTAATAGTGTAGACCCCTCATAGGATAGATGATAGTTTATGAGAAAACCTTAGTAGCCATAATAGGGAACACTTTACAACTATATTAGTGAAGATTTGTGGGTTTCATCTCACACCAATTTTACCTTCTCCTTGGAGGATTTTTGGGTAACCAAAATCTTATGTGTTATGTGTTGATTTACTTTATACTATGGACGTGATGTTTAGATATTTCAGTTTACATGAAAAGTTATGATATAGATATATGGTGAATTATTTTAAGGTTAAAAGTAATAATTACCAATTCACCCCCCTTACCCATTCTCAAAACTTCTTTCCTATTGGTATTTTGAACAATTGGTATTAGATCTTTGTTCTCTAGAAAGGAAAGTTTGACAACTTTGGAGGTATGATCTTGAAGATGGAAGTCTACAAGTTGTTAAAGACTATTGAGAACTAGAAGATTGAGATACAAATTTCCCTACATAAACTATAGGAGGAAAGAGATGATCTACAACATTCATTGAAGAAAAGAAAGGAGATAGCTATTCAACAAGATGACAATCAATATAAAGAAGTAGACACTACTAAATTATTTGAGGATAGTAACTTAGAAGAGATTGATGCAACAATTGTAGATCTAATGGAAAAGAATAATGCTCTAAGTGAAAAAGTCAAGAATCTAAAAATAGAACAAGAAGCACAATCAATACTATTGTGTGAGACAACTGAACTGAAAAATAAAGCTTGATGAAGGGTGCTTCCCTTAATACCATAAACACATAACAAAAATAAAGAAATAACAAGAAACACAAGAACAAAATATGGACTTCTCATTTGCACCATAAATGTGGAATTAGAGAATTCATAAATGCAATATGCTAACCCACATGGGCACCTTCATTACAATAATCTATAAAACTAAGCTACAGAATACACCTAGATCTATTCTAGACAATGTTTGGGCCTTTCTTCAATAGGTAATTTTATGCCACCTAGGAAAGTTCTAGATACTCAAACTTAATAACGAGGGTAGACAGACCCTAACAATAGATATAGAGTCAACTAAATACATCTTTAACAAATTATTTTAGAAATTTTGGTAGCCTAACTTTAGAAGGCCATAACTCTCAAATCATTTGTTCGATTGGCTATTATAACCATTTTTTAGAAATGATAGGCTCGAAAATGTGGAAGGACCCTTTCGTCAAGTTTTTTGACCTCATTTGGACACTCTTAGGCCTCCAACGGTGAGCCTAGAATTTTTTTGCAAATATTTCCACTAAAAATCCACAATAACTTCTCCAATACTTAAGCTAGAGCAATGAGATTTTTATGGTAGGCTTATAAGTCTAAAATGAACCTTCATGTAAAAAATGAGAACATTCAAGCTCATATGAAAAAATTACTAAAAATAGCAAGTTCCAATAACTGTAACCACCCTATCTACTAGTTCTTATTGAAATAGAAAAGACTAAAAATAATATTTTTGGGTGATGAAAGATTTATCTTACACCTAGGATGCTCCCGCATCAAAGATAAAGAAGACAAAGCCATGATTGAAGAAGAAAAAATACTACTGGCTAATAGACTTGAGGAGAAGACATCAGATGGACAAAAGCTTGCAAACATGCAATTGGATATAATGAATCAACTAATGATTACGAATGAAGAACTAAATAGAAAAGAAATTAAGATTAAAAATTTAGAAACATAGAATAACCTACTATAGAATGAATTGAAGACTAAGAAACAAAAGCTTAACAAGCCTAGTGAAGCTATAAAGTACTTTAAAAACTTGATGGAAGCAATAAGATGAAATAATGACACAACTAGTTTGGGATACTCTACTATTGAGAAAGAAGAATCATATAGGAATGGTGAATAAAGGAACAATAAGGGAAATAAAATGAAGCCCACTTGTCATCACTATGGAAGATTGGGTCAGACAACAAATATTTGCTGGAGTAACACTAGAAATCAAAGCCCTAAGCATATATTTAAGGGACACTATCATAATTACAAGAAGTAAGGACATCAGGCACATGAATGCATGACAAAGATCACCAACAATCAGAGATTTGAAGGTTATTGCTAAAGCTATAAAAAATATGGACACAAGGCATAAGAATGCATATCCAAATCCAAGTGGTCATCAAACAAATATACAAAAGAACACCACAATGGAAATTGTTATGATTGGGATTATAATACAAGGTATAGTTGTCACTATTGCCAAAAATATAGTCATATCCTGATGCAGGAGCATCTAGAGGTATAAGGGCAATCCTGTGTCACCCAAAAAAATGTACTTAGACTTAGTTTCTATTTTATGTCTTTTTATTTTTTGGATACCCATTTGGGTCAAATAAAGGTTCCAACTCTCACAGTTCAACTATCAGTGTGCTAGAAAATCCCAAAAAAATAGGAGCATGCAATTTGGCCATCATTTTGGTGACCTAGAAAGTGTGAATTGGCAAAATGAATGTAATTGTGATTTAGAGCATTCCATAAAAAGAATCAGGTCAAAAGGCCCCACGGTTTGAAAGTTATTGCAGTTTTTTGAGTTTTGGAGACCTCCTAAGAATGCTTCAAAGTCAAGTTAGGGGCATTAAATGACCTTTAAAAGGACCAAAAAATGGGGGATGAGCAAAGCTTGTCCACAAGGCTATAGAGCGCTTCGAGAGCTTTCTGAAAATGTAAACAGTTCGTCAATCAGAGCTACGGTTCAAAAGTTATGCCTCCCGAAAGTTCGATTACCATTTTTGGATTCTTCTAGATTTTCACTGACTTCTAACGTAGCTTCTGGAACCTTCTATTTGGTTGGTGGATGCCTTCTAGCACTTTCTAGAATGTACTCCTAGTCCTTAACCCTCTGGGGTCTATTTAAGGAAATTTTTGGCATTGTAAAAGGCAGTTCGGAGTGGAGTTTGAGAGGAGGTACTGAAAGGAGAAATTATCTCCAGATTTATGCTATTGTAAGCCCTTAGGGCATGTTTTGAAGTTTATTTTCTCTGTACTGTTTGTACTAGTTTATTTTCTCAGTGAATATAATTTTTCCCTTTTACTGTTGTGTCCATTCTGTTATTGGGTTGTGTCCCCATCATATTCCTACAAAGTGCATTAGAGAACACTTTAGAGGTGACTACAATAGATGGTTGATGATATTGTATGCTTTAGTTATCTTAGAACTGGTCATGTTAGTAGAAACTGTCCATTTTGGTTGCTTGCACCAAGAAATGACTTCAACAAACGTAAAGGAAAGGTTAATTCTAAAAAGATAAAGATGTAGATGAATAAGACACGGAGAAAGAAGGAATAGTGTAGCAAAGCAAGTCTAGATGAGGTCACTTTATCCAATGGATTAGGTGATCAAATCATCCCCAACTAGGTAATCCAAGGTATGCGTGGAATTGATATTTGAAATATAATATTGTACATCAATTCTAAAAATATATGCATGAATTAAGATGCAATGAAGAAATTAGATTTAAGAGTTATTCTATAGATATGTTGTTTTCTATGTTGTTCTCGAGCATGGAAATAATTATAGTTTTTGCCAAGCTTTCTATGTTAGCCAAGCTTACTGAACATCTTATGATAGCTAACCATATTGAAAGTCCTATGATAGCCAAGTTTATAGGTATTTAAGCACAGAGAAATTAATGTCAAATTCATAGGGTTATATAGTCAATTTTCAACTCATTTGCACCTACTAGAGTTTGAAGAGCATGAAGATCATGAAGGTGATTATTGAAAAAAGAGTCAAGTGCTTGTGAACTAGATTCAATTGCTACTCAACACCATTCTGTGGATTCAAAATGTATTTATCTTGTGCTAAGTTACATTTTTTCATTTTTGCAAACCCTAGAGAGTCAAAAATGGTAGCTAGCTCTTTAGAATCACCTAGAAAAGAGGGGAAGGATGTTTTTAATGTAAAAATAATTATCAATAATGTTAGGAAACCCCTATTTATGGAATTCCTAAGATTATGTTTAAAGGATATCTGTTTGGTGAGTTATCCCTGATACCACCAAAAGTGCTAATGATTCAAGATGTCTGATGTTGCTACACTTATAAGGTAGGAGAAGTAGGAGACATGGATATTAGGAATATCTACAACAAATTATGTGAGAACATAGTGCTAAAGGAAGAAAATAAGATTTTGGAGCGAAAAGGGTTGACGCGTGCCGTAGATTTGCCTCAGGTTTTTAAAATTAAATGGATTAATATCTCTTTGAGAAGAATATATGATAACCAACTATTGTTAGATAATGGACCAATTATAATTTCAAAGATAATCACACATAAAGTAACAAGGTATCCTACCCTTGATTGACCAAAGAGTATGAGAAGCGATGCAAAGGAAGTTATAGAAAAGAATACTAGATCCATGTGAAATAAAAGAGGAATGTCAATTGATGCAATTTTAGATCCCATGATAGCCTTTATAGTTAGAGTTATAGCACACAAACTATTTCACTCAAGCTGATTGAATAGTGTATTCCACATGGCAGTTGACCTAGGCTATAAAATTGTAAAAAGAGACCACTCTTATGACCTAGTCGAGTTTCATCTTCAACAACTCTCAAAGAATTTGGAAGCCATCAGGAATGCCACAAGTGCATCATGTAAGTTTGGCTCATTAATTATTTTCATACTCTTTTATGTGCAAAATACTTTTCCCACTTTTGGAAAAGTTTTTTGGAAGACAAACATACCAGTTACATACTAGATAGCAAAGTTTATTGAACAACTTGGTAATAATTTTGAGTTAGTTATGACTAGCTATTTTGAGGATTTTAATAAATCCATGAAGAAAAGGTTAAGAATACATGTATCCCTAGTAGAACACTACAATGATATTGTTTTTCAAGTGGATGCCGACTACACATACGTGCAAGCAAAAATTCCTAGGGTAAGACCCTTGCCATATGAAATTAGTGTAGATGAAGCTTCAACAATATCATTGCACTACTCATACAAGAAATTGATAAGGATGCTACATCCTTTGACAACTATGACGAGGAAAAATCCAAAATTACAATCAATTTATAGATTGCCTTAGTCATCAAGAAAAAGAATAAGGTGGTAAAGAAACTAACTAAGAAATTTGGTGAAGGTGAAGAAGAAGGAGATGATGAAGAAGAAGAAGAAGAAGAAAAAAAAGGTCAAGGACCTCTTGAATTAACTTAAGGTTTTGGTGAAGACAAAGATGCTGACGAAGAAGGTGTCAAGGCATAAGAAGCCAGGGAAGAACCCAAGGTTACAAAAAAGAAGAGGAAAGCTTAGAAATAGTTAGTGGACAAGCCAAAGAAGACTACGAAGAAGTCATAGAAGAAGCCAGGAGTACCTCTTACAAGGTCAAGTACAAGGACAACCACTGCATAAGTGAAAGATTAATTAAAGGAAAAAGATAAGAGAAAAGGTTCCACAATAGAGCCAAGAAAGACTACCAATAGATTGAGGATAAAATAAAAGGCACAAGAGGAATCAGATGAGGAAAGGATTTCCTCAAATGACAACAGTCAATTCAAAGTCGTAAGCCATAACCCTTCCTCTAATATTGACAATCTATGTGATAATATTAAAACTAATGCAAACCTATCTGGCTTTTCACATATAGATAATGATAAACTAGGGAGTGTAGATAATAATATTATAGAAGAGGCCATATGTGATATGATGGTAATATTCAAGACCACTCCTCTAGAGATTGCCAACTCCATATCAAAGAGCTTATATGATAGAGTTCAGAAAAAATGGCAAGTCAATTAAACCACTTAAAGAAAAATTAGAGAGGCCACACTAGCCCAAGTTATGCCTACTTTGGATAAGAAGAGGAAATGTAGAAACACAAAGGAAATTTTTATCCTAAATAAAGAGCATTTCATATCTTAAAGAAGTAAGTAGAAGATGTGGTAACTAAGAGCACACTACTTTTAAAATCAATTATGGGTTATCCACATAAGCTATTAAAGAAAAATGAGAGTAAGATGTGGTAGAAAATAATGAATATCTAACAAAAGAAGGTCTGGTGGAGGAAACTAATGAAGGAATAGGTAAGGTTGATACAACTAAAGAAGAGAAACATGATGCTAATGATTCTTAATTGTCGAGCACCAGTCCTCCACATATAGGAAATGAAAGTCAATAGGATAGAATCACTATTGAGGACATACTAGATAACTCCACTCAGAATGTCAATCCGTTGAGTGAGGAGGATTATAAGGAAATTGCAACATGAATCTTCCAATACTACAAATTTATGCATAAATCCTTTATTGGTGAAGATTGATGAATCTCAAAAGATTGAGGTTGTATCCATTGAGTCTGAGAAGCAAAAAGACACATCTTCAGTGCCATCAAGCATTGTTCCAATGGAAATAATAGTTTATCAAGAAGACAAGATCAAAGATCAAGGTGCAACTCCTGCATAGAAAGAAGAGCTCACACAAGCACCATCCAAAATGCCTACCATTGTGATTTAGATGAAGAGAAAAGAGACCTATACACTAGCTACATTACTGTTGAGTCTATAAAGTTCAAGACTACCTACTACTATAGAAGTTGATGCTAAAGGAAATTAGAAGATAAATGACATGGAAGAAACCCCAATAGTAGCCCCATTTCAATAGAATGAAGAAAAATAGGGGAATGAATAGGAGAAAGAGGAAAAGTTGACTATTGGAATAGAAGAACAAGTAGCAATATAGATACTGGTTACCTTATCAATCTCTACACTTATCTTTAGTAGCCAAACTTTTCAAAGGTCAAGTTAACATGATACACCATTGTAGATAGAAAGGTCGAGTACCAACACCTCACTGAGTACCAAGAATACACCTTGTGGTGATGTTAGCCTAGATGAGGTGATTTTTTTACAATAATTTTATCTAACAACAATCAAACTTGAAGAAATGTCAGTTCTTCAAGAGGCCATTCAAAGAAAATCCAAGAATTTTTTTTTGAGGAGGGAGCACAAACAAAACTAGGTGCTTTATGACATTAAAGATATTTTTTTTGATGCATTTGACCTTCAAGATTATTTTGCTAATAAACTAGTTATTAAGAAACTTGCAAATATTGTTGATAAAATAAAAGAATAGGATTTAGAGACCAATTTAAAATTGCTAGAATGGTTTGAGAGAAAGTTTCACACCAAAGTTATGGACAAGATATCTAGTGCCATTGTACTTTGTCAAGTTGAGTTAGCAACTAAGGTAGAGGGTGTGCATACATTTTTGGGGAACATCTATTCTCTATAAAAGATATTATGTGATATTGATATCTTTACTCAAGATATTACAAAACTAATTCAAAATTTATAAGGAGAGTTGAAATCGACTAGAAATTCACTATAGGTGTTTCTTGCAGTGAGCCAATTACACTTTCTAAGATTTATGCTAATTTAGAGTAGGGTTGCTGACCTCCAAGAAAAAGATGACACTATAAGATCTACCCTGATCAACATATAGTTCATGTTAACCCCACACATGGAAGTTCTACAAAGAGAACTTGCACAAGCCAAAGCATTGATCAAGAACGACTCACATGTGTCAACACATGAAGGCTTAGTTGATATGGCTACAAGGTTAGAAATCTAGATTCAAACATTCGATGTTGCAAGTACAAATTGGGATTCAAATTTTTCCATTATCATGCAATTGCACAAAACATTTTTGGATAAAAATACTATAAGTGTACCACCCAAATCACATAATTGTCAAAAAAAGGGGATACTGAAGTTTTGTAAATTATTGAAGAAGTTTTGTCAAGGAAAATATATACTTAGGGGGAATCACAAAAATGACATGAAGTATTTACTGAGGGGGAGTAACATGTTAAGGTAATGAGTGAATTTTTGCAAATTTTGAAGATTCTAAAGATTTGTATTGGAGCCGAGCAAAGATGAATATATTTTTTGACTTGTGCATAAGACAAGTATGTGTATATCATGACAAAGTGTTTTTTCCACTCATGTCAAAGGGGGAGATTGTTAATCTCGGTTTTGGTTTTGACAAGGCAATAAAAAAATACTTAGTCATTATCTAGTAGAAATAGTGTGTACCGAGTGCATATCATATGCTAAGCATAAGCCTCTAGATGGTACATGATGAGTAATATGATTAGTTAGTGCCAAGCACTAGTATGTGCTAAGTAGATAGCATGTTCTAAGTCACTCCACTATCGAGTAGTCTATAAATTCCAAGTGATCTAAGTGCCAAGTAATAGTAAGTGTCAAGTTATATAGAAGATATGTTGCAACATTCAAAACACAGTAAGGCTGAGCATCAGAGCCTATCGATGCTGAGTGAATAGTTTTTGGAATAGATGTTTGTTATGGAAAAAAACATCTATGTAAACCATTTTTGGCTGACATAAACATGAAATTTTAATATTAAGGGATAAGGATCCAATTGTATTACACATTCCTATGCAATGCATGCAACCAATTAGATTAAGGGAAGCATTAGGAAGCAATAAGGTTCAATAAAAAATCATTGATTATAACCTATCCCATATCCACCAATGCTTATTTAAGGAGGTGAAACCATAAAGAGTTAATGGGTATGTGAGGAGACAAATGCTAAGTATATAGAGAGTATTCATGGTGTCTATGATAGCAATGAAAGAGTTATACATTGCAGAATTAGTTTAAGGAGAATAGATGAAGTAGTTAATATAGGAGAGATATCTAATCAGGAGGATGAAGGTTTAAATAGTAAAGAGGAGATTTGACATTAAGTAACAAGGTGCTAATTGAAGGATCTAGTGTTGAATCATTCTAATAGATGATATAGAGTAAATATCTTAACACAATAGTCGTAACATGTTGTTGTAAATATCTTAACCAAATACTTAGTTAAATTGTGAGTTTAATATCATTTATTCAAAGTGAGACCTAAAATCCTTTGTAAGCCTTTAATAGGGTAGACCCCTCATAGGGTAGATCATAGTTTATGATCGAAAATTTGTAGCCATAATAGCCCACACTTTGCAACTACAGTAGTGAAGATTTGTGCGTGTCATCCCCAACCTAGTTTTACCTTCTCCTTGGAGGGTCTCTTGGTAACCAAAATCTTATGTATTATGTGTTTATTTACTTTATGCTATGGATGTGATTTATGGTGAGTTATTTTAGTTTACATGCAAAGTTATGAGATGGATGTATGGTGAATTTTTTTAAGGTTAAAAGTTTTTTTTATACTTTTGTTAAATATTTTAATGAGATATCCTATCTATAACATTAGAGCTAAATTTGAGGTCATATATACATGTAGAAAAGGTCAAGGAGTGTGTTTTATAAATAAAGAAGAGAAAGAAGAAAAGTGGATGGAAAATTATATAATCTCTAAAGAAACATATTCTAAAACTAGTTTCTACTAATACATATATTCAAGAGACCCTTATTTAATTTTCTAATAATCGTGTTTCTACATAATAATGATTTTTTTAATACAACCTTTTGTATCTTGTCCTAAGAAAATGAGTTTCACTTGTATAAATAAATTGTATTATTCCCTAAGGTAGTTACCCCTAGTTGTGCAAATATAAGTAGTGAGCCTAAGCACTATAGTTCAAGATTATCTATACTTGTCATTTAATTATCATTTAAAATTTTTATTTTGGTTTCTCCTTTTTTCCCCTTTCTTGTCTCATATTGGAAACTTTACAATGGTGATTTGAAGGTTATTAATATTTAAAATAAATTTATTTTTGTGGTTTAGATTAACTAATCACTCCTTGTAACTCTTATATACTCAAGGGATATTCAAACATTAATAAGTTTTATGTTTTAATAAGAATCAAAATTTGGAAGGTAAAATTTAAATGTATTTGATGGAACATATGTAGTTTCATCTTGAGTTTATATAAAAAGGACTATGGGAAAATATCTAAAAGGGTTATAATGCACCTTAGGATGAACAACAAATACTGAATGAGATAAAATATGTTTTTTTCCTCAGAAGTTAGGGTTGATTGGTAAAGTATTTGGAAAAATCACTAGATTAAAGAAAGTGAAAGATTTATTTTATAAAATAAGTGCAATATCTATGAAGAAGATCCAATATGGAATCCAAGCTTAAGAAAACATGAAGATAAAATTTGAAAATATGAAATGGGCAGTGATGAATTTATTGTAAACTTGATTTATAGACTAGATTTAATTGTAAATTCACTCATGGGTGTTGTTGTATTAATGAAATAAAAGTCAGTAGTAAGAAAAGTATCAATGACTCTTCTAAAAATCTACAAGTCAAAGAAGGATTTCATTGAAGAAAATTACGTTTTGAATTCCTACACATTTGATAGAATTATAGGGTTTTCTTTTCTTTTGAGATTATTAAGATAGGAAAAATCAATAAAAAAAGAAGGAAGAAGAATTGAAAATACTAATCAAGAATATAGATGAATCTAAGGAAGACAATGATAAGATTAAAGAAAACATTGTAAGAATAATAGTGAGGAAAATTGATAGATACAAAAGTGAGCTTCATTGAAGTTCTTTAAGTATGGTAGAATTGTTAATTTCTCTTATATGTACCCTTATTGAGATGAAATTATAGGATATGACCATGAAGTTTTTTTTAAAAGAGATAAATAAAAGTAAAAAGTGTGTACTTTGGTGGAACATTGGACTCAAAAGATAACTAAAATACTAATTAAAGAAGGAAATCATCCTTCCCATCATAAAGGAAGGTGACCAAAAAAAATCTATAAGATAAGAAGTTAAGATATATGAACTGTATGATAATATAAAACCTACTACATAGATTATAAATTATGACAAGAAAATCATTGTTGACTAGCTAACTCTACCTTGCAAATGACTAAGTTTTTTGCCAATTACTCTTGATGAAGAGATCATGATCCCTAATTAAAACAAATATAATCTAAGCACTAAAAAAATGATGAAAATTAGTGATTTTTTAGATAGGAAGGCAAAGCAAGAGGATTTGAGGAGAGAACATCAAAAAAGATAGGTACTCTATGATATCAAAGGTATATCTCTTGAGACTATTGATGTAGATAACTTAGATAAAATGGCCCCCATTATAGAAAATATGGTTAATATTTTTGAGAAATTCAATGATCCTGACACAAACACACAAGAACAATTGATGTAGAGGTTAGAGAGAAAGTTTAAGAAGAGGGCAATGGATAAAGTAGAAACTAAGATTGCACTCAAATAGGTTGAACTCTCCACTCTTGTTACTGATTTGGAAAATTTTGTGCATAATGTAAACACATTATTTAGAAAATAATGTGATGTACCCACATTCACCAAAGAAATGAAGGAGAATATAAAAAATATTGATGGCAATCTACATAAGAGTGGTAAGCAATTTAACATGGACCTAAAATCTAGTTTAGTTTATTTTTCTAAGATTTGATTTTTGTTGCACAAGTAATCAAAATTATTACATAAGGAATGCAACATAAGATTATATGTCACACCTATTCAAAAATTATTAATGTGCTTCATTTGGAGTTGATACAAAAATATATATACCAAGGAACTCATTCAAATTCAGAATTTGTCTATAACTGACACTATGGTGGACTTAGCAGCCAAATTAGAGATAGAAGGACAAGTTGTTGTGGCACTAAAAAAAAATTGGGGCAACACAATGGCTATTATCTTAAGATTACATAAACCATTTTTTGGATGCATTTGTTATAGTCCCTAGTCGAAAGTTAAATGTCACTCTTTGGCATACGTGAAAAAATAAGGGGGAAATGTTTATGATCAAGTATTAAGCTAAAAAAAAAGGGGATATGGATAGTTAAATATGCTATATTGGAGAAAAAAGGAGAGATTTTATTGAGTGATGTAGATCTACCAAAAATATTTTAGAAAATATTTTCAAAATATAAGTTACAACATACTACATGTACATCAATATACAGGTATGGAGCACACCCTTAGGGAGATAAATATCTTGAAGATTTTGTTTTGTTTAATTTTAAATCATGATAAGTGTTTTTTTCAACTAATTCCAAAGGGGGAGAGTTTTAACCCTAAATTAAATCTTGGTATTGTCTATTAGTGAAAAACACTTAGTCATTTACAAGAGAAAGTTGGTTGGTCAACACTATGACTAAGCCATAACAAAGGTCAAGCTACAAAGAGAAAAAGTGCATAAGTTTACTACGTGCCAAACACATAATAGTCACTAAGAATTTAGTAGTTGTCATGTTATCTAGAAGCTAACACATGATATAAGACAAGTTCCATATGAGATTAGTAATTTAGAGACAAAACAATTTAAGCCAAGTATAGTATATGTTGCATATCAGCTTGAAGAATCAAGCGCGACTGAGCATCAGAGGTTATATGTGGTCAGTTATGTAGTTTTTGTATACGAGTATGGAATGGCATAAAATCTTAAGTAATCTATTTTAAAGTTGATCATGTAACATATTTCTAAGATAAAGGTGAAAATCAAGGAGGTGATTATGCCTATAATATTGAATCACTAATCCTTATGTAGTATAAAGAACCAATTATAAAATAGGAAAGTTTAAGTGGGAAAAATGATGAATACAATTGTTGATTATGGTCTAGAAGATTATTAAGATAGCTATAAGTAGGGTTTTAGGATTGAATATAGAGTTGTGAGTTGAAGGAGTGCATGCGTGCAAATTTGAAGGAGAATCAATGAGTACCAAGTGTTGAAGGACTAAAGTTGAATGAGTGGTGTAGTGAAAATATATTGCAAAATAGTTACATTGAGGTGATCAGATAGTGGAGAGAGAAGATCCATTATTAACAAATTAGTGTAGACCAAAGGATCATGGTACTACTACATTCTAATTAGTATATTAGGTGAATCTCTTAATATAGTAGTCTGGATAGAACTATTTAAAATCTCCTAATAGAGTACTCACTTAGTTTTAAAGTTTGAATCATTTTGTAATGGCATACAAAATAGCATTATATGATTTTAGTAGAGTAGACCCCTCATAGGATAGATCATCAGAAGTGATCAAATTGTAGCCCTAACAAGACCTTTATTATTGTAGTGGTGATGAATTTGTGCATACCATCCCCATGCAATTTTACCTTCACATTGGAGGGTTTCTGCATGACCAAATCTTGTGTCAAGTGTTGTTTACTTGTTTATGAGTCATGATCATGTTAGTAGATTTTAGATATATTATTATGTGATATTACATGATTAAGGTTAATAAGGTGGATGGTTAATTATGTTTAGTATGATTAATGTTTGAAGTGGTAAACATTTCTGGAGATTTGTTTCACACCCCCACCCGCCAAGCATCTCAAGTTCTGATTAGAATTCGAACAATCATATGAAAAACTAAAAATACGAGGAGACTTGTTGCTATAGGTGTTAGAGTAAATGAATTTTTTTACTGCATAAGTAATAATGGTCTAAGTAATTTTTTGATGAAACAAATATGTGAACTTCAAATGAATATGAATGGAAGGAAACATAAGATAAGAGTTGGGAAATGATGGTTTAAGAAGAAGAACAAAATTAGACAAAGTAAAACTAAACATTGAAGCTAGTACAAAAATTAATTTAATAGATGTAGATAGTAAAAGAGAGGAAAGGTGAATATTGAACTCAAATATAGAGAAGATGAATAATAAGATAAAATAATAATTTGAAACATTCAATGAGCCCAAAGATGATTACAGGGAAAGTCATTGTAGAAGATAGAAATAAAATTAGAGTTGATCGAGGAATAAATCTATGAAGGAAGGTCTTAAGAGTAATCTTAATATATCTTAGAACATAAAATAATTTAAGATATTGCACTATTTTATGAAAAATAGATATTTAAAATTTTTTACTAACAAATGTTTTTTGTTAAACAAGTGTGGTCATGGACATGGTGATTATGAAAGTTATAACATTAGTTAGTTAGCTAATATAAAATGCTACATTTGCAATAAGTGTGGATGTATTATAGTTTTGTGTATAAGTATGATAAAAATAATAATGGCTGGATAGATGGATATTTTGCAATAAATTTTAGTAGATTTCACTATATGTTGTAAGAGGTATTTAAATACAAAGTTGTTGAGTTCAGGCTAAATAAGAATGTTGGAAGATGTAATAATAGAGTGAATGGAAGAAGACCAACTGTGGTATGGTATGTTACATCTTTAATAGATTTAGCAATCTTGTAAAACTTTCCAAAGAAGAATTGAAGAAAATTGTGTAATAGTAAATAAGATCAATGTTAGTAGAGAGAAGTAAAAGATGATAAATTCCTAGATAAAGGAATAAAAAAATTCAAGATAATTTTTTGGAGATTAATCTATACCACCTAGCCATAGTGATTCTTTCTTCTAACATAGATATGGTGTATGAATTGAGGGAAAGAACAAAATTAGATTCCTTTCCCCCACTTTTGCTGGGTAGTGAGTTGATCTTAGTATAAATGGTTTCGATAACTGTTGTTTCCATAGGTGGACAAAGTCAAAAGATCTATAAAAGGAAAGGAAAATTATTTTTTTATATATGGAACTATATTTGGTACATCTTTTAGGGAGGAGACTCAAAGGTTTATCTTTTATTTCCTATATAGAGGTGACTTGTTTTCCTTCAGGGAAAAAGTTGTTGAGATAATGGGTGTTGCACACATTGCATAATATTGTTATATTGTATTATTTTATTTTATTACATAATATTGCACATAGATGGACACAACATGAAAAGATTCCCATGGGATATACTTGATGAGTTGTACTGTAACATTGTGATAATATTTCATGTAATTATTTAATATTAGATAAAATAATTGAAATTTCAATATTAAATATGGGGTCAATGCATTAGGTAGCACATAGTTAATGTAATACCACTTGGTGGTTTTGTGGGACTTGCTACTATATAAGTAGCCATAAGGGTTGTTGTTGGTGTGAGAAAGGAGAAGACAAAAGGGAAAAAGGGAAAGAGTTGAGTGGAACAAAGCTTGATAGGTTAGCCAAGGGAGCATTTGTGAAGGTTGGAAGCATGGCATGGGATATGTGGATTCATGCTTGTTCACATGGATTTCTCGGCTGTGGCTATGGCTTTGAAGGCTTCCATAGTTGTATTGCAATGATATTTTTGCTAAATAATACATGGTGATGGATGCTTTTTGGAGGCTAAGATTTTTCCCTCAATGAGGGTTTCCCAACATATATCTTGTGTCACAATTTTTATGGGTATATTGTCTATTCTCTTGCATGTGGATTTTAATTACATATTTATTTCAGATCTATTATGGGTTATGTGGATACAGTTATATTCTTTCTTGCAAGTTTCCTTACAAGTGGTATCAGAGCTATGATTTTATTATTGTAAGCCTAGATTGAATCCATGGGAATTCATGAGAGGATAAAAGAAAGCACAAGATATTTGAGTTGTGTATTATAGATGTAAGGGTTTTTGGTTTGCTACTATGATGGGATATTGGTAGATTTTGGGCATTTGAAATTGTTAGATAAAAGGGTTTTTCAAATGTTTCATTAAATGAGGGTTTTAGGGGGGAGCTTGTAGAATGAACTCCTGAGTAAAAACTAACCTCACCATTGGATCTGAGTCACTATTTCCATAAATTTTGATATTAATATGCCCTAGTTTGGCCATGTTTGGAGGAAATGCAAAGAGTTTTTTAGTTTTATCCTATGATGGCTATCAAATTTAACCCTATCAAAAAAAATTTCACAAGAAAAAAATCAAAGTGAAAATGGTAAAAGGATTGTCTTAGTAAATGGCCATAACTTTCTCTAAGTTAATTAGATTTCAAACTTCTTACAAATGTTGGAAAGCTAATTTAGAACATTACAACTTGGTGTAGGTTTGGTTTTGTGATTTTGACATTTTTCAAGTTTTAAGAGCAGCAAAGTTAGATGTTGTTTATTTTGAGCACAGATTAGGGCATAACTTGGGCATATAGAGTAGGATTTTGGACTTCGAGTAGTCAACAAAAAGCTCTTGGAGAGCTCTATACATTGGCTCAAATTTGGTGTAGGCTTGAAATGGTTTATTAGGTGATATATTAATTTGAATAGTTTATGATATATATTGACTATGGTAACATTGTGAATTTATGACATTATATGTTTGGAGATTTAAGATTTGATGTCATTATATACCCAGTTCATATTTTAGATTGGTCTCATGATGATATGATTATCAATATTTGATTTAGATATGTATGATGAATTGTTGGGTCTACAAGCTGTGCAGTTTTGTAAGTGGTCCATACTTACAAGTTGCATTTATGGTTTGGATATGGGTTGTCTTTTCCCATTGATATTTCATTATTGATGCATATTTAGATTGATGACTTGTATTTAGGTTGTCTATGCCATATGTCACATGATTTGCTGAATTTTCTTCATGTAGAAGGGATGAGAAATTGTTACCAAAAATAGTCATGGTGGAGGATTGTGGTTGTCTATTTTATGTTGACAGGTTGAACACATTCAGAGTTAGATGCTTAGTTCAGGGATGTGATCATGGTGCCATGGATTTTGGCATGATATGATTGGATATACAAGTACATCCTTGATGTTCATTAGCTTGGATTTCAAATCTGGTTATGGTGGTATATATATCTTCTTGGTTGAGGATCATGGTTATTTGGTTTCTTTTGAGGAGCTCATGATGTGCACTTTGAGTTATTTGATAGTTTGATTCCTTGGCTACTTCTCATGATTAAAGGATAATTTTTTTCATCATGATGTAATGGATAGCATGAATACAAAGTCATCTAGCATGCAGCTATCCAAACAATGTACAATCCCTATCAGCAATATGCACCACCTCCCCCTCAGCAACCTGTCATCCACCATGCAGTTGCCCAAACAATGTACAATCCCTATCAGCAAATCCCTCACAACCATCCATATTCAGTGGCCCCATCCAGGACATACCTACCTCAAGGCACTCCTACATTAGGGGCACCCTAGCCATCACCTATCAATTCAGAATGGGAGCAAATGAAGACAGCTCTGAAAGCCATCCAAGAAGGGAATGATCCAAAGACATTCAAGTTTGAGAATGTGTGTCCTTACCCATTTGACAGAGCCATTACCATGACACCATTTCCCAAACACTTTGAGGTACCCAAATTTGACAAATTCAAAGGAAAAGGAGACCCTGTCACACATATCAAAGAATTTTACATGCACTACCAGGACATGGCATACAATGATGTCTTCCTCTTGCGCCTTTTTCCCAAAAGCTTGGCTGGACCAGCTCTTGAATGGTTTTATAGAATCCCCTATGGCACAATTAAAAACTTTGTTGAATTATCTAAAGCATTTGTAGCCCAATATGCCCATCTTGCTGAAACAGAGCTATCAATAGTTGATCTTGTGCACACCAAGCAGAAAGTTGGAGAAAGCCTTGCCGAATACCTGCAAAGATGGAAAACCCTTACCACCCGCATATCCTGCACCTTGCCAGAATGCCATGTGGTGAAAATGTTTATTGATAATGCCCATCCTAGCTGGGCTCACCACATGACCATGAACTATTTGCAGACCTACAAAGATATCAAAGAGAAAGGAATGATCCTTGAGCAAGGACTCATTAAAGATGGTGTGGTCAAAATTTAGAAAGAGGCCAACCAAAATCAATCACATTCCAATGACAAGTCTAGGTATTGGAACAAAAATAGGCATGTTGCAACAGATGGCGTCACTGACACCAGACATGTGAATATTGTTGGTCCTTCTCACAACCAGTCCAACCCACCATATCAACCATATAATCAACAAGCTATCAACTACCAACAGCAGAATCACCAAAGCTATCAAGGCCACAATCCAAGACCCAACTTTCAAGGGTCTAACAATCAAGCTAATGCCATCAATGTAGCTGTAGGACAAAAGCCCAAATTCAACCCTGCACCTAGAAATTATACACCCCTTGGTGAGCCATTGGATGTCATTTTTGAGAAATTAGTCAAGGAAAACCTCATCAAATATCCTCCTACCCAGCAAATTGACCCAAGCCAATCCAAAGCTGCATGGTACAAGGACAATGAGTACTGCAAATTTCATAGGGTAAAAGGTCACACTACCCTCAGATGCATGAAACTGAAAGACTATGTGCAAGACCTCATTGATCGGAAGGAAATCACTGTTGGTGCCCAAACCTCTCCGAATGCAGGCTTACAAATCTATCAAAATGCTTTTCCTCCTCACAACAATCAAAATCTTGGAAAAGCACCTATCCAAACCAACAACAACAACACCAACAACCGTTAGCCAAACCAACAGCATGGGAAGAACAATGACCACACTTCATCCTATATAGACTATGGTAGCCTTATAGGTTGTATATCCAAGAAAGAGCCTTCCGTCAATGTTATCAATATCCAAGGACCAAACAATGAGTGTGCAGTCACCACTCGAAGAGCGCAATTTAACATCGCAGGCCCACCTGTTACACCAACACCATCGGCTCCATCAAAAAGCCAGTACAATATCTTGGAACACCTTGGGAACATGCCAGCCCAAATCTCCATTTTAGACCTTCTTTACACTAGTCTTGTGTAAAAGAACATCCTTGACAGTGCTCTCATAGAATCTCATGTCCCTTCTGATATCAATGCTACTAATTTTCATAATCTTGTTGGACACATCTCATCCTCATGTGCCCTATCGTTCAAACCCACTGACATACCTGTGGTTGAGCCAGATCACACCCTTCCAATTCGCATAGCCATCATGGTATCCAACGTTGCTGTGAAAAGAGTAATGATAGATAATGGATCAGCCTTGAATATTTGCACCCTAAAATTCATAAAATAAGCTCGGTATACTGAGGCAGATATCATCAGTGAGGTTATCACCATCAAAGCTTATGAAAACTTGGAAAGGACCACAGAAGGAACTATTTTGCTTCCAATCAAGGTTGGGCCAGTCATCCAAGAGACACTCTGCCATGTTATTGATCTAAACCTACCATTTAACATCCTCCTCGGTCGCCCATGGATTCATGCCATGAAAGCCGTTCCATCCACTTACCATCAGTGCATCAAATTTTTGCATCAAGGCACTGAGGTAACCATCCATGCCGATCCAGAACCCTTTTCTTACTGCAATGCGGTTGAAGCTTCATATAAAAACCATTGCCCTGGAATTGATATCGGCACATCCATCACCAGCTCATCCCACACTTATAATGACCCAGAAACCATCCTCGCCTCTACCCTGTCTAACATGAAGATCAATAGCAAAGGTTGTGGAGAGTATAGTCTGTTGGATGCATTTTCTATTGGGGCACTCCCACTTGATCCACATGCCCATGGACAACTGACATATCACAAAGCTAAGGAGATTCCACCTCCTCGATACAAACAGTTTGGCCCAACAACCTTTGTATCCTCGAAAATCCCTCTTCATGAGGAGCTCACTCCAGATATCAACAAATGGTTACATAAGGATGCAGCTCAAAGAAATCAAGCATGCCTTGATCACTTCAGCCAAAAGTAGCCCCAAGAACATAAGCTCATCACTAACAAATGGAACTATCAAGGTGGTGGTCTAGGACCAAAAGAAAGAGGCATGCAGTGCCCCATTGATGCACACAAGTGGGAATCGAAGTCAGGTCTTGGCTTTGGCATACCCACAACTGGGGGCACCAATGAGAATGGTCACGCTTTTTTGAAAATTCACCGCAACCTTGTTGAAATCGAAGACATTCTTCAGGAAGTTGAAAAGAGAGCCTATGATGATATCCTAGACCAAATCTCCCTCGGAGACTCTGTTCTCCAAGAACTATCCATCCACCTCATTGACCTACCACTCGCCCATCCACAACTCATAGATTGGGACCAACCAAGTGTCATACACATCGATGAGTTCACATCATAGGAGGCACTTCTAAGATTCATGGGAGCTGAAACTCCTCACAAGAAAACAAAGCCAGATTCTACCTATATCTACAAGCTAGATCCCAAGGGGTATTTTGGAGAAAATCCCCAACCTAGTTTTGATACACCCAAAACTAGAACTAAGGTGAATCTGAGACTAGCTAAGGCAGCGAAGAGATCCCCTCAGCAAGAAAATCTAGAGCCACAAGTAGAACATGAGGATTTAGCATTGCCTCCTCAAGATAATCAACCAGAGATATCTTCTATTCTAATTGAGGATACTAGAGAAGTCAACATCGGTTCTTCAGAGATCCCTAAGCTTGTTCACATTGCTGCATCCCTATCACAAGACCAAGCTGATCTCCTCTTTGAGGTCTTAAGAGAGAACATTGGCTAATTTGCATGGTCATATCAGGACATGCCAGGGTTGGATCCAAAGCTTTTAGTTCACCATCTTGCAGTCGATCCAAAGATCAAGCCCGTCAGATAAAAACTTAGAAAAATGCACCCCAAGGTGGCATTACTGGTGAAAGCTGAGTTAGAAAGAATGTTAGTTGCTAAGGTTATCTGACCTATCAACTATTCAGAGTGGATCTCCAACATGGTCCCCATCACTAAGCCTTCTGGTGACATCAGAATTTGCACTGATTTTAGAGATCTTAACAAAGCTTGTCCAAAAGATGATTTTCCCTTGCCCAACATAGATATGATTGTAGATCTTACAGATGGACATGAAATTTTGTCCCTCATGGATGGATTTTTTGGGTATAATCAAATCAAGATTGCAGAAGAGGATTAGCATAAGACAACATTCACTACCCCTTGGGGAACCTTTTGCTACAACATGATGCCTTTTGGTCTAAAGAATGCTGGGGCTACCTATCAAAGAGCTATGACAACCATTTTTCATGATCTCATCCATAGCATTTTGGAGGATTATGTGGATGATATCTTGGTCAAGTCTCATACCTTCATGGATCATCTTGCTGACCTAGAGAAAGTCTTTGATAAGTTAGCCAATTATCATCTCATGCTGAATCCCAAGAAATGTGTCTTTGGGGTCACATCTGGAAAGCTTCTAGGCTTTATAGTTTCTAAACAGGGTATAGAGATTGACCCTAAGAAGGTCAAAGCTATCTTAGACATGCCTCCTCCCCAGACACTATGACAGCTTCGTTCTCTTCAAGGAAAGCCTCAATCTATTCGGCGCTTCATCTCCCAGCTTGTAGATAAGTGTACACCATTTTCACATTTATTGAAGAAGGATGAGAACTTCAAGTGGGATCCTTTATGTCAGCATAGCTTCGACCATCTCAAGCAGTATCTCATCAATCCCCCTATCTTGGTTCCACCAGTTCCTGGTCATCCCCTGATTTTGTACATATCAGGAACACCTACTGCTCTAGGGGCACTTCTAGCACAGCTCGATGACTACAGCAGAGAAAGAGCCATCTACTACATCAGTAGAACCCTAGTTGGTTATGAACTCAATTACACTCTTATGGAAAAAGCTTTTTTGGCAGTTGTTTTCTCAACCCAAATGCTTCGCCACTACATGCTAAGTCATACCATCCAACTAGTCTCCAAGATTGACCCTCTCAAGTATATGCTCTCCAGAACAACACTTACAGGCCGTTTGGCCAAATGGGTTATGCTCTTTAGCAAATTTGACATCCAGTATGTAGATAGAAAGGCAATCAAAGGGCAAGCTATAGAAGATCACCTAGTTGATGCACCTCTAGTAGATGCATATCCTTTGCTCACAGAATTCCCAGACGAGCATATCTGCCTAATTGAAGAACAACCCCCATGGAAGCTTTATTTTGATGGCTCATACACATCTCATGGATCAGGGGCAGGAATATTGTTGGTCACACCTCAAGGAGATTACATTCCAAAAGCCTTCAAGCTACAATTCCCTAGCACCAACAATATAGCTGAATATGAGGCCCTCATAGCAGGATTAAAGATAGCTACATAATGGAACATTGCTAAGCTACAAATCTTTGGCGATTCTTAGCTCATCATCAAGCAAGCCCTAAATGAATATCAAACCAAAGATGAAAAGCTATTACCCTACAAAGAGCTAGTTGATCGGCTAACCCAACATTTTACAAGGCTTCAGTTTACACAAGTGCCTCGAATATAGAACAAAGCAGTTGATGCTATGGCTACTATCGGCTCACTCTTGGAAATTCCCCAAGCAGCTACACAGTATGAGTTTTTAGTGGAGTAGCTCCTCACACCCACCTACGTGAATGAGGATTCAAACCATATTTATATCTTGGTTGGTCCCCAATCCCCTTGGTACCATGAGATTCATGCTTACCTTAACGATGGTATCATATCCCCTCACCTCACATGTACCCAATGCCAGAACCTCATCCAAAAATCATCCCGCTATGTTATCATAGCCAATACCCTATATCGTCGAGGTTATCACGATACTCTCTCTCAATGTTTAGACCAAAATGAGGCCACGATGGTGTTAAAGGAAGTACGCTATGGACTTTGTGGTGCCCACATGAGTGGTATTGTCCTAGCGCGACAAATCCATAGAGAAGGCTACTATTGGCCTACCATTGAAGAATATTCCTGTGACTTTGTCAAAAATTGTCTCCCATGTCAGCAACATGCAAATCTTGTGCACGCTCCAGCACAGGATCTACAGCCTATTGCACCACCTTGGCCTTTCGCTTATTGGGGCCTTGATCTAGTTGGAACTATCACACCCCTCTCATCTGATGGACATAAATGGATAATAACAGCTACAGACTATTTCACTAAATGGGTGGAAGTAGTCCCCCTAGTCTTAGCTATAGGAGTTCAAGTCTCCAAGTTCATCTTGTACCACATTGTTTACCGCTTCAGCATCCCATCCACCATCTTCACCGACCACAGAGGTAACTTTGAAAATCTCAACATGGAAGAATTATGCACTTCCCTCCGCATCCATCAACACTTTTCTAGCCCATATTTCCCACAAGGTAATAGCTAGGCAGAGGCAACTAACAAAACCCTCTTCAAAATCCTAAAGAAAGTTGTCAATGATTCCGGCCATGATTGGCACCTACAAATAAATTCAGCCCTATGGGCCTATCGAACTTCCTTCCATACATCCACAGGCACAAATCCATACTCCCTAGTCTATGGTGCTGAAGTTGTATTAGTTATAGAGGTTGAACTTCCCTCCTTGTGCATATCTTTGCAAGGGCAAATATCAGATGAAGAATATAGAGTAGCTCGACTCACCCAGCTAGATCTCTTAGACAAGAAGCCACAACAAGCCTATGATCATCTCACAGTCTATCAAACTCATCTCAAAAGGAATTTCAACAAGAAGGTGCTTCCACGACACTTTCAGCCAGGTGACATGGTCCTTAAAGAAAACATGAAAGTCCAAGCAGATCGAGAAAAGAAAGGCAAGTTTGAACCTACATGGCTTGGTCCTTATGTTATCACTACTTCCTTTGGCTCCGGAGCCTATCAGCTATCTACATCAGAAGGAGAACTCTTGAATGATCCTACTAACATCATTCATCTCAAGAAGTTCTATGCTTGAAGATCCTTGGTATACCTAGCTTTTGAAAAATACAAAAAAAAATAGTAAAGAGAAATAAGCGTCCAATGGTGAAAACTTGGCAATTCAAGCGCCTTGGATAGGTACCTTGGTGAAAACCTGGTAATTCAGGCGCCTTGTGTAGTAAGACTAATCCATTATCTATCAATATATTATCCCTCATCCATTCACCCACCATCCCATAAAATACCTGCTTGTTCCCTTGGTGTTCCAACCAAATATCCAAAATCTAATGGAGCTTGTAAATACCTCCTGTACAGCTTGTAAAATCTTGTACCAAAGCTTGTATTATACTTTTTAAATCTTGTAACATACCTTGTATATCCAAATCTTTTCCAAAGTTTGTACCATATTCTAGCCTATAAATAATCTTGTATCCTAGCTTGTATACTATCACGTGCACACACAAAACCCCATTTTCACTTAAGATTTTCGCAAACCATCTACCTATCCACCTATCACCTATTATAGACATCCCATCCTTCACAAACATTTCCATCTCACAAAAACCATAACATGAACAAACTTGTACATTTGTAACATATCTTGGTCCATCAGCTTGTACATCCTCTTTAACTTAGTACCATTGTATCGATCCATCGTTCGTGTCAGTTTGTCCTTGATCAACATCTTGCACCCATCGCACATCTTGGTTAGTTATTCCAATGCATCCTTTAGCTAGATTTCCTATCACCAAAGTGTTATCTTTCTTAGTTCAGCTTGCCAGACACATCACTCATCCAAATCCACCAGATTAGGTGCTCTCCGATAGGTCCTTGTAGGATATAGCTTTCCTCATGTCTGATCTTGGTCCGTTAGTACCTCGTCCTACCCATCTCGTTGGCAAACGGTTTTCTTTTGGATTTTCGCTTTCTTTTGATTTGGACTCTTCCCTATTGGATCTTGAAATATCTTTTCCAAGCAATCTCCTTGTTCCCTCCTCAAGGTTGCCACGATCTTCCATATCATGGTATACTGCAAATGGGGCAATCAGAGCATAAGGTCTTGATCATGTCTTTTGCTTCTTTTCTTTTTTGCTTGTGGGTTACCTAGTGTTGGTTCCACTCTGATTCTTTCGAGATTCATGTGTGATGCTGGGGCAATCCTTGTGTGTTTGTTTTAAGTCAGTCCGTCAGTCCTCTGGATAGTTGGTGAAAAGGCCTTGATGTTCTTGGTAATCTTGGCAATTAACCAACAATCCTATAGAAAATCTAGTGCTCAACTACATGGTGGTACTTCTCTTTGAAGTATCCCCCTGCTCAAAAAGCTTCAATGGTTTTCCTTCATCTCCATTATCCCCCATCCATATCCAACATCCATCTCTCCTACCCCAGCTTATGCATCAGTATCTCTTTGAATCACTCCTCACCTTTAGCTTTAGGGATACACAATCCTAGTCTTAGGGATCCACTAATCCAAATCAATCCACCAAGCCTCATCTTTCGAGATCCACAATCCTAGTCCTAGGGATCTCCGAAACCCATCTTCCGCCAGTTTGACTCTTTGAAATCTTGTTGCATCATTTTTTTAATCCCCTCATCCATCTCCCCATCCTGGATTCCTTTTATAGCGCTCTGCTCCTTCATCCTCTGCAATCCCTGAGATCTTAAGCTTGTTTCCCCTTGTGCCTCTGATTCTCCCTTTATCATTCTCCTGTAGTGAGAGTTTGCGCTAACTAAACCTCTTCTCTTAAGCCAATCTGAGTCTCCTTGCTCATCCCATATTCTTGTATTTTTCAAGAAGCCATCGTGCCTCTATTTCTCTCCCCGCTGCCTTCTTGAGGGGGCATCTCACAGTCCATTCTCTCCTCTTTTGCTCTAGCCTTGGGCATCTTATTTTCTTATCTTTGATGCCATGCCACTCGCGGCATCACATCAAAGAGGGGCAAAATGTAGACACCTAAAAATCCTTTAGAAAATAAAGTATTTTTATTTTTTGAAAAAATCCCTGATGACATCATCATTTATTTATTAATTATTTAATTAATTAATTAATTAATTTTTATGCCATTAAATCCCTTTATCTTAATTAAAAATATTTAATTAAGGAATCCCTCCCAAAAATGTTTAAATCTTATTTAAACATTATTTCCTTATTTATTAATTATTTAATTAATAAATTGACCAAAAATCCTTTAGAAAATAAAGTATTTTTATTTTTTGAAAAATTCCTGATGACATCATCATTTATTAATTAATTAATTAATTAATTTTTATGCCATTAAATCCCTTTATCTTAATTAAAAATATTTAATTAAGGAATCCCTCCCAAAAATGTTTAAATCTTATTTAAACATTATTTCCTTATTTATTAATTATTTAATTAATAAATTGACCAAAAAACCCAAAATAAATAAAAAAATTATTTTTTGCCCAAAACTTGGCCAATTTCCTTAAGACCACTAACCTCTTCCAAAATCTTCTAATCCTTCTTTAATTTTAATTAAAGGCTAATCCCATCATTTCCTACCCCTAATCCTAACTCAACATATTTAATCAAGATTAAATATTAATCCTCATGTTTATTAAAAATATTTTAATAAATATCTCCTCAACCCAAACCCTTGAAATAAATAAAACTTTATTTATTTCATAAAATCTTATCCTAGGAAGTTCTAGACTCTTCTAGAAAGTCTTCATCCTCATCCAAAGGCTAGACTCTTCTAGAAGATGTCTTTAACCCTAACCCTAATCCCCTCCTAACCTTGTCACATTCCCTAAACATGGGTTAAGACTTGCTAACTCAAGCCAAAGTTAACATATATCTCCTCCTTCACCCACCCTCATTAATTGCAATCCACTTGCCATCCACTTGCCTAGTCCTAAGCCATCTCTAACCCTTCCTCTAATTATTTTTTCAACCCTAAGCAAGCTTAAAACCCCCCTAAACCCTCAAATTCAAATTTCATGGTATCTCTCACAAATATCTTCAACCACAAAACTTTATAAAACTCACAAAGTCATAAATGTTCTTACAAAGCACTTATGAAGGGTCTTTATGAAGATTTTATCTCTTGAGCCTCCTTTGTTGACTCATCCTTGCCCTTTCCTCCATCCTCTCACCCTGTTACATGTGTCACTCCCTGATTGGTTGTAAGGAAGCACAATCCATGTGCTCTCCTCTCATGCAATCTAAGCCCTCCATGAGTTTTTCCCCATCCTTGCATCTTAGCCCTCAATCCCTCAAGCCTCTTGCCTATAAATTGGATCCTTCCCCTTTGCAAAATAACACAATCCATGAAGTAAAGTCATAATGCCATTTTGAGAAGCCATTTTACATCAAAACCATACACTCACACCCAAATTCCAACTCCATTTGAAGCCCTTTTTGAATAATAAGCTTGAGCATACATCCTATCTATTTAGACAAAGCTACTCAACAAGAGAGCTTCTCATTGAGAGAGCCCATTAATGGCTCATATTCTCAATTGAGAGTTCATCTTATTCTATCTTGAAGTTTATGAATTTTTTTTAGTTTGTAGAAGCTTTATTTAAATTTGGTTTCTATTAGCATACTAACATTGCTCATATACATTTTGGCACGCTCGGTGGGACCCGGCATGGGTCATCTTCATTAGCTTTTTTAGTCAAGTTTTGTATGTTATTTGCTGATTTTGGCTAATTTTGCTTGCTTTTGTGATTGGTAGGATTGTATAAATTGGTTTTGTAGGTTGACATGAGCATGAAGAAGACAAAGGAACTCATAGTCTATCTCATAGTATTTGCAGATTTTTCAAGCTTATAGGTGGACAAAGCACTTGGAATTCTTCTTCCTCTTCTTGTCTATATTCTTCTTATTCCATCTACTTCTTCTTCTTCTTCTTGTGGGAGATCTTGGCCATTTTTTTTTTAAGGAAGCAAAATCATACACACTTCTTTTTAGTGCTTAAAATGAACCCCCAAATCATACTTAAATCCATTTAAAAACTAAAAATTTGCAAAAAAAAAAAGCCTTTTAACAAGTGAAACTAAACCAATTCAATCATTTGCATCCTTGCAACATCAAGGTTTTAGATGCATTCATGCAAAGTTAGGAACACTTCATTTTTGGAAATTTAAAAAGAACTTCAAGCTTCCTTTTCAAAAGGTTCAAAACCAAAACTAAGTGCACACTAAAATCTAAAACAAACTCAAAGCATCAATCAAGGATAAAATGAACCTCATTTGCAAATATTTTAAAGTTCTTTTAAAAATCTCATGAAAACTAAGAGTCCTAAATGGTTGCCAAAAATTGTCCTAAAAGCTTTGTTATTTGTTCCAAAAAAATGTCTTGTTGCAAAATCTTGAATGTTTCTTAAGTTTTTCATACATCAAAACAATCTAGGAATATCATTTTTGGGCTTAAAATATGCAAACTAGAACACAAAATCTTGAATGAAAACCAAATTCCAAAGAGTCATTTTCACTTTTGAGTCCAAAACAATCTTGAATGATCTTAGGTTAAAACAAAGCACATCAAAGTTCTTAAAACAACACACAAAATCTCAATCTTGAATGCTCAAAGGAAAAAAAATTGAATGTTTAATCACTTGTCTTTGAATGCATGTTGCTAAACACACTCTTGAATGTCATGGATTATGAGATTGATCTTCTTGTGAGAGGCTTACATCCATGATTAGTTATATGGTATGGTTTGGGTTTCGCTATGGCTTCTTGGTTGGGGTTTTATGGAGGAGATCATACTTGCATAATTTACATCTAGAGGTGTGTTTAGAAGGACATGATATAGGTTATGATTTTCATGGTTTCTCTTTGGTATTGGTTATGATCTTCCTGGATGTTCATTTTTGTGATTGATTAGAGATTGTGATCACTAGTTTGTGCTCATGTATGCCATGTGAGAGATGACATATATGGTTATTCCTCTATCTCTTTCCTTTGTTAGCTGTGGAGAACTTGGAAGAGTGTTGGAGACTTGTTATGAGATTTGTTCTTGCAGGATACCAATTTATGTATTGTGGATGTCCTTGAGACTATATGGATTCACTTCTTTGAGATGTTGTGAATGGATTGGTTGTAGATTTGACATTATCTTTTGCAGTGGGAGTTTCTTGGTATATATGTGGCATGTATCACTTTTGAGGCTTGTGATTGCATGTTAAAAATTGGATATGTTGATGCTATGAGATTCACTTGGTATACCTTTGGAGGTATGGATAGTTGGATGGGTTTGGCACTTGTTGTGGGTGCTATTTCAGCTATGGATATTTTGACAACTACAGATACATGTGATTACCCTTGGATTGGGTTTTTGTGCTTGGCATTTAAGTTGTACAAAATTTTATGATCTTTTAATGTGATAGGTTGGGTGGATTTCTCTTTGGATGGCTTCTATGTATGTCCAATGGAAATGGTATAATAGGAGGTGACATCATTCATGTTTGAGATATTGGATACTTTGATTTTGTTGCGGGTACCAAGATGGAGCACATGGTGTACTTTGATCTATGATGGTGGATGTGCTAGGAGGTAGATTGTTCCTTGTTCATTTATGTGGCTACGTATTGACCCTATGAAATGTATATAACAAGTGGGAGATTGTTGAGATAATAGCTATTGAACACATTGCATAATATTTTTATATTGTATTATTTTATTTTATTATCTAATATTGCACCTATATGGATGTGCAACATGTGAAAATTCCCATGTGATATACTTGATGAGTTGTATTGTAACATTGTGATTATATTTCATGTAAATATTTAATATTGGGGAAAAGAATTAAAATTCCAATATTAAATGTGGGGTCATTGTGTTAGGTAGCACATGGTTTATGTAATACCACTTGGTGGTTTTGTGGGACATGCTACTATATAAGTAGCCACAAGGGTAGTAGTTGGTGTGAGAAGGGAGAAGAAAAAAGGACAAAAGGGAAAGAGTTGAGTGGGACAGGTTAACCAAGGGAGCATTTGTGAAGGTTGGAAGCATGGCATGGGATGTGTGGATTCACACTTGTTAACATGGATTGCTCAGTTGTGGGCTATGGCTTTGAAGGCTTCCATGGTTGTATTGCAATGATATTTTATCTAAATAATACATGGTGATGGATGCTTTTTAGAGGCTAGGAATTTTTTCCTCAATGAGGGTTTCCCAGGGTATATCTTGTATCACAATTTTTGTGGGTATATTATCTTTTATCTTGCATGTGGATTTTAATTGTATATTTATTTTAGATCTATTATGGGTTATGTGGAAAAAATTATATTCTTTCTTGTAGGTTTCCTTACAAAAGTGGAGTTTGGTACGAAAGTAGAATGAAATATTTCACATTGTTCTTAATGTCAATGGAGAAGAATTTTTATGGATGTTCACAAGTGTTTCCATTAATGAAAAGGGGTCATCATTGCAAATGTGACATGTTGGTTATCATTGATGTCAAACATATCCAAATGATAAAGTAGTGGTAGTAAACTTGTTAGAAGAATAAATTTTGGTGGTTGATTTTTTGGAAGGGTGATGTAATAGGATGATGTGAAAATGAGGTAATAATAAAATTGAAATTAGTTTTAGAGCACAAGGTTATATCCTTATGATAACAATCATCTTGCATAAATCTAAAGCTTCAAATTCAAGTTCTAGAAATTATTTTCTATGGTAATAGTTGTACAAATATACCACTGCCTGCATCTAATCTAAACCAAAAACTAATCAACATGACCCAAAATAGGAAAAATAAACCCAAAAAAAGAATAGTAGAAAAAAATGATACCCATGTGTAAATTGAGAAGGGAAAAATAAGAGCATGCCAAGAGTCATAATGCTAATGATACCTATTTGGAAATCTCTTGATGGGCAGTAGGAGATGAAGTTTAATTGCAACCATATTTCCCAAGGATATGTTGTACCATCATCTCTAAGAAAGTGTGAATGCTCTCTTCTATCGATGACATCTATATGAAAACATGAATGCTCTCTTTCATCAATGGCATCTCCATGAAAGTGTGAATGCTCTCTTTCGTTGATGACACTTTCAAAAGTGAAACACATTCCCCTTCTGTCCTGGTCCAATGCAAATTCCTAGTACCTAGGAAACTTCAAAGAAATGAAAAATTAAAAAAAAAATTCATGTTTTCTTTTTTTTTGTATCTGATGATTTTCCTGAGATCTTCTTGATTGTACCAAATAATGTCTAATATGTGTTATGGTGTGAGATCTAAAAGAAGAAATTTGACAACAAGGAGTACAATTCATGAATTTTCTTTTTTCATGCATGAGAAAATAATCACGAACTAGATTTATGATAAATTTGTCATTTTTATATCTTCAACATGAATGAATTCAATTTTATTTTGATATGGTCATCATACTTTTGGCCTATTTAAATAGTAGGGCCTGACGCTATAGGTATATTCATTTATTTCAATGCCTCTTCTCTTAACATGGTGCATGCTAATTCTTTCATTTTAGTAAAGTCTATATAAAATGGTATGTTAGAAATAACTACACTATTGAAAATATAACCTAAAATATTCTTCGTTGACATAAATGAAAGCTAAATTTAAAAGCAGAGCATAATAGAATAATAATGATGTCCTTCCCTGGGTGCCCTAATGTGTCACTATCAGATGTGGGTTGATGTTATTTTGAATCTCTTTCATGCCTTTTTCCTTTAACATGTGGTGTATAGTCTTGTGACTTTTACAGACATATCTAAAACTAAAATGTTGCTTCTGATAACAATCATCTTGCATAAATCTAAAGCTACAAGAAATCTATGTTTTGAAAAATTATTTTTGATGGTAATAGTTGTATAGCCATACCACTACTTGCACCTATTACTGACCAAAAACTAATCAACACGACCCAAAACAAGGAAAATAAACCCAAAAAAAAGAATAGTAGAAAAATTGAGATACATTTGTAAATTAAGAAGGGAAAAATAAGAGAACACCATGAGTCATAATTCTAATGATACCTATTTGGTAACCTCTTGATGGGAAAAAAGAGATGGATTTTCAATGTAACCATATTTCTCGAGGATAGGTTGCACTAGTGTCTCTACAAAAGCATGGATGCTCTCTTTTGTCGATGACATCTCCATGAAAGTGTTGATGCTCTCTTCTATCGATGGCATCTCCATAAAAATGTGAATGCTCTCTTCTTTCAATGGAACTTTAAAGAGTGAATGGCATTCCCCTTCTATCCTGGTCCAATGAAAATGTGTAGTACTAAGGAGACTTCAAAGAAATAAAAACAATAAAAAAAACTTAAATTTTTTTTTTTCCTGTGTGTGTCATATTTCATTATATCTTTCAGGTCTTATTTAGCATACAAAATAATGTGTCTAGCATGTGTTGTACTTTGAGAGCTGAAAGAATAAATTATATGGCAATGATTTCAATTCATGAATTTTCTTTTTTCGTGCATGAGCATAGAATCACCAACTAGATTTATGATGAAGTTATTGATACCATATCTTCATCATGAAAAATTTGATTTTCTTTTGATATGGTCACCATACTTCCTACCTATTTAAATAGTAGGGCCTTATGCTACAAGAATATTCATTTTTTTGCATGCCTCTTCTATTTACATGGTACGTGCTAAAATATTTCATTTTAGTAAAGTCAGATATAAAATGATATGTTAAAAATAACTACACTATTGAAAAAACAACCTAAAATTTGCTTCATAGACATAAATGACTACTAAATTTAAAAGTAGAGCATGATTGCATAATAATTACGTTCTTCGCTAGATGCTCTAACATGTCACTATCAAAAGTTGCTCACTCTTATTTCAGAGCTTGTCCATGACTTTTGCCTTCGATGCATAGTGTACAGTCTTGTGACTTGCATGGACATGTATGAAACTAAACATGTGCTTCTAATAACAACCATCTTGCATAAATCTAAAGCTTTAAGAAATTCAAGTTCCAGAATTTTTTTTTAATGGTAATAGTTGTACAACCATACCACTTCCTACATTTGATCTAGACCAAAAGGTAATCAACACAATTCAAAACAAGAAAAATAAACCCAAAACAAAGAATAGTAGAAAAAGCTAAGATACAAGTGTAAATTGAGAAGGGAAATATAAGAGCATGCCATCAACCATAATGCTAATGATACTTATTTGGCAACATCTTGATAGGTAGAAAGAGATGGAGTTTCAACATGACCATATTTTTGAAGGATATGTTGCACCAACATCTCTATGAAAGTGTGAATGCTCTGTTCCATTGATGACACTTTCAAGAGTGAAACCCATTCCCCTTCTACCCTAGTCTAATGCAAATTCCTAGTACCCAAGTAACTTTAAAGAAATGAAAATAATAATAAAATTTCATGTTTTTTTTTTTCCATATTTCATGATTTTCTTGAGGTCTTCTTGAGTGTACCAAATAACGTGTCTAATATGTGTTGTGTTGTGAGATCTGAAAGAATAAATTTGATGATGAGTACAATTCATTTTTTTTTTGTGCATGAGCACAAAACCACCAACCAAATTTATGATGAAGCTATCATTATTATATCTTCAACATGAATAAATTTGATTTTTTTTTTATATGGGCTTCATGCTTCCTACCTATTTAAATAGTAGGGCATCACACTACAAGAATATTCATTTGTTTGCATGCTTTTTCTCTTAACATGGTACATGCTAAAATATTTCATTTTAGTAAATTATATATAAAATGGTATGTTAGAAATAACTACACTATTAAAAACTTCTTTAAGAACATAAAAAAACTAAATTTAAAAGAAGAGGTTGATAGAATAATAACATCCTTCCCTAGATACTCTGACATGTCACTATTAAAAGCTAGTTGCTCCCATTTTAGAGCTTATCCATGCCTTTCGCCTTTGATGCATGGTGTCTAGTCTTGTGACTTGCATGAACATTTCTAAAACTGAAGGTTCAAGAAATTGAAGTTCCAAAAATTGTTTTCAGTGGTAACAGTTTTAGAGCCATACATTGCCTACATCTGATTTCAACCAAAAATAAATCAACATGACCCAAAATAAGAAAAATAAAAATAAAATAAAAAATAGTAGAAAAATACATGATACAAGTGTAAATTGAAAAGGGAAAAATAAGATCATTCTATGAGTCATAATGCTAATGATACATGTTTGGAAACCTCTTGATGGGTAGTAGGAGATGAAGTTTCAACATGACCATATTTCTCAAGGATAGGTTGCACCAATGTCTCTATGAAAGCATGGATGCTCTCTTCTATTGATAACATCTCCATGAAATTGTGAATGTCCTCTTCTATTGATGGAATCTCCATGAAAGCATGAATTCTTTCTTCTATCGATGCCACTTTCATGAGTGAAACACATTTCCCTTATACCTTGGTCTAATGCAAATGCCCAATACTAGGAAAACTTCAAAGAAATGAAAACAATATTAAAACATCATGTTTATTTTTTTGCACTGTATTTCATGATTTTTTTCATATCTTCTTGAGCATAGAAAATAATGTGTCTTACATTTTTTTTGCTGCAAGAGCTTAAAGAAGAAATTCAATGGTAAGGAGTTTAATTCATAAATTTCTTTTTTTGTGCATGAGCATAGAACCACTAACCAAATTTATGATGAAGCTGTCTTTATCATATCTTCAACATGAATGAATTTGATTTGATTTTGATATGATCATCATAGTTCTTGCATATTTAAATAGTATGACCTAGCACTATAGGCATGTTCATTTGTGTCATTCCCAAAATTAGGGTGCAAAAACATATCAACAATTTTTTAAAAAAATCACAACTATGTTAACACACATACTAACATAAAATGTATACCATCATTGAGTACATTGTGGAAGGGTAATGACATCACACAATTCATTTTTGAGTCACAGGGTTTAGGTAATAATTGATTTTTGATTACATAACATGAGAATAATTAGGTAAAGGTTTCCATTCAAAGCGCTATGTCCTAGCACTATAGGAACACTTATATTGAGTTGGATAAGTCAATTGATGAAGCTATAGTTTCATGTTTAATAGGAAGGTATGATATCATGTTTGAATGATATTTGATCCATAACAAGATACATTAGCTTTGATTCGATTCCTTCATACTTGTTTCATTTCACTAGCTCAATGTCCTAGGTGTACAAATCTGCACTTGGCAATAATCCTATCAATACCTTAATACTTGACCCTGATCATCAACATAGCTCACTAGAACTAATTAAAACATTGAATACTAACCATAATTCTAACTATGACCTACAATTTATCTCCTAACATACTCTTAAACAACTATCAAGTCATCTAGCCAATCTAATCTATGATACCTTTGACCATTATAATTGGCACTTACTAACCCTAAGGCACCATCTTACAAATAGATTAATATTAAAATCAAATAGATCTTTAATAATATTAATACAATGTTTATGAAAAATAACCTGCTATCAGTCAGACATACATACATACATACATACATACATAGATACATACATATAAAACATAAGTTACTTATATTCCCCTATCACTATTTAATTCTAATACTATACCTAATGACACTATAGCCAAAACCTTAGAAAGAAACTTTATCTAGCTTCATTAAAAATAAGGAAAATACAACTCTAATTATGATATTAAAAAAAATTACAATTTCTAGTATCCCCTTAACATCATTACATTAACTAAACTGATAATACATGACAATCCTAATGTTGAACTAAATAACCCTTAAACCCACTTACCTACACTACTAACTGAACAATCAAAGAAAATATTAACATTTACCTTATTTCAAATATAAATAATAATAATTTAAAAAAATTATTTAAAATATTAATTATTGTTACAAATGACTAAATAACATCCTAACCCAATTCTAAAACCTATTACCTTTTTATAATCCCTATGCCCCTTACACACTTATCTTACTCATCAAACCCACCTACCCACTTGCCCAAGGTGTTCCCTAAGGCTTCTTCACATTGTTGGAAATATAAGAGTAATTGAGATGAGAGGGGTGAATCAGTTACTACTAAAATAAATCCTAGATCCCTTTAGATGTTAGTACAAAATATACCCTAAAAACTGAATACTGTTGATGCTCATCAAACAAACATAAAATGTTATAACTCGGTAAATACTGAATATGCTCAGTAAAAACTTAACATGTAAATCTCAGATGGTATTTGTGATTACCATAATCTTAACTTAGTTGCAAACACATCAAAAAAAATAGCATGAACATATTTGACACTAGGATTTAATGTGGAAACCTAATTTGGGAAAAACCACCAATTGCAACTAGTTACTGTTTTCACTCTTCTAAAGTGAGCTATGTTAGGAGCTAACCCCATTAAAGGTTACAAAGCACACTGTTAGGTGTGACCCTGTTAAAGAATTTAATTACCCTATTATGAGTGGCCTTTTTAGAGGTCATTAGACAATTCAATAGAACTACCACCTTGTTAGAGGATTTACAAATAACTGTTAAGAGATTTTGATCATTGCTACAATGGTTACAGAGTAACAATGAGATGACCTGATTTTAATGCAACTAATTTTTTGATTGGAGATCTTAATTTTGGCTTTACTTGATCCTTCCTAATGAAATATATCTTTTCTACTCCAAAATGATATTCTTCTTATCCTTTTGATTCACTTCCTTATTGCATCATTGGAACTTCAAAATCTTCCATGTATTCACATTCTTACCACACATTTAAATTCACAACTTGACCTTATATTTATATCATTCATATTGTCAAGTTGGCTAATATACAATTTAGAATAACTAATATTCATCACCTCAATCGGCTAGAACCAATAGATAAATCAATTAAGCTTAATATGCCAAAATAAGAAAATCCTTTGTTATCTTACCCTAGATACTAACTCAAAAATGATTTCTTGTATTAACCAATAGAAGCTCAGTTAACACTGCAAACTTGAAAAAGATTCTTTGGTAATTGAGTGAGCTTAGTTAACACTAGTTCCATCCAAATTTTCCTTCATTAACTGAGTGAACTCAGTTAACACTAATCTTCTACAAATTTTGCTTCAACACCCGAGTGAACTCGATAGACACTACCTTCTAAACTAGGCAAACATAGGAATGCTTGGTAGACACAAAAAACTATCTTCACTGCCCAAGTGAGCACGACATGCATTGATTGATAATGATATGACATTTGTGTAACATCAAAGATAATATAAAATTAATTAATTGTATCCAAAAATTTCCCTCTTTGGCATTGATGGAAACACAACATGTCATAACACAATGAAATTTTGGAACAAGAATAGAGTAAGGAACATATCCTTATTTTTATCCATGAGAACTCCTTCTATCAGTTTGAGCTCTTTCTTTCTTTGGTTTCTCCCTTTATATGCAACAACTTCTTCCCTGTTCATTTCCTCTTTTAGACATTTCTATGATAGCATGCTTCTCCTTCTTACATCAAACTTCTTCTCTTTGTAATAACAAAATTTTTTATGAGATATGATAGTAAACTTCTCCCTCTTTGAAAACACATGCCAAAGACAAAAATTCTATTGATATCAATCTACCTTAAGTACTAATTCATTTTTAATATGCCCTTGTCAATACTACACCAATTGCTTGATCTTCAATAAGTTTTGGTTGATGCATCACTGAACTTCATTTAGTGAGCCTCATGTAGGGGAATGATCCCTAGCTTACCTCTTAGATAAAAAAATGCATCCTTAGGTACTAGCTTGGTGAATATGTCTACAATTTTTTCTTTTGTATTTACATGATCCAATCTGACTTCTTTATCCCATACTAATTCTGTTAAAAAGTGATATTTTATAGCAAAGTGCTTTTATTAGGTATACATCATTGGATTCTTTGATATATTGATCACACTGGTGTTATCATAGTATATAACTACTGGATCTTTTATTTCTATCTTCATTCCTTCCAAAAATTGTTTGAACCAAAAAATGTTAGAACAATTAATTGCTGCTACCACATATTCTACCTCTACTATGGATTGAGAGATGCAATTTTGTTTCTTGCTTGTCCAAGACACTAGTCCTTTACCAAGAAAGAATTCTCCACCACTAGTTCTTTTTCTATCATCAAGACTTCCTACCCGATCAGCATCAGTAAACACCTTCAAGTCCAAATTGCCTTCCAGTTTGTAAAATAATCCATAGTCTTCAGTACCTTTCAGATATCTCATGATTCTCTTGATTTCCATCATATGATTTTCTCTGGGATTTGCTGAGAATCTTGCCACCACACCAACTACTAATGCAATATCAGGCCTTGTATGCACTACATACTACAAATTTCCAATCATTGATCCATATGTGGTCTAATCTACTTCGTTGGAATCATCATTCTTGGAAAGCTTATGTCTAGTAGACATAGGGGTTCCAATTGGCCTTGAATCTTCTATTCCAAACTTCTTTAGTATCTCCTTGATATACTTAGATTGAGTGATGTAGTTATCATTTTTGTTCTATTGTATCTGCAGCCTAACAAAGAATTTTATCTCACCAAACATGGGCATTTCAAATTCTTTACTCATTTCTTCTAAAAATTCTTTGCACAAGTCATCATTTCCTATGAATAAAGTATCATCAACAAATATTTCTGCCAACACAATCTTCTTGTCTAGTCCTTCTTTGATATATAGACTACTGTTATCATTTGTTCTTTGAAAGCCAATCTATATCAAGTAACTATGAAGTCTTTCATACCAAGCTCTGGGAGCTTGCTTGAGACCATATAATGCTTTGTGTAATTTGCAAACCATGTCTCTTTTGCTAGGATCTACAAAACTTCTGGTTGTTCAATGTAGAATTTTTCATCAAGAATTCTATTTAAGAATGTAGATTTAACATCCATTTGATACACTTTAAATCCTCTATGTGATGCATATGCTTGCAAATTTCTAATACCTTCTAATCTTCCAACAGGAGTAAAATTTTCACCATAATCAATACCTTTCTCTTGAGAATAGCCTTTACATACCAGTCTTACCTTATTTCTAGAAACTTTTCCATCTTCATTCAGCTTATTTCTTAACACCCACTTTGTACCAATTACATTTTTATCCTTGGGTCTAGGAACAAGAGTCCAAGTTTTGTTCTTTTCTATCTCTTCTATCTCTTCATTCATTTCTTTAATCCAATTGTCATTATCTAATGCATCTTTAATATTTCTTGGTTCAAATTTAGCAAGTAAACATGTACCTTTTAATTTGCTTCTTGTCATTGTTCCATCAGATTTGTCTCCAATGATCTGATTAGGTGCATGATTCATTTTGACATATCTTGCTAACACATGTTCTTTGGAGTTGGAATTATTTCCACTAATTTTATTTTGAACTTCAATATCAAGCTTGGGTCCCACTATCTATGACTTGGGCCCCTTAGACTCGATTTGAACTAGCTCTGTAGCCTTTGATTGCGACTAGGGGCTTGGGAGATGAAGTCTCATTTCTTTTAGATAGGTTTGTTAGGGTATGAGGTTCATAGTAAACAAATCTTCTATAATTCTTTGGCTCCTTGTTGCTTTCTTGTTCACTGTTTTCTGCAAACTCATCAATTCTGACATGTGCACATTCTATGATTTTATGAGTAGAAAAATTCAAGCATTTGTATGCTTTACTTCTATAGGAGTATCCTAGAAATATGCCTTCATCACCTTTTACATCAAATTTTCTTTTTCTATATTCTTTCAAAATATAACATTTGCTACCAAATACTTTCAAGTAACTTACATTGGATTTGTAGCCATACCGTAGTTCATAAGGAGTTTGATTTGAGTCTTTCTTTAATTGAACTCTGTTCAAGGTATGCACTATAGTGTTGATGGCTTCCTTCCAGTATTTGATTGCAACATTCTTTTCTATCATCAATGTTCTTACAAAATCCATGATGGATTTTTTTCTTCTTTCAACTATACCATTCTTTTGTGGAGTACCAAGGGCTGATACTTGTCCTTTGATCCCTCTTTCAATGCAGAAATTATTGAATTCATTGGAGATGAATTCACCATCTTTGTCTAATCTTAAAAATTTCAATCTCTTTCCAGTTTCTTTTTCTACTCTTGCTAGATACCATTTAAAAATTTTGAAAAGCTTCTAATTTTTCTTTTAGATACATTGCAGTCATCATTCTAGAATAGTCATAAAAAAAAAGAATAAAAAACTTTTATCCACTGTAACTTTCTATTCTAGTAGGTCCACATAAGTCTGTATGAACAATTTCTAAGACTTCTTTTGACTAATAGTTTTTTCTTTTGAAACTAGTCTTTCCCATCTTACCAATTTGGTAATTCTTGCATAAACCCGTATCAGGTTTCTTTAAACTAGGAATACCTCTTACTCTTCTATGTTTTCTTATCTTAACTAGATTATCAAAGTTTACATGACATAGTCTTTTGTGCCATAACTAGCTTTCTTCTACTTGAGCAATAAAATATGAACATTCATTGAGATCAAGATAAAATAGATCACCTTTTGTTTGCTTGCTAGATCCAACCATATTTCCTTTTCCATCTAGTAGTTTGGCCTTTCCGTTCATGAATTCAACCTTGAATCTAATGTTATGCAACTATTGCAGACTTAGTAGATTATGCTTTAGTCGTTCAACCCAATAAGCATTGTCACATACAAGTTCTTTAATCAATGAAATACATCCTTTTCATTTTATGTTACAAGGTTCATTGTTTCCAAATCTCACACTACCTCCATCATAATATTCCATGTACTCAATTTTTTTTTGTCTCCAGTCATATGATGTGAACAACCATTATCAATAATCCATTTATCCTTTTTTTCCTAACATGAGAGATAAGTGCCATCTTATCTCTTTCATCACCAGATTCATCTTTTACAACAATATATACCATTTCATCTTACTATTAGCAGAATCTTTAGCTGTAAAATGAGATTTCTTACCTTTGTCCTTGAAGTTCTTGTAGTTCTTGGAATCCTTCTTGCCTTTGTGCTTATTTCTATTTCTTTTATTTTCATCTTTGTTTTCTTTGTTTGGACACCTTGCAACAATGTGACCAATTTTTTTACAAGAAAAGAAGATTAGAGGAACTTTACCTTTGTACTTTCCTTTTCCTTTGGAGTACTTTCTTGCAAGTAGGGCTTCAATAACTTCAAGATCATTGTTTGAGCTTTCTTCTATTTCTTCTTCCTCACTTCCTAATTTACTAGACTTTAATTTCTTATTTTTTTTCTTGAGTGAGAGTTTAGCTTCAAATGGAGACTCAATAACCTTTAACTAGGAACATATTTATCAAAGTTATCTAACTCAAAATATGTCAATCTTCCAACTAGAGCATCCAAAGATATTTTATTATTTGGATTTAAAAGAATTGGTATAGCTTTGATACCATTTAAGCATTTGCTTAAGGAAAAAATTCAACACCAAGATCAAGAAGCTCAATAGATAGCACAAGAGAGATAAATGATGATAAAATGAAAATGGATATTAGATGATTGGATATGAGATAATTGGATATTGGATAATTGGATGAATACATTATATAAGGGCCTTATATATAAATAAAACTAACATGACTAGGAGTCAACAAAGAGATAAGCATAATAACTATGCACATGTCCACCAAGAGTGGATTATCCTCCATTGTGCATGAATCTATGTGCAACAATGAGAGGATAAGAATGCAAAGGTGTATCTCCTAAAGAGATGTAGTAGACAACATGTGCTGAATTGAAGTGCAAACTACTATGTTCTCTACATGACAACTCATATGAATATGCAAACTCCTTGGTGTCTACATGACAACTCATATGAATATGCATTATCCTAAGTAAAGTAAAGTGTAAATAGTAAATACTTATTTACACCAACACACCACTTGGAATGAACTTAAGCTCACAAAAGCTAGATGATAATGCAATATGAATCCTGGATACTAGGCCATGTTAGGTACCCATGTACAAAATTTAAAAAAGAATGCAAGCTCTCATAAAGTGGAGAAAGAAGGAAAACCTCATGGGAAAAACCCTCCCCCAAAAAGAGAGATGAAAAAATAAGAGCAATGGATGGATGGAGTAATTGAGACACCCCCATCATGACATACATCATGCATATACAATAGAAAAGTATGAGAAAGATATAATCCTAGAAGAGAAAAAGGTCCCCCCCCATAAGAGAGAAGAAGTAGAAGAAGAAGAAAGGAGACACAGTAGTCCCCCCTCAATGTAGAATGCCCATCAGTGATAGTTTCTCCAAAATGAATGTAGAAGATGATCCATGATGGTTGAATAATGTTCCTCCCTTTAGGAAGAAACAATGTCATACATACATATAAGATGCTTCCCTAATGTGTAGAAAGAATCATAAAGATTAATGGTGTCTTTGAAAATTCTATGTCGATACTGATGATCGCCCTTTCTAACACTCCTAAAAAGAACAAGTTCAGATCTAGCAAGGATGGATGTAGAACATATCCCAAAGAACCATCTGTCTCCTTGAATGATAAAGATATCTCTTGCAATTGCTATACATAAGGATCCACAATCATATCAACCTTGTAAGGCTAATCATGTAGAGAATGGAAAAGAGGGTTAGAGTGTTCCATTGCAGAAATTGAAGAAGGATCTTCTTCATCAAAGAAAAGATGTATATCATCAATAATGTATGCTAGATTTTCTATGTAGGAATCCATAAACAAACCTAAAATATCTGTCAAATAGTCATCCCTTGATGTAGGAACTGGAAGACAAGGTGTACCCAATTATACTAAATTACATGGACCTATCACTATAGCAATGTATGCATGTGGAATTTTATGATGCTGTGTCCTCACCCTACATCTCTCAAAATGATCACCCATATCTCAACCTATTGAATCACTATCACTATTGTCACTATTAGTTTCCACAATGTATGAAGTATGGACAAGATTAGAGGATAAGCTAGGTGAACTTTCCTCAAAGTTAACATTCCTCTCTATGAATATCTCATAAATCTCAAGATCCATAAGTCTATATGCCTTAACATTTTCTTCATATCCAATAAAAATACAATGCCTTGGTGGTGGTGCCTTGAATTCCCTTAAAGATATGTGTGCCCATGCTACACAACCAGAAAATCTAAAGTGTTTCATAATTGGTTTTATTCCACACCATGCCTCAAAAGGAGTCATTCCATCTAATAAATTATGAGGAGATCTATCAAGGATGCAAATGACACTACTTATAGCTTCTACCTCAATTGATGGATCAAGAGACTTAGCTTGAATCATACAACTTGCCATTAAATTAAGAGTTCTAATACTCATTGCTGCAACACTTGTCTCTTTTGGACTAAATTCTATAGGATTTTGAAGATTAATACCCTCAACTTCAAAAAAGTCTTTAAGTCTTGAGTTCACATATCTACTTTCATTGTCCATATGAAGAACCTTGATGACTTTACTTGATTACTTCTCAACATGACTCTTAAAGGTGAGAAACTTATCAAAAACTTCATTCTTGTGATCAAGAAAGTAGAGCCATGTGTAGCATGAAAAATCATCAATGAAAGTGAGGACATAGCAACCCTTGCTAATTGATGTCACTCAAAAAGGGCCTACTAGAACCATGTGAACTAACTCAAGAACTATTGATGCTCTCCAAGACTTCCTTTTGTCAAACTTCTCTTCTACATGCATACTATTAAACAAGTTGAACATTCACCCTTAGAAAAGTTGATTATAGGTAGACCTTTGACCATTTTTTTGAGTGGGGTTGATGAGGATAGTGGAAAACAAGATGTCCATACCACTCATACCATAATTTACTTTGTGAATGTGAATGTGTCAACAAGGCATGTGAAGGAGACTTAGGCGCAAAGTGGGAGAAAGAATAAAGCCTTATGTCATGATTAACTTTACCCACTATAACCGATGAATCATCCTTTAGATTTCACACCAATACTGAATCAAGAAGGAACTCAACTTTATTTCCACCTCCATAGTGAGTGATTTGGTAAATTGAAAGGAGATTAGTGCCAAGGTGAGGAACATAGATAACATCTTTAAACTCTCCATTTTCCATCTTAACTTTCCTTTTCCCTTCAACTTCCACTTGTGTATCATTCCCTACAAAGTTGTGAGGTACCTTAGATTGCTCCAATGAGGAAAATAGTCCTTTTGAAGAACCCATATGATGTGAGGCACCCAAGTCAAGAATCCATTCCCCTAAAGAACTTGAACTTGCCATAAGTTCTTGCCCTTTTCCATTTGAAGTGGATGGATTTGAATCATTGGAAGCATTTAGCACATTGATTTTGTTCTTCCTAAGTAAGTCTTCCAACTCATCTATTCTCTTAGTCCTACAATGATGCTCATCATGATTTGGTTACTTTCAATATGCACAAAATAGTTTATCCTTCTTGTTGTTTTTTCCCTTCTTGATGGAAGAAGAATTTCCTTGTTGTGAGGAGGAAGATTGTTCTGTCTTTGATTGTGATTTTGTCTTCCACTAATTTTTCTTGTTATTGGTGAAAATTTTTCTACCATGATTTGTTTGGTTCTCATTACTAGCCACCAATGCTTTAGACTTTGATGACTTGAGAATTTGCATATCTATCAACTTGGATTGTTCCAACATCAACACTTGTACAAATGCATCAAATGAAGGCACTTCCCATGGTCAAATTGTGAGTGTTGTGACTCAAAAAAAAAGATGCATACTTTGAAGGTAACCTCTTCAAGATGTGATGAATCAATCTATCAACCTTCATGGGATTACCACAATCCTTAAGTAGTGATCTCAACTCATTGGCTTTGTTAAGATAGTCTTGAATTGTGTCAAAATTCTTAGGATATAATAGAAGTAGATCATCCTCAATTTGGAATCCCTTTTCCTCATCCACCTTATCATAAAACCCTTCGAGTTTGTCCCAAGCACCCTTGGCATCCTTAAAGCTAAAAATCTGGAAGAAGAGATCTCTATGAACACAAGTCCTAATAATTCCCAAAGCCTAGTTGTCTTTGATTTTCTAGTCAAATTGTGCATCAACATCAGTGGGTTTTAAAATTGTACCATCAACATATAGATTTAAACCTTTTTCCATTAGTCTACTCCATATAATATCTTTCCATGTAGTATAATTGTGTGAAGTTAAAAGTGGAGTTTAAGGGGAACCCATGGTGCAAAAAATTAAAAGAGCACAAGAGAGAAAGAGAGACATTAGAACATAAGATACACCCCCCCCCCACTTCACTCAATCAAAGAATCCCCACCCCAAAAAAGATGATTTGGCACTTTATATTTAGTGCGGGTACAATAGCCACTTACAAATTTTGGGCAAAAGTAGAACTCTGATTTTTGATATTTACAACTGAAAATATGAAGCTATAAATGACTCAACAAGATATGAAACAAGACTTCTCAAGGATCTAATTAATTACATGTGCAAAAATAGGCCAAAAATGACCAAATACTAAAAGTATTATGTCCACTTAAAATTACTCCAAATTGATACCAGATCTAGAAAGTAGACAAACATTATGCACTTAAAAAAAATAACACCTAAATATGTGTCCATATGAGCGCAAATGAAAACTCTGAAGTTGTAAAAATTAGAATTGGCAATTTTTAGAAAAAATTCAAGAACATATATCTTAAACAACCTGCACCAATGTGTAGATTACAAAATTCTACCCCAAAACAAAAAAAAAATTGCTTAAAAAAAGGAGTCCATATGAGGGAGATATCACTGTTTGAAAATCACTTCTATAATTATTTTTCCTAAATCACTGTCGTCACACCTACAAAAATCAAATGACTCTAGATTTCACCTCAAATGTCCAATTTTGATGAAACAAAAGTCGATTTGGGGGTTTTTTGACCTTCTGAATGTGATACCAATATCTGATTTGCACCAACAAGCCCCAATCTTGAATTGATAAAAAAAATCTCCAATGGCTATGCAATGAAACTCCTATGGCTCTGATACCATGTAAGAATTTGGTATAGCTTTGATACCATTTAAGAATTTTCCCAAGGTAATAATTCAATACCAAGATCAAGAAGATTAGTAGATAGCACAAGAGAGACAAATGATGATCAAATGAAAATGGATATCAAATGATTGGATACTAGATAAATGGATATTAGATAATTGGATATCAAATAATTGGATCAATACATTATAGAAGTGCCTTGTATATAAAGGCAACTGATATGACTAGGAGTTAGCAAAGAGATAAGCATAACAACTAAGAACATGTCCACCAAGAGTGGATTATCCTCTATTGTGCATGAATGTACATGGAACAATGAAAGAATAAGAATGCAAAGGTGTATCTCATAAAGAGATGTAGTAGACAATATGTGCTCAATTGGAGTGCAAACTATTGTGTTGTCTACATGACAACTCATATGAATATGCATTATCCTATGTAAACTTAAGTAAAGTGTAAATAGTAAATACTTATTTACACCAATAGGATCACATCTCATCTCTTGAATAACAAACACTCTAATTTCATAAATAGGAAGAAGAGTTCTAAGTACCTTGCTTACAACTTTTTTCTCTTCAATATCTCCTCCAGATGCTTTGCAATTACACTTGATTTGATTCTTTCCACATATTTTACAATGTTCTCATCTTCTCTCATTTTCATTTGATCAAAATAACCTCTAAGACTTTCAGCCTTAGCTCCTCTTACATTGCCATCTCCTCCATAAATGTCCTTTAGTTTGGCCCACATCTTATGAGTTGTTTTGTAGTTTTTAACTTCATTAAATTCAACATAACTAAGAGCAGATGCAATATCAATCATGATGATGTTATGATTCTTCTTTTCAGCAATATCTTCGACTGATAATGTTCCAATGGGAGTCTTGTATTCAACATCAAGATATTTGCACCCTGAATCACTTATAGTAGCTATATGTAACCTCATAAGTCCTTGCCATGCTACAAAATTGTCTATGTTGAGCTTGGGAATCTCTCTTCTATAAGACATCTTGATCTTTAGCTTAGGTTCTTGAAACCTTCTCTCCAAGAAACAAAAGATCTCATACCAATTGTTCGAATTATAAGAGGAGTAACTAAGAGGGGAGGGGTGAATCAATTACTACTAAAATAAATGCTAGATTCCTTTAGATGATAGTACAAAATAAACTCTAAAAACTAAATACTATCGATGCTTGACAAACACACATAAAATGTTGTAACTCAGTAAATACTAAATATGCTCAGTAAACACTTAACATAAAAATATTAGATGTTATCTATGATTACCATTATCTTAACTTAGTTGCAAATACATAAAAGAAAATAACATGAACACATTTGACACTAGGATTTAATGTGAAATCCCAATTTGGAAAAAACTACCAATTGCAACTAGTTACCATTTTCACTCTTCTGAAGTAAGCCCTATTAGGAGACAACCCTGTTAAAGGTTACAAAACACACTATTAGATTTGACCTTATTAAATGATTTAATCACCCTATTAGGTGTGACCTTGTTAGAGGTCTTTAGAAAATCCAACAAAATAGCCATCTTGTCAGAGGATTTACAAATAGTTGTTAAGCCAACTCTATTAAGAGATTTTGATCATAGCTACAATGGTTATAGAGTAACAATGACATGACCTAATTTTAATGTAATTGATTTTCTGATTGCAAATCTTGATTCTTTCCTTACTTGATCCTTCCTGATCGAATATATATTTTTTGCTCCATAAGGATATTCTTCTTATCCTTTTTATTTTCTTCCTTACTACATCATTGGACTTTCAAAATCTTCCATGCATTCACATTTTTACCACACATTTAAATTCACAATTTGACCTTATATTTATATCATTCATATTGTCAAATTAGCTCATATACAACTTAGAATAACTAATATTCATCACCTCAGTTGGTTAGAGCCAATAGATAAATCAAGTAAGCTTAATATGCCAAAATAAGAAAATCTTTCATTAGCTGACCCAGCTAAGTAGATACTAACTCAAAAATGATTTCCCATGTTAACTAATAGAAGCTTAGTTAACACTACAAACTCACAAAGATTCTTTGGTAACCAAGTGAGCTTGGTTAACAATGGTTCCATCCAACTTTTCCTTCAATAACCAAGCGAACTCAATTAACACTCATCTTCTACAAATTTTCCTTTGATTCTCGAGTGAACTTAGTAGACACTACCTTTAGAACTAGGAAAACATAGGAACACTTAGTAGACACAAAAAATTGTCTTCGCTACTCGAGTGAGCTTAGCATGCATTGACTAATAATGATATGACATTTCTGTAACATCAAAGACAATACAAAATTAATTAATTATATCCAGCACACATTTTCCCATCCTTTCATGCATTCTCCCAAGGATGAAGTATACTGACCAAGTTCTGCAACACATCCTCCAAGTAGATACATATGTGGGGACAAATGGTAAGTTTTAAAAAGAGTGGAAGAGGGGGGGAGTTTGAAGTTTTAATTTTTGCATACTTGTTTAACTAAAAAACTTACCAACCCCCATTTCATTTCAACATCCAATTCTTCCAAAATGGTGAGGTGGACACCTAGGCAAGGTTTTGTTGAGGATACCAATGCATAGAAGAAGGAGATGGCATCGAGAGAAGAGTAGACTAGTGGGATAGGGAAGGTGGAAACAAAGGGGAGATGGGTAGTTTAGGAAAAGTTTTCGATTTTGTGTTTACATTTCTTTTGTCTTTTCAACAATAATAAGGGGTTGCATGGATTTCATGGAGGGTGATGGGATGGGTGATGTGGGACCCACTTCCCTCTCTTCCAAGTTGATTTCTTTAAAAGGATTATGCTAGGTTGTCATAAAGGTGATTTATTAGAATGTCGACTATAAGGAAAAGTGTGTCCAAGTGGGTAATGACATATTATTATTGTAATTATGTTCACAAATAGAAACTAGTATGGGAGGAATTTAACTTCCTCCCGTAACATTTTTAGAGACTTGTAGGGTCTCATTTAGGAAGGAATTTTTATGGCATAATCCAAATGATAAAAGACTTTGTGGGGTTCTTTCCATCTTCAATAGTAATGATATTAGGGTCATTTCCAAAAGTTTTAGGGGAAAATTTTCATGGTAAGAGGCATGTATTCCAACTTATATTTAAGTCTATTGATTTACTAATATGTCTATTAAGAGATTTTATGATGCAATTGTAGGAAATCTATCAATGTGAACTTTAAACCTACATGACTTATGGAAGTCTATACACATTTCATTTTTTTGGTTTCTTCATGCATCACCATGACATTACAACAATCAATTTTCCCCCTTTCTTTCATTATTAAAATTCAAGATTACATGAGATACACAACTAAATAACAAACTTGATAATTAAGTTAAATAAATGCATTTAAAAAAAAAGATTTATTGAAATATTTGGAGGTATAGTCACATATCATACACTTCCATATAATAAAATTCATTTCCATTTTCCAATTTATACATAAGGATCACAAATCTTCATATTATAATAACATCTACGTCATGAAATTAACATCCAATAGGTCTCAATAGAGATACAAATTTCTTTTATAAAAATGTAACAAGATACACTAAAAATAATCACAAAGAGAAGTTTCGAACAAGACTAAAGGAACACTACCAAGGCTCCAATTTATGGAATGCTCCATCATAAGGATATATCCAAGCAATCTGCAAACCACAAGGAACAACCATGTAGAGATCACCTCCCATCCTAGGCCCCAAAAGCCCACCCACTGACCTAGGGGAAGCAGTAACCAACCAAGTGATATTCAAAAACCAAACATAATGATATAAATCAACATATAATTTCCATCTAAGGTATGCACAACAAGTTTCATAATGAACCTATGACTATGGAGAAGATGAAGTTTTCCAGGTAGGATATGTCAATGAAGAATACAAATCATATGCCTCTTTAAAGGCTACCAAATTAGATAAACTTCCATTTCTTTCTCTCCTTATTTTCCCAAAGAAAACTTAGTTATGTATAGATAAGAAAGGGCCATGTAACACCTTTCTTTCACTCTCTTCTCAAGATGAGAAAAGACTCTACACTAACTTAGAGTCAAACTAAATCCCTTCTCCTAAACATGGTCACATCTTCTTTATATGAGGGTGAGTAATGCCAATAATCCCTTCATAGTTTCCCCAAAAAAACAAAGGAAAATAAACATGAAAAGAAAGAAAGTAAAATCCATGATACCCATCCCTCACATTGTATAGACACACACATACTACAATATGCAACAATTTTATACAAACAAGCAATGAATAAAAGGGCATAACCATGGTAATGGAGAACCTACCTTCAAAAAGGTTATATAAATGAATTTTGAGATGAGCTAAATCCTCTCCTTGTTGCAAATTCCAAACTTGACTTCTCTAAATGTAGAGAATGGGTGAACAACCCTCAACTCTTCCAAGTGACTCTGAATAGCCTCTAAACTTATCTACCCAAAATAGCAATAACTCCAAACTTGACTTTAAGCCCCATACAGTCTTCCCACTTTCCCTTATCTTAATTTAAACCTCTTAGCAAGAGTGTAACCTTAGGTAACCTTATGGAGATGATCCATTTTCGCAACAAAGGGAAATTGGGATATTCTAGGGGTCATTAGTGTTGTTAGTAAGTTCTAGAAGGGTGGAAAAGGTTCCTAACCCATACACATAACTCTTGGGCACTTGAATTATATTAATTTTGGCTTCAAGGATAAATTTATGACCTATAAAAGTGGCTTGAAATATTTTTTCTTCAAAAATCCTAAGGATGTAACCTTTCCACTAAAACCTAATTAAGGGAAACTAATTTAGGTTACTAGCTCAATCATTCTTAGGTTAACGAGTTACTTTGTTACCTTAAATTGACATGTTAGTACACATATGCATATAACGGGTATCAAGTGACACCATAAGATTTACTTTTACATAACATTTGACATGTTACAAAATACATAATGATACACATACATACAGATGATGATACAAATTAAAATCTTGACAACGAGGTTCAAATTACTTTATTGGATTCAACCATATTCTTAAAGTTTGCACATAGGTTCAATTATTGATTTTGCAATTAATTGCATGGTTAATTATTTGACACAATCAATTCAAATATCAATAGGTTGATACTATCACATTCATATATTTTAATCAAATTTTCATAATCACATTGATCAAAATATTTAAACTTTCATTTAAATAACCTTTCTTATTTCTGCACACATATTTAATCATCACTAATCTCATAATTGAATCACCATAACGTATTCATCATTTTGAATTAAAATACTAAAATAATCATTGTAATGCATACAAATACCAAAAACATCATAAACATCATCAGTAAAGCATAACTAACTATCTAAATGCATATATGCTAATCATCAAGGTAATATAATTAACATCATCATCATAAGATGAAACATCTCATATCATCATTAGTAGAAATCAATGTTTAAACTCAAGAACAATGTAGTAAGTCTTGAATCATAAAGTATATGAATGTACCAACTGATCTCAATTTATATTAGGACACTTAAACCATAAAACCTTTATTCATATCCATCATCATAATCATTTAAGTCCATAACTTTCTATCACCTAGTTATGTATATGTATCTTAGAAAATTCATGCAATATTTATGATTTAAACCATAATTCTGAGTAACTTAATGACTCATCCCAATACAAAAGTATAATCTCTTGTACATAATACTCTAACAACCTTAACACATCACAATGTACTTATAATGTTTAAAATTTAAGCTACTTAAGGGAACTTGTAGAGAGTTGATAATCTTTGTTTTTGAGTTTCAAAGGATTCAAAAGAAGGTACCAATTACATAATATTATTGTAAAAATCATCAAATCAATATATGTAAGATAGCCATAATCATCATAATTTCCTCTGCATGGTTGTCAGGAAAAAACAACAACATTACCCTATAGCATTTTCTTTTCATACTCAAATATCCTATAAAGAATTTAATAGAGATATTCATATTTAAATAAGCACATACGAGGAGGGGTCTTACATCCTCCCTCACTAGCCTTTGACTTCCTCCTTGAAGTCACACAACTAAGACATTCATCTATAGATAGACCTTGTCTGCTTATTCCAAAATTTAGTCAGATGGAAAAGAATGATTTATAATTCACATATACCCTCTAAAATGATAACATATTTATCTAATTACCCTTACTAAAAGTGAAGTTCAACCCATAGCTATGACATTGGTATGATTCCAAGGTTCAAACACTTCTTAAAAAATACAAGTCACATATATATAACATTATGAACTAGTATGAATATACTTATAGAGTCTCTCATAATAGTACCATAAGGTGTTCCAAATTTTCATAAATTCACTCATTGGGGTAATAGTTTTATGAGACTCCCTCAAATGAAGTTTCCTTATAATTCAAATTGGATCCTTATCAAAGATTATCCACTTTACCTTAGAGTTCCCACTACATACTAATTCCATGATAGGAGACTAGACAAGTTCATTGTTACACATGCACGTTTTGCATATAAAAGTCTATTAGGTTAACTCATAACCTTAACTAGTTTATATTGGGGTGCAACCCATTACTCATATTAGTCAACAGGTATTCACTAGTCCTACTATAGTAGTTTTGGGTGAGAGTGGGACATGAATACCTTTACTAAGAACCCCATACCCTAATGATATACCTCCACTTGATTGTTAAGAATCCCTTTGGTAGGCCTATCATATGTCAGTTTGCTAACATAATTCACAAGAAGGTGCCTCAAAATTTAAATTTAGAAATTGAAGATGAAACATTCAATGCAAAAGTATGAAACAAAAGAAATCAAGAGTGGCCACAATATTAAAATTTTAACAAAGAAATTAAAGCATGTCCTAGAGTCAAAATAGAATCTTTGACAATAAATTTTGCTAAGCAACCCAACATCACATTGTTGGAAAATAGGAAAGAATATAAAAAATACAAAATTTGAAATCAAAAAATAAGTAAATCAATCCAATTTCTTAAAAAATATACATTACTGACATAATGCAGCCTTGCTAGGGTCACTGAGGGAAAGGAGGAATTTTAGGTCTTTTAAATAGATCACATGGACCTTGCATCAAAATTAGATGGTTTTCCAAAGACCATATTGATAAAATTGTGATTGAACACACATACTAACTACATATCTACCTTTATCAACATCACTCTACAATTAAGTTTTACTATACTAAGGGGTGTGTCTATTTTGGATACTACATGATAGTGAAAATGCAAGGATAACCAAAATGACTTTCCTTCCATCCTCTTATTGTTATATAGGGGTATCTTTCAATGAATCAAAACATGTGGGGATATTAATGACATCAGAGTTGTAGTTATGATTCTAATTCCTTATCCTCAATTCACTATAATTTCATACAGGGACATCTACCCATGATCTTTCTTATATCAAATCCACCATAATGTACAATTTAAAGTTGTGCTATCAATGATTACTTGTCCACTCTTACAATTATCTCCTTACCATGGTATAAGTCATCATCACTTTCCTATCATGCCTCATGGCTTGGAATCCTCCTTTCACTTAACTCTAAAAATTGAACCTTTACTTCATATTAGACCTTGATAATCTCATCACAACTTTACTCTCTCTATTATAGGGTTATAATTGATACCAAAAATTTCAATACTAGGTCTAAGAGTATATACTCAATAGTTATAATTTAGTATCACTCAAGCTTATACAATTAGCCTACTAACATTATAGATACTCATAACCCTAAATTAGAAGTTCACATTTTCTATCTTACCATTTCAATACTATATGTTACACACTTCTCATCATTTGGTTATGTTCTTACCATCATATCCAAGTAGATATATTACCCAATTAGGGTCTTATTCCTCATAGTAGAGTAAGATACTCTTATTCTTATGTGTTCCTAACTCTCTTTTTAAATTAACTTCTTGAATTTATAATCCTATCATTTGAGGTTTCCAAAGGCTACTTGCAAATTTCAATTGAGCTCTAGTTTGCTTTCCAAGGATTACTAGAATGATATATTTTAACTAGTGATAGGTCAGAGGTATCCCAATACCTTGATAACATTGTGTACTTTTAAAGTGTTACATTCCTATTCACTCACCATTTTACTTCATCTATTCAATATTTTAATCCTAAGGAAAAAAATAAAATTATGAAGATCATAGATTCCCATTTATTATATAGTAATGTCTAAATCAATACTAGTCTACTTGATCACCTCCATGCTTGATATGAACTAAAATACTTTCATGTGTAACATGATTAGGCATAATATAGCTTCTACTAAAGGTGACGCCAAACATCTTCTCTCTAATTATTAGGTTATTTACTCATTTCCAATAACATGATTGAAAAATCTTTCAAGGTACTTAGCTTAGTTTTCCCCAAGGTGATAGCTTTCAATATAATTTTTAATATTTTATGAGATCATACTTTGCCTTAATATAACTACAACATTCTTGCATCTAATCATTTGTTTCAAGTCAATAAGACTAGGTTATCTGTTATGGTTGACCATTTACAATTGTTAATACCAATTTCAAGTTTTTCTTAGGTTTACTCATCAATGTTATAGTTTAGAAAAAATACATTAGCTTCTTAAAATTATGCAATGAGAAATCCCTACTTCATATAGTAACATTTAAACATCTACACTTAATATGGACCCATTGTTGCCCAAATGTTATGAACCTAGGGCTTTGATAGAAAAATGTCATGCCCTAAATTAGGGTACAAAAATACACCAATCTTTTATTAAAAAAACCAACTATGTTAACACAAATATTAACATAAAATTTATACCATCATTGAGTACATTGTAGAAGGGTGATAACATGGTACAATTAGTTTTTGGGTCACAAGGTTTAGGCAATAAATGATTTCTAATTACATAACATGAGGATGTAGAGTTGGTATCCCAACATATGACACAAGTTTGAAACCCTAAGTCCTAGTACTATATGAATATTTATTTTGGGTTGGATAATTTGATTAATGAAACCATAAGTTCATGTTTAGCAAGGTATGATATCATGTTCAAAAGACATTTGATCCACAACAAGATGCAATAGGTTTGATTTGATTCCTTTATACTTGTTTCATTTAACTAGTTCAATATCCTAGATGTACAAATCTTCACTTGTAGATAATCCTATCAATACCTTAATACTTGACCCTGAACATCAACATAACCTATTATAATTAATTAAAACATTGAATATTCCCCATAATTCTAACTATGACCTTTATCTCCTAACATACTCTTAAACAACTAGCAAGTCATGTAGCCAATCTAATCTGTGACACCTTTGAACATTAGCATGGGCACTTACTAACCCTATGACACTATCTTACAAATATATTACTATTAAATTCAAATAAATATTTAATAATAGTAGTATAATGTTTACCAAAAATAACTCCCTATCACACACACACACACACACACACACACACACACACACACCACACACACACACACACACACACACACACAAACACACACACAAACACACACACACACACACACACACACACACACACACACACACACACACACACACACACACACACACACAAACACACACACACACACACACACACACACACACACACACACACACACACACACACACACACACACACACCTTTAGGGAAAACATAAGTTACTTGCATTCCTAAGTATGTGTAAGATCATGGCTAACAAAAAAATACTCCTAAGTGGCAATAAAATATCAGCAAATCATGATTATATCAACTTAATGTGCAATTTTATACTTGTTATAAACTTTATATTGAAAAGTTTCGAGAAAATAATCTATAGGAAATTAAATATAGTTTCTAAACTACTAGGCCTTATCTAAAAAAAGTTAAAAATTGATTGGTCAAAATTTTGAATTTTAATGCAATAGTACAAAAATTTCATGATAAAAATAAGAAGTGGACGTATGTCTGACCACCTTAAACAAAATCAAACGATAATATTTTTAAATAATATTCTAGATAGAAGAATTAGACTTATGCTTGGATGTGACATGTATTTTTGGATATTTTTATTCTAAATAAAAAAATAGTTATTATTTTTCTACTTTAGTATTTTTGGAATAAAAAACTCTCATGTCTGACCACCTTAACTAATTCAAAACTCTGCAAGATTGAATTATTTTTCCTTATAGTAGAAGAAGCATAGAATGTGATGCATCTTTTGGATGTCAAAAATGTTCTACCATTTGAAAGTTATAGTTGTTCTCCAAGCATTGTGTAAATCAACACTTTATATGTAACTCCATTAGAAAATCAGTAATAATTAGTTACTAAACTCATAATTTGAAAAAAATTAGATTAATGGAAATCTTAGAACATTCTTAACAAACACTTTTTATTTCATCAAATTTGGGTGAAAAAAAATCCTTAGCTACATGTTTGAAGTAAAAAATAGACAAGAACAGACCAAAAACACATTTTTGAGATGTCTTAAAACTTGACCATATAGGGTTGGTATCAAAAGATATAGTAGGCCTTACAAAGGTATTAAATATTTTCATTTAGTATTAGGATGCATGGGAAAAACATTGGAATACATTTTCAAATGCTTTGAGGCATTTTAGAAATGCATGTTTTTTAGATTGCCACTTGTTGGCACACCATGATCTTGCACATACTCTCCCCTATCACTATTTAATTCTAACACTACACCTAATGAAACTATAGCCAAAAAAATTAGAAGGAAACTTTATTTAGCTTCATTAAATTTAAGGAAAAGTAACTAAACTTATTGAGATTTAGTAAATTTTTTTAAAAAAATTACAATTATTAATATCCCCTTCACATCATTACATTAACTAAACTAATAATACATGACAATCTTAATGATGAACTAAATAACCCTTAAACCCACTTGCCTACACTACTAACTAAATAATTAAAGAAAATATTAACATTGACCTTATTTCACAAAGCAACACTAATAAATAAATAAACATTATTTAAAGCATTAATTATTGTTACAAAAAACTAAATAACACCTTAATCCAACTCTAAAACCTATTACCTTTTTCTAATCCCTAAGCCCCTTACACACCTACCTTACTCCTCAAACCCACTTGCCCACTTGCCTAGGGTGTTCCCCAAGGGTCCTTCATGTTACCCCATCCTTTCATGCCTTCTCCCAAGGGTGAACTATGCTAACCAAGGTCTTCAATACATCCTCCAAGTAGATACATATGTGAGGACAAGTGGTAAGTTTTAAAAATAGTGGAAGAGGGGGGAAGGTTGAAGTTTTAATTTTTTCATACTTGTTCAACTAAACAACCTACCAAATCCCATTTTCATATCAATGTCCAAGTCTGCCATAATGGTGAGATGGAAGCCTAGGCAAGGTACTATGGAGGATACCAATGCATAGAAGAAGGAGGTGATCTTTGGAGAAGGGTAGATTAGTGGGATGGGGTAGGTGGAAATAAAGGGGAGATGGCTAGTTTAGGAAGAGTTTTCAATTTTTTGTTTCATTTTATTTTTTGTCTTTTCAATAGCAATAAGGGGGCTGTGTGGATTTCATAGAGGGTGAGGGGATGGGTGATGTGGGGCCCACTCTACTCTCTTAAAAGTTGATTTCTTTAAAAGGATTATGTTGCGTTTCCATAAAGGCACTTCACTAGAATGCTAACGATAGGGAAAAGTATGTCTGAGTGGGTAATGCCATATTATTATTATAATGCTTGATCACAAATAGAAATTGGTATGGGAGGAATTTAATTTCCTCTCATACAATTTCTAGAGACCTCTAGGGTCTCATTTAGGAAGGAATTTTAATGATTTATTCGAAATGATAAAAGACTTTGTGGGTTTCTTTCCAACTTCATTAGTAATGATATTATGGTCATTTCCAAAAGTTTTTGGGGAAAATTTGTGAGGTAAGAGGCATTTATTCCAACTTATATTTAAATCTATTGATTTACCAATATGTCTATTAAGAAATTTTATGATGAAATTGTAGGAAATATATCACTTTGAACTTTGAACATATATAACTTATGAAAGTCTATACACATTTGATTATTTTGGTTTCTTCATGCATCACCATGCATTTATAATAATCAATTGTTTCCCTTTCTTTCATTATTGAAATTCAAGATTACATGAGATACATAGAGGAATAACAATCTTGATAATTAAGTTAAATTAATGCATTTAAAAATAGGGATTGATTGAAATACTTGGAAGTATAGTCACATAACATACACCTTTCCATATAATAAAATTAACTTCCATTATCCAATTTATACATAAGGATCATAATTATTCATATTACAATAAAATCTACATCATGAAATTGAAATCCAATAGGTATCAATAGAGATATAAATTTCTTTTTATACAATGGTAACAAGATGCACTAAAAATCATCACAAGGAGGAGCCTCCAATAAGATTGAAGGAACACTACCAAGGCTCAAATTTTTGGGATGCTCCATCATAAGGAATTATCCAAGAAATTTTCAAAACCCAAGGAACAACCATGGAGAGCTCACCTCCCATCCTAAGCCTCGAAAGGCCACCCACTGAATTAGGAGATCTAGTAACTTACCGGTTGACATTCAGAAACCGAACACAATTGCCATCCAAGGTATGCAAAATGGGTTTCATAATGAATCTATGACTAGGGAGAAGGTGAATTTTTCCTAGTCAGAGATGTCAATGAAAAACAAAAATTATATGCATCTTCCAAGGCTACTAAATCACATAAACTTCCATTTTGTTCTCTCCTTATTTTAGATTATTTCTCTAAAATAAACCTAGTTATGTATTGACAAGAAAGGGTCCATAAAACCTTTCTTTCTCTCTCTTCTCAATTGAGACTCTATGCTAAACCCAATTATGTATTGACAAGAAAGGGTCCATAAACCGAGTTATGCATTGACAAGAAAGGGTTCATAAAACCTTTCTTTCTCTCTATTTTCGATTGAGACTCTATGCTAACCTAAAGTCCAAGTAAAGCCCTTCTCTTGTACATGGCTAGTTCTGTTCTATCCAAGGGTGAGTAATGTTAGTACTCCCTTCAAATTTTCCCCAATGAAACCAAGGTAAAGAAACATGAAAAGAAAGCAACTAAACTCCACAATACCCATCCCTCACATGATACAAACACACACATACTAAAATATGCAAGAATTTTATATATACAAGCAATGAACAAAAGGGCATAACCATGTCAGTGGAGAACCTACCTTCACAAATGTTATGTCAATAAATTTTGAGATGAGCAAAATCCTCTCCTTCTTGAAAATTCCAAACTTAACTTCTCTAAATGTAGAGAATGGGTGAACAACCCCCAACTCTTCCAAGGGATTCTAAATAGCCTGTAAAATTACCTACCCAAAATAGTAATAACTCAAAACTTGACTTTAAGCATTCTGTGATCTTTGCACTTGTCCTTATCATAAAGAAACCTCTTAGAAAGAGTGTAACCTTATGGAGATCATCCATTTTCATAAAAAAAGAAATTGGGATATTTTAGGAGTCATAAATATTGCTAGGAAGCTCTAGAAGGGTGGAAAAGGTTCCTAACCAATACACATACTCCTTGGGCACTTGAGTTACATTAATTTTGCTTCTAAGGATAAATTTATGACCTATACAAGAGGCTTGAAATATTTGTTCTTCAAAAATCCTAAGTATGTAACCTTTCCACTAAACCCTAATTAAGGGAAACTAATTTAGGCAACTAACTAAATAAGTTTTAGGTTAAGAGGTTACTTTGCTAACCCTAAATTGACATGTTAGTAGATATATGCATATTAGGGGTGTCAAGTGACACCATAAGATTTAATTTTACATAACATTCAACATGTCATAAAATATAGAATGATATACACATACATTCAAATTGCAATAAAAATTAAAAACTTGACAACGAGGTTTAAATCACTTTATTGGATTCAACCTTAGTCTTAACAGTTTGCACATAGAGTCAACTACTGATTCTCCAATTAATTCCATGGTTAATTATCCTACATACTGAATTTGAATATTAGTAGTTTGATAACATCAAATTTGTATATTTAAATGATGCAGGAGCATCCTGGGTGTAAGAGCAATATTGCATCACCCAATTTTTTTTTCTTTTTAGTCTTTTCTATTTTAATAAGGACTAGTAGAGAGGGTGTTTACTCTTTATGAGATCTTGCAATTTTTGGTAAGTTTTTCATACAATCTCAAAATATTCTCATTTTCTATATTAAAGTTCATTTTAGAGTTATAAGCCTACCATAAAAATGTCATTTCTCTTTATTAAGTATCAGAGAAGTTATTATGGATTTTTGGTGGAACAATTTGCAGAAAAATCTTTAGGATCACCATTGGAGGCCTTAAAGTGCCCGGATGAGGGCTAAAAACTCGATGGAAGTGCACTATCATGGTTCCATGCCTATAGATTAGGAGGTGACATTTCCAAAAAGTGGTTGTATTAGCCAATCAAAGCAATGGTTCGAGAGTTATGGCCTTCTAAAGTTGGTATACTTTAAATATCTAAAATAATTGTCAAAGATGTATTTGGCTAACTCTATATGTATTGTTAGGGTCTTTTGGCCCTAGGTATTAAGTTTCATTGCCTAGAACCTTCCTGGGTAGCATAAAATTGCCTATTTAAGAAAGGTGTGAACATTTTCTAAGACATCTTTGGGTAGTAGTTCATAGCTTTGTCTTGTAGATTACTATAATGAAGGCACCCCTTTGGGTTAGCATATTGTAATTGTAAATTTTTTAATTTCACATTTGCAACAATAATAAGAAGTCCATATTTTTCTCTTTCATTTGGTTTTTTTTTATTTGTTCCTGTTATGAGTTTATGGTATTAAGGGGAGCACCATTCATCAAGTAGTATCAGAGCTAGAGTTCCTAAGGGTGTGGAAAGATCATCGACTATGAGGCAATTTGCACTAGGGTTTTAGTAGAAGTGCAAAAATGCTTCCATAAAGAGAGCATGGTAGAAGAATCGGTGATGTTACACTTGAGAATTTTAGATTCCTCTAGAGGCAAATGCAAGTGATGCAAGAATAGATTCATAGAGGAATGAATCTTTCCATAGGAGATGATGAAAGTGACAATGAAAGAGAAGAAGAATGAAACATAGACCCATATGCAGTAGAGGAATTTCTTAACCCAGAGGAGGCAAAGCTTTTTAGGGCCACTTCTAGTATTGGAAAAAGACCTAAGTTTGATGTTCCCACATTTTTGGGAAATCTCAACATAGAGGAATTGATCGACAAGATCAATGAAAGAAGAGTAATTTGAATATGAAGATATCAAAGATCTAGATAAGATCAAGTTTGTGAAGGCTAAACTAAATGGTGATTCAAAGATCTGGTGGTAGGAGATCTAGTTGGATCAAAATAAAAGAGGAAAGAACAAAATCACTAGATGGGATCATAATGGTAGCTAAAATGAAGTGACAACTAATTAAAGAAAATGCAAGGGTTGAAGCAAGTAGGAAAATCTATTCAAGAGTATACTAAAGAGTTCTACTGAGTTCTCACTAGAACTAGCCATGCAGAAGATGATAAGGAGAAAGTCACCTATTATCTTAATGGGTTATGACCAAACATTCAAGATGAGATGAGTCTTGTTCGAGTGACTAGTATTGAGGATGCATATCAATTTATCTTAAGGGTTGAAGAGATGATGCAGAGCCCTCTGTATTTACCTTCAAGTTATCTTAGTTCAACTTAACGGATTCACAATAGGCTAGTACACCCTCAAGGAACCAAGAACATCTCAAATATTTTAATAGAGAACCTAACATTTAGGCAACTGAGATAGCATCTTCATTCACAAAATCTGATTTCTATGTTTGATTACATTATTCATAACTTTTAATCTTGAACTTTTCTTACCAAAAAATTTAATGAAAGTTTTCCAAATTAGGAATACTAAAACATACCCAAAGCTGAGCCAAAAAAAAAATCTGTTACAATTTATAGTCTCTTCACATAGAACCATTTTCTCTATCATAAATCATAAGTAAAACTAGTAGCCTTGCCTAGGGAATCCAATAACTTCCTCAAAATGACTCCAAATGAAACCAAAATAATTTCACATTCATCTTATATGAATTTATTTTCATAATATGTAATCTATTAATCCTTCCAATTCATAAATAGTTGTACAAGCACAAATCACTATCTGCAACTTCAATGGAGATCCTTAGACACCAGTCTTCATTAAGATGAACATAGCTTACACAAGTCTAAATTAAAATGACTCAAAAAAATTGGAAATAAAATCTATTTGACATATCATTCCAATGAATATAAATATATTTTCTATTTCATCCAAATGTGACTATACCAAATATTGAAATACGACTATAGTTGGGCATCCTCAAATTTGAAAATAACCACTTTTACCAAAAATTGAATAACTTCTTCAAGAATTAACCAAATTTCTCCAAACCAAAAAGAGAAAGAATATTATTAATACTAGTATTAAAAATTATAGGATATACATGGGTTACATGCTATAAATAGTCATACAAGACCTATAACCAACACAAAAATAGTTAACACCAACCAAAATGACAAGTTCTTAAGAAACCATAGTTTCAAAATGATCTCTTCTTCTTCTCATTCATTCATATCTATTCGGAATGACCAATAAAATTATTTTATAGTGGTTGTGGTATTTTACAACTTCCCAACCACATTTTAAGCCAACCCATTGCATTCTTTTAACCCTTATACATTTTTGACAATATTTTATGAACTTTATGCACTTTTGCATTACAAATTTAATATAAACCCAACCTAGAAAAAATTATGACCCAAATGAAGTTAGATAGATAAAAATTGATCCATTCACCTATTAAATAAATTTTTTGACATTATTAATTATATTAAGACCTCCTTTTACAATTTTGACAACTTATTACAAATGGCTTCTCTAGCCTTTACATCTCGACTCAAAAGACTCAAATACATAATAATTGGCTCAAATGAATTTAAATATATCACATAAGATATATTATCATCCTTGTGCTATTTTTTTCTTAGGTTTTCTTTTACCATAATCCCAACCTTGAAAATTTTCCAGGTCCCTTGGAAACTTGGAATCAATAACCTACAAGAAAAAATTAGACCAAAAATCTTCACCTTTTACCTTCATTTGCCTTTAACACCATCATATTTGCATTTAAGGACACACGACTATCCTCAAAATTATGTTCTCAAATACTAATATTAGTGGAGAATTAATGGTTTCAACTTCCATGGTTCCTTATTAGTCAAAGATCCACCTTTACCATCCTACTTCAATCTCACTAAAACTAACTCTCCATGTGCCTTGCCTTGGAGTCCTCATCGTTGCCTCTCTCCCTAGTCTCTTGGCATTCACTGGACCTTCCCATGGCCCTTGATAGAACTTCCATATCTTCCAAATCAACAACACAAGATCTTTCTTTTTTTGCAAGATGGATGAGCACCTGCAACCAAAAACTCTTAAACAAATCAAGTCAAGGTCCTAGTGTGGATTGCTTCCCTCGGTGCTCTATTTGTAGTGCCTGCCCCTAGTCTACATTTTCAAGCTACATTTATGATATGATTGCCAAACTCTTTTAGGCCAATTTATGTTTCATGAGTAGTATTATTATTTTAGAGATTATTAGATGATGTTTACACTCAGTTTATTATATGATGAGATTACTTGGTACTCTATATTTCATGCATGTATGATGATTATTCAATGGTTTCAGTTATCGATGATGATTAGTTAGATGGTTTATTATTCCAGGTGCTTCTTATGGATACTTACCCCATACTGCATGTGTATGGTGTGCGTGTTGTTTTATTTATGTATGGTGCTTCTGATATGGTTAAGGAAGGGAGTCGTAGTCACCTGCTAGTCGGGATCTACACGATGCACCACTTCTTGCCATTGTCTGTTTAGCTTAGAATATTGTGTTTGTACATGCATGAATTTTATGCAAGTTGTAGTTACCGAGTATCGACTTCCCTGAATTGTCAGGATGAGCGTACCCTATCGCACTGTCTCAATGGTAAGAGAGGGGAGATAAACTCTTAAGTCCAAATCCTAAACCCTTTAGCCAATCGTCCTAATTGATAATTAGGACAAGTATCTGAGTTAAGTACCCTCTGAATGCATCAAATGATGTAATTTCGTAATTATAACCCTTTTTGTTTGATATGGTATGTATTTTTCTATGATGGGTTTTCGTATGTTGCTTTATGAGTCCTTGGTGTATTTTCTACTAATTAAGTCTAATTAAAAAAAAAGATTAATTAATGATTTAATTAAATAGAGAATTATTATGATATCTTTATATTTAATTAATTAATTAATTAATTAAAAGAATTAAATTTGGAGATTAAAATTCAAGGATAATTTAGAACAGGATAATATTTATTTAATTTAATAATAATATATTCGGAGTTCATTTTTAAATAAATGCTAAATATTATTGTTATTTAAATTAATTAAATATGTTATCAATTAAGTTCTAAAATAAATTAAAAGTTGAAAGATATTAATTTATTAAGAATTTTAGATCGTATGATCTAAACATGAGTTTAAATATAAGAATTAAATTAAAAGATTAAATTATAGAAATTAATAATGTTATTTTAATTTCTTAAAAGTGCACATAAGATTTAAAGTAATAAATTAATTAAGAATAGAAGTCAAGTGAAATATTAAATAAAGTTATTTAATAATTCAACTTAATGTGCATGAAAGTTGAATGCAAAAGAATAAGAAAAGATAATAAAAGTTAATTTGGAGTTAACTGAGTTGGGCAAAGAGTCTTCTCGGGTAAATGCACAATTAGTGCCCCGATTTGAGGGGAAATTGTTTATCACAACTTTGGGGGTTCATTTTTGAGATAGACGAATTTGGACGGGAATTTTTGGGAGACAATTTTTGGAAGCAAATTTCAGAAGGCTGATACTAAGAAATTTTTCCAGAGGAAGGTTATTGAGGAGAGCGAATTCTCATACAGTTCCTGGAGATTGCATAATAGCATCAGGATCAGAGGAAGGTTATTGAGGAGAGTGAATTCTCATACAGTTCCTGGAGATTGCATAATAGCATCAGGATCAGGTAGGGTCTTGTGTTTTTTTATTATCCATTAAATACGCAATTATCCTTTCCTGCCTTCTTCGTGTCTGGGGTTTGTAGATCTAAATTCTCTGTGATGAAAGTGTTAACTGTTCAATATTATGAATTTATTAATTTCTCTTCAATAATTTCTGTATCCATGGAGACTGGATGAATTATTAGGACCCTTATTTTCTTGATTTAGAAATTAAGATTTGATTAGGTAAGGGTTTTGGGTGTAAAATTGAAAGTTTTAAATTTAAAATTTAAAAAAAAAAAAAAAGAATATATATATACATATATATTCCCTTTGGAGGAAATTGTTTTAATATAATTAAACTAAAACTAATTAAAAATAAAACTTAATTTTTATTTTTAAAATAATGTTAAAAAAATATATAAAACAAAATATATATATAAAAAAATATATATATATATAATATTTGAAGTGGGGCGGGGCCACCACTTCCCACGCCCCACAGCCACGCTGCCGCGGCAGGTGGTACTGCTGCCTGTGGCAGCAGTAACACCTGCGGCCGACAGGCCTATAAACACGCTGTTCTTTTTTTAAAAAAATAATAAAAAAATAAATTTCGACTTACGTTTTGTAAATTGATTTTTAAAAAAAAAATGTTTTAATTAATATTATTATATTTTAATTTAAAATTTATTAAATTTTAAATTATATTGGAATTATTATTATTATTTATTAATAATTTTATAAATAAATAAATTATTAATAAATATAATATGATTTTTTTTTATGTATCACTAATTAATTTTATTTAAAGTTTGATTTAAAAAAAAGATTAATTAAAATCGAAAACTTGTTTAAGCAAGTTTAATATTAGAATACTGTTTTCAATAAAAGTATAGATTATTATAATCAAAGATCAACAAGTATTCTTATTAATTTAAATATTACCCTCAGATTGTTTTAGGACTTTGACTTAAGAACAATTAGGGGTAATTAGGTGTTTCATTTGGATATAGGAACGAGATAATTGGTAAAGGTGAACTATGGGTTCTATCTATTTAAAACATACGTTCAACTGGAAATGGAAACCTCACATTAACTCAATAGTATATTATCAACCAAGTTGAACTATAAAACTTTTTACTTGAATATAAACACTGAAAACTGAAACCTTATTGTTTAACTCAACTATATGTTTTCAAATCAAAACCAATTGTGTGAGTATGATGTTTTCTATATATTGTCTATGCTTTTAGTGTTATGGGGTTGGTTTAGCTTTGACCAGTTTAGGATGTTACCAGAGGCTCGGGGTTTGTGAATGTGAGGCTAGGATGATTTGTTCTCGATCTTTTCAAACCAACCAAGGTAATGTGATAGTATGCTCTATGATGGATGTATTTATTGTTTGTTATTGCTTTCCAGTTTCCTTGTGTAAAGCTGAGGTGTATGTACTTGAGAATACCTAACTTAACCATTTTTGAGTCTCGATCAGTTATATTTGATAACCATTTCTGAGTCTCGATCAATTATACTTGTATTACTTTCTGGTTGCTCATTAGAGAACCATTGGATTTTGTGACTTATCATTGATGCCTTCAGTTGCTGATAGAGAACTGTCGTGATTACATGATTACTATTTGATGTTATCTATTGCTCATGAAGAACTGATATATTTTTGTGGATTATCTTTTTATGATGTTTTCCAGTTGCTCGTATAGGACTGAGATGGTTTTATTATGATTCTTTGATTTACGAGTTCATGAGCTAGGGTAAGTTATCTATGTGTAGAGTTGGGAAGTGGCTTGCAATGGGGGTCAGAGCCCTAAGAGGCTGCCTTGAGAAACCCATTGTAAGTTGTTTTTAATAAGTGAAAACATTTACACTAAATGAGAGAAAATGAACCTAACAAGATAATTGTATGTTCTCTCCCATGCCATGAGTGCTAGTACAGACTAGGATGGGGTAGAGAGGACGCTTGGTTACGACCTTGCATTCCATAGTATGCCTCGTCAGTATGAGAGGATACTAGTGGCCGCAGGATCAGTAGGGACTCGAGATTCCTAAGGGATTGCTCAGGTAACTTCTACGTGACTTTTGTGATGACACTTTCCCGCTTGCATATTAGGTTTCCTACGTGTCTTGTGGTACCTCTGGGAGTTAGATGTCGATCTTTTTAGGAACCCTTGAGTTAGCATACTTATAGGATTTCCTGGACTTAGAGAGTGTTTTTGATTATAGGTTTCATTATCCTATTTGGGACTTGAGACTATCTCCTCAGCGCGATGGGAGTGGACCATTTAGGTTCCACACGGTCGGGTGGTAGTGCTTTTACTCTTACCATTGAGATCCGTTCCGTGGTCACCGTGGCTAGAGTTTTTGTGATTGGCATTTACCTTCACTATGTTCTTGGATTATTATGATGGATGGTTAGATTTTATGATAGATGTTTTATCATTATGGATGTATCATGTATGGTGAATAGTTTCATATATTTTACTTTACTTTGTATCATGGATTTGAGGATGTTGTATATTGATCTTTACATATGTATATTCTTTTAAGCCTTTCATACCCTGTGACTTGTACAGTGGATGATTGAGCATTCCGAATTAATTTGCCAAGAGGCATTCGGAACAAATGTATAATATGGACATGAGACTTCTGATTATTCTTTCATATTTATGTGGTATTTTTTAGACTTAGAATTAATTAAATTTAAACGTGACTCAACGTCTTGGGATCTTTAAGAAATATAACTTGCAATGTATGTTTGTCGATGATTACATGTTATTGCTTCCGCTACTATGTGTTTGATGTGTATGTTATACTTTCTTACTTTTAAAAAAAAATAAAAAAATGTTTAGCAAACTTAGTGAAACTTTAGGTTAATTCTTTTGGATCCCTTGGCGGGGCATTACATCTGGTATCAGAGCCCGAGTTTCTACATTGGGAGCTCTGGGTATATTGGAACGCCACTAGTGTTAACTAGTTGAATAATAATGCAAACCTTAAACTAAAACTTGAAACTAGTTGAACTAAAACAGTATATAAACTATTAGTTACCTATTTTTTTCATACTTCAACACTCAAAACTTCAAAACTGAAATTATACTTAAACTAAAATTATAGGTAAACTGAAAATTGAAAATATCTTGTTTGCAAAACATGTGTCTTTTATCTATGTATTTCAGTAGTATGTTTCATGGTTATTTTTAGCATCTTGTGTCTTGGATATTATTGTAGGATGGTATCTGGGACGAGATCTTCCGTTAGGGGCCGTAGCCTTGGCCGTGGCAGAGGCCGTGGACGAGGCAGAGATGTTAGTGTTCATGAGTCTATCCATGAGAGCCCCATTCAGGAAGAGAATAGGGAAGAGCATGTCAGTGAGCATCAGGAAGAGAACCATGAAGAGGGACATGCCGACTCTAAGGAGGTTGATCTGAGGCAAATGATGCGAACCCTTATTGATTGCTTACCTCCTGTTCTTGAGCAGGATAGAGCACACCAGGTTGGACATGAGCATAGACGCAGATCTAGGAGTCCTCAGAGGGATCGACATAGATTCATAGTATCTTCTTAGATGAAGGACCTTCATAGGTCCAAGATCAAGCCCTTTAATGGGCAAGGTTTGGGGTATGTAGCTGAGTAGTGGCTTATTGCCCTTGACACGATTTTTGCTATGCAGGACTTTGACAGTAATGTCAAAGCGAGGTTTGCCATTACCAATCTAGAGTTATTTGGAGCCACCTGGTGGACTATTGAGGAGAAGAAGTTGGGCATTGACATGGGTAGTGTCACTTGGGAGATTTTCCTGGAGAGTTTTCATGAGCGATTCCTACCAGAGGAATGGAAGCACCATAGAGTAGATGAGTTCCATAACCTGAGACAGTTCACTATGACTGTTGTAGAGTATGAGCGCAAGTTCTATGAGCTCATGCCTTTTTCGGGATTCAATGACAACCCAGCACAGTTGGCACAACATTTCATTCGAGGCTTGAAAAACCATTTTATTGGGGGTGTTAAGGTATTTGAGCCTAAGACCCTCAAGGATGCGGTACATCGAGCTATCCTGGTAGAGCAGAGTGTCAACTTTGGGCAAGGAGGATTTGTGGGAGCGCCTACTATAGCAGGATCTAAGGGCAACCACAATTTCGGTGGAATCAGGAAGCCTTCTTTCCCTAGGAGGAATCAATATTCTTAGCAGCATTCTCAGCAGCAGCCTCAGCAGCATAAGGGATTTTACCCTCAGGCACAGAGTGGTGGCGGTGGATCCAACTCTAGGATCAATCGCAATGCTCAACGTAATAGACAGAATCAGCAATCTCGGCCTGCATAGAGCAGCCAGTCTTTTGATAGCAGGGGTAGCCACTAGTGGTTGAATGCACCACCTATAGGGAGAGGATTTGGTAGAGGCACGAGATGTTATTCGTGTGGACAGATTGGTCATATTGTAGCATACTGCCCACAGCGAGCATCTCAGTATTCAGGACCCAGGCTAGCAGCATCTGAGCCTACAGTCAGAAATACAGGTGGATCTCATAGAGTATTTGCAGCGGTGGATCACCGTCAGGCAGACCATCAGGGGATAGTAGTTGAGACTACAGGAGCTATTCGAGGTACACCTCTCTCTATATTATTTGATTCAGGTGCTACAGATTCTTTCATTTCTCCATCTCTAGTTGAAAAGTGTAAGCTGGAGTCGGTTAAGCAAGATCATGGTTGGCAAGTGGAACTAGCCTCAGGCGCTAAGGTTTCCACAGATTCTGTAGTTCATAAGTGTGGACTTAGCATAGGAGGGTTTGAGACTTCGGTCGATTTTTGAGTTATTCCTCTTGGCTCCTACGATGTGGTCTTAGGTATGGATTGGCTTGGCTCTCATAGGGATAGTATAGAGTGCAGAAAGAAGACCATTATGTGTCAAGACGACCAAGGGAAGGATGTTGAGATTGTGGGGATACCAAGGCCTATATCCCTACAAATGATCTCTGCTATGCAACTAAAGCAAAGCTTTCGTAAGGGATGTTAGGTATTTTCCGTTACGGTAAATGAGCTAGATGAGGAAGAATCTATGAGGAAGACCCTAGATCACCCTATTTTACAGGAGTATGCTGATGTCTTTTCGAGTGAGATTCCAGGCATGCCTCCGAAGAGAGGCATTGATTTTAGCATTGAGCTCACTCTAGGAGCGGAACCTATCTCTAGAGCTCCTTACCATATGACCACTCAAGAGCTAAGTGAGTTGCGTTTGCAGTTAGAGGAACTTTTGGCCAAGGGTAGTATTCGACCTAGTGTATCACCATGGGGAGCTCCAGTGCTCTTTGTGAAGAAGAAGGATGGTTCTTTGCGCCTTTGCATTGATTACAGATAGCTGAATAAGGTGACAATAAAGAACAGGTATCCTTTACCAAGGATTGATGATTTATTTGATCAGATCAAGGGGGCTACAGTGTTCTCTAAGATTGATCTTAAGTCAGGATACCATCAACTTCACATCAAGGAGGCTAATATTCATAAGACCGCCTTTTGAACTCGCTACGGGCATTATGAGTTCACAGTGGTACCCTTTGGGCTGACGAACGCTCCATCAGTTTTCATGTGCTTAATGAATGGGGTGTTCCGTTCCTATCTTGATAGATTTGTTCTTGTGTTCCTTGATGATATTCTGATATATTCTAGGTCCCAAAAGGAACATGAGGAACATTTGAGTTTAGTTTTGCAGTGCTTGAGAGATAATCAACTTTATGCCAATGCGGCAAAGTGTGATTTCTTTCAATCAGAGATACAGTATTTGGGACACGTTATTTCAGGCGAAGGTATCTCTGTAGACCCTGCGAAGATCCAGGAAATAATAGATTGGCCTGCACCCACTACTGTGTCAGAGATTCGTAGTTTCATGGGTCTAGTTGGGTATTATCGCAGATTTGTTCAAAACTTCTCCAGAATAGCACACCCTATTACCTCCCTTCAGAGGAAAGGAAAGAAGTTTCTTTGGACAGAAAAGTGTGTAGAAGCTTTTCAGAAACTCAAAGAGCTTCTGACCAGTGCACCGATCTTAGCAGTACCTGATCCAGAAGGTGATTTCATGGTGTGTACAGATGCTTCCCTTGAGGGTATTGGAGCAGTTCTAATGCAGAATGGTCGAGTGATTGCATATGAATCACGCAAACTCAAGGATCATGAGTTGAATTATCCTACACATGACCTTGATTTAGTAGCAGTAGTTCATGCCTTAGTGAGACGGAGAAATTTCTTGTTGGGACACAGATTTGAACTACATAGCGATCATCGTAGTCTTCAGTACATATTCACGCAGCCTAATCTAAATGCTAGGCAAAGGCGTTGGATGGAGTTTTTGTGCGAGTATGACTTTGAGGTAAAGTATATCCAGGGGAAGGAGAATATTGTAGTTGATGCTTTGAGTCGCAGGAAACATGTGATATCATCTATGACTCTTAGTGTCAATTTGAGGTGTCAGATACTTCAGGCACTCCCCACTGATTCATGGTATCTGGAGGTGTGCAGTGAGATCAATTCAGGGAGACCCTTGGAGGGTAAGTTTTTAGGCTATGTCCTAGAGTCAGATGGCCTTTTGAGACTTTCAGGAAGGATCTATGTGCCGCTACTGGATGAGCTTCGCATATTGATCCTATCAGAGGCCCATCGTGCACCTTACTCAGCACATCCAGGTGTCAAGAAGATGCATGCAGATTTGCGACGTTTATTCTATTGGTCTGGGATGAAGCGCGACATTGCTGATTTTGTGGCTAGATGTCTTGAGTTTCAGAGAGTCAAGGCAGAACACCAACATCCGGTAGGACTTTTGCAACCGAATCTCATTCCTTCATGGAAGTGGGACATCATCTCTATGGATTTCATAGTAGGATTACCTATGACTCTTCGTCGTCATGATGCTATCATGGTCACCGTTGACCGATTGACCAAGGTGGCACATTTTGTACCAATTAGGTCTTCCTACACTGTAGCTTCAGTAGCTAATGTCTTCATGTGTGACATTGTGAGACTACATGGTATTCCTCGAAAGATCATTTCTGATAGGGATCATATTTTCACTTCCGCATTTTGGACATCACTACAGCATGATTTTGGAGCGCAGTTGAACTTCAGTTCAGCATATCACCCAGAGACAGATGGGCAGACGGAGAGAGTGAATCAGGTTCTTGAAGATATGTTGAGGATGTACGTGATGGATAGGCAAACTCATTGGGAGGACTATCTCTATCTAGTGGAGTTTGCTTACAACAACGGGTATCACAGTTCTATTGGCATGGCACCTTTCCAAGCCTTATATGGACGCCCTTGTCGTACACCTTTGAGTTGGGATAGCCTTGAGGATCGCATCCTGTTGGGCCCAGAGATGCTTCGTGACATGGAGCAACAGGTGGTGCGTATTTGAGAGCACCTGACAATGGCACAGGATAGGCAGAAGAAGTATGCTGATGCACATAGGTTAGATAAGCAGTTTACTGTGGGAGAGAAGGTTTTCTTGAGAGTGCGTCTGCGGAAGAGTCCAATCCGTTATGGAAAGGGCTCAAAGCTAGCACCTCGCTTTGTGGGACCATTCGATATTCTTGAGAGGATTGGTCCAGTTGCCTATCGTCTTGCTTTACCGCCCAGCCTTGCTCGCATTCACGATGTTTTCCATGTTTTAGTACTTAGACAGTATATTCCTGATGTTGTACATATTCTTGATTGGAATGCATTGCAGGTAGAGGACGGGCAGCTGGCTTTGGAGCCAATACGTATTCTGGAGCAGTGGGAGTTGACCCTCAGGGGTCGAACCATAGAGTAGGTAAGGGTCCAATGGGACCCTACTGATGACTCTTCAGCTACATGGGAGGATGCATCTAGATTATGGGATTTATATCCCTATTTGGTTATAGGCTTCTAGGAGTAAGCCTAAGTCTAGGGGGGGTGGATGTAGTGCCTGCCCCTAGTCTACATTTTCGAGCTACATTTATGATATGATTGCCAAACTCTTTTAGGCCAATTTATGTTTGATGAGTAGTATTATTATTTTAGAGATTATCATATGATGTTTACACTCAGTTTATTATATGATGAGATTACTTGGTACTCTATATTTCATGCATGTCTGATGATTATTCAATGGTTTCAGTTATCGAGGATGATTAGTTAGATGGTTTATTATTTTAGGTGCTTCTTATGGATACTTACCCCATACTGCATGTGTATGGTGTGCATGTTGTTTTATTTATGTATGGTGTTTCTGATATGGTTAAGGAAGGGAGTCATAGTCACCTGCTAGTCGGGATCTACACGATGCACCATTTCTTGACATTGTCTATTTAGCTTAGAATATTGTGTTTGTACATGCATGAATTTTATGCAGGTTGTAGGTACCGGGTATCGACTTCCCTGAATTGTCCGGATGAGCGTACCCTATCGCACTGTCTCAATGGTAAGAGAGGGGAGATAAACTCTTAAGTCCAAATCCTAAACCCTTTAGCCAATTGTCCTAATTGATAATTAGGACAAGTATCTGAGTTAGGTACCCTCCGAATGCATCAAATGATGTAATTTCATGATTATAACCCTTTTTGTTTGATATGGTATGTATTTTTCTATGATGGGTTTTCGTATGTTGCTTTATGAGTCCTTGGTGTATTTTCTACTAAATAAGTCTAATTAAAAAAAAAGATTAATTAATGATTTAATTAAATAGAGAATTATTATGATATCTTTATATTTAATTAATTAATTAATTAATTAAAAGAATTAAATTTGGAGATTAAAATTCAAGGATAATTTAGAACAGGATAATATTTATTTAATTTAATAATAATATATTTGGAGTTCATTTTTAAAAAAATGCTAAATATTATTGTTATTTAAATTAATTAAATATGTTATCAATTAAGTTCTAAAATAAATTAAAAGTTGAAAGATATTAATTTATTAAGAATTTTAGATCGCATGATCTAAACATGAGTTTAAATATAAGAATTAAATTAAAAGATTAAATTATAGAAATTAATAATGTTATTTTAATTTCTTAAAAGTGCACATAAGATTTAAAGTAATAAATTAATTAAGAATAGAAGTCAAGTGAAATATTAAATAAAGTTATTTAATAATTCAACTTAATGTGCATGAAAGTTGAATGCAAAAGAATAAGAAAAGATAATAAAAGTTAATTTGGAGTTAACTGAGTTGGGCAAAGAGTCTTCTCGAGTAAATGCACAATTAGTGCCCCGATTTGAGGGGAAATTCTTTATCACAACTTTGGGGGTTCATTTTTGAGATAGACGAATTTGGACGGGAATTATTGGGAGACAATTTTTGGAAGCAAATTTCAGAAGGCTGATACTAAGAAAGTTTTCTAGAGGAAGGTTATTGAGGAGAGCGAATTCTCATACAGTTCCTGGAGATTGCATAATAGCATTAGGATCAGGTAGGGTCTTGTGTTTTTTGATTATCCATTAAATACACAATTATCCTTTCCTACCTTCTTCGTGTCTGGGGTTTGTAGATTTGAATTCTCTGTGATGAAAGTGTTAACTGTTCAATATTATGAATTTATTAATTTCTCTTCAATAATTTCTGTATCCATGGAGACTGGATGAATTATTAGGACCCTTATTTTCTTGATTTAGAAATTAAGATTTGATTAGGTAAGGGTTTTGGGTGTCAAATTGAAAGTTTTAAATTTAAAATTTTAAAAAAAAAAAGAATATATATATACATATATATTCCCTTTGGAGGAAATTGTTTTAATATAATTAAACTAAAACTAATTAAAAATAAAACTTAATTTTTTTTAAAAAAATAATGTTAAAAAAAATATATAAAACAAAATATATAAAAAAAATATATATATATATAAAATATTTGAAGTGGGGCGGGGCCACCACTTCCCACGCCCCACAGCCACACTGCCGCGGCAGGTGGTACTGCTGCCTGCGGCAGCAGTAACACCTGCGGCCGCAGGAAATGGCAGGCCGACGGGCCTTTAAACACGCTGTTCTTTTTAAAAAAATAATAATAATAAAATAAATTTCGACTTACGTTTTGTAAATTGATTTTTAAAAAAAAAAATGTTTTAATTAATATTATTATATTTTAATTTAAAATTTATTAAATTTTAAATTATATTGGAATTATTATTATTATTTATTAATAATTTTATAAATAAATAAATTATTAATAAATATAATATGATTTTTTTTATGTATCACTAATTAATTTTATTTAAAGTTTGATTTAAAAAAAAGATTAATTAAAATCGAAAACTTGTTTAAGCAAGTTTAATATTAGAATACTGTTTTCAATAAAAGTATAGATTATTATAATCAAAGATCAACAAGTATTCTTATTAATTTAAATATTACCCTCGGATTGTTTTAGGACTTTGACTTAAGAAAAATTAGGGGTAATTAGGTGTTTCATTTGGATATAGGAACGGGATAATTGGTAAAGGTGAACTATGGGTTCTATCTATTTAAAACATACGTTCAACTGGAAATGGAAACCTCACATTAACTCAATAGTATATTATCAACCAAGTTGAACTATAAAACTTTTTACTTGAATATAAACATTGAAAACTGAAACTTTATTGTTTAACTCAACTGTATGTTTTCAAATCAAAACCAATTGTGTGACTATGATGTTTTCTATATATTTTCTATGCTTTTAGTGTTATGGGGTTGGTTTAGCTTTGACCAGTTTAGGATGTTACCAGAGGCTCGGGGTTTGTGAATGTGAGGCTAGGATGATTTGTTCTCGATCTTTTCAAACCAACCAAGGTAATGTGATAGTATGCTCTATGATGGATGTATTTATTGTTTGTTATTGCTTTCCAGTTTCCTTGTGTAAAGCTAAGGTGTATGTACTTGAGAATACCTAACTTAACCATTTTTGAGTCTCGATCAGTTATATTTGATAACCATTTCTGAGTCTCGATCAGTTATACTTGTATTACTTTCTGGTTGCTCATTAGAGAACCATTGGATTTTGTGACTTATCATTGATGCCTTCAGTTGCTGATAGAGAACTGTCGTGATTACATGATTACTATTTGATGTTATCTATTGCTCATGAAGAACTGATATATTTTTGTGGATTATCTTTTTATGATGTTTTTCAGTTGCTCGTATAGGACTAAGATGGTTTTATTATGATTCTTTGATTTACGAGTTCATGAGCTAGGGTAGGTTATCTATGTGTAGAGTCGGGAAGTGGCTTGCAATGGGGGTCGGAGCCCTAAGAGGCTGCCTTGAGAAACCCATTGTAAGTTGTTTTTAATAAGTGAAAACATTTACACTAAATGAGAGAAAATGAACCTAACAAGATAATTGTATGTTCTCTCCCATGCCATGAGTGCTAGTAAAGACTAGTATGGGGTAGAGAGGATGCTTGGTTACGACCTTGCATTCCATAGTATGCCTCGTCAGTATGAGAGGATACTAGTGGCCGCAAGATCAGTAGGGACCCGGGATTGCTCGGGTAACTTCTACGTGAATTTTGCGATGACACTTTCCCACTTGCATATTAGGTTTCCTACGTGTCTTGTGGTACCTCTGGGAGTTAGATGTCGATCTTTTTAGGAACCCTTGAGTTAGCATACTTATAGGATTTCCTGGACTTAGAGAGTGTTTTTGATTATAGGTTTCATTATCCTATTTGGGACTTGAGACTATCTCCTCAGCGCGGTGGGAGTGGACCATTTAGGTTCCACATGGTCGGGTGGTAGTGCTTTTACTCTTACCATTGAGATCCGTTCCGTGGTCACCGTGGCTGGAGTTTTCGTGATTGGCATTTACCTTCACTATGTTCTTGGATTATTATGATGGATGGTTAGATTTTATGATAGATGTTTTATCATTATGGATGTATCATGTATGGTGAATAGTTTCATATATTTTTCTTTATTTTGTATCATGGATTTGAGGATGTTGTATATTGAACTTTACATATGTATATTCTTTTAAGCCTTTCATACCCTGTGACTTGTACAGTGGATGATTGAGCATTCCGAATTAATTTTCCAAGAGGCATTCGGAACAAATATATAATATGGACATGAGACTTCTGATTATTCTTTCATATTTATGTGGTATTTGTTAGACTTAGAATTAATTAAATTTAAACGTGACTCAATGTCTTGGGATCTTTAAGAAATGTAACTTGCAATGTATGTTTGTCGATGATTACATGTTATTGCTTCCACTACTATGTGTTTGATGTGTATGTTATACTTTCTTACTTTTAAATTTTTTTTTAAAAAAAAAAAAATGTTTAGCAAACTTAGTGAAACTTTAGGTTAATTCTTTTGGATCCCTTGGCGGGGCATTACACTATCCACACACTTAAGATCTTCAAGGTCTAATGATAATTTGATATAGAGGCCCCTATATTTACCTTCAAGGATCTTATTTCAACTCAAAGGATTCAAAATAGGCTGGTACACCCCTCAAGGAACCAAGAACATCTCAAAGATTTCAATAGAGAACCTGACATTTAGGCAACTAAGACAACATCTTCATTCACAAAATTTGATTTCTATGTCTGATTAAATTATTCATAACTTTTAATCCTAAAATTTTCCTACCAAAACCTTTGACCAAAGTATTTAAAATTAGGAATACTAAAACATATACAAATCCAAGCTAAAAATAATAAATCCATTACAAGTTATAGTCTCTACACATAGACCCCTATCATTAATTAGAAGTAAAACTAGTAACCCTACATATGGAATCTAATAACTTCCTCAAAATGGCTCGAAATGAGACCAATTTCACATTGATCTTACATGAATTTATTTTCATAATATGTAAGCCATTAATCCTTCCAATTCATAAATAGTTCTACAAGCATAAATCATGTTTGCAACTTCAACGTAAATCCTTAAAAACAAGTCTCCATTAAAATAAACATAACATACACATATCTAAATGAAAATGAATCAAACCAATTGATAATGAAATCTAGTTTGCATATCGGTCAAATGAATATAACTAGACTTTTTGTTTCATTAAAATGTGTTTGTACCAAACATTAAAATTTGATTGCAGTTGGGCATCCTCAAATCTGAAAATAACCACTTTTACAAAAAATTACATAACTTCTAAGAAATACTTAACCAAAAAGAGAAAGAATATTATTAATCTTAATATTCAAATGTAGAGGATATACATGGGTTCTAGGTTGTAAATGGCCATACAAGACCTGGAACCAACACAAAAATAATTAACACCAATCAAAATGACAAGTTTTTAAGAAACTAATTGTTTCAAAATGACCTCTTATTATTCTAATTCATTTATCTCTATTTTTAATGACCAATAAAATTATTTTATAGTGGATGTGGTGATTTACAACTTCCAAACTACCTTTTAAATCAACCCATTACATTCTTTTAACCCTTTTGCACTTTTAGCAACATTTTATGAACTTTATGCACTTTTGCATTAAAAATTTAATATAAACCCAACCTAGACCAAAATTATGACTCAAATGAATTTAGATGGATGCAAATATATCCATTCACCCATTAAATAAACATTTTGACATTATTGATTATATTAAGACCTCCTTTTACAATTTTGACAACTTAGTACTAATGACTTCTCTAGCCTTTACATCTTGACTCAAAAGAATCAAATACATTATAAATGGCTCAAATGAATTTAAATATATCACATAAGATATATTATCCTCCTTGTGTTCTTGTTTCTTAGGTGCTCTTGTGCTAGAAGATCTAGTGGATGATCTTATGGAGGCTGTAATCATGATCAATAGAATAAGGATGAGGCTAGAAGTAGTAGTAAACCAAAGGGGAAATGATTCCAATCATTTCCATGATTAGAACAATAGAGATCAAAGAGGAAGAGGTAGGGGAAAATGATTTGGAAGAGGAGGTTTCTATGGGAAATGTTTTTCACTATAGAGAAGAAGGGCATAAAGGATTGGAATGTTTCCACTGCCAAGGAAGGACATATTGAAGAACAGAAGACCAAGCTAGAGTTGCACATGTTGATGAAGATGCCAAATCATCACAATATAAAGATGCTAAAAGGGGAGAATTCTTATGGTGAGAATAAACTGATGAATGAAGGAGCTTGTTTCGTACAAGGTGTAGATCTAAAGATAAGTATTCTGATGTGATCATTAATGGTGGAAGTACTATGACAATCTAGTGTCATAAATGATGGTCATGAAGTTGAAGCTAAAGAGAAAGGAAAAACTACATCCATAGCATATTGCTTTGGTGCAAGATGACCACAAGGTCATGGTCAATGAGCAGTTCCTAGTAAAGTTCAAGATTGGAAGCTACCAAAATGAGGTACTATGTAATATCCTACCTATGGACATATGCCACATGTTGTTGGGTAGGTCGTGATAGTTTGACAAGCATGCTGTACATGATGGAAAAGAAAACACCTGCACTCTAACCAAGGATGGACTGAAACATAAGTTGAATCCATTGAAGGATAAAGATGAAAAAGTATGTAATGCTACCATAATATATTTTGCTGATGAAAAAGAGTTTCTCAATGGTATGAAGCATGAGCATATGTGTTTCTCTATAATTCTAAAAGATAGTAAAGAAAAAGTAGAGGAGGTGCTCACATAAGTTGTAGATATGTTGGGAGAGTTTTTTGATATTGTATCAGATAATGTACCTAATGGATTTCACCCAATGAGGAAGATCAGTCACCAAATGCATTTGGTTCCAAGAGCCAATTTTTGAAACAAGGCAACACACAAAATGACACCAATAGAAAGTGAAAAGTTGAACAAACAAGTTCATGAGTTGTTGTAGAATGGGTTGATTTAGGAGAGTTTGAGTCCATGTGATGTACCAACAGTATTAGCACCAAAAAATAATGGAGAATGAAGGATGTGCATAGATTCTCGTGCTATCAAAAAGATCACAATCAAGTACATATTTTCATTGCCAAGGACAAATGATATTATGGACTATTTGAATGGAGTTGAGTATTTCACAAAGATAGATTTGAAGAGTGAGTACCATAAGATTTGTATCAGAGAAGGTGAGGAGTAGAAGACTACTTTCAAGACAAGAGAAGGACTATATGAGCGGTTAGTCGTGCATTTTGGGCTAACTAATACATTGAGAACTTTCATGAGGCTCATGAATGAGGTACTAAAGGAGTTTCTAGGTAATTTTTTCATTGTTTACCTAGATAATATTTTAATATTTAGTAAGAGTAGCATGTTTTAGTACTTCCTAATTTTAACAAGGTGTTTCAAGTAGATTATGATGCTAGTGGTACTGCAATAGGAGCTTTTTGAAGCCAAGAAGGTAGACTTGTTGCATATTTTAGTGAGAAATTGAATGATGCAAAAAGAAAATATTATGTTTATGATCATGAATTTTATGATATAGTTCAAGCATTGAAGAAGTGGAGACACTATATTCTTCCTAAGGAGTTTGTTTTGTATACTAATCATGAAGCTTTGCAATATTTGAATAGTCAAAGAAAATTGAACCAAAGGCATTTGAAGTGGGTTAAGCTTTTGTAGAGTTATACATTTATTTTGAAACATAGGAGTGGGAAGTATAACAAAGTTGTAGATGATCTTAGTAGAGGAAAAATTTTGCTAACATAAATGCATATAAAGGTGGTTGGGTTCAAGGAACTCAGTACTTTATATCCAGATGATCTTGATTTTGGTGAAGTGTGGAAGGCTTATGCAGAACTAGTTACACTTGACAAGACAAAGTGGTTGGATTTCATGATCCAATATAGTATGTTCTTTAAAGGAAGCCAATTGTACATTCCTATAAGTTCAATGAGAGAGAATATCAAGGAGAAGTATAGCGGAGGATTGGCTAGACATTTTGTTAAAGATAAAACCATAGCTTTGGTTGTTGAGAACTATTATTGGCCACAATTGCAACAAGATGTGAAGAAGTTTGTATAGAGTTGTAGAATATGTCAGGTGGTGAAAGGAGTGAAGTAGAATATAGGTTTGTATCAACCATTACCTATACCTGAGAAGCCACGGGAGGATGTCAGCATCGATTTTGTTCTTGGATTACCGAGGACACAGTGAGGGCATGATTCTATTTTTGTGGTGGTTGATAGGTTTTCAAAGATGAAACATTTTATTTCCATCAAGAAGGCTAGTGATGTTCATGTGCCAGAGTTATTGTTTAGAGAAGACTACATCATCTACCAAAGAGTATAGTTTCATATCAAGATACCAAATTTATTGGGTATTTCTAGTGTACATTCTGGAAGAAATTGAAGATAGAGTTGAAGTTCAATTTATCACATCATCCACATACTAATGAATAGATAGAAGTTTTGGATTGTAGTTTGGGAAATTTACTAAGATGTTTTCTTGGAGACAAGCCAAAAGGATGGGATATGATTTTTCCACAGGTAGAATTTGCATATAATAATTCTATTGACTGGAGTACTAGTAAATTGTCATTCCAGATTGTATATGGAAGTAGTCCCAAAAATACTTTTGAATTAACATAGTTGGATAAAAGAGAGATAAGTAGTGGGTATGTGCAGGATCATGGTCAACCACACTACAGCCTTAAGTGGTAGTGAAAAACTAGCAAATTAGGGTTATGTCAACTTGACACATAATTTTAAAGTGGTTCTAAATAATCTATAGGAAATTAAATGTAGTTTCTAAACTACTAGGCCTTATCTGGAGAAAAAATAATTTGATTGGTCAAAAGTTTGGATTTTAGTGCAGTACTAAAAAAATTTCAGGGCAAAAATAAAAAGTAGGTGTATGTCTAACCACCTTAATCAAAATCAAATGACAATACTTTTTAATATAATTATAGATATAAAAAGTAGACTCATGCCTAGATGTGACACATATTTTTGGGTATTTTTATTCCAAATAAATAATTAAATATGAATTTTCTACTATAACTTTTCCAAAATAAAAAAACTCTTGTGTCTAACCACCTTAACTAATTGAAAACTTTACCAAATTAATTATTTTTTCTTGATACTAGGTGAAGGATAGGATGTAATGCAACTTTTGGATTTCAAAATTTTTATACCATTTGAAAGTTATAGCTATTTTTCAATCAGTATGTCAATCAACACTTTACAATCATCTTCATGGAAAATTAACTTATAAATACTTATCAAACTCAGAATTTGACAACAATTATATCAATGGAATCTTGAGTGTTATAAAAAGAACCCTTTTTGTTGCACTGAATTTTCATGAAAATAATATTATCAAATGTCTACTCAAAGTCTAAATGTTAGTGAAATCCTTCTCAAACATGTTTTTTGAGTTGACGAAATAGGTGTTGAAAATTTGATTCAAAAGATCATTGTTGAAGAATGAAGAAGATTGATTGCCAAGAGGGAGATTGTTGATAATGAATGTTTTCAATCATTGTTTTCTCACTGATGTCAAACCTACTATTTGTTGGAATGAAAATTTCTTAGAGGATCCAAGTACTATCACTTAGTTGATTAATGAAGAGTATTTAATCAACAAGATGTAAAAAAAGCACTTAAAGGAAAGGTTGAGTTATGGTTTTGTAATAAAGTGCAAGGATAAATTAAGACAATGGTAAAATGATGCATTGGTAATATACTTGAAGATACAAAGGTTGGCCACACTTAGAAACACTGGAAGAATAAGTTGTAACAAGGTTGTGTGCAAAGCTTAAATAAGTTCATTAATGAGTGCTAAGAAAGCTAGTTCATGCCCAACATATTTTTAGTTAGTATCGAGTGATATAGAAGGAGTCGAGAACGTTTAAGTGCGAGAAAAGTAATAGGTGCTGAGCATCAAAAAATTTAGTGGATGCCAAGTGAATCTACAGTAGGTGTTGAGCATTAGTAAAACATAGTTAGTGCTAAGTAACAGAGTATGTGCCAAGCACTAGAATTTCAATAATGTCGATCTATTGCATTATGTAAAAAGTCAAAGATTCGCCAGATCTTAGCTAACAAGTTTGTTACCTTGAATTTTGTGAACCAGATGGAGGATAAGGATGATGAGCTAGTGGCACAAAATTTTAGGTAAACTATTTTTAGGCAAATTCAAGAGGATTCTTCATGATGTTTCTAGAAGAAACAAGATATGGGTTAGATTCATTAAATCCTACCTATTCCATTCAAACTAAAATTAAAGGAGGGAAGAATCAAGTAGGAAAAGAAATTCTAGACTTCTATTTAGGGAACCATAGGCCAAGAAGTTAGAGTTGCTAGGTTGAAGTTGTTGAAAGGGTGCCAAGGAGAAGGTATTGAGAAGAAGGAAGAACAGAGCACAGAGACTTTTCTTCGATAAGTAGTCAGAAAGAAGATTGCACTAGTATATCAAGCATGAAGACTCAAGGAGACAAACCTTGAAAGGAGGACAAGTTGTTAGAGTTGTAGAGACTGAAAGCCAGGTAATGTTGTGAGCTGAATAGAGATCTTAAATCTTCAAGTTAAGTTGTGAGTTGTATAAGGTCAAAACCCCTTGTTGTTACTCTATAACAATTGTATTAGTTAGGGTAAAATCATATGGACTTAGGTTGGTTTAACAACCACTTGTAAATCCTTTAATAGGGTGACATTCCAAGTGAATGTTATAAAGTCCTCTAACCAGGCCCACTTTTAACAAGGTGGTTAAATCCTTTCACCAAGTCACATTTAATAGTGTGTTGTAGCCTTTAATAGGGTAGGCCTTTCATAGGGCATCACTTCAAAAGAGTGAGAATTGAGTAGCATGTTATTGGTGGTTTTTCCCAAATTGGGTTTCCATGTAAATCACTATGTTATGTCTTGATTCTTCATGTGTTATTCTTGCATATTGATTTTCAGTAACTTGCTAAGTAGGAGAGTTTAAGCTTGGATGCATAAAAAATTGAATGGGCTCACTTTACTATAGACCTAAGAACCTTGAATTTTCTTTCAAGGCCAAGCTAACATTGAAAGACACTAAGGAGGTGAAATCAAAGAAAAAGAAAAAGAAAAAACATGCATCCAATGACAACAGTACAAATGAAGAAGATGTGGAACAATTGGAAGCACTACTAGCTAGAAGATTTCAAAGAGGAAAAGGTAAATTCAAAGGTAAGCTTCCTATCATTTGTTTTAATTGCAATGTGTTGATCTTAGATGGATTTTGACAATTGAGTGTCAACACACTTAACCAATTCTTCAGTTGATGTTGAGTATAATACAAAAGTTGAGCTACAGTGTATGTCGAGCTAGAGAATTCAATAGGTGTCAAGTGAACTTCAGGTGCTAAGCAATCTTTAGGTTTCGAGTGAAGTTTAAGTGTTGAGAAAAGTATAGATACTAAGTCACTATAGATGTCGAGTAAAATAAAGTCACTATAGATGCTGAGTGAACCAATTTTCTATATGTGCTGAGTATTAGCAACTAGTAAGTGCAGAGTAACGTAGTATCAACATATGAGTTTGTATTCTCGCAAACTTAGATGTAAACCATTTTTGGAGAAGACATAGATGAATCTTGAAGGATTTTGAGGATAAGAAAAAATCTTTTCCATTACCTGTGCAATCCACATGCAACCAATAAGAAAAATGGAGAAGACATGCAAACAATAGAAAAAGTGCAAGAAATAAGTGGGAGATGAAGAATGAATATGGATCGTAGATTCATATCTAACCCTAAGTCTTTGAAATCTTTAAAAGGAGGATGAAACCCCATTGTATGAGTGGATGAATGAAGTGTATGGGTAAACTATAGTGAAATTTAGAGAGGAATTTGAAAAGACTTAGTGAAGAACAAAGTAGCAAAACTTCAAAGAGTGACATATTAGATCAAGCAAGGATTAGGATCAGATTAGTCAAAGCAGAACAAGGATTTGTAATTAGAATTTGAAGATTGCAAAGCTATTAGGTCAAATACTTTCTAATACTCTCTAGAAATTGTATTAGATATGGAAATCCTATGGACTTAGGTTGGCTTAGCAACCATTTGTAAATCCTTTAACAGGGTGTCATTCCAAGTGAATGTACTGAATTCCTTTAATCAAGCCTACTTTTAGTAGGGTAGTGAAATCCTTTAACCAAGTCACTTTGAATAGGGTTTAAAGTCTCTAACATGATAGTTCTTTCACAAGGTAGACCATTGGAAGTGGTCAAACATTGTAACCTTGAATAGTTACACATTGTTGCAGTGATATTTTTTGGGTGTCATCCCCACTCTAGTTTTACCTTCTCATTTTGGAAGGTTTCTAGGTTACCAAATTTGTGTATTGTTTATTTTCATGAATTTCTTTTACTTTCATGTTTATTAGATGAATTAGATGCATGTGGACAATATTAGTTGAAAGAATTTGAAAAGGTTAAAGTTAGTTACTTCTGATTCACCTGCCCCCCTAGAACTAAATCTTCCCACTTGTTAATTTCAACAATTGGTATTAGAGCTCAAGTTCTTTCAAGAAAGTAGCCTTACAACTTGGAGAAAATATCTAGAAATGGAAGTCTACAAACTTGGGAAGATCATAGAGAATCAAGCAATACATATACAACTTTCTTTACATGCTTTGGAGGAAGGTAGAGAGGAACTAGGAAATCCTTAAAAAGAAGAAGAGAGATTGCCATCATTGAGAATGACACACAGTACACAAAGATTAAAATCTCAAATCTATTTTCCAATGGAGATTCCAAAGAGTTTGATGCAACAATAGCAGATCTAATGGAGAAGAATAGAGCTCAAGTAGAAGAAATTAGAATACTCAAGCTTGAACAAGAATCACAAGCCATAATGCTTTGTGAATTAACTAAACAGAAGAAAAGAGCCATTGAAGACAAGACTATGCTAGAAGAAGACAAGAGAAACCTTGCTAACATATTGGAAGAAAAGTCAATTGAGCTTGCAAGAATTTCAAACATGCAGCTAGACACCCTGAGTCAGATGATGAATGCACATCATGAACTAAATGTCAAGGACATTGAGATCTCTACATTGAAGATGTAAAATAAAAAATTACAAAATAACCTGAAAAGAGAAAAGGAGATTGTAGAGAGCTTCAACAAACCTAATGAAGTAATCAAGTACTTTGAGCAGCTACTAAAATCACCAAGGGCTAGCAATGACACTTTAGGACTATGATTCACTAGCACTGAATAAGGAGAGTCATCCAAGACTATAGAAGAAATGAGTAATAAAGGTAAAAACACTAATCCTACATGTCATTTCTATGGTAAAAAGGGACATACCTCTAATGTATGTAGGAGTAAGAATGCCCATTAGCATGACAAACCTAAGAATGCAAGTTATTGTCATAAGTGCAAAATAAAGGACATCAAGCACATAACCATAGGACTAGGACTATTAGGAAACTAAGATTTGAAGGTCACTAATACAACTACAAGAAGTATGAACATAGAGCTTTTGAGTGTAGATCAAAACCTATGTGGACACCAAATCAGCCGGTAGGAGAAAATAATGGACATAACTACAATTGGGATTACAACACCAAATATAGTTGTCATTACTATCAGGAATATGGACACATTCCTAAAAATTACATAAGGACACATTTAAGAGGAAACTACAATAGATGGTTGAGCCAAAACACATGTTTTAGTTGCTTGAAGATTTGTTATATCAATAGAAATTTCCCTACAAGGTCAAAGTCACCCAAATCAAAGAATGAAAAAGGTAAACAGAAGGTAGATGTTGAACACATCAAAGGAGAAATGAATAAGACATGGAAGAAGAAAGATGAGTGTAGTACATCAAATGAAGGGATTACTTCACCTAATAGGTTAAGTGATCACACTTTATCAAACTAAGAAAAGAGAAGGCATGAGGAATCGATTTACTAAGCTTTATCATGCATTAATTCCTAAACAAGCAAGAACTGAAAAGATAAGATCAACATGAACAAAGATGCAAAATTAAAAGAAATTGTAAGTGTTGAAGAGTTGTCCTCATATGTTGAGTAAAAATCTAGTACATGGTGAGTTGATTATCAAGACTGTAGAAGCCGAGTTGGTAGAGGAAGTCAAGTAAAGGATACTCCTATGGAAGTCATGTGATGAAAAGGAAATGGAAGACAAGTATTGTAGAATCCTTTAGAAGCTAAGTGGACAGTTGTAATCACACCAAGCATTAAATGTAGTAAAAATAGGGTATATCATTGCATTTTCAATCATTTTTCTTCATCATGAACAAAGAGCAAAGACGAGAAAGAGCATAGAACAAATCCAAAGTAGATAATCCAATGTATAAGAAGATTTCAATAGTATTCTAGCATGAATCGATTGATTTCAAGGTATTTATGACTATGCTAAGCTACATAGTTTCATGTTTTCTTTGTGTTAAAACCCTAGATTGTGTAAAATAGCTTCTAGTTCCAAAAAAACACAGGAGAAGGAACTATTTGAAGTCCAGCTAGTGTCTAAAGAGGTTAGACAACCCAATTTCCACCCAATACCTGAAGTTGCATAGAAAAATGACCCAGTTGGAACCCTATCCATCATACCCCCTAAGGTTGTAATGGTTCAAGATGTGAGAAGATATATAATTGCAAGATAGAAGCTATAGGTTACATAGAAATGAGGAAGGCATATGAGAAATTATGTGAAAATGGAGTGTTGAAAGAAGAGTTCAAAATCATTGAAAACAAGGGTTTAATGAGTGCCCTAGAATTCCCCACTATGTTCAAGATTGAATGGATTAAGCTAGTGTTGAGCAAAATGCATGATGGTAGCTTATGGTTGGAGGATGAACCTATAAAAATCATGAAGATAATTATTCATAGAGTAATAGGGTACCCAACCCTAGATCAACCAAAGACCCTTACAAGTAATTCTAAGGAGGCAATTGAGAAAAACATAGGTGCTAAGTGGAATAAGAGAGGGATGACAATTGATACTATCCAAGACTCTCTAGTTGATTTTTCTATTAGGGTCATTCCATACAAGTTCTACCAATCTAGCAGACTCAACAATGTGCCCTGCATTGTAGTGGATGTAGGATACAAATTGGTGAAGAAGGATCATACATATGATCTTGCAAAACTGCAACTACAATAGATCAATGAAAATTTAGCAGCAATTAGGAGAACCAAGGGAGCCCAATGCAAATTTGGTGCCATTTTGATATGTATTTTCTTTTATGTTTAGAATGAATTTCCTTCTTTTGGCAAAATTGCATGGAAAATTGATAGGTCAATTATAGCTCAAATCAACAAATATATTGAGCAGATGGGAGCTAATTTTGAGACCTTGATGACTAGTTATTTTGAGGACTTTAAGAAGTCAATGAAGAAAAGGCTCATAATTCTAGTTTCCTTAGTGGAAAAATATGTAAATGATGTATGTTTTCTTGTAGATATAAACTATCCATACATTCAAGCTACCATACCAAGAGTGAGATGGTTGAGACCTCTTGGGTATGAAATAAATATAGATAAAGCATTAGCAGCAATAATTGCATTATTGGGAGAAGAAATTGACAAGGATGCACCACATTTTGGGACTTATGACATGGTGAGATCAAAAGTGGATATGGAGTTGAAGACAACCTTCACTTTGAAGAAGAAGGATAAACTTGTTAAGAAGCTAAAAACTAAATTTGGGGAAGTTACTACAGAAGAACCAAAAGAAGAAGGTGAAGATGCCAATGATGATGAAGAGGAACAAGATTAGGGGCCACTTGCCTTAACCCAAGGTATGGGGGAGGATGTAGATGAAGAGGAAGGTACTGAGTAGGAAGCACCAAAGTGTGAGCTAAAGAAGAGAAAGAAAAAGAAACAAACAGTTGTACAACCCAAGGGAAAGAAGAAAGCTGCAAAGCCAAGCCTAGCCAATCCAACTAGAAGGGTAAACACCAGGGCTACAACTCAAGTGGAAAAATAATAAGAGAAGAAAAAGGCAACAAAACAAGGAGGGCTTGCAGAACCAAAGAAGAGAAGAAAGTATGTTTCACCTCCTAAATCAAACAAAAAAAGAATAGAGTCTAATGAAGACCAATTCAGATTGGTAAGATGTTCTACAATATCAAAATTGGAAAGAATTTGTAATAATATTAAGGACAATTCAAACCTAATTAGTCTAAAGACCATAGATTTCAATAAGTTTTCAAAGGAAAAATAAAGCATAGTGGAAGAGGCTATCTATATTATGATGGCTAAGTTCAAGACCACCCCACTTGAATTGGAAAACACAATGCCTAAGGAGCTAAGCTCACTAGTTGAGAATAAATGGCATTACTATCTTAAGATGGAGAAATAAATAAGGGAGTCTACATTGGCTCATGTAATGCTAGACCTTAAAAAAGGTCAAATAAAAAAGGCTAGCAAGAAACATGGGAGAAAATTTGCACCCAAACATAGAGCCTTTAAGATTCTACAAAACCAAATAGAAGATGTTGTCCAAAAGTCCACACAAATGTGGAAATTAATATATGGTTTGACAAATATGAAGGAAGGATAGGTAGACCCATTTGAGGGTAGAAATGATGATGAACAAGAAGAGAATGAGAAAGAGGAAGAAAGAGAGAAAGAAAAAGATGAAGTAGAAAAAGAGATAGAAAAGGAGATAGTGGAGAAGACACATGGTGAAGAGGCAACAACTGAAGAGTAACAAACTAAACAGAGTGTCCAAGACACCCAACTACCACCACCAAGTCCTCCACATACAACACCTACAGATACAGTAATTGTATAGGATGTTCCTGACACTTCAGGTCAGAACATCAACCCTCTAACTGTAGAGGATCTCAAGAAGATCCTTCGCAATCTACAATGTAGTCACAACTTTGTTCAAATCTCATTTTGGTGAGTGTGGATGAATTAGAAAAGGCTATAGTAGAGATAACAAGGGAGAAAAACATTCAAGATCCATCTACACAACCTCCCACAACTACAACATATCAACCTAAAGAGAAAGAAGAATAGTACAAAATTGCTAAGGTTGATTCTACAATTAGAATGACAACAACTATCGAGGAGCAAGCAAAGGAACAAATAGGGTAAGATGTTCCTGCTGCAAAAAGTCAAGGTGCACCTCCTTAGATTATCATTATTGATCAAGGTAGGAGAGAAGATGAGAAGGAAGAGGAGAAAACCCCTAAGGAGCACGAGGCAATACAAATATTGGTGAATTTTCCTACCTCAGGGACCCCCACTAGGAAGTTGAGCACTAATGTAGTACCATTGCATATTTCAACTCTAGGCTTGAGCTCCACCAAGGTTGCAAGGGTACTTCACTATGGAGACCCTACACTTGATCAAGAAATAGTTGTACCTAGTTATGACTCAAGAACTATGAACCTTCAATAGATAAATGAAGTGCAAGAGGCACTAGAGAGAAGGAAGAGACAAGATATACTCAAAAATGAGTATAAGTAGAAGAAAGCACTAGTTCAAATCAAATACATATTTCTTGATGCTTTCAACTTGCAAGCACCCAATGAAACCTAGCCCATCATGGAAAAATTAGCCAACATAGTGGACTAGGTACATAATGAAGACCCTGACACTAATCTTAAACTATTAGAATGGTCAAAAAGAAGTCTTAGATGAAAGTGAATGAGAAAATAATAAGTGAAATAACACTTTCACAAGTTGAATTGGAAAAGAAGGTTGAAAAAGTGAAGAAAGTACTTGAGAATGTATTCTCATTATACACCAAGTTGTGTGATTCATTATACTTCACACAAGAGACTAGCCAAAGGATATTGAGCTTGGAATTAAATGTTAAGATTTCTAGCACACAACTACCCAAAGATCCAGCTAAGAATGAGAAGCATTTTGTAGCTATTCTTCACACACAAAAATAATTAGCTATATTGACAATAGACGAGGCCAATGTTAGGGCCAAATTGATGCAAATTCAATCTTCCATTACCCCAGATCTGGAAGTACTCCATAAGGAACAAGCCTATGCAGAGAATGTTCTAAAGAAAGATCCTAATATTTCTACTTTACAAGGACTTGTACATCTTGCAACAGAGACAACCATCCAGTACAAGTCATTGGAAATTGCTTTAGATAATTGGGATGCTTGTCTCAAGATGATTATGGAGGTAAATAAATCATTCTTGGAAAAATATTATCTTAATCCTTAGGACCCTTTGACATAAGTGTCAAAAAGGGGGAGAAATAATAAAGGGGGAGATATAATGTTTTGGGGGAGTTGTAAATAAGAATGGAAGACAATACAGATATAGAGTAAAGGAAGCAGAAATAGGATACAAAGATACAAAAACGAAGGCAAAGAGTATCAAATACATTAGCATGAGACAAATTCAACACAAGAGTTTTGGTTACAAGAATGAAAATGGCACTTAAGATTAGAAGGAGTTACAAGATTTTGAGGTATACAAAATTTTGAACAAGATTTTTTTGAAGTATTGTATATATGTCGAACAGAATATGTAGTATACTCATAAAAGATTAGATTCACAATGCTTAACTTAAGTGTTTTTGCCACTCATGTCAAAGGGGGAGATTTTTGGTCTTAGATTGGTTTTGACAATTGAGTGTCAACACACTTAACCAATTCTTTAGTTGATACCGAGTATAATACACAAGCTGAGCTATAGTGTATGCCAAGCCAGAGAATTCAACAAGTGCCAAGTGAACTTCAGGTCCTGAGCAATCTTTAGGTATCGAGTGAAGTTCAAGTGTTGAGCAAAGTATAGATGCCAAGTCACTATAGATGTCAAGTGAAAAAGAGTCACTATAGATGCCAAGTGAACTAGTTTTCTATATGTGCCAAGCATTAGCAACTAGTACGTGCCGAGTAATGCAATATTAGCATATGAGTTTGTATTCTCGCAAAATCAGATGTAAATCATTTTTGGAGCCAACATAGATGAATTTCAAAGGATCTTGAGGATAAGAATGAATCTTTTGCATTACCTATGTAATCAACATGCAACCAATAAGAAAAATGGAGAAGGCATGCAACCAATAGAAAAAGTGAAAGAAATAAGTAGGAGATGACGAATGAATATGGATCGTAGAGTCATACCTAACCCTAGGTATTTAAAATCTTTAAAAGGAGGACAAAACCCCATTTTATAAGTCGATGAATGAAGTGTATGGGTGAACAATAGTGAAATTTAGAGAGTGATTTGAAAAGACTTAGCAAAGAATAGAGTAGCAGAACTTCAAAGAGTGACATATCAGATCAAGCAAGGATCAAGATTAGGTTAGTCAGAGTAGAACAAGGATCTGGAATTAGCAATTGAAGATTGCAAACCTATCAGGTCAAAGACTCTCTAATACTCTCTAGCAATTTTATTAGATATGGAAATCCTATGGACTTAGGTTGGCTTAGCAGCCATTTGTAAATCCTTTAATAGGGTTTCATTCCAAGTGAATGTACTAAAGTCCTTTAATCAGGCCTACTTTTAGCAGGATAGTGAAATCCTTTAACTAGGTCACTTTTAATAGGGTGTAAAGTCTTTAACAAGACATGCCTTTAATAGGGTAGACCAATTGAAGTGGTCAAACATTGTAACCTTGAATAGTTACACATTTCTGTAGTGATATTTTGTGGGTGTCATTCCCACCCTAGTTTTACCTTCTCATTTTGAAGGGTTTTTGAGTTACCAAATTTGTGTGTTGTTTATTTTCATGCATGTCTTTTACTTTCATGTTTATTAGATGAATTAGATGCATGTGGATAATATTAGTTGAAAGAATTTGAAAAGGTTAAAGTTAGTTACTTGTGATTCACCCTCCCTCTCAGAACTAAATCTTCCCACTTGTTAATTTCAACACAATGAAGTAGGACATATTGCTATAAGATGCACACAAAAGAAGAACCATAGAGAAGGCAACAAGAACAAGAACACAAGAGAAGATGATGGAAAAGATTACAAAGATAAAGGTAAAAAGTGCTACATTATTAAAGAAGAAGATTTTGATGATAATGATGATGAGGTAGTCTATGCAGCCATGAAGGATGAATAAGATGAAGATGAGGCAATAACACTAGTAACCTACAAGAAAAAAAATGACAAACGGATCATAGATAGTGGATGCTCACATCATATGACAAGAGAAAAAAGTAAGTTTATTACCTTTACTCAATATAATGGAAGTAGTTTTAAATTTGGAAATGATGCTCCATGCCAAATCAAAGGAAAAGGTTCTATTAAACTTATGGAGAAAATTTCATGTGATAATGCATACTATGTTGAAGGATTGAACTACAATTTGTTGAGTGTATCACAGTTAGGCAATATAGGTTGCAAAGTAGAATTTGGAAATAAATCTACCAAGATCTATGAAACTAATGGTAATCTAATAGGAAAAGGTGAAAAAATTAGGAGTAATCTATTTTACCTAGATATGGCAGATACAACCTGTCTCATTGTAAAACTTGATGATGTGTGGCTATGGCATAAAAGACTATGTCATGTTAAGTTTAATAATTTGATTAGCATCAGCAAAAAGAAGAAATTTAGAAGTTTTCCTAAACTGAAAAAGCCTAAAAATACCATGTGCAAAAATTGTCAACTAGGAAAGATGACCAAGTCAAGTTTCAAAAAAAGTTAACACTTCCAAAGAAGTATTAGAGCTAGTCCATACTAACTTATGTGGCCCAATAGAAGTAAAAAACTACTAAGGAGATAGATACATAATACTGTTTGTGGATGGCTATTTTAGGATGATGACTGCCATGTTCTTAAAGCAAAAATCTGATGCATTTCAAATGTTTAAGTGGTATTTGATCAAGGTTGATAAGGAAATAGGATAAAGTATAAAGTGCCTAAGATCAAACAGAGGAGGAGAGTTTACATCAAAAGAATTTGAGATATTTTGCAATGATAAAGGAATCAAGAGACAAAAATCAACACCTAAAACTCCCCAACAAAATGAAATTGTAGAAAAAATGAATAGATCAGTAATAGATTGTGCCATAACATTAATGGTGGAGAAAAATGTTGCTCTGAAGTATTGGAGAGAAGTTGTAAGTATAGCTATCTACACCCTAAATCGAGTACAAGTCAAGAAAGGTTACAATGAAACACCTTATGAATAATGTTATGGCCACTCATCTAATGTAACACATTTTAAAGTATATGGTTGTAAATGCTATATTCTTAGAGATTCTAGAAATGGCAAGTTTGATACAAAGAGTGATGAAGACATATTTCTTGGATACTCCACTAGAAGAAAAGCATATGTGTGTTTGAATACTAACACTAACAAGATTGTGGATAGTGCAAATGTAAATTTTGATGAACATGCAGAAGTACATCAACTAAAACATGACATATTTGTGACCCAATAAAAATATATCAAGGAGATAGTCAAGACATTTGACCTAGAAGATACAAAACCAGTCAACACCAATGGTAATAGGACATAAGTTATCCAAGAATGTTGAGTTAGTTGAAGTAAATCAGACAATGTATAGATCAATGATTGAAAAGTTATAGGATGTGGTGCATAGTAGACCAAACATTGCATTAGTTGTTGGAATAGTGGCAAGATTTTCTACAAATCCAAGAGAAAATCATCTTATGGTAGTAAAAATAATACTAAGGTACTTAAAGGAATAGGTGACTTTGGCTTGTCTTACAAGAGAAGTGAAAAGTTTGAGTTGAAAGCCTACATTGATATAGATTAGGGAGGTAATACTGATGACAAAAATAGCACCAGTGGAGGAGCACTTTTCTTCGATAAAAGATTAGTCACTTGGACAAGAAAAAAACAAAGTTATACCTCACAGTCCACAGAAGAAGCTAAATATGTTGCTATTTCTATCAACTACACCAATATTGTATGAATCAAACATCTATTGCAAGGTATGAAGGAAGAGGCAATTGAACCTGTTATACTCTATTGTGATAACACAAGTGACATCAAAATATCAAAGAATTCAATTATGCTTGCCAAAACAAAGCATATTGATATTAAGTATCACTAGGTAAGAGAATTGGTGGAAGACAAGCAAGTAAGGATGGAATATGTCAGCTCAAAGGAACAAATTGCTGACATCTTCATAAAAGCATTACCTAAAGATGCATTTGAGTATCTTAGAGGTAAGTTAGGGGTAATACCCCTATCCAAGGTTGTTTGAGCAACACCAAGATTGCCTTGCATCAAATAAGTTGACTGTTAAAATGTTACAAATTGATGCAGAGGATACTTGCTTTAAGATTTTTCCTGAAGTAATCAAAGAGCTGAAATTCCAAATTAGTCACAAGTAAGGTGATAGAGGGAGAAATTGGAGTACCTAAAAATGCTATACTTGCATGTTAAGATGTTGAAATGGTATGTCTTTGGCATTGTTATCAAAGAGGGAGTAATAGTAGAAATTGATCAAATCTAAAGGATCAAATAGATAGCGGGAGAAGTAGCTGATACAATAATATCAAAAAATGATCAATGCATATAGAGGGAGTTAGGAGTAGTACAAGATCAAAGTGAATAGTGGTAAGCCATAGAAAAGATGGAGAAAAATGATGTTTAGGAAGAATAGTAGAAAACAAGAAGAAAAGGAAATAGCAGCTTAGAGGGAGAAAATAGTGTAGATAAGAATCAATTAGAGAAATAGAAAAATAGAAAGAAGAAGACAACAGTTTATCAGTAAAGAATTTAGAGGGAGTCATAAATTAGTTTATGATGCTGATAGCATGAATAGTTTTGAATAAAGTTTTCTTTTTGGCATTTGATTTACTATTTTAATTTACTTAGCATTTTGATAACTTAGTTGATCAATTTGGTTTTCCATTAATGCCAAAGAGGGAGATTGTTGGAAATCTGATTGAAAAAATCATTGTTGAAGAATGAAGAAGATTTATTGCAAATAGGAAGATTGTTGATAAAGAATGTTTTCAATCATTATTTTTTCACTCAAGTAAAACTTGCTATTTTTTGGAATGATAATTACTAGAAGATCCAAGTACAATCACTTAGATGATTAATGAAGAGGAATTAATCAACAAGATGTAACAAAAGCACCTTAAGGAAAGGTTGAGTTATGGTTTTATAATGAATTACAAGGATCAGTTAAGACAATGGTAAAATGATGTATTAATAATATACTTGAAGATACAAAGGTTGGCCACACTTAGAAACACTAGAAGAATAAGTTGTAATAAGGTTGTCTACAAAGCTTAACTAAGTTCATTAGTGAATGCTGAGCAAGCTAGTTCATGTCGAGTAGATTTTTAGTTAGTGCTGAGTGATACAAAAGGAGGCGAGAAAGTTTAGGTGCCAAGCATAAAAAAATTTAGTGGTTACTAAGTGAATCCATAGTAGGTGATGAGCATCATTAAAATGTAGTTCATGCCAAGTAACACAATATGTGCCAAGCACTAGAATTTCAATGATGTTGAGCTATTGTATTATGTGAAAAGTCAAAGATTTTCTAGATTTGAGCTGACTGGTTTGTTACATTGAATTTTGTGAACCGGATGGAGGATAAGGATGATGAGTTGGTGGCATAGAATTTTAAGTAAACCATTTTTAGGTGAATTTAAGAGGATTCTTCATGATGTTTCTAGAAAAAACAAGATATGGCTTAGATTCATTGAATCCTACCTAATCCATTTGAACTAAAATTAAATGATAGAATAATCGAGTGAGAAAAGCAATTCTAGGCTTCTATTTAAGGAGTCATAGGCCAAGAAGTTAGAGTTGTTGGGTCGAAGTTGTTGAAAGAGTGCCAAGGAGAAGGCATCTAGAAGAAGGAAGAACAAAGCACAAAGACAATTGATAAGTGGTCAGAAAGAAGATTGCACTAGTATATCAAGCATGAAGACTCAAGGAGACAAAGCTTGAAAGGACAACAAGCTATTAGAGCTATAGAGACTGAAAGCCAATCAATGTTGTGAGTTGAACAAAGATCTAAAATTTGCAAGTTAAGTTCTGAGTTGTATCAAGTCAAAAGACCTTGTTGTTACTCTAACAATTTTATTAGTTAGGGTAAAATCCTATGGACTTAGTTTGGTTTAACAACCGTTTGTAAATCCTTTAATAGGGTGGCATTCCAAGTGAATGTTCTAAAGTCCTCTAACTAGGCCCACTTCTAATGAGGTGGTTAAATCCTTTAACAGGGCAGGCCTTTCATAGGGCATCACTTCAAAAGAGTGAGAATTGAGTGGCATGTTTCTTGTGGTTTTTCCCAAATTGGGTATCCACATAAATCACTATGTTATGTGTTGATTCTTCATGTGTTATTCTTGTGTATTGATTTTTAGTAACTTGTTAAGTAGGAAAGTTTAAGCTTTGATGCATAAATAGTTTAATGGGCTCACTTTACTTGGTGAAAAAGTTTTATTAGAACATTTGGACCTTGAATAATTAATTCAGCCCCCCCCCCCTCGGGTACCCGATTTCAAATTAGGTATTGGATTACAGATCGGATACCCGATTCAAAATTTGGTACCTAAAAAATCCCATTTTTCAAATTGCCAAGAATTTGGAGGGAAACCACCCACATTATAAATTTTGGAGGGAAAAAACCCATATTAGAGGGAAATGAAAATTTGGGAACTGTGGGCATTATTATTATTATTACATATGATTATGTTTATTATTATTAACTATTATTATTATATATAGTAATATGTATGATTATTATGGTTATAAATATTATTAAATATAATAACTACTAATATATGATTATTATTGTTATATAATCTAGTAATATATTATTATTATATTATTATTGTTAAATGTAATATTGTCATGAAATACATCAAAAGGGGTCATAGGTTAACTTGTGACCCCTTTCAACACATTCCCAATGGGTCCCTAGGGACATATCTTGTCATGAAATGCATCAAGAGGGGTCACAAGTTAATCTATGATCCCTCTTGATGTATTCAAACCAACCAAATCGGTCCCTAGGGGCCCTAGAGCCCCTAGGGACATACATTGTCATAAAATGCATCAAGAGGGGTCATAGGTTAACCTATGACCCCTCTCAACACATTCAAACCATCTGAATGCATCCCTAGGGGTCCTAGGGCCTCTAGGGACATAAGTTTGTCATGAAATGTGTTGAGAGTGGTCATATGTTAACCTATGATCCCTCTCAACCTATTATAACTAACCAAATGCATCCCTAGGGGTCCTAGGGTGCCTAGGGACATATGTTGTCATGAAATGCATTAAGAGGGGTCATAGGTTAACCTATGAACCTCTTGATGCATTCAAACCAACCAAATGGGTCAGTAGGGGCCCTAGGGCCCCTAGAGACATATGTTGTCATGAAATGCATCAATAGGGGTCATAGGTTAACCTATTACAACTTTCAACACATTAGAACCAACCAAATTGATCACAAAGGGTTGTAGGGCCCCTTAGAGATTTATGTTGTCATAAAATGTATTGAGAGGGATCAAAGGTTAATTTATGACCCCACTTGACACATTCAAACCAACCAAATGTGTCCCTAGGGGCCCTAGGGCACCTAGGGACATTTGTTATCATGAAATGCATCAAGAGGGGGAAAAGGTTAACCTATGACCCATCTCAATGCATTGAAACCAACCAAATTGGTCCCCAGGGGCCTATGGTCCTTAGGGACATATGTTGTCATAAAATACATTTTGATGCATTCAAACCAACCAAATGGGTCCCTAGGGGCATTTAGAGACATATGTTGTCATGAAATGTATTCAGAGGGGTCATAGGTTAACAAAATTGATCGCTAGGGACCCTAGAGCCCCTAGGGACATACGTTGTCATGAAATATGTCAAGAGGGGTCATGGCTTAACCTATGACCCCTCTTGATGCATTCAAAACAACCAAATAGGTCCCTAGGGGCCTTAGGGATCCTAGGGACATATGTTGTCATGAAATGCATTGAGAGGGGTCATAGGTAAACCTATGACCCCTCTCGACACATTGAACCAACCAAATGCATCCCTAGGGGCCTAGGGCCCCTAGCGACATACATTGTCATGAAATGCATTTAGAGGGGTCATAGGTTCACCTATGACCTTTTTTCACTCATTGAAACTGATCAAATTGGTCCCTAAAGGCCCTAGGGCCCCCAGGGACATACTTTGTATTGAAATGCATCAAGAGGGGTCATAGGTTAATCTATGACCCCTCTTTGATGCATTCAAACCAACCAAATGCATCCCTAGGGACATATGTTGTCATGAAATGCATTGAGAGGGGTCATAGGTTAACCTATGACCCCTCTTGACACATTGAAACCAATCAAATTGGTCCCTAGTCGCCCTAAGGCCCCTAGGGACATACATTGTCATGAAATGCATCGAGAGTGGTCATAGGTTAGCTTATAATCCCTCTTGATGCATTTGAACCAACAAAATGGGTCCCTAGGGCCCCCAGCCTATAGGGACATACATTCTCATGAAATGTGTCGAGAGGGGTCATATGTTAAACTGTAACCAGTCTCAATGCATTCAAACCAACCAAATGATGCCTTTAGAGATGGCTAAATTAGATTACCAAAGCAGTGTAATCAAATTTAGGTGTCTACATTTTACCCCTCTTTGACATAGTGTTGAGACAACACTATTTCAAAGAAGTTCGAATGAAGATGACACGAGGAAGATGTTTTAGCAACAAGGTTGCCCCAGTCTCGGATAAGAAGAGGAGAGACTAGACTTAGATGATGCCCCCTCAAGAAGGCGGCAGGGAGAGAAATGAGGCTCGATGACTTCTTGAAAAGTACAAGAAATTGAGATGAGCTGAGATGCAGGTTGGCGAAGAGAAGGGGTTGAATTAGCTCAAACTCTCATTACGGGAGAATGATAAAGGGAAATCAGAGGCACAATAGTAAAGCAAGCTTAAGACTTTCCAGGATTGGGGGGGGGGGGGGGGGGAGATGGAGGAGCGGAGTGCTATAAAAGGAATCCATGGTAGGGAGATGGATGATAGAATGATAAAGCTAATGCAACAAGATTTCAAAGAGTCAGATTGGCAGAAGATGGGTTTCAGAGATCCGCAAGACTAGGATTGTGGATCTCGAAAGATGAGGCTTGGTGGATTGATTTGATTGGTGGATCCCTAAGACTAGGATTGTGGATCCCTAAAGCTAAGTGTGAGGAGTGATTCAAAGAGATACTGATGCATAAGCTGGGGTAGGAGTGACAGATGTAGGATATGGATGGGGGATAATGGAGATGAAGGGAATCCATTGAAGCTTTTTGAGCGAGGGGATACTTCAAAGAGAAGTACCACCATGCAGTTGAGCACTAGATTTGCTATAGGACTGTTGGTTAATTGCCAGGGTTACCAAGAACATCAAGGCCTTTTTACCAACCATCCAGAGGATTGACGAACTGACTCAAAAAAAACACACAAGGATTGCCCCAGTATCACACATGAATCCCAGAGGAAGCAATGTGGAAATGACACTAGGTAACCCACAAGCAGAAAAAGAAAACAAGCAAAAGACCTGATCAAGACCTTACACTCTAATTGCCCCATTTGCAGCATACCATGATATGGAAGATCGTGGCAACCTTGAGGAGGGAACAAGGAGATTGCTTGGAAAAGATATTTCAAGACCCAAAAGGGAAGATCCCAAATCAAAAGGAAGTGAAAATCCAAAAGAGAACTGTTTGCCAACGAGATGGGTAGGACAAGGTACTAACGGACCAAGATCAGACATGAGGAAAGCTATATCCTGCAAGAATCTATCAGAGAGCACCTAAGTTGATGGATCTGGATGAGTGATGCGTCTGGCAAGCTGAAATAAGAAGGATAACACTTTGGTGATAGGAGATCTAGCTAAAGGATGCATTGGAATATCTAACCAAGGTGTGCGATGTGTGCAAGATGTTGACCAAGGATGAACTAACACAAAAGCCGGATAGATACAATGATACTAAGCTAAAGAGGATGTACAAGCTGATAGACCAAGATATGTTACAAATGTACAAGTTTGTTCATGTTTTGGTTTTTTTGTGAGATGGAAATGTTTGTGAAGGATGGGATGTCTATAATAGTTGATAGGTGGATAGGTAGATGGTTTGTGAAAATCTTAAAGAAAATGGGATTTTGTGTGTGCATGTGATAGGATACAAGCTAGGATACAAGATTATTTACAAGCTGGAATATGGTACAAGCTTTGGACAAGATTCAGATATATACAAGGTATGGTACAATATTTACAAGGTATAATACAAGCTTTGGTACAAGATTTACAAGCTGTACAGGAGGTATTGACAAGCTCCATCAGATTTTGGATATTTGATTGGAACACCAAGGGAACAAGTAGGTGTTTTATGGGATGGTGGGTGGATGGATGAGGGATAGGATAGTGATAGATAATGGATTAGTCTTTAGCACACAAGGCGCTTGAATTACCAGGTTTTCACCAAGGTACCTATGCAAGGCGCTTGAATTGCCAAGTTTTCACCATTGGACGCTTATTTCTCTTTACTATTTTTTTTGTATTTTTTTCAAAAGTTGGGTATACCAAGGATCTTCAAGCATAGAACTTCCTAAGATGAATGATGTTAGTGGGATCATTCAAGAGTTCTCCTTCTGGTGTAGATAATTGATAGGCTCCGGAGCCAAAGGAGGCAGTAACCACATAGGGACCAACCCATGTAGGTTCAAACTTGCCTTTCTTTTCTCGATCTGCTTGGACTTTCATATTTTCTTTGAGGACCATGTCACCTGGTTGAAAGTGTTGTGGGAGCACCTTCTTGTTGAAATTCCTTTTGAGACAAGTTTGATAGACTATGAAATGGTCATAGGCTTGTTGTCTCTTCTCGTCTAAGAGATCTAGCTAGGTGAGTCGAGATACTCTGTATTCTTCATCTGAGATTTGCCCTTGCAAAGATATGCATAGTGAGGGAAGTTCAACTTCTATAGGTAATACCACTTCAGCACCATAGACTAGGGAGTATGGAGTTGTGCCTGTGGATGTACGGAAGGAAGTTCGATAGGCCCATAGAGCCGAATTTATTTGGAGGTGCCAATCACAGTCGGAATCATTGACAACTTTCTTTAGGATTTTGAGGAGGGTTTTATTAGTTGCCTCTGCCTGGCCGTTACCTTGTGGGAAATATGGTCTAGAAAAGCGGTGATGGATGCGGAGGGAAGTGCATAATTCTTCCATGTTGAGATTTTCAAAATTACCTCCGTGGTCAGTGAAGATGGTGGATGGGATGCCGAAGTGGCAAACAATGTGGTACAAGATGAACTTGGAGACTTGAACTCCTATAGCTGAGACTAGGAGGACTGCTTCCACCCACTTAGTGAAATAGTCTGTAGCTGTTATTATCCATTTATGTCCATCAGATGAGAGAGGTGTGATAATTCCAACTAGATCAAAGCCCCAACAAGCAAAAGGCCAAGGTGGTGCAATAGGCTATAGATCCTGTGCTGGAGCGTGCACAAGATTTGCATGTTGCTAACATGGGAGACACTTTCTAACAAAGTCACAAGAGTCTTCTTCAATGGTAGGCCAATAGTAGCCTGCTCTAAGGATTTGTCGTACTAGGACAATACCACTCGTGTGGGCACCGCAAAGTCCAGAATGTACTTCTTTTAATGCCATCGTGGCCTCATTTTCATCTAAACATCGAGAGAGGGTATCATGATAACCCCGACGATATAGGGTATTGGCTATGATAACATAGCGAGATGATTTTTGAATAAGGTTTTGGTGTTGGGTGCGTGTGAGGTGAGGGGATATGATACCATTGTTAAGGTAAGCGTGAATTTCATGGTACCAAGGGGATTGGGGACCAACCAATATACAAACACGGTTTGAATCCTCATTTGCATAAGCGGGTGTGAGGAGCTGCTCAACTAAAAATTCATACTGCGTAGCATCTTGGGGAATTTCCAAGAGTGAGCCGATAGTGGCCATGGCATCTGCTGCTTTATTTTTCATTCGTGGCACTTGTGTAAACTGAAGCTTTGTAAAATGATGGGTCATCTGATCAATTAGCTCTTTATAGGGTAATAGCTTTTCATCTTTGGTTTGATATTCATTTAAGACTTGTTTGATGATGAGTTGGGAATCACCAAAAACTTGTAACTCAGTGATATTCCATTCTGCAGCTATCTTTAATCCTACTACAAGAGCTTCATATTCTGCTATATTGTTGGTGCTAGGGAATTGTAGCTTGAAGGCTTTTGGAATGTAATCTCCTTGAGGTGTAACTAATAATATTCTTGCCCCTGATCCATGAGAGGTGTATGAGCCATCAAAATAAAGCTTCCATGGGGGCTATTCTTCAATTAGGTAGATATGCTCATCTGGAAATTCTGTGAGCAAAGGATATGCATCTACTAGAGGTGCATTAGCTAGGTGATCTGCTATAGCTTGCCCTTTGATTGCCTTTCTGTCCACATACTGGATGTCAAACTCACTTAGTAGCATAACCCATTTGGCCAAACGGCCTGTAAGTGTTGTTCTGGAGAGCATATACTTGAGAGGGTCAATCTTGGAGACTAGTTGGATGGTATGACTTAGCATGTAGTGGCGAAGCCTTTGAGTTGAGAAAACAACTGCCAAACAAGCTTTTTCCATAGGAGTGTAATTGAGTTCATAACCAACTAGGGTTCTACTGATATAGTAGATGGCTCTCTCTCTGCTATAATCATCATGTTGTGCTAGAAGTGCCCCTAGAGCAGTAGGTGTTGCTGATATATACAAAATTAAGGGATGACCAGGAAATGGTGGAACCAAGATAGGGGGATTGGTGAGATACTACTTGAGCTGATCAAAGCTGCGCTGACATAAAAGATCCCACTTGAAGTTCTCATTCTTCTTTAGCAAGTGTGAAAATGGTGTACACTTATCTACAAGTTGGGAGATGAAGCGTCGAACAGATTGAAGTTTTCACTGAAGAGAGTGAAGCTGTCGCAGTGTCTGGGGAGGAGGCATGTTTAAGATAGCCTTGACCTTTTTGGGGTCGATCTCTATACCTTGTTTAGAAACTATGAAGCCTAGAAGCTTGCCAGATGTGACCCCAAAGACACACTTCTTGGGATTTAGCATGAGATGATATTGGGCCAACCTATCAAAGACTTTCTCCAGGTCAGCCAGATGATCCATGAAAGTGTGAGATTTGACTAGGATATCATCCACATAATCCTCCAAAATGCTATGGATAAGATCATGAAAAATGGCTGTCATAGCTCTTTGATAGGTAGCCCCAGCATTCTTTAGGCCAAAAGGCATCATGGTGTAGCAAAACGTTCCCCAAGGGGTAGTGAATGCTGTCTTATGTTGGTCCTCTTCTGCAATCTTGATCTGATTATACCCAGAAAATCCATCCATAAGGGACAGAATTTCATGTCCAGCTGTAAGAACTACAATCATATCTATGTTGGGCAAGGGAAAATCATCCTTTGGACAAGCTTTGTTAAGATCTCTAAAATCAGTGCAGATTCTGATGTCACCGGAAGGCTTAGTGACAGGGACCATGTTGGAGATCCATTCTGAGTAGTCGATAGGTCGGATAATCTTAGTAGCTAACATTCTTTCTAGTTCAGCTTTGACTAGTAAGGTCACCTTGGGGTGCATTTTTCTAAGCTTTTGTCTTACGAGCTTGGTCTTTGGATCGACTGCAAGATGATGAACTATAAGCTTTGGATCAAGTCCTGGCATGTCCTGATATGACCATGCAAATTGGCCAATGTTCTCTCGTAAAACCTCAAAGAGGAGGTCAGCTTGGTCTTGTGATAGGGATGCAGCAATGTGAACAATTCTAGGGATCTCTGAAGAACCAATGTTGACTTCTCTAGTATCCTCTATTAGAATAGAAGACACCTCTGGTCGATTATCTTGAGGAGGCAATACTAAATCCTCATGTTTTGCTTGTGGCTTTGGATTTTCTTGCTGAGGGGTTCTCTTCACTGCCTTAGCTAGTCCTAGATTTACCTTAGTTCCAGTTTTGGGTGTATCGAAACTAGGTTGGGGATTTTCTCCAAAATACCCCTTGGGATCTAGGTTGTAGATGTAGGCAGAATCTGGCTTTGTATTCTTATGAGGAATTTCGGCTCCCATGAATCTTAGAAGCACTTCCTCTGATGTGAACTCATCAATATGTATGACACTTGGTTGCTCCCAATCTATGAGTTGTGGATGAGCAAGTGGTAGGTCAATGAGATGGATGGATAGTTCTCGGAGAACAGAGTCTCCTAGGAAGATTTGGTCTGGGATATTGTCATAGGCTCTCTTTTCAACTTCCTCAGGAATGTCTTCAATTTTTACAAGGTCGCTGTGGATGTTCGAAAAAGCGTGACTGTTCTCGTTGGTGCCCCCAGTTGTGGGTATGCCAAAGCCAAGTCTTGAATTCGTTTCCCAATTATGTGCTTCGATGGGACATTGCATGCCCCTTTTTTTTGGTCCTAGTCCACCTCCTTGATAGTTCCATTTTTCAGTGATGAGCTGATGTTGTTGGGGATACTTTTGGCTGAAGTGATCAAGGCGTGCTTGATTTTTTGGAGGTGCATCCTTATGTAACCAATTGTTGATATCTAGAGTGAGCTCTTCATGAAGAGGGGTTTTTGAGGACACAAAGGTGGTTGGGCCAAACTGTTTTTATTGAGGAGGTGGAATCTCCCTAGCTTTGTGATATGTCGGTCGTCCATGGGTATGTGGATCAAGTGGGATTGCTCCGACAACAAATGTATCTGGCAGACTATATTCTCCACAACCTTTTTTGTTGATCTTTACAGTAGATAGGGTGGAGGCGAGGATGGTTTCTGCGTCATTACAAGTGTGGGATGAGCTGGCGATGGATGTGCCGATGTCTATTCCAGGGAAATGGTTTCTATATGAAGCTTCAACCGCATTGCAGTAAGCAAAGGGTTCTGGATCGGCATGGATGGTTACCTCAGTGCCCTGATGCAGAAATTTGATGCACTAATGGTAGGTGGATGGAACGGCCTTCATACCATGAATCCATGGGCGACTAAGGAGGATTTTAAATGGTAGGTTTAGATCAACAACATGGCAAACTGTCTCTTGGATGACTGGCCCAACCTTGATTGGTAGCAAAATAGTCCCTTCTGTGGTCCTTTCCAAGTTGTCATAAGCTTTGATGGTGATAACCTCACTGATCATATTTGCCTCAGTATACCCAGCTTGTTTTATGAATTTTAGGGTGCAAATGTTCAAGGCTGATCCATTATCTATCATTACTCTTTTTACGGCAAAATTGGATACCATGATGGCTATGCGAAGTGGAAGGCTACGATCTGGCTCAACCGTGGGTATGTCGGTGGGTTTGAAAGATAGGGCACATGAAGATGAAAGCTGTCCAACAAGATTAAAAAAATTAGTAGCCTTGATATCAGAAGGGACACGGGATTCTATGAGAGCACTGTCAAGGATGTCTTTGTACATAGGACTAGTGCGGAGAAGGTCTAAAATGGATATTTGGGCTAGCATGTTCCCAAGGTGTTCCAAGATATTGTACCGACTTTTTGATGGAGCTGATGGTGTTGATGAAACTGGTGGGCCTGTGATGTTAAATTGCGCTCTTTGAGTGGTGACCGCACACTCATTATCTGGTCCTCGGATATTGATAACATTGACAGAAGGCTCTTTCTCAGATATACAACCTATAAGGCTACCATAGTCTATATAGGATGAAGTGTGGTCATTGTTCTTCCCATGCTGTTGGTTTGGCTGGCGGTTGTTGGTGTTGTTTTGGATAGGTGCTTTTCCAGGATTTTGGTTGTTGTGTGGAGGAAAAGAATTTTGATAAATCTGTAAGCCTGCATTGGGAGAGGTTTGGGCACCAATAGTGATTTCCTTCCAATCAATGAGGTCTTGCACATAGTCTTTCAGTTTCATGCATTTGAGGGTGGTGTGACCGTTTACCCTATGGAACTTGCAATACTCATTGTCCTTGTACCATGCAGCTTTGGATTGGCTTGGATCAATTTGCTGGGTAGGAGGAAATTTGATGAGGTTTTCCTTAGCCAATTTCTCAAAAATAACATCCAATGGCTCACCAAGGGGTGTATAGTTTCTAGGTGCAGGTTGGAATTTGGGCTTTTGCCCTGCAGCTACATTGATGGCATTAGCTTGATTGTTAGACCCTTGAAAGTTGGGTCTTGTATTGTGGTTTTGATAGCTTTGGTTATTTCGTTGTTGGTAATTGATAGCTTGTTGGTTGTTTGTTTGATATGGTGGGTTAGACTAGTTTTGAGAAGGACCAATGATATTCACATGTCTGGTGTCAGTAACCCCATCTGTTGCAACATGCTTGTTTTTGTTCCAATACCTAGACTTGTCATTGGAATGTGATTGATTTTGGTTGGCCTCTTTGTAAATCTTTACCACACCATCTTTGATGAGTCCTTGCTCAAGGATCATTCCTTTCTCTTTGATATCCTTATAGGTCTGCAAATAGTTCATGGTCATGTGGTGAGCCAAGCTGGGATGTGCATTATCAATAAACATTTTCACCACATGGCATTCTGGCAAGGTGCAGGATATGCGGGTGGTAAGGGTTTGCCATCTTTGCAAGTATTTGGCAAGGCTTTCTCCACCTTTTTTCTTGGTGTGGACAAGATCAACTATTGATAGCTCTATTTCAACAAGATGGGCATATTGGGCTACAAATGCCTCAGATAATTCAGCAAAGTTTTTAATTGTGCCATAGGGGATTCTATAAAACCATTCAAGAGCTGGTCCAGCCAAGCTTTTGGGAAAAAGGTGCAAGAGGAAGACATCATTGTATACCACGTCCTGGCAATGCATGTAAAATTCTTTGATATGTGTGACAGGGTCTCCTTTTCCTCTGAATTTGTCAAATTTAGGTACCTCAAAGTGTTTGGGAAATGGTGTCGTGGTAATGGCTCTGTCAAATGGGTAAGGACACACATTCTCAAACTTGAATGTCTTTGGATCATTCCCTTCTTGGATGGATTTCAGAGCTATCTTCATTTGCTCCCACTCTGAATTGATAGGTGATGGTTGGGGTGCCCCCAATGTAGGAGTGCCTTGAGGTAGGTATGTGCTGGATGGGGCCACTGAATATGGATGGCTGTGAGGGATTTGCTGATAGGGATTGTACATTGTTTGGGCAGCTGCATGGTGGATGATGGGTTGTTGAGGGGGAGGTGGCGCATATTGCTGCATGTGTTGCGAGGCTTGCTGTTGATATAGGATTTGAGGTTGGGATTGAGGAACATAAGTTGGCTATGGGATAAATGGATTGCTTTGTAGAGGTAAGGTATAAGATGGTTGTGAGGCTTGGGGAAAGGATCGGAGGGCTTGTGGGGTTTGACCAATATATGTGGGTTGTGCCCCCATTTGGGATGGTATCTACAAATAATTGGTGGTTGGCTGGGGTGGTGGATTACCTCCTAGAAGTGGCATTGAAAAGTAGTTGGTAATTGGAGGTAATGGATTAGTTGGTGGTGGAGGTGGTGGGAATTGAAAGCTTGGGAATGGAACTGATGGGGTTTGATAGATTTGTGGCTGGATTTGGAAGCTTGGTAGAGTGGTGGTGAGAGCTGGGGTCACTTGGGAGCTTGGTAGAAGATTTGCAGTAGCTTGTGGGTTTTGATAGCTTTGTGGAGTGAAGGTAGTAGCTTGTGGATTTGTGGCTGGTGGTATTGAGCTCCCAAGACTTAATGGAAATGATGGGATTGTACTTTGGGCTGTGGTGAACAAGTTGGGGGCGATGAAAGGTTGATTACTTGGCCCCATGGGTGGCATCCCTGTTGTATATTGTTGAGGTTGGCCAAAGATGCTAGCACTAATTTGGGAGATGGGTGGATTTTGAAGGCTAGGTGTGGGAGCAGCAGCAATAGTGAAGGGGGTGAACGGTGAAGTGTTTTGAGTAAGGGGGGTTTGGAGCAGAGAGGTATGAACCAAGGATGGAGTGGTGGTGGTTGGGTTGGCTTGCGGCATGGAGATTTCAACTTGGGTGGACGATGGTATGTTTGGGTCTGTTGGGTCATATGGATTGGCTGGAGGCTCTTATTTTGGAATATATTGAGGATAATTTGGATCATAAGAGCCTATGGGTGGTGGCAGCTGGCCAAGCAATGGGTGAGATGGATCTGATAATGGAGGGGGTCTTCCAAAGTCAAAGGTTCCTACATTGTCCCTTCGAAAATTAGCCATGATTGTCTCTTTGTTTTTGTTTATAATGGCGTTTACCAATATTGCATTTCCTGGTTGGTTCATAAAAGCTTCAATGTCAGTAGGTGATGGCATAGCTTGTTCTAGGCTGAAGGATGGCTGAGTGCTCAAGGGGGGTGAGGCTGTTTGATCCAAATGATAGGGCTCCATTATTTCTTTCTTCTTGGCTAAGCGAGTGACGGGTGGCATGAAAAATGCTCCTAGGGATGAGATGCAATAATGCTGATGGATGCAAAAGGGGGAAGGCTTTTCTATGCAAATGATTTCCTAGGTTGAGGCAAAGCTATATGAAAAAACCTAAGGAGGATTGGGTTGGGGATTCTAACTTCAAAGATATGTTGTCAAAGCACAAAAGGTCTGCTTTCCTATGTGCAAGCTTGGTGGTTATTGTGTCAACTCAAGGATAGACTGATGATCCTTTAGGAAGAACATGAGATTGACCACTTGTGGATCTCAACCTTTAGCTCAAGGTGATGAGGGATAACAAGTGACAAAGCTAGATTGCCCTAGACAAAGCTCTGTCAAAGGGATAACCTTGGTGAGATTGGTGAGATTGGTGGATTTGGAAGATTTTAGGAATGGAAAACTTTTAGCAAGGTGACAACAATTTTGAAAGCTTAGATGTGCAGATTTTCGATTACTGGCTAGATGGTATGATTCTAAATGAGATGGATGAGCTAATAATACTTAAGGGGATAACCTAAGATGGCTGGCTTTTCTACAAAGATGACTCTAAAGTGAAGCTTATCCAAGAAGATGTGGAGAAACAAGGGTGTCTAATCATAGAATTCATGCCTAGTTGGTAAGGCATAAGCAGGATTAACTCCTGGATGTTGGCTAAATTTGATGGTATGCTCTAACTAGGCCTCTTGAAGTGCTTCGTCGGTAGCTTTGTCCTCTACTTTGTGGAGTTTGGCAATTCGTGGGCTTGGTGTTATTTCTTTTCTCTTGGTTGAAAGTTCTTGGTATGCTAGAGATGTCTTGAGTTTGACCTTGTGAAACTTCTATTTGGGTTTGGGTTGTTACGACATAAATTCTTGAATTTTCTTGGCTTTGGGAAAAATCTCAGTTGTTTTGCTTCAACGTGTTCAACTTCCAAAATAGGCAGTGACTACGCTAAGTGTGCCCTAAGCTAGGATTGACCAAGTTTGGCAAACATTCATTCAACAAGTAAAATAAAAACAAGCAATAGATAGGAACACCCAAATAGAAGTTTGTGGTTCTCAGAATGTGATACTTGCGCCAAGGAGTGTGTATGTTCTACAAATGTTTCGATCAGTCACTCCAAACACATTAACATCCTAGATGGTTTTCTGCAAGGCTGATAATTGGTTTAGCTAGGGAGTCCTCGATATACGCAAGGTACGTGAGGCCCAAATTTGTAGATGAGACCAAAAGGATGTCACACAGCCGAGAGGAGTGGTAACCCACTTCTCCTCTTTCACTTCTCAAGGGTATAAAGTTCCTTGAGGCTTAGCCTGAATGACAAAATCTTGATCCCAATAGAGGTGTCTTTCGATTCACCTCCCGATTCTTATACTCCGCTGGAACGCTGGAGTTGAGGTCGTCCAAGGGGTGATGAAATCCCCAAGTAGGCCTCTTAAAAAGAAACAAGGTTTTGGATCCTAATCTTATGCACCCAAGATGGCCTCAAAAGACGAAAAGGGGAGAGAAGACTTGGATGACCTTGGGCTAAAAAACACACTTGTTCTTTTACCAACTGACTCTTATGTGTGCTAATCTAGACTATGCAAGCACTCATGTTTAAGAGACAATGTTCAATTCCAACTTGAAGCGCCAACAAAAGTAAATCGATCAAAGAATGCAAACAATAAGAAGAGTTAGGGTCAACAAAAGCAAACTCGCGCGCCCGGAGGCCCTCCACGTCAGTTCTTGTTCAATTTTAGTGCCCAAACTTGAAGTGTGATTGATTTAATCTAGAGTTTTGGCCATTTAAGAATTTTTATAAAGTTAAAGCAAATGTTCAAAGACCAAGTGAGTGAGTTATATTGTGGAACATTTAACACCTTTTTCAAGTAGACCCATCCCCATAAATGGCGCTGAGATTGCAACCAATGGTTAATATTTGATGGGTGATTAGAAAAGAGGTGAGCCCAAGGAACTACTCAAATTGATTTTTTTAAATTTGTATTTTAACTTAACAAAGTTTCTTAAATGTCCAAAAATCAAACTTTACCTAGATTGCATGTCAAAAAGATATTTGTTTTGTTCAATTTTAGAAGCTCCAAATGAAGTGTTTGATATTGCAATGGTTAATTGATCCTTGGCATTCAAGATTGGATTTGTTGTTTTAAGCATGCATTCCAAGGAAAGTTGATTTTAATCCATGACATTCAAGAGTGTGTTTTGAACAACATTCATTCAATGGAAAATGTGTTTAACCATTCAAGTTCATTTTTTTAGCAACATGCATTCAAATACAAATGGTTAAACATTCAAGTTCATTTTTTTAGCAACATGAAAACCTGCGAGAAACATGGTTAGTGGTTCCATATGTGCTCCAACATGCAATGAGACAAAAAAAAAGCAATTTAGTTAGTTAGCCAAAATCTTCAAAAATGAGAGCTTAACTATGGAAAAAAATTTTTTAACTTTTTTTGCTATTTTTTCTATGCGTAAAAATGCTTAAAATGGTCATATGTTAACCTATGACCTTTTTCCATGCATTGAAACCAAGAAAATTGGTCCTTAAGGGCCCTAAGGCCCCTAGGGACATAGTTTTACATGAAATGCATCGAGAGGGCTCATAGGTTAATCTATAACCCCTCTTTGACGCATTCAAACCAACCAAGTGAATCCCTAGGGGACCTAGGGCCCTTAGGGACATATATTGTCATAAAATGCATCGAGAGGGGTCATAGGTTAACTTGTGAACCCTCTTGACACATTGGAACCAACCAAATCGGTCCCTAGTGGCACTAAGGCCCCTCGCGACATATGTTGTCATGAAATGCATCATGAGGTGTTATAGGTTAGCCTCTAAACCCTCTCAATGCATTCGAACCAATGAAATGGGTCCCTAGGGGCCCTAGGGCCCTTAATGACATACATTGTCATGAAATGTGTCGAGACGGGTTATAAGTTAAACTATAACCACTCTCAACACATTCAAACCAACCAAATGGGACTCTAGGGGCCCTAGGGCCCCTAGTGACATATGTTGTCATGAAATATGTCAAGAGGGGTCATAGATTAACCTATGACCACTTTTGATGCATTATAACCAACCAAATGGTATCCTAGGGGCCCCAGGGTACCTAGAGACATATGTAGTCATGAAATGCATCGAGAGGGGTCGTAGGTTAACCTATGACCACTTTTGACATGTTGGAACCAACCAAATTAGTCGCTAGGTGCCCTAGGGCTACTAGGGACATATGTTATCATGAAAATTGTCGAGAGGGGCCATAGGTTAATCTATGACCCCTCTCGACACATTCAAATCAACCAAATGCATCGCTAGGGGCCCTATGGTCCCTAGGGACATATGTTGTCATGAAATGTGTTAAGAGGAGTCATAGGTTAACTTGTAACCTCTCTTGACGCATTGGAACCAAAAAAAAGGTCCCTAGGGGCCCTATTGCCCCTAAGGACATATGTTCCCATGAAATACATTGAGAGGGGTCATAGGTTAACTTATGATCCCTCTCGACGCATTCAAACCAACAAAATGGATCCCTAGGGGCCCTAGGGCCCCTAAGGACATACATTTTCATGAAATGCATCGAGAGGGGTCATATCTTAATCTATGACCCCTCTCAAATGTATTTAAACCAATCAAATGCATCCCTAGGAGTGTTAGGGCCCCTATGGACATACATTGTCATGAAATGTGTCGAGAGGGGTCATAGGTTAATCTATGACCCCTCTCGATACATTAGAACCAACTAGATGCATCCCTAGGGGTTGTGGGGCCCCTAGGGACATACGTTGTCATGAAATTCATCGTGAGTTGTCATAGGTTAACTTATTTCCTCTTTCGATGCATTTGAGCCAACCAAATGGGTCCCTAGTGGTCCTAGGGCCCCTAGGGACATACGTGTCATGAAATATGTCGAGAGGGGCAATAGCTTAACCTATGACCTGACTCAATGCATTTGAAAAAATCTAATGTGTCTCTAGGGGTCCTAGGGCCCCTATGGACATATTTTGTCATGAAATATGACAAGACAGGTCATAGGTTAATCTATAACTCGTCTCGATGCATTTGAACCAACCAAATGGTTCCCTAGGGACCCTAGGGCCCCTAGGGAACACATTCGAACCAACCAAATGGTTCCCTATAGACCCTAGGGCCCCTAGGGACATATGTTGTCATGAAATGTGTCAAGAGGGGTCATAGGTTAACCTATGACTCCTCTCAACACATTTGAACCAACAAAATAGTTCCTTAGGTGTTGTAGGGCCCCTACGGACATATGCTATCATGAAATGTGTTGACTCTCTCGACACATTCGAGCCAACCAAATGGGTCCCTAGGGGCCCTAGGCCCCTTAGGGACTTATGTTGTCATGAAATTCATAGAGAGGAGTCATAGGTTAACCTATGACTCCTCTTGATGCATTCAAACCAACCAAATGGTTCCCTAGGGGCTCAGAGGCCCCTAGGGATATACATTGAGAGGGATCATAGGTTAACCAATGACCCTTTTCAATGCATTGGAACTAACAAAATTAGTCCTTAGGCACTCTAGGGCCCCTAGTGTCATATTTTGTCATGAAATATGTTGAGAGGGGTCATAGGTTAATCTCTATCCCCTTGTAATGCATTCAAACCAACCAAATGCATCCCTAGGGACATATGTTGTGATGAAATGCATTAAGAGGGGCCATAGGTTAACATATGACCCCTCTTGACGTATTCGAACCAACTGAATAGGTCCTTGGGGGCCCTAGGGCCCTTAGTGACATACATTGTCATGAAATGTGTCTCTAGGGGCCTTAGGACCCCTAGGGACATATGTTGTCATGAAATGTGTCAAGAGGGGTAATAGGTTAATCTATGACCCCTCTCAATGCATTCTAACTAACCAAATGTGTCCCTAGTAGTTGTAGGGCCCCTAGGGACATACATTGTTATGAAATGTGTTGAGTGGGGTCATAGGTTAACCTATGACCGCTCTTGACACATTGAAACCAACCAAATGTGTCCCTAGGGTTCCTAGGGGCCCTAAGGACATATGTTGTCATGAAATGCATCAAGAGGAGTTATAGGTTAATGTATGACCCCTCTCAAAAAATTAGAACCAACTAAATCTATCCCTAGGGGTCCTAGGGCCCCTAGGGACATACATTGTGATGAAATGCATTGAGAGGGGTCATAGGTTAATGAAATGCATTGAGAGGGGTCATAGGTTAACCTATGACCCCTATCGACACATTTGAACCAACCAAATGGGTCCCTAGGGGCCCCACATCATCATGAAATGCATCGAGAGGGGTCATAGGTTAATCTATGACCCCTCTTAATGCATTTGAACCAACCAAGTGTATCCGTAGGGGTCGTAGGGCCCCTAGGGACATATGTTGTCATGAAATGAATTTAGAGGGGGTCATAGGTTAACCTATGACCCCTCTTGATGCATTTGAACCAACCAAATGGGTCAGTAGGGCCCCTAGGGCCCCTAGAGACATATGTTGTCATGAAATGCATTGAGAGGAGTAATAGGTTAACCTATGCCCCCTTTTGGTGCACTAGAACAAACCAAATGGGTCACGAGGGGCTCTAGGGCGTGTAGGGACATATGTTGTTATGAAATGCATCGAGAGGGGTTGTAGGTTAACCCAGGCCCCCTCTCAATGCATTTGAACCAACCAAATGGGTCCCTAGGGGCCCTAGGGCCCATATGGCCCCTAGGGACATACATTGTCATGAAATGCATCAAGAGGGGTCATAGGTTAACCTATGACCCCTTTTAATGCATTGAATCCAACCAAATGGATCATAGGTCATAATAATAATAATAATATATATATTACTATACTATATTTAATAATTATAGTAACAATAATAATTGTAGAACAAGAATTAGTATGCAAAGAACATTAACAAATAAAGTAAAAATTCACAAACCAAAAACTAAATTCACATATATGCTTAGACAAAGAAAGAAAACAAGAAGTGCAAACCTCACAAGAGAAAACACTCCATGCTTTCTTGATTCTGTAGATGTGTCCTTTTGCTGTGGATGTATGCTCAAGATGCTCAAAAGCTGCTTCAATGGAGATGGGTAATGGCAAATTGGTAGCTTTGTGAGCTCTCAATTTGGCATTATAAGGGTATGGTTGATGGCTTTGGTTCTCAAAATAGCATGGTAACTTTAGCTCAAAGATTGTTGATGAAATGGCTTGGGATGGGATTCAATTTATAGGCTAAGGGGTAGAGGGATGGAGGGCTTAGATGCAAGGATGGATGAAGGCTTAAGGAGGGCTAGGATGCACTTAAAGGAGAGAACATGGATTGTGCTTTTTTAGCACCAATGGGAAGGTGACACTTGTCACAAGGAGGATGAGTGTGAGAGGGTAGGGTAAAGGGTTGGTTAAAGGCATGATGAGTGGGGTTGAGTATGTAAGAGGGATGTAAGAGGAATGAGTGTGGAAGAGGGAAGAGTGTGGAAGATGGGTGTAAGAGTCATGAGTGGGCTTGTAAGAGTCTTTATGTTTTGTAAGAGCACTCATGACTTAGTGGTTGGGTTTTTTTGAGGGGAGACTTTGGTTTGGATTAGGAAAGTCTTAAACTTGTTTAAGGAATGTGACAACATTAGGGGGTGGATTAGGCTTGGGTTTAGGATTAGATTAGGGATGTTAGAGATGTGCAAGTGGATGGCATTAATGATGGTGGGTGAGTTAGTGGCTAAGCTTGGTTAGTATGGGTGGATGGGGTGGATTAGGCTAAATGGAGGATTAGAGATAGGTTAGGGGTTTTTGAATTTGAGGATTTCATTTATCAAATAGATTTATTTAATAAATGGGGATTTTTGGAATTAGATAGGAGAAAAGGATTTAATTGATAAATAATAGATTATTTGATTTATCAATTAGGACTATAGATGATTAATTAAATTAATCAACTAGGGATGGCAAAGGATTAATTAAATAATAATTTAATTAATGATGCCTTTAGAGATGGGTAAATTAGATTACCAAAGTAGTGTAATCAAATTTAGGTGTCTACAATAATAATATAATATAATAATCATATATATATATATATATATCATATAGGATAATCAAATTTGTTTACATTGCCCATAAAATTTGTTCACTTCCCTCCAAAATTTGTGAACCAATTTCAAGTACCCGATCTCATATCAGGTATTTGATTTGATATCGGATACCCTATATATTGGCATTATTTTCTCAACATATTCCTTGTCACTACAGACCCAACATTATGAGCCTTTTTCATGGATTTGGAGAAAACTAACTTTTTGGGGCCCATATGATCGAAAAAGGTTTGATAATATAGGATTAGGTGTCCAATAGTATTTTATGAATGGGTAGTAGTAGTCATCGAAAGGCTAAACACAAAAAGAAGGTATCTAATTAAGACACTACAACATATAGGGAAAGGGACAAGCTAAATCATTGAAGGAAGAGACAAGGTATCTTAAATGTCAAGTTGATGATGCATTGATAAAAGGTGAAATCATAGAGTCGGATAATGAATATGTGTAGTTGGGGAATGAAAATGTACCAATTGATAATGATAATGCCAAGATTGAAAATTTAGAGAATAAAAATTTGGAGAATGAAATGCTACTAGGTCATATTGTAAATTGCATGATTGACCATGTCGAAAATGACAATGCATAGGAACCTTACATATCTCTTAATTATAATTGACATGAAGGTTCTAGAACACCAAAATGGATAATTAAAATTGATGAAATTATTATTACCAATTTGGAAGGGTAAAAATGAAAAAGAACCATTCAGTTATGGGCTTCAAGACTATATAAGATATTTTTTGACAACAAGACAGTGGTGGAGCAATGTCAACTTTCTATGCACTTATTAAGGATGCAAAATATGAGACCTATGCTTTCCAAATTAAAGATTCATGTCAATAAAAAATTAGAAAGAAATGCCATTATTGTGAAGAATCTTTTCAGTGCTCAATAGTATCACCCAATTCTAAAGACATCTTAAAGTTGAGAATTGGCATCAAAGACCACACACCACATTCTAAAAATTATTTGGAGGTAAGTCAAACTATGATGTTCAAAAAATTTAGAGAGATTCATCCAAGAGTTCATATATCACAAAGGGCTTTTGAATCTTTGAAGCCATTTTATTGTGTGCCACTTAAAATTTGAAATACGTGTTGTTGCAAATATCATGTTGAGTTTTCTATGCACCATGAACTATTATGCTCCATCCATTCTACTTTGCATAGTAAAGAAATGTTGGATAATTGTGGTGCTAGAAGTCTTCCAAAATCATCAAGAGACTTGCTAGATCAATTTTTATATTATAGAGTTGATGGTTGTTTCTTTTATAGAAATGCTTGCTTAAATGAGAAGTGTTTAGAATGTGGTTACTTATCCAAGTTTGACACATGTTTCCATGAGGGGTGTGAAAAAGATCTTGGGAAGGAAATAGTAAAAAAAATAGTATATGAAATTGTGAAATACACATTGAAGAGTGGGGATGAGGGCTCTAGGTGTGAATTGGTTGCAAAAGAAATCAGTGTGGCTAGTTTTGTTTTCAAAATTCAAGACAAATATTTTATATAAGTATGCAAGACATAATCATAGGTCTTAGGGGTTGGATCAATAATTTAGAATATGTAAGGAGACTTCTCCCATTGGAACTATAATATCAGTTGTTGACTTTGTTGAGAACTACACTTTGTAGCCTCAAAATGAGACATAATCTTAGTATTACAGCTCCATTTAGATTGCTATTTTCATCCACATAACATATAGACATGCCCCTAGTAGTATAGAAGATTATTAGAAGATTATTAGATAGTACCATTTTTATATGAGTGATGATAGATTTCACCCTCACAATTTTGCGCAACATTTTTTTGAGAATTATTTTGATTTCTTACAGAAGCATGCAATTGCTGTGGATAGACATATCATTTGGTTAGATAATTGTATAGGTCAATTCAAGAATGCTCAATGTTTTATTAGTTGTGTAGGGTACACATACAAAGGGGGGTGCCTCATATTTGGAGTTTTTTTAAGTCCAACCATGGGAAAGGGGAACATGATGGAGTAGGGGCATGTGTGAAGAGAGCTCTAGTTAAGGAGCAATTGAAGATTTTTAGAGTAGAGCATCTTGATGCTTGTAGAATTGTTGATTGGTGTAGTTCAACATTATCATAGGGGGGACTCTTGATTCAGTCGTATGCAGGTTCTTTTGGTTGGTTGAGGAAGGGTCCATAGGTGATAGATTAGATTGTGCTACAGTGAGGCTCATTAAAAATGCATTCATTCTGGAGCTCTAATTCTAGCACATGGACCATTTCGACACAATAGCTAGCTTTCTTTTGTCCTAGTTATTTTTAGTGTGATTGGGATCACCGTGAGTTGAGTGAGTGGGTGCACAAATGGGCTCCACATTATCTTACTCCATTATCTATCATACCCTCTATAAGAAATGATGACATGGAAAGTTGGGAAATGATGAGAAATCAGATTATTGGTTAGAATGTTGTGTAAGATGTAAAATAAATCCTACACAATCGATCATAGATGATGATGGATTCACATATCCTACTAGTTTAGTGGTTGTCATTGGAACATGGTTGCAGACATACATGCTTAGAAGGAATGGAGTTCCTACATTCGAAGACTATCAAAATCACAAAACAATTCTCATATATTCGTATCTTTTTATAGCATCAAATATAAAGTTGTTGAACCATCAAGGAAGACCAAAAGTAATAGAATTTTTTACTATTACTAATGTTTATCATGAAGCTTTATTGGAGACCTTAAAATAGAGAGAGGACCCTATTGGAACACTCGACTAAGTATATTTTACTTCTTATGTTATTTTGTTTATAATGATTCAGTGAACCAATGATTATCTTATTTAATACAATAAGTTACTAATATTTTTTTATAATATTGGAATGTAGGTACATCATGAAAAGTAGCCATGCATGAAGATAAAAAACTAAATAAGGTGTAGAATGAAGAAAAATCTATTCTATTTTTGACACTGATTTTTTACAATACTTTTATTAACACTACAATTTTTGACACTACTATTTTTGACACTATAATTTTTGGTAGTTTTGTATTGATGTAATAATGATGAAACACTTGAGATATTATAAATGTAAACTTGTTGATTTAATGTAAGAAACAAAGATGATTTTACTTAATGCAATTCAGGGTATAATATAATGGTGAATTTTCGAATTTTGGAAAATTTGATGTTTTGCCAGTTTTATTTTTGGCAATTTCTGAGCCCTTCCACGGTTTCTTGGTCACCAAGCTTTGTTGGGTTTACCTAGTTGCTTAGCATTGTAATAGCCAAGGAAAATGTTATGTTTGAATTTTTCCCTGGCAGTATTCACCTTTCATGTAGCTGACTAGGTAACGCTTATCGTGGAATGTTCACCGGGTTTCAAGTTTCTATTTGATGTAGTATGGGAGAATTTGCCATCCTAGTTTCATTTTACTATGGAGGAGTCAACTCGTTTCACCAACACACTTTCATTTTGTTGTGGAGGACTTGACTCATTTGGCGTGGTAAATTGGTAATTGTAATGATTTGTAATATGTATAAATCTAAATTAGCCCAAGCAATGAGACATTCAATAAATATTGCTGGCACTCCATCAAATTTCTGGCAACATAGGACACATCACGGGCATGACTCAAACTCTAGAGATAGCTTCCACAAGTGGTGGTACACTGGTACATGCAACTGTGATGTAAAATACTCTTCTTGAGCTTATGTAGTTTAATTTAATCAAAAGCTTATCTATAGTTTTCTTTCTTATCTCATTTTCATTAGAAATTTTTCAAAAAGTGGACGCAATGGTGAAAGTTGCTGGCAACGTTAATGGTTTTTAAAGCTTGCATGCATGGATATTGACCACCTAAGGTCAATATCCTATTTCCTTTGCTGTGGAATGTCAATTCACCAACTGTCAAAAATCAGATTTGAAATTTAACATTTTTTCTTTAAGTTTCAATTCCTAGTCTAAAAGTAATACTGCTTATTCTCAGGGAAGTAAAGTTTAAATGGATTATTAGTGGATTGAGATGTCAGGGGAGGGTGAGTTTGTAACTAATATTGATTAGTCTCAGGGAAGTGACAAGGGTAAGACCCCCAAGGGTAGTGAAGGGATTAATCTTACAACAAAATGCCAAAAACTTAGAGATACTACCATAAAGGTTGTATTTGGAATTGACAATGTTTCTGGTCCACCAACTTTGGCAAGTACAACTGCAGAAGGAAATCTCAATACCTCACCACCACTAGAAGAGCAGGTTGTTATTCAATTAAATCAAAATGCATCAAATGAGGATAACAATGTTCGAACAATAGAAGATGTTGTAATAGAAGATAATATTGATGTTGGTAGGAAGAAAAGAAAAAGGAATGTAAAAATGGGGTGGCAGTGGGAAATGAAAAGGACTTTCCAGGTTGATTGGGTAGCAAAGTACTCGTTTATTGAACCAGTCACAAACAATGATGAACCACCAACAGAATGCAAGTGTATGATTTGTACCTAGAAAACTAAAAGAGAGAAAAAGTTGTAGTTAAAGCTCGACACTATAGAAAAAACATATTGGTAAGGTTTATGAAAAAAAAATCATAGATGGAAAGGAAGTAGTGGCAGTGAGATGGAAATCAAAGAAAGAATGCATTCATGTTAAGTATGCCATAGAATATGAAGAGCATTTCAAGAAAATAGCAATAATTGGTAGTGGTAGTAGTGGCAATCCAATCAAGGATGGGCTTCAACATGTAGCCAATGATGCAAACTTGGCAAAGACCATTTAGATGAGTGTTATTTTTCATATTCTATCTAGAGGGCATCCTATGAGAGACTTTTCAGAATATGGTAATTTATTATCTTTTTTGAGAGTTCCTCACTATCCTATGTCATATTGGTCAATATACGCTAGATGGGAAATGGCAAGCTGTCTTGCTGAGGTGGAAAAGCAAAATGTATAGGAGACAATAAAAGAATCCAAGTTCATTTCATTATCCTTAGATGAAGTCACTACAGTAGATAACACTGCTTGGGTTTGTATGCATGTATATACTATAAAAGATCATGTCTATCAAGCTAATCTACTTTGTGTTCATAAAATTAGGGCCAATTCAACTACAAAAAATTTATATTTAGAAGTTAAGAAATCTTTGAATTAAGTTACTGGTATGGATGACTTGACAATTGCAAAGAAGTTAGTGTGTGTCAAAGTTGATGGAGCTGCAGTAATGCAAGGGCAAAGGACTGGTCTTTGTGAAAGATTACAAACTAGTATTGCACCTTACATGCTTGGCATACACTGCATGGCCCACTTAATGAATTTAGCATATAAGATTGTAAGTACTTTTCCTACAGTGTCAAAAGTTGAAGATCTAATCTGTGAGCTCCACTTGTACTTTTGTAGAAGTCCTTAAGCTTTGCAAAATTTAAGATTTTTTTTGAGGGAGTAACAATATAAAATAAGATTCTCAAGGATGTTGAGACAAGATGGATATCTTTGCATGGACCAGCAGAATGAGTTCTAGCAGAATATCAATCCTTGATTGGAGTTCTATATGAGCAATGCCTTACAGTGGATAGAGCTCCTGATTTATTAAAAAAGTTAAGTGATATAGAGAACCTATTAACTTTAGCCAGTCTTCTCCCCATGCTGGATTTAATGAACAAACTTGTTAAGAAAGCCCAAGATAGAACTATGTATATTCATGAGTATTTTGACTTACGTAAAATGACATGCATGGCTCTGGATTCTTTGTATTCAAATCTCTCAGGTCATAGTGCAATTTTTTCAAGGTGGGAGATAATTATAGATTTGAATCATGCTAAGAATTTTTTACAATTCAATGGGAAAAATGAGCTATGTGTGTTTGTGAAAGGATTTGAAATACCAATGCACCAATCTAAAACAACCAAGAGAGGTAGAGTACTACCAGTTAGAAAGGATGATTTTGACAAGATTGTTAAATCTGTTAGTGAAAATGTGAAGTCTATTTCTACCAACTTTCAAGTGAGATTTGTGAAAGATTCCCTCGAGAAGAAATTCTTGAAGCCATGAGTTGTGTGTTTCCTCAATTTTGGAAACACTTTGGACATAATCCAACTGATGCAAAGTTGTTTCATAATAAACTTGACAAATTGATAACACAGTTTTCAAAGCATATAGATTGCAATGGACAACTAATACAAGAAATCTTAGATTCAAATAATCTTAAAAATCAATGTAAACTTTTTGCATTGTGTATGAAAAAATAGATGAAAAACTTTGAGAATCCATTCGATCCTAGTGCAATAACAATGCTCTAGAAAAGGATAAGTTAGAGTGAAGTATTACGTACTTCAATATCAAAATATTTCAAACTTGTTGATTTATGTCAATGATATTAGGGTTGGTGGAAGATGAGAGAGTTTTCAGTGCATTGTGGTTTTTGAAATCAAATGTCATAAACAAACTAGACAAAAATTTGGAAACTTGTTTGAGGTTGTTTGTGTAGACACCTAAAAATCCTTTAGAAAATAATATTTTTATTTTCTGAAAAAAAGTCCTAATGACATCATCATTTATTAATTAATTATTTATTTAATTAATTAATTTATTTTTATGCCATTAAATCCCTTTATCTTAATTAAAAATATTTAATTAAGGAATCCCTCCCAAAAATGTTTAAATCTTATTTAAACATTATTTCCTTATTTATTAATTATTTAATTAATAAACTGACCAAAAAACCCAAAATAAATAAAAAATTTATTTTTCTCCCAAAACTTGGCCAATTTCCTTAAGACCACTAACCTCTTCCAAAATCTTCTAATCCTTCTTTAATTTTGATTAAAGGCTAATCCCATCATTTCCTACCCCTAATCCCAACTCAAAATATTTAATTAAGATTAAATATTAATCCTCATGTTTATTAAAAAAGTTTTAATAAATATCTCCTCAACCCAAACCCTTGAAATAAATAAAACTTTTTTTATTTCCTAAAAATCTAATTTATCCTCATCCTAAGAAGTTCTAGACTCTTCTAGAAAGTCTTCATCCTCATCCGAGGAAATTCTAGACTATTCTAGAAAGTCTTTATCCTCATCCAAAGTCTAGACTCTTCTAGAAGATGTCTTTAAACCTAATCCTAATCCCCTCCTAACCTTGTCACATTCCCTAAACATGGGTTAAAACTTACTAACCCAAGCCAAAGTTAACAAATATCTCCTCCTTCACCCACCCTCATTAAATGCCATCCACTTGCCTATCCCTAAGCTAATCCTAAACCATCCTAATCCATCCTCTAATCATTTGCACAAGCCTAAGCAAGCTTAAAACCCTCCTAATCAAGCCCAAGTCAAAATTTCTCTCATCTCCCTCAAAATATCTCAACCATAAAACTTTATGAAGCCCACTAGGCCATAAATGACTCTTCCAAGCCCTTTTATTGCTCTTACAAGCACTTATGAAGGGTCTTTATGAAGATTTTATCCCTTGAGCCTCCTTTGTTGACTCATCCTTCCCCTTTCCTCCATCCTCTCACCATGTGACATGTGTCACTCCTTGATTGGTTGTAAGGAAGCACAATCCATGTGCTCTCCTCTCATGCAATCTAAGCCCTACATGAGCTTTTTCCCATCCTTGCATTTTAGCCCTCAATCCCTCAAGCCTCTTGCCTATAAATTGGATCCTTCCCCTTTGCAAAATAACACAATCCATGAAGTAAAGTTATAATGCTATTTTGAGATCCAAATCCATACTAAAGCCATCTATCCACACCAAAAATCCACAATCATCCATTGAAGCCTTTGAAAGTATATTGAGCATACATCCTATCCATTTAGATAAAGCTACTCAACAAGAGAGCTTCTCATTGAGAGAGCCCATTAATGGCTCATATTTTCAATTGAGAGCTCATCTTAGTCTATCTTGAAGTTTATGAATTTTTTTTATTTTGTAGAAGCTTTATTTAAGTTTGGTTTCTATTAGCATACTAACATTGCTCATATACAGTTTGTACCTCAATACAATGTTAGAGATTTTCCTTATGATAGGTCATTGGCCATTTGGAATTCCACATGTGAAAGACGAGGCCTTTACAACACTTTAAAATATGGTGGTTCTACTTCTACTACTGACTCCAACATAAATGATGAATTTAGGTCTCATAGTCAAAATAAAGATGAAGATTTTATGGATTTTGAATACCTGATTTAGAATGAAGAGGAACCTATTAGTACTAGTCAGACTTCAATTTCAGGATCTGGAGTCCATATGGTATATATAACTTAGAAGCATCACATTTGAGACTAAGTCAATGAAGTGAATCATGATTTAGTAATATAGCATTCAGTTTTGAGGAATTTATAGGTATACTTTACTTTAGTTCTTCCATATTCATTATTCAGTCATATTGCAATTACAATTTACAAAAATTGAGTTCAAGATTTTTGTTACTCTATTGTTGACATAATGTTATTTTTGTACCTTTCTCTCTTGATTTGGGTTCAAGATTTTTTTTAGTTGTTACTCTATTCATATTGTTGACACAATGTTATTTTTGTATCTTTCTCTTGATTTAGTTGTTTACAGTTTGATAATAAAAAAAGAGATAATAGAGACGTGTGCAAAGGCCATAACATGACAGAGAACTATTGACTACAAAACATAATGGAAAATTGAAATACATAGAGTTGGAACAATATCTTCTCTTAAAGAAAATTATACTTAATCTGAAAAATAACAACAGATCAGACCATTTCTAAGCCTTGAGAACTCATATTTATATCACTTGAGTTGCAACAAGCTTCAAGCTTAGAAAGGTTACATCATGATTCATTACAAAAGATAAAAGATAACAACAATTAAGATAATCATTACAATTTGTTGAAACCTTTTGTGACATATTTTAACAGAAAAAGGGGAAACAATTTCAAAATGTAACAAGTGGCAAGTGATCATTAAGCCTGTCTTCTAGTTCTAACTGTAGCATTACCCACAGTAGATGTACCACAAAGGTAAGGTAATCTATTATGATGAACAACTTCTTTTTGATATTCTTCTGCAACACTTGTCCTCCAATTGATTCCCCGAGGCCACCATCTTTTCTGCTAATCATCTTCTATTGAAGGGATTGCTTTGATATCTGCTATAACTTCCCAGATGGCAATATCTGTATCCACAATAGGCCATGCTGTATTTATAACTACCTCTAATTCACTAATTTTTTTAGTCCATTTTGCATCTATGATGGCTTTACCCTCTCCAATAATTTTGTTCATATCTGCTTCAATTTTGTATGTCATATCAATCATATCATATACAACTTGATCACTTGATTCACCTCTTGAAAATTCTATAAATCTTGGATGGTCTAATATTAGATCAAAAGATTCAGACCACTCTTGCCAAGATTTGACATACCCTTCATTGTTCAAAATTTTTGGAATGAAATCTGGGGTACCCAATGCTATGCTTTTCAATTTTCCCCTTACTGATTCGATCTTACCAATGAAGAATGAATTCAATTCTTTAACTTGATGTATCATTTTCCTTATAGGAGCAATGATCTCCTTAGGTAGTTCCTTTTTTTTTTTGAGTAAAGGAACTAACCTATTAAAGAATTGAATGTATGGCCCCCACTAGGCAAACAATGGAGATAATAGTGATAAAGCCTCAGAGCATTGGTATTCATTACTCTGCAAAGTAATGTACATAATATGTACATTTATAGAGGCTCTCTTTAAAGTAGTGATTCTATGAATCAAAAACTATTTCATTGTCTTGATCTTTGCATCCTTGCTAATCTCAAACTCATCCACATCCATATGTGTTATTGGATGTGGTTCTTCTACTGTCTGGTTAGTTTGAATATTCTAGTCTTGTACCTCCCTTACTCTTAGTGACCTTTCTTCTCTTTTCAAATCTTCATTCTCCTTTTTTGATTCCTCCAAAGCGTGTTGCAAAACATATGTTCTTCTCATTTCCTCTTCATACTTCTTGCTGGCGTCAAGGTACTTTTCATATATTTGCACCAGTTTTTCTTGAAGAATATCAATCTTGTTCTTGCCTAGCATAGCAGCAGTATTTTGGAGGTTGTAAATTTGATCTAAAGAAGTTGAATGTGCATTCCAAAAAATTGCATTACTTGCTGGTGTCTCTTTAATTTCCATTAGGGTAGGCTTCTCTAATTCTGGAGCTACACTCCAAATAGCCATTGTCTTAGCATCTATATTAAATCCTGCCCCCTACAATTCACCAAATGGATTAATCTCCTCATAAGAGATTGATTTATCTTGTCTCCTCATTTGATCAAGTAGGAATGATGAACTAATATCCCATCCTGGGAAAACTATCATACCACTCCTTTGTACCAATTCCCTAGCCTCCTCTACAGTGAGGCTTTCACTGTTAGGATCATAGGCTTGGAGCTTCTGCACCATTTTAGTCACTTTTTGATCTGTGTCTCCAAGTTTTACATGCGAAGAAAGTTCATTCTATTTGAGTTTATATAGAAAATTTTTGAATTCTTCACTCTTGATAAAATCATCATCCTTCATAAATTCTTGATCTTGTATAATTCTGTCACCCAGCATCATGGACTGCAATTCTAAACTATTGGGTCTCCTCTCCTCTTGAGTAGCTTGATCAATTAAGAACTTTTTTCTGGCATCATCAAAATACCTAGTTCCATTTGGAAGCACTTGTAAGGCTTTCTCTCTAGCCTTTTCTGAAACCTCAATCATTTTTTGTTTCTTCTTGCCCCTTTTATCCCAGTCTAAAGGGCTAGGCTGATCTTCTTCATCACTAATTTCCAATACAACATCTGCCTCTACAGAAGAAGGGTTTACCCTATCTCTAGAATTTTGAGGAACTTGAGCCATAATGTTATGAAAATCCTCAATACACTTATCAATTTGTTTAAAATAGGGTAAATCAGAATAGAAGCCCTGGAAATTAGGATCTACTTTCTTCATTTCTTCCTCTACTGAGAGGATTTTTCTCCACTTCTACATCCTATCAACACAGACATCTTCATCCAATAGATCCCTAATTACATCCTCTTCCCAAATTTTCCTTCCAATGATGAAATTATAACCCCTCATTTGTTTAAGAGCACTTTTAACAATGTTATATGGGTCATAAACTCTAGTGGGGGTAGTGGGGAAATTTAACTCTCTTAGAAAGGCATCAACTTCCTCAATGGCCTCTTTACCAATTTCAAAATCCCCTACTTTGAAATTTCTACATAGACAAGACCCCTTTTTAATGGTTGGCCCTAGATATTCTCTATTCATGGATAAAAACTACTAGAAAATTTCCACTACACCCACCTTCTTTGGTACATATCTTGGCAAGAAATGAGGGGGTTGGGAACAACCAAAAATTCTAATCACTATACAGTTTGCTAAAAAAAAGGCACTACCCCAATCATGATCAATTGGTCCCTCATCATCAAAACACATAGTTGGTCTAACAATCTTCCTGATTAACCTAGGTAATCTTTCCAATTTTGAACCTAACATCCTATGAATAGTTGCAACAAAATCATTATAAAAAGAGAGGGAATTAGAAAAAGAGTAGAACCTCTACCATAATCTTGTCCATCTTTGAACAATCAATTCCTCTCCAAAATTGTCCAAAGCTTCAATGAAACTAGAATCCACATAGCCCATGTTGTAGAAGAGGGTGAGATGCATAAGCAACGAGTAATATAGAAATTTGAAATTGCAAAGATCACCTTGTTGAGCTGTCACCATCTGCTGATGAATACTATTAGCAATGAATGTTTCAAAATCATACCCCACATTAGTATGTGGGTCCTGAATGTCTAGAGCTATCACATACAATGTTGGGGAGGCATCCATGGATCCATCTACTCCCAATAGTTTGTTCAATCCGAAAACTATTTCTGAAAGTATGCACAAAAATATGACAAGGGTATAAAATCAGTAACCTTTCTTGGGAATTCTCCTTTCATCTTGTTTTCCCTCAGGATATGTCGCAACATTACATGTTTTGTATAGAAACCTCTCTGTTTCTAAAATGCTTCTTCCATTTTTTCCAGGTTAATAGGAAATGACATGGGACCCTACAAATCAAATGCTTTAGCAAAAGCATCCTTACTTAACATACAAAGAATGCTCATATCCTTTCTATGAAAGGATTGAGTGGTTGGATTATATGCATTTACCAGTGACTTGATAAGGTCAACATCCATGTATACCTCTAGCATTATCAACTTTTCCAGGTTCTTCATCCATTGATTTGAGATGGGAACCTTCTACACCCTATTCTTGTAAAAGTACAAGAACAATTTAGTTCCATTGGTGTCCGATACTTAAGCATCTCTATAGAAGCTGTAAGCATCTCTATAGAAGCTGTAAGCGTCTCTAAACACGTGGACATTAGCACTTTGAGCATTGGAAGATTTAGGGAGAATCTTCAACCATTCTTCTACAAATTTGGCAGACAATGAAACCTTGCTACCCTCTCTGGTGCCCTCCTTTACTGATGATTCTGCTTCTGCCATTCTGATCTTACTGCAAATTCTTGAATCTTTTTGCTTTGTTAGTTCTAGATATCTGAGAATTCTAGTGTTCTGCAACTTGGTGATGGGCCACGATGTTATATTGTTAAATTTTAATGGCTTTAAAGTTTAAAATCTTTCATGTGCATGGATATCTATTTTCAACCATTACCAGTAGTAACTACTACCTTTATTTCATTTGCCTTAGAATGTCAACTCATCAGCTGTCCCAAATCAGATAATAGATTTGAAAACCTATTCTTTTGTACTTTCAAAGTTTCAAGCTTTAAAAATACATTGTCATTGTACAATCTTATGAGTTGCAAAACCCTTCTTTTTCTTTTCTCGAGCTATCGCAACCATTCTTGTGACCCTACGATAAGACTTATATCCTCTTCCAATGAGATCCCCCTTTTGTCATAGCTTCAAAACTTGAACATTTCACATCACATTGTCACAATTGTCAAAACCCATTTCCTTCTAACCGGTGCGAAGTGGTCAATACGACTTCATCTTAACTTTTCATGACTTTGCAAGATGACATATCATTTCCCTTTAACTGTTGTAAACATGCAAAAATGGCCTGACTTAACATTTTTTGGTCTCGTAACCAATAGACTAATTGCCTACATAAAACCTCTGATGATGTGATCTCCCATTTCATGACTGCTGAAAGTCCTTTCCCTTTAACTGCTGCGAACATGTGAAAACTACTTGAACTAACATTTCACAGTCTCACAACCAATAGACTAACTACCTGCATAAAACCTCTGATGATGTGATCTCCCTTTTTGCGAATGCCGAAAGTCCTTTCCATTTAATTGCTATGAACATGCAAAAACTGCCTGAATTAATATTTCGTGGTCTCACAACCAATATACTAACTACCTAAATAAAAATTTCAATGATGTGATCTCCCTTTTTGTGACTACTAGAAGTCCTTTCCCTTTAACCACCGTAAACATGCAAAAACTGCCTAAATTAACATTTTGCGGTCTCGCAACCAACATACTAACTGCCTGAATAAAACTTTTGATGATGTAATCTCCCTTTTCGTGACTTCATAACATAAAAGTTCACTAAATCACCATTATTTAACTGCTACTGTCGATGCTATGAAATATCCTTTTCAAAAAGTTGCAAAGTTAACTCCTCATTTATCTTTCCAACTGACAATGATGTGATCTTTGCCCTCCTCATGGTTTTGCAGTAGACAAACAATTAACTTTCACTTTCATAGTGACATTGTGATAGACCTGTTAAAGCCTTTCTCACGGTTTCGCAAACACCAACTTCAAGTTGATGAAACCCTTTGCAAACCTTTGATGCCATCGACTTCGCATATTTTTTTTTTAACCTTGAATATAATGAAATGATTTGCCGAAAAAATTAAAATTTTACTAATTATTATTTTTTGTTCGCCAATGTATAAATTTTTTGTGGTTTTTTAAATAACACAATTTGCCCAGATTTTACAAATTGTTTGAGAGACTATGAATGTTTTGCTAATGGAGATTATTATTTTTTCTTTGTAAACTATCTTTTTCACCACAAAACAATAAATTTTTTAAAAGTGTTTTACACCTTTCGCCAAGTTTTTACACCTTTTCTAAAGGAGGGGTTTCTTAAAGTATACCCTGATGCAATTTATGCAGAGGGACCTAAAAAATGATGATTTTAATACATATTAACACCAAACTTGCACTATGACCAACGACAAAAAATTGAGAGAGGTAAAAAATAATGTTTTTTCTTAATACTAACCCTAGTGACACCCTTGTTCCAGCCACAAAGAGCCTCCATTATCTGTAGCCACCCTGTATTGAAGAGTCTCCAAGCTGCTCTAAGTGCGTGTTGAGGTCAATCTTTCGAGGGTCTTAACTTGGAGCTCATGGGGGATATCAATGAAATATTGAATACTAAAAGACGGTCATGGTGAGGCCTAAAATAGCCTATCTCATTTTTGAGAGATCACGTTCTGTTTGGATTCGGCACAACAATCTCATTTGATGCGAAAACTTGCAATGTGCCTCAGTTCATAGGTGCATCATAATGTAACTCTAAAACTATTGATCTTGGCATCAAATCATTAGTGCCATTAGCTGTAAATTGGTGGGTGAACCCTAGTAACACCCTTTTTATGGCTATAGAGATCCTCCATCATCCATGGCTACCCCATATCGAAGAGTCTCCAAGGTGTTCTAAGTGCATGTCAAGGCCGATCTTCTGAGGATCATAACTTAGAGCTTGTGAGGGCTATCAATGAAACACCGAATGCTACATGATGGTCATGCCGAGACCTAAAATAATCTATCTCATTTTTGAGAGATCACATTTTGTTTGGATTCAGCACAACAATCTCACTCGATGCCAAAACTCATAGTGTGCCTCAGTTTGTAGGTGCATCACAGTGTAACTTTGAAATTGTTGATCTTGGCATTGAATTATCATTTCCATTAGCTTTGAATGGGAGGGTGAAACCTAGCAAAACCCTTCTTTTGACTGTGTAGAGAATCCATCATCCGTGGCCACCTTGTACCAAAGAGTCTCCAAGGTGCTCTAAGTGCATGTCGAGGTTGATCTTCCGAGGGTCATAACATGGAGCTCATGAGGGCTATTGATGAAATGTTAAATGTTACATGATGGTAATAGAGAGGCCTAAAATAACCTATCTCATTTTCAAGAGATCACATTTCATTTGGATTCAACACAATGATCTTGCTTGATGCTAAAACTTGGAGTGTGCCTTAGTTCATAGGTGCATCATAGCGTAACTTTGAAATCGCTAATCTTCGCATCAAATAATCAGTGTCATTAGCTCTATATGGGCAAGTGAACCCTAGTGAAACCCTCTTTTCTAGCCATGGAGAGCCTTCATTGTTTGTGGCTACCTTGTACCAAAGAGTCTCTAAGGTGCTCTAAGTGTGTGTCGAGGCTGATATTTTGAGGGTTGTAACTTAGAGCTCATGAGGGCTATCAATGAAATGTTGAATGTTACATGAAATTCATTCCAAGGCATAAAACAACCTATCTCATTTTCAAGAGATCACATTCCATTTGGATTTGGCACAATGATCTGGCTTGATGCCAAAAGTCATAGTGTGCCTTAGTTCATAGTTGCATCACAATGTAACTTTGAAACTGCTAATCTTAGCATCAAATCATTAGTTCCATTAGCTTAGGATGGAAGAGTGAATCCTAGTGACATCCTTGTTTTGGCTATGAAGAGCATCCATCTTTTGTGGCCACCTCGTAGCGAAGAGTCTCTATGGTGCTCTAAGTGCATATCGAGGTTGATCTTCTGAGGCTTGTAACTTTGAGCTCATGAGGGTTATCAATGAAATGTTGAATGGTACATGATGGTCATGCCGAGGCATAAAATAATCTATCTCATTTATGAGAGATCACATTCCATTTGAATTGACACAATGATCTCGCTTGATGCCAAAACTCATAGTGTGCCTCAATTCATAGGTGCATCACAGTTTAACTTTGAAACCACTGATCTTGGCATCAAATTGTCAGCACCATTAGCTCTAGATGGGTAGGTGAACCCTAGTGACACCCTTTTTTTGGCCACAGAGAGCCTCCATCATCTATGGCTATCCCATACCAAAGAGTCTCCAAGGTGCTCTAAGTGCGTGTCAAGGCCAATCTTCTGAGGGTTTTAACTCAAAGCTTGTGAGGGCTATCGATAAAATTTCAAAGGCTACATGATAGTCATGTTGAGGCAAAAAATAAACTATCTCACTTTTGAGAGATCACATTCCATTTGGATTTTGAACATCGATCTTGCTCGATGCAAAAACTCGTAGTGTGCCTCAGTCAATAGGTGCATCATACTGTAACTTTGAATTAATTGATCTTGGCATCGAATCGTCAATGCAATTAGCTCTAGATGGGCAGGCGAATCCTAGTAACACCCCTATTTCAACCATAGAGAGCCTCAATCATATATAGCCACCCCATACCAAAGAGGTTTGAAGGTGCTCTAAGTGCATATCAAGGTTGATCTTCCAAGGGTCATGTTAGTAGTACTTTGAGTCACCATTTTTCAAAGGACTTTTCTTCATTTTTTTACCTATCCATTTATTGAAGTCTTCCCCTTGTCACTTCATGTATTCACCATCTCTCAAAGTGATTATTTGAAGTCCCTTTTGTCCCCAATCAATATCTCTTCCCTTGAACCACTTTCAATCTAGGTTCAAAGTAGTTCAAAGCAGTTCAACCAAAGGTTTTGTACTAACATTTTTTCTGGCAGGTGATATTCATCAACTTAGTGGAGTTTTCTTTTGAATTGCTTTGAACCACTTCAAAGCTCTATTTGAAGTAGTTTAAAGTTTTTCAATGGTGGAGGTGTGTTGGCAATATTAAATTCTGGTGTATGACACACCGTCATCCCACAAGGCAATTGATGGTCATGTTAGAGAACAATGAGTAATAGGACATTTCTATTCCCAATGTGGAAAGACATCATTATGGTGAAAGTGGGAAATCTTCAGCTAGAAAAGGAATCAGATGTCACATTAAAACTAATCATTACCAATACATCCGAAAAGGAAATTGTTAAATGGAAAGTTTATACAACAAGGCTTTCAAACATGCAAATGTTAACAAGGAGTAATGTGTCATTGATGTTGTATTATGAGCTTTTACTTCTACACGTAAGTACTTTACTTTTAAAAAATGCTCAACTTTCTTTTTCTATTTATCATGTGAAGAACTAAAAGTGTGGAAAAGCTATTAGGGAAGACAAAGAAAATCATTGATTTTTCAGCAGAATATAGGTCAGAGCTTAGCAAGTCTTGTTTTGTTCTGCAATCTCTATATTTTTGAAGCCTTGTTGTTTGATTAAGAACAAGGTCTGCATTGCATTTCTTTAGTAATGTCAAGGGTTTAGAATGTAGAAAGCTATTCATTTGTGATACAAATTTGCAAGGGGTGAAGTTGGAGAATTTACAAGAAAATTTTCTTGAATATGCTAATGAGGTGAATGGGTGTATGGAAGTCCTAACTAGTGGGTTAATTGAGGCTGCTACTTTTCCCCCAGCCCTTGTGAGTCCTAAACTTCTTCAAGTTTGTATTGATCACTATGATGTTAAAAGCAAGAGTATTGTAAGTAAAAATGGCAATGTGATACTCACAATTTCAAGAGACACTATTGCCTTTGTATTGCATTTTCTAGAGAATACCTTTGCTATATTTTCCCCTATTTAAGCCCAGGCTGAGTATCAAGAAACCAAAAATTAATTCTGCAATAACCTAGCTAGGAAATGGGCCAAGACCATATATGGCAGAGGCTCTAGACTACCCAAGGTCATCACTAAAGATCACCAAAAGCCCCATATTCATGATTTAGTGGTGTTATTGCATAAGGTAAAGAGTTCAGCTAATATGCTTCTTTTTGAAGAATGGATGTATAGGTACATAGAAATCATCTTGAAGGGAAAATAATGGATGGATTGGGTAGAGATTATTGCCAGTTCACCAAGGTCTCAACTCAAATGTGCTAAGGAATTCTAGGAGGATTTTTATATGGCTTCCTATTTAAGTTACTACATTTCTTGTACTTGTGATCTTACCCCTCTTCCTCATGGAGTATGGAGTGAAGAAATAAATTTTTTAGTATTGCCCTCTACTAAAAAAAGATAGAGTCTTGGAAGATTTCAGGAAAGTTCATGACTTGTTAATGGAGAGGGTTTATATGTCTCTAAAGGAAGTGTTGATGCCTTGCTTGTCTCTTGAAGCCCAAAGGTTAATTCAGCAATATGGAAGTCACTTCATATAGTTCCCTAGGTTCACTTAATTGAGGATAGGCAGACTCAAAGAAGAACCTACAAAGCTTCCATGGTATGCTTTGGACTATTTTGTATTGGCCAAGATATGTAGGCAACTTTTCTCTGTTATAAAAGATAATTTACCACAAGAAGATTGGGAAACAACTTTTCCTATCAAGTTAGGTTTTTTGGTTTGTAGTAGCATGGCCAATGCTTCTATTATTGGAAGTAATTTTCTTGGGTTCAATTTTGGCTCTTACCATAATAGAAGGAACTTCGATAGTAAAGGGTATTCAATCCAAATTCTCGACCTTGAAGTTCACCAGTTGACAACTCCACAATTGGAAGACCTATGGAAAAATTGTAAGGATGAAGGAGAAGTTATGAGAAAAGATCATTCAAGGTTGACTTTGTAGAAAATTAATTCCTTTAGATTGAAGTTCAAAATATAGGGAGTGGTTGAAAATGACTCAGATATAATTGAACCTAGCTGGGAAGAACCTAATGAATGAAGTCTCTGATAGTTGACTAGAATAAAGATGAGGAAGATGATATCAACTTGAGGGCTAGATTTATACTTACCTTCACAAATGATTTGTTAAAGAAAAAGAGAAAATGAACTATCAATGAACCCTCTTTAGGGGTGGTTTCTTTTTCTAAACCATTTGCATCTGACGTCCCACTTTCTCCTATTGTAGGTAGTATATTGGCTCAGGATAAATAGAAGAAGTTTTTCTTTCATTTGAAAACTATGGCTCTAAGGACTAGATCTCAATCTAAATCTGAAGCCCTGAAGCAACATAAAGTTCAGAAGGATAGAATGTTGACTCAAGGGTAGGATTTGAATGATGGCCTCAATCCCTTAGATGGTGTGGATGGTGATGTTATATTCATTGAAGCTCCTAAGGTAGATCAGCCTAGATTCTTGACTCCTACTAGAGATGCATAGGAAATGTCCATGAGCCTTACTATTTCTTCTTGGAAATCCAACATAATCAGAAAGAAAAGGAATTTGTTGCCAGTGTCTACACTGGTGAAAGACATTGTCACTAAATATGTAGCTAGAGGTTCAAAGGTAAAGAAGTTGAAAATAGATGCTCACCTCACCAAGGACCTAGTAACTAGAAAGATCACTACTGAGATAGCTACATAAAAGTAGAAAAAGGAGTCAGGGGATATTTATGATGAAGTCTTCAAGGTTACCTTGATTGAATTGAGAACTATTAACAGAAGCACAAGTAACCATTTCTTTAAATTCTCTACTGATCATATGTTGTCACAATCCAAAAAGGATAGTAAAGTGAAAAAGGAGTTAAAAGGCATGGTAACTACAATGGCTACATATATTGATTCTCTGATGAACCTCCGTGCATTGCCAATTGTTCAAGCCCCACTACCCTTTGATCCTAATTCTACAAGGAGTCAACAATTAATGAATCAAATACAAAAGGGTAGGTGGTTAGTTAATGCCGTGAAGGACTTGGTGGACACAATCATGAAAGAAGGTAATAAGTTTATTTCAAAATTTGTTAATGTTTATGCTAAAGGAGAATCATTGATGGGAGAGATCCAAACCTTAGTTCTAGTTTGGGAGACAAAGCTAGGTTGACGTCAAGCAGTTGTTTTTCAAGTGGCTAAAGTTGAGAGGTTCAGTGTCCTCAAGTTCCTAAATGAGAACCCAATGAAAAATGTGGATCCTTGCATGTTGTTCATTATGAAGAACAACATGGGCTAGAAGGAGTTGATTTACAAATGGATAATCAAATAAGTGCAGGGCATAGAAAATAAAATTACTGAAATGCACAAAGAACTCCTCAAGGATATGAAGGTAGTTAATCCTACAAGGATCCTACAGTTCAATGACAGGAACATGGATATTGAGACATTAACAAAGAGCTTCAATGAAGCCACACAAAAAATCAGGGATGGTGAATTGCCAAGTACTACCAATTTCACTGTGTTGGTAAGTATCAAATCAATGTTGTGTCTCAACAAGAACCTGATGTCATGTCAAAATTTAAAGATAAAGGAATTAAAATGGTAGAAGGACTCATGTAGAGCCCCATTGCTAAGCCTAAAGAATCCACACACCCACATGATGTAGGAGTTTATGAATACTTTTTGAAGCTAGAAGCTAGTACATCAGACCGTTGGTGAAGAGGAGAAAACTAGCAATGATGCTTGAACCAAACCATTGCTTTCAATTACTTTTTAGCACTCATTTTTAAAACTACTTTCTTTTTTTGTACTTGTTTCTTGTTTTAACCGAAATGAATGGGTTTTGATGGAGGCCTTTTAGATTTGTAAGGAAAAACTATAAATGCAAGAGCATTGAACTGGTTTAAGGTTAGCAATATATAGTTAGGAAATAGATAGCTAGAAACTCTGTTAAAGTAGATACTTTTATATAGCAATCAAAGGATATTATATGAATTTTTTTGCTTTTGAATGACTATGTGCATGTAGAAGGTTTAACATATATATAATATACATACATACATACATACATACATACATATACATATACATATACATATACATATACATATACATATATATGCATATACATATAGATATACATATACATATACATATATATATATATATATATATATATATATATATATACATATACATACATACATACATATATATAATCTTGAATTCAACTTGGAAACTTTGTGTTCAAAGTGTATGGACCACTGTTACTTTGTGAACTCTAGTTTATTGGTTCGAGATATTTGATTGTTGTTCTTACTGTAAGTTCACATCAATTAATGTGTTTGAATGGTTAATATAATTTTATAGTGTTATTCATTCTTATGAAATAGATTTTCTATATATATATATATATATATATATATATATATATATATATATATATATTCATCGTATGTTTTTGATAAGGTAAACAGGTTTTAAGGGGTCCTGAAACCCATAAGTTTAACAACAAGAAAGGCTAAAAATAAGCGAAAAAATGCCCAGCCAAAACATAAGCCTTACGGCTGAAAATAAGCCCAAAGGCCCAGCCCGAAACAACTGCCCACTAAAAAGGCCAGAGAACCAACCAAAAAAATAGAGACCAGACAAAAAGCCAAAGCCAGGAGAAACAAAAACCAAAAGACAGAGACCCAACCTAGCAGACTACTTCTCCATCTCGAGCATGGTCTGGGCAATCTTTATTATCCATAATTGCATTGGAATTGAGCCGTCCTTCCCAAGATTTTATCTTGGTCGATAAGCAACTTTGCCTCCGCTGAAAAATCTTTTCCGGCATACTAGGTCAGATTATTGGTGGCGTTAACCCCTTTATTAGCAAACCAATCAGCGACTGGGTTTGCCTCTCTGTAAACATGAGTGACATGGACCTTATCGAACTTTGTGAGAGTGGCGCAAGTCTCAGCAATTATGTTTGCAATCATCCACGAGGGAGGGGAAATACCATTAATGGTATTAATAATGTTTTTGGAGTCCCCCTTAAGCCAGAGTTTAGTAATCCCGGCTTCAAAAGCCAACTTGACCACCTTACTCGCAGCTCTTGCTTCAACCAGATGAATAGTCTGGATTCCCAGCGGGGAAGCGAAGGCAGCTATTCCCTCCCCATAGCTATTTCTTATGATTCCACCGCAACCTGAAGGGCCTGGGTTACCCTTAGAAGCCCCATCAAAGTTGGCTTTTGACCAACCATCTAGGGGGAGAAGCCAGCTAGCATCCTGCCTTTTGAGGTTCCTGTCTTTTTCTTTAGCTATCTTTCTGTCCCCTTCTTCTTCTTCTTCCTCCTTCAACACTTGGAGATTTTCCTTTATATTCTTTGAGACCTTCCTGCCAAGGATTATAGCCGGCTCCTCTCTGTCTCTAAATATTCTATTATTCCTTTCCTTCCAAATTCCCCAGCAAAAATGGGGTAAAATCCAGTTCGAGTGATCCTGCCGACCAGCAATCTTACAAAGACCTTTCCACTAATGGAAAAAATCCATGAGATTATCCGATTTGCACCAGAGGGTTTCATTATCATGTGTGATGACATTCCACACCTCCCTGGCATAGTCACATAAGATGAAAATGTGATTTCCGATCTCAGCCTGATTCTTACACAAGGGACATCTATTGGGCATAACATGTCCTCGCTTCATGAGATTGTCATGAGTAAGGATTTTGTTCTGAAGAGCCAGCCAGTAAAAAATGTTGATCTTTGGAGTGAGACCCAAAATCCAAGCCTCCGCCCAAGGGGCCTTCTCTTTTAAGCTCCAAAGGGAATTATAGCCTGAGGCAACAGAGTATCTTCCATTGGGATTATCCCTCCAGACCAGCTCATCCCCCAAATTGATAGGAATCATGGAATTGAGCATAAGAATTATAGGAGTCAAGTCCTCAGAGATGAGGGATAGGTCACTCCATTCCTGGCCATTCCAATAATCACAAACTTTGGACCCAATTTGATCAGTACAAGCTTGCATCCATCTCTCAAAAACAAGGTTATTGATAAGTGGATCTTGGGAAAGCCATCTATCCGACTAGAATTGGATGTCCTTCCCATTTCCCAATTTCCATGATATCCTGGACTTAGCCAGGTCCCTGGCTTTCATGATCCCATTCCAAATGTTCGATCCTTTTGGGATATCTTCATTAAAAAGGGTGAAAAGAAGAGTGGGTCTTCTAAGGTACTTGTTTACCAGGGTGTCCCTCCATTCACCGGTGCTACTGAAGATCCGCCATATTTGTTTAGCTAGGAGAGCCTTATTGAGGTGGGTGATCTTTCTAATGCCCAGACCTCCGTACCTCTTAGGGAGGAAAACCTTCTCCCAAGCAACAAGAGGGTATCTTTTCTTCCCTTCATTACCATTCCAAAGGAAGTCTCTCTGGATTTTCTCCATTCTTTCAGCTATTTTCCCCAAAATTCCAAAGAGGCTCAGGGCGTAGATTGGCAGATTTTGAAGAGAAGATTTGACTAAGAGGCATTTCCCCGCTTGACTAAGAGAGACCCCTTTCCAACCAGCCATCTTCCTGTTGAATCTGTCCAAAATACCATTCCAAAAAGACTCCGAGGGTGAGGATCCCAAAGGGAGACCAAGATAGGTAGAGGGGAAAGAGCCTACCCCACAACCTAGAATCCTGGCGATTTTTCTTTGTCTAACCTCAGAGGTGTTGATGAAAAAGAGCGAGCTTTTGTTCCAATTAATCAGCTGACCCATCCCACTGGAGTAAGTGGAACAAATTGCTGATGAGTGAAGGGAACACAATTAGAGGAGGGAAGGATCCCTTTGATACAAGCCTCACGCTTTCTACAGTCTATAATCCTTCCTAAGCATTTAGCTAAAATGATGAACAAAATGGGTGAAAGGGGGTCTCCTTGTCTGAGGCCTCTGGAAGGTTTGAAAAAATTAGAAGGGACTCCATTAACCAGAACAGCCAAGGAGGAGGTGGACACCAATTGAGAGATAATTTTGCAAACCTTACTGTCAAAGCCAAAAGTCGAGAGGACCTTCCCAAGGAGAGACCAGTCCACCCTGTCATAAGCTTTAGAAAGATCCAGTTTGAGAAACATACCTTCCCGTTTGGATGCCTCAAGAGAGTGGATGACTTCGTGCACCATCTGGACAGAATCCAAAATTTGTCTCCCTGGAACAAAACCCGATTGATGCTGCGAGATTATCAAGGGCAAGATCTTGAGCATTCTTAAAGTGAGAACTTTAGAGATGATCTTGTAGAGTGAGTTGCATAGACTAATAGGTCTAAAGTTGTCCAACGAGTCCGCCCCAGGGGATTTAGGAATGAGAACCACAAAAGTCGAGTTTAGCTCCTTGAGAATAGATTTGGCTCCAAAGAATTCCTGGACAGCCTGAACAACCTCTCCCATGATCACCGGCCAGAACCTTTGGAAGAAAAAAGTGGGAAAACCGTCTGGGCCTGGAGCCTTGTCAGCAGGCAGAGAAAAGAGAGCCTTTCTAACTTCTGAAGCATTAGGAATAGCACAGAGCTGTTTATTATGGATAGGTTGAATGAGCTTAGGGATACAGTATAACAAATCCTCCTGGTCCAAATTGGAAAGCATTGGGTCCTCAGAGAGAAGGCTAGAGAAAAAGGAAACAGCTTCTTCCGAGATGGCAGATTCTTCAGTTAACAGCTCCTGCCCCTTTCTGATACCATAGATCCTATTACTAGCACGGTTCTTGAGGGTGGTTAGGTGAAAAAACTTAGTGTTCCGATCTCCTTCCTTTAGCCAGGCGATCCTCGATCTTTGTCTCCAAAATTTTTCTTCCTTATTAATAATGTTATGAATTTTAGACAGGGTCTTGAGCTTCGAAACCCTGTTGGTCTCAGTGTAGCCTTCCTTCTGAATGCAATCTTGGATAATAGTTAGATTATCAAATAACTCTTTCTTTTCATGGAAGATATGACCAAAATCAGACTTGTTCCAAATTTTAATCATCCTCTTCACATTGCTAAGTTTTCTGGTGACTCTGAACATGGTTGAGCCCTCCACCTCTATCCCCCACCATTTCTTGATATTATTCAGGAGGTCAGGGTGAGAGGTCCACATTTTCTCAAACCTGAAAGGATGGTATCGCCTGTGTACCAGAGGGGAAACTAAAAGAGAAATGGAAGAGTGGTCCGAACCAATTCTGGGAAGCAGAGATAGTTTGCAGCTGAAGGATTGAAGCCAGTCGGAAGATATAAGAGCTCTATCCAGCCTAACCTGAATGCAATCATGGCCTTTTCTCTTGTTTGACCAGGTAAAGGATCCGCCCTTAAGCTCTACGTCCATAAGGGCCAGATTATTTATGAAGTTAGAAAGATCCTGTTTACTTTCCCAATCTGGGGGCATACCTCCCTTTTTCTCTTTATCTTCTAGCGGTGTGTTAAAGTCTCCCATGATTATACCTTTCTTAATGTCACAATCTTGCACCATATTACCAACTTTGGTCCAGAAGTTTTTTCTATCTCTCTTATTATTGGGGGCGTAAATATTCACTAAAAACTAGGAATCATTGGTGTGCAAATGTTGAACTCTGCAGAAAAGAATGTTATCTTCATCATACTCAGCTACTATATTGAAATACTTATCATTGAAAAGTAACAACAGTCCTCCAGACGCTCCTTCAGAGTTAGAGGCTATGCCCTTCATGCTATTGTTGAACTTAATATTTTCCATCCTTTCCTTCTTCATTTTAGTTTCCTGGATTAGAAACACATCAGGCCTTTGGTCCCTTATCATATTTCTAATAACTTCTTGCTTGTGGATTCCATTGAGTCCACGAATATTCCAAGATAAGATCTTCATGATTTAACTACTGAACATGCTTCCTGGATGGTGCGCTGCGTACCATCCTTAATGTTTCTTCTGGCTTCCTCTTTCTTGATTTCATTCTTGTTTTTCCTTCCCACTAGGTTAGATTTGTGGCCGAGATCAGCCTTGGCCTTGCTTCTAGTAGAAGGGGGAGATACCGGAGAAGGGCCCCTGCTATTCTTCTTCTTTCTACTCCTGACTTCTGTCCAGGGATTCTCTTCTCCCTCTAGTCCTTTGTCCAGCCAAGCATCAATTTTTGCCAAATCTTCCATTGTCGATGCAGACAGCCTCTCTATAATTATGTTTACTATTGAAGGGGGGGGACAACACACCGGGTTAGGGTCCTGGGACATGGGTTCCCCCTCCTTTAGTTCTTCCATGGAGTTCGGGACAAAGGATAGTTTCAAGTCATCCTCCTAAGAATCCAGAGGGGGAAAAGTCATATTTTCACCTATCTCCTTAGGTTTCTTCTCAGATTCCTTCGCATTGGGGAGAGGTGTTGAATCGTCTTTCACTCCTTTCTCTTCTCCCCCTCCTACGTTTCCAGTCGCCTGAGGAGGCCCTGATTCCTCTTGGGCGCATTAGGAGCAGTATTTGTTTTTCCTTCTGCCCCTCCATTTGCCTTGACTTGCGATGCTTTTTTCCTCCATTCTTTTTTGGGATCTAGAGAATCTTTTATCCCCCCTTGTGGATGAGCCTTTCCCACCGTACTCTTCCCTTTGAAAAGTGGGCATGATCCAGCCTTGTGGCTAACCTTCTTACAATGGAAACAAGCAAAAGGCACACTTTCATAGTCAATCTTTTGAGATCTGTTTCCCAGACGAGATTGTAGTTCTAAAACTTGAGGCATGTCCTGGCCTTCGATGACTCCTACACAGATTCTTGCGTAGTTCAATCTTTTCTTAGCTGCTGTGACAGGGTCAATGGAGAGGAGCTCTCCAAAGGTCCTGGCTATGCCATCAAAGACATCCTCATGCCAATATTCCAAAGGAAGTTTCGGAAGTCTTAACCAAACTGGAACCTGAGATTGGAAATCATTGTTCAAATCCAAGTTGGATGTCCATTTTTGCAATATTAGGTTGGATCTGCCCAAAGACCAGTTCCCAGCACATAGTATACGGGAAAAATCTTCCGAGCAAGAGAACTCGAAAGACATGAAGCCTTTGGCCATAGCAGTCACTTCTACATGCCCTTTAAGGTCCCATTTTTTCCTGGTAAATGTCCTCACTACATCAATATTAGGTCTTGGCCCTACAAATTTTCCTACCAGAGTGTTCGCCATGCTTAGGATATTGTGGTCAATAATTTCCCTAGGGATTTCTAGAGCAAAAATACCTTTCTCCTTATTAGATTTGTCAATGAATTTTGGGAAAGACGATTTACCTGATGGTTTTATCCCGAATAGATTCGACCAGCGTCCCCATGCCCCAGACGACCCACTGCCCACATGGGGGGGAGGGGGAATCTTCTCACCTGGATGGGGCATCATAACTCGTGGGTCCCCATCCTTTGAGGCATCCTCATCTTTCCCCTCCATTTCCTGCCCTGCGCTTGCTGCATGCCTTGCTGCATGCCCTCCTGCAGACATGCTCTCCTGTCTCCTGCCTTTCTCCAAATTCGAAACAACGTGATTCGAATTGCAGTTCCCGCCCGCTCCATCCATCGCCCTCTCTGAGGAAAGGTTAAGTTATGAGAAACTATAATGGACAATTGATCAGTTGGACTTTGACAAGATAATATGATTCTTTGAGATTTAGAGTTGATTCTTTACCTCACTACCTAGGAGTAGTTGAGAGATCCTTAGGCACTTTCAAGTAGAAGTGCAAAGATAATTTGAATTCATTGCAAACCTAATAAGGGAGCTGTACCTTTAAAAATTCAAAGAGAAAGCCAAATAATATGAGATTTTCTCAACTGTTGTGGACATTTTTTAATTTTTGAACCTTGGGCATAGAGAAAATTTATTAAAATCATTGAAAGGAAAATCTGTTCACCAACATATTTTTGACAACTCTACTAGGGAGAGTCCCTTTGAAAAAGAACCTAATTCTTGAAAAACATTGCATAAAAATGGTTCTTCCACATAATGAGGTCTTCCTTGTATTACAACCTAATCTCCAATTTGAAGATACTCAAGAAGACATAATCTCAGACTTGGTATTAACTACTTGGGCATTATGCCGAAGTAACCAGCAATATCAACAAGTATTGGGTGTTTTGGAAAGAGAAAAAGAAAGGGCCAAGTTGCTGAGAGGGGTACCATAAGTTCAATAGGAAGTAGTTGTGAATAGACTTGCTCAAGCGCCTGCAAGACCTTGAGCCTAGAACTAGGAGTTAGAGCTAGCTACTTATAGATATACAAGAGGAGAAAGGGAAAAGGGGATTCTTGATGACAATTTTGAGCCATTGAAGAATCTAAAGCTCTTACCATATTTTAACAATCCTAAGAAGAAGAGTATCAAATCCAAAAGTAGACCTAGTTTTCCACTAAAGCAATTTCCTCTTTCACCTTTAGTAAAATCTTTGCTTCCACTAAATACTCCTATCCTTTCTTTTATAATTATTGAACCATTGCAAGTTGTACCACCAAACATGGCCATAAACCAACCATGGGGGCAAAACATATCGCTATTAAATTTGGGTGTAAATCCTGCACCATTACCCAAAGGAGCCACTAAAATTTTACCCAAGTTTAGTGGAGATGGAAAGATTTCAATAGATGATCACCTAAGTGCTTTCATTCTACTTGTACTATTATAAGTGTTCCCACACAAGAAGTTGTTGTAAGATTGTTTGTGCAAACCTTGACTAATGCCGCCGCAATTTGGTTTAACCACCTACCTCATCATTCCATCACCAGTTGGGATGATATGAAAAATACTTTTGAATATAGATTCAATGCTCTAGAAAATGAAAGTTCTCTATTTTTTCAACTTAGTCAAATGAAAAAAGAGATGCATGAACCTATGAGGGAGTTTGTTGCCAAGTTCAATAGATTGATTCAAAGAATCCCCGCTACATCTAGACCTAATGTAGAGAACCAAAAGTCATTCTTTATAAATTTTGTTCATCTAGACATAAGCTTTCATCTCATAAAGGATGCATGTACTGATTTGGTTGCCACCCAAAGACTGATCATTCAGTTAGAGGATGCATTTATCAATGCTAGTAAGTGGAAATGAAAAGTTCAAACCCCAAGAATAGTTTCATCCTCTAATTCTACTAATCTTGTTCTACAAAAATTGATGAATAATGTAGCAATGATGAAGAGAAAAAAAAAAACTCATGGTCCTTACCGAACTCCTTATTAGGACATTCATAGATGGAAACAACCTCAAAATTTTGGTAAAACTCCTCCGTTGATTGCTCCTCAAATGAGACTACAAATTGAAGAAGTTCCTAAGGAAGCAATGTGTTCTTTTCATATGACTTCAGACCATGATGAACAAGAATGTCCTGATGGCTCAATTGTGTTCAATTAGTAAAGAATGCTCTTGTAGCAGAGAAAACACCTAAAAATTAGAATGTAGAAAATGAAAATTTAGGTGCTTATTTTCTTGAGTATGAATCTGATTCAAAAAGAGGAGGTACTATGTTCACAACTCTTCAAGACCCTACTTGCATGGTGATGACTAGAGGATAGTGAAATTAGAGATCTTACCTAGGAGTTAGCCCAAATGTGTCAAGTTCCAAAGGTAAGGAACATATACATGTTGATTCAACAAAAACTATAGAACCAAGAATCTTGTCGAGGATAGAAACAATGACTAGCACTTAAGCTTTTTGATATTGTTGAATTTTGCAAATCCTCTTCCATATCTATTTCTCTAGCTGAATAGTTAAATCTTAATCCTAAGGAGTTAGATAAATTGATTTAATATGTGAAAGGAGGTTCCACTAATAATGCACAATTTGCGAGTGGTGCCACTAAGAGTTCAAAGGCTTGGAATGAACCCATTTTTGTTTCTAAAAGATGTAGAAAAAATGTTCCTTATGGTGAAGTAGTTGCTGATTCTATCAAAAAATAAGTAAAGAAGACAAAGCCTAATCCATTCTACATATCATTGTTATTGAATGGTTAGAAACTCAGTAATTGTATCATTGATTCCGGAGCATCAGATAACATGATGCCTCGAGCTGTTGCAAATAACCTTAGTCTAGAACTTACTAAAACTTTTGGGTGTCGCTATTCCATGGATGGAAAATAAGTGCCTCTAGTCAGTCAAGTGAAGGATGTACATGTTGTTCTCTATTCTTGCCCATAAAAAAAGAGTGAAACTCACTATTCTTGTAGCTGATATACCAGAGAACTATGGCATGCTGCTCAGTAGAACCTTCTGTAAGGATATGGGTGGGGAAATTAAAATGGATTAGTTAGAAGCCTATATCCTAGTAGTAAAGAAGTAAGTAAAGCTAGAGCCTAAGCCAAATAATAATTATATAGAAGTACCCTCAGATAACCCCAAAGCACATATATTGTACAAGGAATGTTAGTTCAAAAATTATATTATTCTACCTAAAGAACCATGCAACGAGGAAGAGATAATAAGTTTTGAAGAAGCCCTGTGGACTCTAGAATTTGATGGAAGCTATTCAAATTCAAGTTTAGGTGCAGGCATTGTTCTTATTTCACCCACAGGGGATATTTTCCCTATCTCTTTCAAGTTGGATTTCCATAATACCAATAACATTACAGAATATGAAGCATTGCTTCTAGGCTTGCAAGAAGCCAAAGAAAAAGGAGTGAAGTAGTTAAAAGTGAAGGGCAATGTTGAACTTATTATGAAGCAGGTAAGAAATCAATTTTATGTTAGAAATGATAGGCTGAAGCATTATAAAAACTTGGTTTGGGATGAAATTAAGTCCTTTGAAGATTTTTCTATTGAATTCATACCTTATTCCCAAAATACTAAAGCTGATTCTTTAGCTATTTCAACATCACTATTGTTACCACATCTAGAATATAAAAATGATACTTATAGGATTGAGATGATCTGTAGGCCTAGAGTTCCAAACAATCTTAATCATTGGTAGGTTTTTGATGATGATATGCAATTGAGAGAGTTCCTTTAATGTGTTGGAAATTTTGCTGATATCTTCTTCGAAGGATCTGATTATGAGGGTAAATTAATTGGAGAGGAATCAACTAAGTTTGGGGAAATCATTCAACTCAAAGGTAATCAAATTCCTAAGGGATTGATCTCTTTGGAACACCTATTTGGAAGGAAGGATGACACTGCCCTAAAAAGGAACATTGGCTCTAATAAAAATGTTGGAGAAAATGATAAAATTAATATCAGAACTGAGGAAGATCCTAGATGGATTTCTATTGGTAAGACCTATTCTAAGAGGGAGAAAGATAGGCTAACTAAGCTTCTTGCTCAGTATCAGGATGCTTTTTCTTGGGGGTATGAAGACTTAAATTTTTTTAGAAATGGGGAGTTCATCCATCATATACCTTTGAAACAAAGGGCAACCACTTTTAGGTAAAAGCATAGAAATTATGATCCTAAAGTATTCGAAGCCATTTTTAGAGAAGTGGAGAAAATTTTAAAGGCTCACATAATATACCCAATCCATCATTTAATGTGGATAGTGAATATTGTCCTGATGAGAAAGAAAAATGGTGAAATAAGGATTTGCATGGACTTCAAAAATTTGAACCAAGCGAGCCTCAAAGACAACTATGCGCTTCCCACTATGGATCATATTTTACATACAGTTGCTGGATCCAAGGTCATGCCAATGCTTGATGGCTATTCGAGGTAAAATCAAATCAGCATTGCACCAAAAGACTAGCATAAAATAGCCTTCATTACTCCTTGGGGCACCTTTTCTTATAGTCAGATGCCATTCAGTTTGATAAATGTAGGAGCAACCTTTCAAAGAGAAATGAACTCATCTTTTTAGGATTTGAGAGACACGATAATTGTGATATATCTTGATGATTTGACCATTTACTCTAGAAGAAGGAAACATCATTTAAGGGATTTAGAAAAGGTGCTAAATAAATGCAGACAACATGGTATATCCTTAAATCCTAAAAAGTCTATGTTCTTTGTGGAAAAAGGTAAATTTCTAGGGCATATCGTCTCCAAAGATGGTATAAAAATTGATCTAGAGAGGGTGAAAGCCATACAAAAGCTAGCTCTACCCACTAATAGAAGTGATTTGAATTCCTTCAATCAAATAAAATTCTTACGAAGTTTTGTTCTTGAATTTTCTGAAAAGGTGAGATACATGTTGAATATGATGAGTGAGAAACATCCTTTTAGATGGCAAGAGGAAGGTAAGAAGGTTTTTGAGGATATTAAAATAGCTATTGCAAATGGACCAATGCTGGTAAGCCCAAATTTTGAGAAAGATTTCATTATTTATTGTTATGCTTTTGAATATTCCTTGTCCAATATTTTAACCCAATAGGATAAGATATCTCATGATGGAGCCAAAGAAAAACCTACTATTTTTTTTGTTGGCCTTATGGACCCTTGGTCCTCAAATATTGCATATTTTCTAACATATGGTGAATGTCCCCTAAACATGAGCTATAAGGAAAGGTTGCTAAGTATGTCATTTCAAATGGTGTTCTATAGAAAAGAGGAATTGATAGAACCTTTTTAAGGTGTGTGGATGTAGAGCAACAAGAAAAAATGTTAAAGGCATATCATTCGAAGGCTTGTGGAGGGCACTTCTCATCCATAGTAACTTCTTTCAAAATCCTTAGGAATTTTTTCTATTGGCCAAGTATGTTTAAGGATGCCTACAAATTTGTAAAGAACTATGAGAAATGTCATCTTTTTACTAGTCACCATCAATTAGCAACACTACCTCTTAGACCAATTGTTATTGATGAGCCCTTTCAGTAATAGGGTATTGATTTTATTGGACCTTTAAACCCTCCATCAAGTGCTGGACATACATACATATTAACAAAAAAAAATTATTTCACTAAATGGGTGGAGGTTATTCCAACTAAAAGGGCCAACTCCCTTTTGGTATGTAATTTCTTGATGGAATATACTTTTGTCAAGTTTGGGGTTCCTCAAAAGATAGTTTCAAACAATGTGACCTACTTTTCATTCAAGGAGATCTCCCTTTTTTGCTATGAACATGGCATATCACTAGCCCATTCTTCAGACTATTTCCCATAGGGGAATGGAAAGACAAAGTCTAGCAATAAGAACTTGATAGCTATAACCAAAAAATTAGAATCTGATAATCCGTAAGATTGGCATAAGAACCTTTATGAAGCATTATGTGTTGACAAGATTACCTCGACAAGAGCTATTGGTATGGCTCCATTTGAATTGGTGTATGGGATTGGAGCTCAAGTTTCATTGCTTCTGGAGCTGTCTGCTACTAAACTACAATCTATTGTTGAAGATAAGTTCTTTAAGGATTCACTAGAAAAAAGAATAATGTACTTACATAAGCTAGAAGAGGAAAGGAACAAACTAGTTCATCATATTACTGAGCATCAGATGAGAGTAAAGTAGATCTTTGATAGAAAAGCCAAACCATGCGGTTTCCTCAAAAATGATGAAGTACTTCAATGGGATAAAAGGAGAGAACCCAAGTGTGCACATGGAAAATTTGAGTCTCTTTGGAAAGGTCCATTTGTTATTTTAGAAGCTGTTGACCCCAACACCTTCTGTCTGAAGTACCTAGATGGAACGGTTTTGCCCTTTGCATATAATGGGGAGGACTTGAAGTTAATCAAGTTCTGAGATTTGAAGTCCCCAGTCATGTCCATAGCCTTTTTTTCTATTTTTTTGTTTTCCTTTGTGTTAGTTTAGGTTTGTTCATGCTTCTAGTTTTTTGAGTTCTCTATGTACTCCGTGTACACAGTCCCCAATTAGAGCCCCTATTAGTAGTGCTTTGAGTCACCATTTTTCAAAGGTATTTCCTTCATTTTTTTAACCTATCCATTTATTGAAGTCTTCCCCTTGTCACTTCACGTATTCACCATCTCTCGAAGTGATTATTTGAAGTCCCTTTTGTCCCCGGTCGATATCTCTTCCCTTGAACCACTTTGAACCACTTTGAACCTCAATTCAAAGTAGTTCAACCAAAGGTTTTGTACTAATTATTTTTCAAGCAGGTGATATGCATCAACTTGGTGGAGTTTTCTTTTGAATCGCTTTGAACCACTTTGAACCTTAGTTCAAATTAGTTCAAAGTTGTTCAATGGTGGCAATGTGTTGGCAATATTAAAGTCTAGTGTACAATGTTCCATCATCCCACAAGGAAATTGATGGTCATGTCATAGAACAATGAGTAAAAGGACATTTCTATTCCCAATGTGGAAAATATCATTATCGGGAAAGTGGGAAATCTTTAGTTGGAAAAGGAATTGAATGTCACATTAAAACTAATCATTACCAATACATCCGAAGAGGAAATCATTAAATGGAAAGTTTATACAACAAGCCTTTCAAATTTCTAAACATTAACAAGGAGTGATGTGTCATTAATGCTATATTATGAGCTTGTATTTCTGCATGTAAGTACTTTCCTTTTAAAACTTGCTCAACTTTCTTTTTCAGTTAATCATCCAAAGAACTAAAAGTGTAGGGAAGAAGCTATTAAGGAAGATAGAGAAAATTGTTAATTTTTTAGCAGAATATAGGTGAGAGCTTAGCAATTCTTGTTTTGTTCTGTAATCTTTGTATTTTTGAAGCCTTGTTGTTTGATTAAGAATGAGGTCTATATTGCATTTCTTCAATAATGTCACAAGTTTAGAATGTAGAAAGCCAGTCATTTATGATACAAATTTGCAAGGGGTGAAGTTGTAGAATTTTTAGGAAAATTTTCTTGAATATGTTAATGAGGTGAATGGGTGTATGGAAGTCTTAACTAGTGGGCTAATTGAGGCTGCTGCTTTTCCCCTAGCCTTTGTGAGTCCTGAATTTCTTCAAGTTTGTATTGATCACTATGATGTTAAAAGAAAGAGTATTGTAAGTAAAAATGGAAATGCAATAATCACAATTTCAAGAGACACTATTGCCTCTATATTGCATTTGCCAAAGAATACCTTTGCTGCATTTTCCCCTGTTCAAGCCTAGGTCAAATATTAGGAAACCTCAAAGAAATTCCACAATACCATGGCTAGGAAATGGACTAAGATAATGTATGGCAGAGGCTCCAGACTACCCAAGGTCATCACTAAAGATCACCTAAAGCCCCATATTCATGATCAAGTGGTTTTATTGAATACGGTAGAGGATTCAGCTAATGTGCTTCTTTTTGAAGAATGGATGTATAGGTACATAGAAATTATTTTGAAGGGTGAACAATGGATGGATTGGGTAAATATTATTTCTAGTTAATTGAGGTCTCAACTCAAATGTGCTAAGGAATTCCAGGAGGATTTTTATGTCTTCCTATTTAACTTACTGCATTTCCTATACTTTTGATCTTACCCCTCTTCCTCATGGAGTATGGATTGAAGAAATAATAATTTTTCAGTATTGTCCTCTGCTATAGAAAGATAGAGTCTTGAAAGATTTCAAGAAAGTTCATGACCTGTTAATGGAGAGGGTTTATATGTCTCTAAAGGAAGTGTCAATGCCTCGGTTGTCTCCTGAAGCCCAAAGGTTAATTCAGCAATATGGAAGTCACTTCATATAGTTCCCTAGGTTCACATACTTGAGGATAGGTGGATTCAAAGAAGAACCTACAAAGTTTCCACGGTATGCTTTGGACTATTTTGTATTGGCCGAGATATGTAGGCAACTTTTCTCTACTATAAAAGATAATTTATTGTAAGAGGATTGGGAAACAACTTTTCCTATCAAGTTGGGTTCATTGTTTTGCAGTAGCATGACCAATGCTTCTTTTATTGGAAGTAATTTGCTTGGGTTCAATTTTGGCTTTTACCATAGCAAAAGGAACTTCGATAGTAAAGGGTATGTAGTCTAGATTCTCAGCCTTGAAGTTCACCAACCAACAACTCCATAATTGGAAGACCTAAGGCAAGATTGTAAGGATGATGGAGAAGTTTTGAGAAAAGATCATTCAAGGCTAACTTTGTAGCAAATTAATTCCTTTAGATTGAAGTTCAAAATAGAGGGAGTGGTTGAAGATGGCTTAGATATAATTGAACCTAGCTTGGAAGAACCTAATTAATTGAAGTCTCTGACAGTTGAATGAAATAAAGATGAGGAAGATGATATCAACCTAAGGGCTAGATTTATACTTACCTTCACAGATGATTGGTTAAAGAAAAAGAGCAAATAAATTATCAATGAACCCTCTTTAGGGGTAGTTTCTTTTTCTAAACCATCTCCCTCTGACATCCCACTTTCTCCTATTATAGGTAGTATATTGGCTTAGGATAAAATGAAGAAGACATCCTTTCATTCACAAACTATGACTCCAAGGACTAGATCTCGATCTAAATCTAAAGCCCTGAAGCAACATAAAGTTTAGAAGGAGAGAATGTCAACTCAAGGGTAGGATTCAAATGATCGCTTCAATCCCTTAGATGGTGTGGATGGTGATGTTCAATTCATCAAAGCTCCTAAGACAGATCAGCCCAAATTCCTAACTCCTACTAGAGATGCCTAGGCAATTTCCATGAGCCCTACTATTCCTTCTTGACTATCTAACACAATCAACAAGAAAAGGAATTTGTAACTAGTTTCTACACTAGTGAAAGAAATCATCACCAAATATGCAGCTAGTGGTTTGAAGGTAAAGAAGCTGAAAATAGATGCTCACCTCACCAAGGACCCGATAATTGGAAAGATCACTACTAAGATAGTTATCTACAAGTAGAAAAAAGAGTCAGGGGATATTGATGATGAAGGCTTCAAGGTTAGCTCGGTTGAATTGGGAACTATTAATAGAAGCATCAATAACCATTTCTTTAAATTCTTTGCTGATCATATGTTGACACAATTTGAAAAGGATAGTAAAGAGAAAAAGGAGTTAAAAGGCATGGTAACTATAATGGTTGCATATATCAATTTTGTGATGAATCTCAATACATTGCCAATTTTTCAAGCCCCACAACCCTTTGATCCTAATTCTATAGGAAGTCAACAATTAATGAAGCAAATTAAAAAGGGTAGGTTGTTAGCTGATGCTGTGAAGGAATGGGTGGACACTATCATGAAAGAAGGTAATAAATTTATTTCAAAATTTATTAATGTTTATGCTAAGGGAGAATCATTACTGGGAGAGATCCAAGCCTTAGTTCTAGTTTGGGAGATAGAGCTAGGTCGATGTCAAGTAGTTGTTTTTCAAGTGGCTAAATTTGAGAGGTTTGAGGTCCTCAAGTTCCTGAATGAGAACCCAATAAAAAACATGGATCTCTACATGTTGTTCACTATGAAGAACAACATGGGCTAGAAGGAGTCAGTTTACAAAGAGACAGTCAAAGAAGTGTAGGACATGGAAAATAAAATTATTAAAATGCACGAAGAACTCCTCAAGGATATGAAGGTAGTTAATCATATAGGGATCCTATAGTTTGACTACGAGAATATGGATGCTAAGAAATTGATGAAGAGCTTCAATGAAGCCATGGAACAAATCAAGGATGGTGAGTCGTCAAGTGTCACTAATTTCATTATGCTAGCAAGTATCGAATCAATGTCATGTCTCAACAAGAACCTGATGCTGCATCAAAATTTAAAGATAAAGGAATTCAAATGGTAGAAGGACACATGTAGAGCTTGATTACTGAGCTTGAAGAATCCACACTCCCACACAATGTAGGAGTTTATGAATACTTACCAAAGCTAGAAGCTGGTACGTCAGACTGTTGGTGAGGAGGAGAAAACTAGTGATGACACTTGAATTGAACTATTCCTTTCAGTTACTTTTTGGCGCTCACTTTTAAAACTGCTTTCTTGTTTTAACCGAAATGGATGGGTTTTGATGGAGGCCTTTCAGATTTGTATGAAATAACTATAAATTTTGGGGCATTGAACTGGTTTAAGGTTAGCAATAGATAGTTAGGAAATATATAGCTAGAAACTCTGCTAAAGTAGATAATTTTATATAGCAATCAAAGGATATTATAGGGATGTTTTTTCTTTTGAATGACTATGTGCATGCAGAAAGTTTAGCATATATATATATAAAATCTTGAATTTAGCTTGGAAACTTTGTGTTCAAAGTGTATGGACCACTGTTACTTTGTGAACTTTGGCTTATTGGTTTGAGATATTTGATTGATGTTCTTACTTAAAGTTCACTTCAATTAATGTGTTTGAATGGTTAATATAAGTTTATAGTGTTATTCATTCTTCTGAAATAGATTTTCTATACATACATATATACATCCAGTGTATGTTACTTTGAGATTTAGAGTTGATTCTGTACCTCACTACCTAAAAGTAGTTTAGAGATCCTTAGGTGCTTTCAAGTAAAAGTGCAAAGATGATTTAAATTCAATATAAATATAATAAGGGAGGTGTACCTTTAAAAAATTAGAGAGAAAGCCAAATAATATGACATTTTCTCAACTGTTGTGGACATTTTGTAATTTATGAACCTTGGGCATAAAGAAAATTTACTAAAATCGTTGAAAGGACAATATGTTCACCAACAAGTCATAACTCAGAGCTTGTGAGGGCTATTGGTGAAAAGTTAAATTCTACATGATGGTCATGCCAAGTTCTAAAATAACCTATCTCATTTTTGAGAGATCACATTCCATTTGGATTCAACACAATGATCTTGCTCGATGCCAAAACTTGCAGTGTGCCTCAGTTCATATGTGCATCACAGTGTAACTTTGAAACCACTGATCTTGACATCAAATCATCAATTCCATTAGCTCTAGATGGGTAGGTCAACCCTACTAACACCCTTGTTCCAACCATAGAGAGCCTCCATTGTCCGTGGCCACCCTAGTGTAGGAGCACCTAAGTAGTCTTGTTTGTACCTAGTGCTTCTTTTTTGTCATTTTGGCTTGTATTTATGCTAGCCACATCACTAGTGGTTTAATAAGACCTATTAGATCCTTAGGTAAGGTTAACTTAGTTGCTAAGTGGATCTAGGTTGTTGTTATGCTTATAAGTTGCTCAATAGGGGTTAGGTTGACCAAAGTGATAGAAAAGTTGACCAAAGTTCAAAAACCATCTTGGAATGTCTAAATCAACCTAAAAGGACCTCTTACCAAGTTTTGTGAACTTGCCTAGTTAAGAATTTTAAGTTATAGCAATTTTGCAACTTTTGAAACTTTTTCTTGCAAAGTTAAAAATGAGTGCAAAGAGTTAGTTAGGGGTTTGAGCATGACCATATAAGGTTGGAAACACCTATTTAAGGTGTGAAATGACCTTGTTAGGGGTTTGAGCATGACCATATAAGGTTGGAAACACCTATATAAGGTGTGAAATGACCTTGCTATGACTGTGATTTTAATGTGCTAACAACAACATCTGGTTGAAATTTGTTTGAGATATTTAGTTTTAGCTATTGTAGAGTTGTTGGTTGATCCAGACTCATACATATTAATATCATGATGTTGATGGAAGCCTTGAATCTTTCCCACATTGCCAAAATGTCATGTGGGCTTGGTAAGCTGAATGTGTAGTAAAGTCTCATAATAGCACTTGTTCTCATTTTTCTTTGTAAAGTTGATGTACCAGAGTGAAGGAGGTGGATTGCAAAGATTATTTCAAATTAAATGTTTATGATAGCATTCAACATTAAACATTGCATCAAAATTTGATAATAAAGGTTGTTAAAATGTTATTCACAAATTATTGCATTTGAATCAAATATAACAAACATGATCAAAATGAATGATATTCCATAAACATGAACAATACACATGATCCATGATAAATTGAACAATACTATACTAAATTAATATGTATATCATTGTGCACATAAATGATAAAAAATTATATCAAAATACATGTATCCATAGACAAATTACACAAATATATATCAAAGTGGCTGATAATGCCATTGGAATGTGTATAATATCAATGTTTCTATAAAAAAATGTAGCATATTCCATCTCAAAATGTCTCATGACACATCCTATGACAACTATATTATCCTAGGATGCTAGTGGATGATCAAAATGTAGCCTCTTCACTGCACTAGGTGGATCAAATGCCTCCTACATAAAATAAAAAGGAAAACCCAAAGTCAGATTACTAAATTTATATGATTCTTTATATCTAACGTTGAGTTACTCAAAATGCATAATGATCTTTTTTTTAATGAATATTTATAGTATTAAACTTTCATCATAAATACCTCTCTCGTCGACCTCCTACGCCACTCAAGAATCCTCTCTAATGTCCTCGAGAATGCTCGAACCTCATTGATTGTGGCCTATGTATGTTCAAATATGTTTGTTAGATGAGTCTACAACTTAAACTATAACATTATAATTCATATCATGCTTAATTTATAACATATAATCAAGAATTTAAACTACAACTTACCTGTGTCGACTCCTCCTTAGGATATAATGGTTATGTTAGGAAAGATACAAAACTTTGTCATCCAACCTCCTCTAAACTAGATGTTTCCTATGAGATAAAAAATTATAGTTGTTAATATCAAAGAAATTAGTTTTGAATTTATTTATAAAAATAAGGAAAATAAAAAATAAATGATACTTATACATACAATGGGGCTCTTAGTGCGAATGGAAACGCCAGAGTGTCTACGACATAAAATTTGCATGGGCTTATCACCAGTAGCTATTCCCTATACAATAAAGAATGTAACTAGATTTCATTACTACAAACATTTTACTAGAATGCATCGATATTTAATTGAATAGAAAGCATCTACGTACCTTTCTCTTATCAATGGGTCCTGCCTCATCGCCCGCACTTTGTCCCCCACTGAGAAGTGATACCTGCAAGAAAAAAGAAAGATTAGAAACCATATATGCTACAATATCAACTAGAAAAAATAATGAGAACACAACATAATGTACCATATATGTCTCAAGGAAAAATGAAATAGCCAAGAGCATGACATCATCAGCCTTTCTGAGCTCCTCCTCAGTCGTCAACTAAACATGAATGAAGATCACATACATGTTTACGTCAGTATGGGTTAAAAATTAAAATTTCTCTATTATAAAGATTAACTTTAAATTGTTTATGGAATAACAAAAAAATGTATACATGTATCGACATAGAAGTAGTCCATGCCTCTGTATGCCCCTCCTCTCTTACATCAAGGTGTGTAGCCTTTGCACATGCATCCGGTGTATCCTCATCAAATACAAACTGATACTTAGAAAGATCACATATGGGACCTAGAAAAATATTCTTGCATGTTATGCAAGTATGGGGCACACAAACATGTGATGAGCTCACCGATGATGAACTCGTACCAGCATCAACACCGGGAGGCAATACTAACCTAGCCTTGGATATCAATAGGCTACTCAATCTATGAATGGCTCTAATAGTCTGAGAGCTAGCCTCTATAATGAAGTTAGGATGCTACATTGGAGGAGGGGGGAGGACAAAAGTGCCAACTTTCTTCCATTGGGCAAAGATTTTATCTTGAGGAGCTCCTCCTCCTACACCCATATTGGGCTTCATGCTCCAATAGTTCACCTTGAGACCCAACAAAAATTCTACATACCATTTTCTAAGGAAATAAAATGGCACCTCTAAATTGCTATGTGGAGGGATGTCAAAAAACATCCACCAACAATCCAAAAAGTTTGCATGCATAGAATCATTTGTGCACCATTTAATTGATAGTTTGGACTTTTTGTGGTCAACTTGTTTATTAGATTTTGGGTTCACAAAAAGGGCAACCAAATCATCTTTAATTATATTGGGGGCCACAACCTCATCATAGTCCAACCCATCATCAAATGTGGCATGCATTTTTTCATGCCAATGAAGAGTGGCATTTTGTTCATTGGTAAGTGTTTCAATATTATCCACTATGGTGTTTAACATGTATAACATAGGAGCCAATGTGGGTATAGTATTATATGTGGTTCACAAAGCCCTCAATTTGGTGAGATTTTTAAATATCAAATCTTCAATTTGAGGAGGGTTTTGAGGGGGTAGGGGATCATTTGGTGGATGGTTTTGAGAGGGCACTAGATTGTTTGGTGGAGGGTTATGAGGAACATTATTTCTTGCCTTGGTATCATCATTTTGGTCAATCATACCTATTAATTTGCAAAACATAATTTCTATTAAAATAACCTAAATTTTAACAATTTCTATTAAAATACCTAATTTTTAACAAATTCAATTAAAAATAACTAATTTATAATAAAATTCATTCAAAACATTTAAAAAAACAAAAAATACTCACTGATATCATATACTTGTTCTGAGATTATATACCAAAAAGAGGAGTTGTAAACAAAAAAACATGCAATGTAAAATAGTGCTCAGATTTTTAAAAAAAATCAAAGTTACATGTATTGGGTATTTTATATGAAATTGGATACCTGATAAGGCTTGGTCCTAACTTTTTAGCTTTAGTATCAAGATGGGTGGAAAAAAGTTAGAGCGAATTTTGAAACACTTTTAGATGTTTTCAAACTTATTTTTTTTCACATCACCACTTTTTGGCACACCATGATCCTACACATACCCTAGTGTTGAAGTAGAAGAATTTGTTGAACATTTGAAGAACATCCATTAGGAGGTGAGGAAGCACATCATAAAGATGAATACACAATACAAGGTTAAGGTAGATGTGAAAAGGAGGTAAAAGGAATTTTAGATTGGAAATGAAGTCATGGTTCATTTTAGAAAGGAGCATATTCTAATAGGTACATATAATAAGATGAAAATAAAGAAGTGTGGACTATACAAGATCATGAAAAAGCATGATTCTGGAAATGCTTATGAAGTGGAGTTGCCTACTGAATCAAATATTTTACCAATATTTAATGTTTTAGATTTGACAATGTATTATGAAGGAGGTGATGGAGATGAAATGTTAGAAGCATAGTGGAGTATTCTAGTAGCTAGTTTGGATACAAAGGAGATTGGGGACATACTAGATAGCCATGTTGGAAAAAGTACAAGGAACATAACTTATGAGGAATACCTAGTCAAATGGAAAGGGAGGCCAGTAGAGGATTCATCATGGCTAGCAAGGGAGAAGGTTAACCATCTTGGTTTTCCTCTGAACACTTGAGACATGATGGAGTCACTTCTCAAATTTCCCTGGATGTCTAATGTAGAAGCATCCTGGGTGTTAGATCAATCTTGCATCACCCAAAGAATATTTTATTTTTAGTCTTTTCTATTTTAATAAGGACTAGTAGACAGGGTGGTTACTATTTATAGGAACTTGCTATTTTTAGTAAGTTTGTCATACAAGCTTGGAATGTTCTCATTTTCTATGTGAAGGTTCATTTTAGAGTTATAAGCCTACCATAAAAATCTCATCATTCCAACTTAAGTGTTGGAGAAGTACTTGCAAATTTTCGGTGGAAAAATTTGTAGAAAAATCTTTAGGCTTACCGTTGGAGGCCTTAAATTGCCTAGATGAGGTCCAAAAGCTCAACAGAAGGGCACTAGCACTATACCAAGCCTATAGATCAGGAGCTGGCATTTCAAAAAAGTGGTTATAATAGCCAACCAGAGCAACAGTTCGAGATTTATGGCCTTCCGAAGTTGGGCTACATGAAATATCTAAAATAATTATCAACAATCTATTTGGCTGACTCTATATGTATTTTTGGGGTCTTTTGGGCCTAGGTATTAATTTTCATTGTCTAGAACCTTCTTCGACGACACAAAATTACCTATTTAAGAAAGGCCCAAACATTGTCTAGGATAGCTCTGGGTAGTAGTTCACAATTTTTTCTTGCAGATTATTATAATAACAACACCCATTTGTGTTGGCATATTGTAATAGTAAATTATGTAATTCCACATTTGCAACAATAATAAGAAGTCCATATTTTGTTCTTGAATTTGCTATTGTTTCTTTGTTCCTATTATGAGTTTATGGTATTAAGGGGAGCACCCTTCATCATTAGACCAAATTTGCATAATTACATTGATCAAAATATTAAAAATTTCATTTATATAACCTTTCTCATTTCTGCACACATATTTAATCATCACTAATCTCATAATTGAATCATCATAACATATTCATTAGTTTGAATTAAAATACTTAAATAATCATCGCAATGCATTCATATACCCTAAACATCATAAACATCATAAATAAAGCATATTGAACTATCTAAATGCATATATCATAATCATCAGGGTACCATAACTAATATCATCATCATAAGGTGAAACCCCTCATGTATCATGGTTAGTACAAATAAATGTTTAAACAGTTGAACAATGTAGTAAGTCTCTAATCACAAAGTATATGAATTGATCAATTGATCTCAATTTCCTTTAAGACACCTAAACCATAAAACCTTTATTCATAGCCATCATCTTAATCATATAAATCCATAACTTTCTATCGCCTAGTTATGAAAATGTATCCTAGAAAACTCGTGCAATGTTTATAATTTAAACCATAATTTTGAGTAACTGAATGACTCATCCCAATATAGAAGTATAACTTCTTGTACATGATACCCTTACAACCTTAACACATTGCAAAGTACTTATAATATTTAAAATTTAAGCTACTTAAGGGAACTTATAGAGAGTTGATAATCTTTGTCCTCAAGTTTCAAATGATTCATAAGAAGGGACATATTACATTAGATTAAATTGTAACAATCATTATATCATTATACGTACGATAGCCATAATCATCACAATTTCCTCTAAATATTTCTTAGGCAAGAATATAAACATTACCCCATATCATTTCCTTATCATACTCAAATATCCTATAAAGGATTTAATGGAGAAATTCATAGTTATATAAGTACATATGAGGAGGGGTCTTACAATTTGTTTCTATGTCTCTTCTCTTAATCTTATGTGCTAAAATATTTCATTTTAGTAAATTTTATATAAAATAGTATGTTAGAAATAATTACACTTTTGAAACCACAACCTAAAATTTTCTTTGTGGAAACAAATGACTGCAAAGTTTAAAAGTAGAGTACAATGGGATAATAACAACATCCTTCCCTAAATGCTCTGACTTGTCATTATCATTTTAGAGCTTGTCCATGCCTTCTTCCTTCAATGCATGGTTTATAGTCTCATGACTTGCATAGACATGTCTAAAACTAAAATATTGCTACAAATAACAATCATCTTGCATAAATCTAAAGCTTCAAAAAATTCACACAAGCTGGTCACTATCATTTTAGAGCTTGTCCATGCCTTCTTCCTTCAATGCATGGTTTATAGTCTCGTGACTTGCATAGACATGTCTAAAACTAAAATGTTTCTATGAATAACAACCATCTTTCATAAATCTAAAGCTTCAAAAAATTCAAGATCTAGAAATTGTTTTTGATGGTAATAGTTGTAAAAATATACCACTACTTGCATCTAATGCAGACCAAAAACTAATCAACACGAACCAAAAAAAAGAAAAATAAACCCAAAATAAATAATAGTAGAAAAAGCTAAGATATAGGTGTAATTTAAGTAAGGAAAAATAAGAACACACCATGAGGCATAATGCTAATGATAACTATTGGGAAACCTCTTGATGGGAAA